>BQMI01000519.1:1200000-1800000 GCA_026005395.1 Asobara japonica
TCCTACCCTACCCACCCCACCCCACCTCACCCAATCTTACCCACCCCACCCAACCCAACCCGACCCTATCCTAGCCCCCCCCCCCTCCACCTCACCCAACCCGACCCTATCCTACCCACCCCACCCAACCCGACCCTATCCTACCCACCCCACCCAACCCGACCCTACCCATCGAAGTTGAAGAGCTGCTGTCGTGAGGGAGTACAAGAAAGAGGGTTGGAGGAGGAAGAAACGTTAAGAATTACAACCAATATTTTCCTCGAGCTAATGATATGTTTCTTTTATTCGGCGACAGCTACACGGAGGGTCAACCTTTTACCGCACTTGTCTCCATAACAGCAAACCACCGTGGCTACTTCACGTTCTCCCTGTGTCCTCTGGATAAACATTACGACATAGAGACTGAAGAGTGCTTCGCCGATCATCCAATTTTGACAATGGATGGCCTAACGAGATACATATTGCCTACTTTCGATCCCACTGACTATGCCATTGAATTGGTATTGCCGGAGGCTCTAACTTGTGAACATTGTACGCTCAGATGGCACTACCACACGGGAAATAATTGGGGTATATGTAACGATGGAAATGGGAGACTGGGTTGCGGACCTCAGGAAACTTTCAGGACTTGCTCGGACGTGGCCATTTTTAAACGATAATTAGAGTAGTTCTTATATTGCTGGTGTTGTTAGTTAGGGAATAAATTTTTACACAGGCAGATTTTTTTCTATTTTTTTCACCTCCTTTTTATAATACTAGACAATTTTCAAAATTTTAATTGTCAAAATTTCAATTTTCAAAATTTCAATTTTCAAAATTTCAATTTTCAAAATTTCAATTTTCAAAATTTCAATTTTCAAAATTTCAATTTTCAAAATTTCAATTTTCAAAATTTCAATTTTCAAAATTTCAATTTTCAAAATTTCAATTTTCAAAATTTCAATTTTCAAAATTTCAATTTTCAAAATTTCAATTTTCAAAATTTCAATTTTCAAAATTTCAATTTTCAAAATTTCAATTTTCAAAATTTCAATTTTCAAAATTTCAATTTTCAAAATTTCAATTTTCAAAATTTCAATTTTCAAAATTTCAATTTTCAAAATTTCAATTTTCAAAATTTCAATTTTCAAAATTTCAATTTTCCAAATTTCAATTTTCAAAATTTCAATTTTCCAAATTTCAATTTTCCAAATTTCAATTTTCAAAATTTCAATTTTCAAAATTTCAATTTTCCAAATTTCAATTTTCAAAATTTCAATTTTCAAAATTTCAATTTTCAAAATTTCAATTTTCAAAATTTCAATTTTCAAAATTTCAATTTTCAAAATTTCAATTTTCAAAATTTCAATTTTCAAAATTTCAATTTTCAAAATTTCAATTTTCAAAATTTCAATTTTCAAAATTTCAATTTTCCAAATTTCAATTTTCCAAATTTCAATTTTCAAAATTTCAATTTTCAAAATTTCAATTTTCCAAATTTCAATTTTCAAAATTTCAATTTTCAAAATTTCAATTTTCAAAATTTCAATTTTCAAAATTTCAATTTTCTAAATTTCAATTTTCAAAATTTCAATTTTCAAAATTTCAATTTTCAAAATTTCAATTTTCAAAATTTCAATTTTCAAAATTTCAATTTTCAAAATTTCAATTTTCAAAATTTCAATTTTCAAAATTTCAATTTTCAAAATTTCAATTTTCAAAATTTCAATTTTCAAAATCTCAATTTTCATAATTTCAATTTTCAAAATTTCAATTTTTAAAATTTCAATGTTCAAAATTTCAATTTTCAAAATTTCAATTTTTAAAATTTCAATTTTCAAAATTTCAATTTTCAAAATTGCAATTTTCAAAATTTCAATTTTCAAAATTTCAATTTTCATAATTTCAATTTTCAAAATTTCAATTATTAAAATTTCAATTTTCAAAATTTCAATTTTCAAAATTTCAATTTTCAAAATTTCAATTTTCAAAATTTCAATTTTCAAAATTTCAATTTTCAAAATTTCAATTTTCAAAATTTCAATTTTCAAAATTTCAATTTTCAAAATTTCAATTTTCAAAATTTCAATTTTCAAAATTTCAATTTTCAAAATTTCAATTTTCAAAATTTCAATTTTCAAAATTTCAATTTTCAAAATTTCAATTTTCAAAATTTCAATTTTCAAAATTTCAATTTTCAAAATTTCAATTTTCAAAATTTCAATTTTCAAAATTTCAATTTTCAAAATTTCAATTTTCAAAATTTCAATTTTCAAAATTTCAATTTTCAAAATTTCAATTTTCAAAATTTCAATTTTCAAAATTTCAATTTTCAAAATTTCAATTTTCTTTCAAAATTTCAATTTTCAAAATTTCAATTTTCAAATTTCAATTTTCAAAATTTCAATTTTCAAAATTTCAATTTTCAAAATTTCAATTTTCAAAATTTCAATTTTCAAAATTTCAATTTTCCAAATTTCAATTTTCAAAATTTCAATTTTCCAAATTTCAATTTTCCAAATTTCAATTTTCAAAATTTCAATTTTCAAAATTTCAATTTTCCAAATTTCAATTTTCAAAATTTCAATTTTCAAAATTTCAATTTTCAAAATTTCAATTTTCAAAATTTCAATTTTCAAAATTTCAATTTTCAAAATTTCAATTTTCAAAATTTCAATTTTCAAAATTTCAATTTTCAAAATTTCAATTTTCAAAATTTCAATTTTCAAAATTTCAATTTTCAAAATTTCAATTTTCAAAATTTCAATTTTCAAGATTTCGATTTTTCAAATTTCAATTTCCAAAATTTGATTTTTACAAAGTTCAATTATTGAAATTTTATCATTTTCAAAATTTCAATGGCAAAAAAAAAATAATAATTTACGAAACTAAAAAAATTGAGAAATTCAAAAGATTGGCCGATTTTCAAAAATGAGAAAGACAGTTTCGCAAATTTTTGTATTTTATGAAAAGTTCAAACATTTGAGTTTTGATATCGTAAACGATAGATACATAGATAGATAAGAACCTACAGCCCAAATGTGTGTTGTAGAATATTTGGGTCACTGCGAGAAGTTCAAAAGCACTAATCGCCTTCGATATTAGTAAATCTCACCCTTCCCCGTTATCGCTCTCGGCCTTATCATCGCTGCTAATGATATGTACACATAATTAATTTTTGACTATCGCCCCACCCCAAAATTATATTAGCTTAAGCGAATCGAGTGTTCTCAATCGCAACAGTATTTTCTAGAGTAAGCTCTATGGGATTATAAATACGAGATTTTCTTTCTGAACGTTTGAAAATTCTGGAGATCACAACTTTTTTTTAATTGTCAAAATTCGTATTTTTGAAATTTTAGAATTTTAAAAATTGAAAATTTTGAAAATTGAAAATTTTGAAAATTGAAAATTTTGAAAACGGAAAATTTTGAAAATGGAAAATTTTGAAAATGGAAAATTTTGAAAATTGAAAATTTTGAAAATTGAAAATTTTGAAAATTGAAAATTTTGAAAATTGAAAATTTTGAAAATTGAAATTTTTGAAAATTGAAAATTTTGAAAATTGAAAATTTTGAAAGTTGAAAATTTTGAAAATTGAAAATTTTGAAAATGGAAAATTTTGAAAATGGAAAATTTTGAAAATGGAAAATTTTGAAAATGGAAAATTTTGAAAATTGAAAATTTTGAAAATTGAAAATTTTGAAAATTGAAAATTTTGAAAATTGAAAATTTTGAAAATTGAAAATTTTGAAAATTGAAAATTTTGAAAATTGAAAATTTTGAAAATTGAAAATTTTGAAAATTGAAAATTTTGAAAATTGAAAATTTTGAAAATTGAAAATTTTGAAAATTGAAAATTTTGAAAATTGAAAATTTTGAAAGTTGAAAATTTTGAAAATTGAAAATTTTGAAAATGGAAAATTTTGAAAATGGAAAATTTTGAAAATGGAAAATTTTGAAAATGGAAAATTTTGAAAATTGAAAATTTTGAAAATTGAAAATTTTGAAAATTGAAAATTTTGAAAATTGAAAATTTTGAAAATTGAAAATTTTGAAAATTGAAAATTTTGAAAATTGAAAATTTTGAAAATTGAAAATTTTGAAAATTGAAAATTTTGAAAATTGAAAATTTTGAAAATTGAAAATTTTGAAAATTGAAAATTTTGAAAATTGAAAATTTTGAAAATTGAAAATTTTGAAAATTGAAAATTTTGAAAATTGAAAATTTTGAAAATTGAAAATTTTGAAAATTGAAAATTTTGAAAATTGAAAATTTTGAAAATTGAAAATTTTGAAAATTGAAAATTTTGAAAATTTTGAAAATTGAAAATTTTGAAAATTGAAAATTTTGAAAATTGAAAATTTTGAAAGTTGAAAATTTTGAAAATGAAAAATTTTGAAAATTGAAAATTTTTGAGCATTTTCAAAATGTAAAAATATTGATAATTTGAGAATTTGGAGATTTGAAAAACTTTGAAAGACGCTTCTTTGATTACCTGCGACGCAACTTCCGCGAGTGATAGTCAAATACGCGTGGACCCCAAGTACATACGAGTAACATATATATCACTCATATTTATCATACATATATATTTCCGATCACATATGTATGGTGGAGGGGGAAGGGAGCCTATGCGGACTGTCCCGAGCTCGCGAGAAATATTGGAAAAGTCGCAGGAAACTAATCCCACAACTTGAAAAATTCCCGGAAAAGCCGTCATCCCAAACTTCCAACCATACCTCCAATCACTTTTCCCCAACCGCAACCCACTCTGAACTAACTTCGTGCCTATGCCTCACAACGATCAAAATCCCGCTAATTAGGGATTTCCCTTTGATAGTTCAAAATTATCAAAAACCACAAAACAATTACCAATATTGTCTGGGCCGATCATAAAATCAAGCCTAAATGAAAGCCCATCAAATTTTCGGTAGTAGAAATATTCACCATGCTTACTATGTGTCTTATCATGACAACTCATGAGCATTCGCTCATCGGAAACCTCCACATTATATCAAGTTCAACAAATTTGGATTACGTAGGGACTATTCAACATTTAGACAATTCAACTCACGACATCATTTCAACACCCAGCCAACTCAACATATGTTAAATTCAACTCACACACAAAACCTTATGCACCATAAATTTCGTCTAAAAGTTGAATAAATTGTTGGTTTTATGAGGAATTATGAATACTATAAACAGATTTTTCATTGTCGTGTCGACTAATTTCCGCTTGTCACATCAATTTTACCAATTTTCAAAATTTCGATAATGCATGAACTGCCTAAAATTTTCAACATCGCCGAAGTTTCCCTCAAAAACAGGAAAACCCGTCCAATTACCGAGTTCCTTTGACAGCCTCGAATCGTTCGACCACAATGTGCCCGCCAAAGTCCCTAAACATTAAGATACCTCTCCCCCTCCCCCTTGCCACCCTTCGGTAATAACCTTCGCAAAGCAAGTGCAAGCAGATGGGAAGCGACGTCGACTCGGCCCGATCTGCGATCGCTCCGTTGGGCATGAAATTTTCGATATGCCCATAGGTGCGCCCCCCATCCTAATTGCAATTAACGATAATTCCGTTTCCCTCAGCCTCCCGCAGTAGTCATCATGCGCCCTTCCCATGCGCTCTTGATGCAATAAAATTACGGAGAATGGTTTATCGATCGAGATTCTCTGCCTCAGTCCCTCCGCCATAGCACCTTGAATTTCCGGCGTTTTGCAAGCATTGGAATCGCTTCAATTCCACATTTTTCTTATTTTTGCCTCGAGGTTATCTATAGATATGGAATTTATTCACCACCTCTGGGGATACAAATCTCCGAGCATTGCAATATTTACAACCGTTTGGGCAGTCGCTGTATGAAACATGATCATTACCTTTTTGCTTCCGAAAGGAAGCTTTGTAATCGCTCGATTTTTAATGTCCATTTTTCGGTGTTTAGGCCCCCAAATCGAAGCTTTGGATTGAATTGAATTGAATTTTTCGCTCGTTTTCGGACGTAGCACTATGATTCCTTCAAAACAATGGCAATTTGAACCTTGAAAGCCACGTTGTCTAGTTAGAAACCTCAGTTTTTAGGCCTTGTACATATGTGTGTGTGTGTGTGTGTATGTGACTAAACATTTTAGTTATTTGCTGAATAACCGCCACATCAAATTTCATGATTGTTTCAGCGTATGTAAAGTTTCATGAGAGCTATCATTTGGCGTCAATTAAACTTTGATCGGTCGTCTCATTTGAAAGATATTGCGGTTTTTTGAAATTCGGTTTTTCAACGATTACTCAAAAAATAATTGTCCGAATTCATTCAATAGGCGCTCAAAAGATTCGTCTCAATGCCATCTTGACCAAGTTCGGTAATGGTGATGATTGCATCAATTGTTTCCGAGTTATAGCCCTTCAAATATCAACTTTAAGCAGAATTTGTGATTTTTGGTAACTTTTGGTAATTTTCTCCTCAACTCTCCCATCGAATTTCGTGATTTTTACAGGGAATATAGAGTTCAAGAAGCCATATCATGTGGCGTTAATTAAATTTCGATCGGTGGTATACTTTTGAAGATATTGATGTTCAAAAAATCCCGATTTGTTTGACAATTACTCAAAAGCTACTGATTGGAACTGTCTTCATTAGGGTTAAAAAGATTCGTCTCAATGCCATCTTCACCGAGTTCGCTAATAGTGACGATTGCATTATTCATCCGCGAATTATAGCCCTGATAAGCAACGGATTCAGTCGGAACCTGGAAGATGAAAGCCATTCGGAAGCATTTTGCTAATGGGTTAGCGAAAACGTCGTCCCACTTGTTTCACTTTCACGCAGTGACTCTATTTATCAGCTGCACACACTCGCAATCCCAGTCAAAGGTCAGACTCCCTGAAATTATCGTCTTGTAATATTATGAATGGTCTGATTACAAAATTATCGCATGACAACTCATCAAAGGACAATTCATGACAGAACAACTCATCAGAGGAGACTTCAGCACGTGCAAACTCATTGCCTGACAACTCCTCATATGGCAACGGAGCCCTGACAACTCGTCACAGGATACCTCATTACATCGCCATTCATCACGTGACGACTCATTTTAGGGGATGTCGTCATAGGTTAGGTCACTACATGACAATTCCTCATACCCGTGTAGAAATTTGAGCGGAGGTGCGGCCGCACTTCCGCTACTCAAATGATAACTGGATACATAACAACTCATCAGATAGAAATTCATCCCAGGACAACTCATCATAGGATACATCAGCACAGGACGATGCATCACATGAGCACTTCTCAGATGATAACTCATGATAACACAAGGGAATTCATTACATGACAATTCATCACATGACAATTCATAGAATGGCAACCCATGAAATGGCAACTCATAACATGACAACTCATAACATGACAACTCATAACATGACAACTCATAACATGACAACCCATAACATGACAACTCATAACATGACAACTCATAACATGACAACTCATAACATGACAACTCATAACATGACAACTCATAACATGACAACTCATAACATGACAACTCACAACATGACAACTCATAACATGACAACTCATAACATGACAATTTATATTATGACAACACACACCATGCCAAGTCATAACATGACAACTTATATTGTGACAACTCATAACATGACAACTTATATTGTGACAACTCATAACATGACAACTCATAACATGACAACTCATAACATAACAACTCATTACATGACAACTCATAACATGACAATCGACGACAGGATATATAGAAAATTAGGCGGATTCGTCTGATTGGGATATAGTAGAAATTCTGCATTCAGAAGAAATGGCAAAAATTGGAGGAGACAGACTAAATTGCAATTTTGGAGTGATTCAAAAAATTGAAATTTTTATTGGAATTTTAGGATAATTTGAATTTTTTTAGAAATTGCACAAATTTAGGAAAGCTTGAAACTTTGCAGTAAGTCGAGGTCCTCGACGCCCTTTTTGCGGCTTTTTCTCGAATGTGAAAGCGCTTTTGAAGCAACGATTTTGGCAACAAGCTAGACCGGATGCTCGTAAATTGTCCGGTATGCGACCACCTCCGGTTTCCAACTGTTTTCTGGGTTTTTTAGGGCTGTGTGAATAATTGCTACGACGTGCAAGCGGTATTAATGAAAATTGTAATTAAGAGCGGTTCGGTGCTTTCGGTTGGAGAATTTTGCAGAGGTTTGTTTTGCTAAATTTTAAAAAGTCCAAAGAGAAAAAAAAAATATTGGTTTATCGTGGAAACGATTTTGAAATTTCACAACTTTCAAAAATTATGAAAGAACCAAGATATTTGCACCTCCGAAGAATTTCCAAAAATTGCAAAATCCTTCAAAAAATTTCGAAAAAATCGAAACATTTCGAACATTTCTAAAACTTTTATAGATTCAGAAAATTCTAAAAATTACAAAAATTTTATGAATTCTAAAATTTTTAAAATTTTCAAAAATTTCCAAAATTTCCAAAATTTCAAAAATTTCAAAAATTTCAAAAATTTCAAAAATTTCAAAAATTTCAAAAATTTCAAAAATTTCAAAAATTTCAAAAATTTCAAAAATTTCAAAAATTTCAAAAATTTCAAAAATTTCAAAAATTTCAAAAATTTCGAAAATTTCAAAAATTTCAAAAATTTCAAAAATTTCAAAAATTTCAAAAATTTCAAAAATTTCAAAAATTTCAAAAATTTCAAAAATTTCAAAAATTTCAAAAATTTCAAAAATTTCAAAAATTTCAAAAATTTCAAAAATTTTAAAAATTTCAAAAATTTCAAAAATTTCAAAAATTTCAAAAATTTCAAAAATTTCAAAAATTTCCAAAATTTCCAAAATTTCAAAAATCTCATAAAATTCAAAAAATGGTCAAAATCTCAAAAAGAAATTCAGCTCTATAAGTTTTGCAACGAATTCACCTATAAAACCCTAGGAATGTCGAAGACCGCCGGAAGGTGTCTGCAAATGGGCTGTCCTCCACTTTTTCCGCCGATGTTGGGAGGAAACTAAAGCACTCGGAGTGCATTCAACTCGGATTTAAGGCATTCTCAAGCGCAAGGTCATTAGACAATTCACCTTTTTTGCATTCTACGAGATGGTAACAGTGGTCATTATCACTTTATCCCTCGGCTAATTAGCGATAATTGCTTTCACCCAGTTTTCCTCACGACTCCCACCTTTTTTTCACGTATACGCTATAGTTTCCAGCTGTGAGAATTTTCTAACCCCCCACTACTCGTCTATTTTGAGACTCATCATTTTATTTTGAGACAATTTTTTTTTAAATTTCTATCACATTATTTTCAGCCGGTAATCTTATTTTGAGACTTTGAATCTAATTTCAACCCTTTTATAATCCTAATTTGAGGCATTACTATCCTTATTTTGAGCCTTTTATAATTCTATTTTGAGACTACGGTCTTATTGGAAGAGCTCAATACTTTTATTTGTAGATCAATAGTCCTTCTTTGAGACTTTAATCATGGTATTATAAGACTTTCAGTCTAATTTTGAGACTTTAATAGTCTTATTTTGAGACTTTAATCATGATATTATGAGACTTTCAATCTAATTTTGAGACTTCAATAGTCTTAATTTGAGCCATTACCAGCCTTATTTTGAGGCTTTAGTAATATTGTTTTGAGACTTTAATAGTATTTCTTAAGACTCTATTAATGTACTCTGGAGATTTATGGTCCTTTTTTGAGATTTTAATAATCTTATTTTGAGACATTACTAAATTCATTTTGAGCCTTTCGTACTTCTATTTTGAGACTTTAATAGTATTTCTTAAGGTTTTCATAATCTTCTTTGGAGATCAATGGTCTTCTTTTGAGATTTTAATAGTCTTATTTTGAGACATTACTAAAATTATTTTGACCCATTAATACTTCCATTTTGAGACTTTAATGGCATTTTTCAAGGTTTAAATAATCTTTTTTGAAGTTCAACAGTCCTTCTTTGAGACTTTAATAGTCTTGTTTTGAGACTTCAATCATGGTATTATAAGACGTTCAGTCTAATTTTGAGTCTTTAGCAATTTTATTTTGAGACTTTAATATCAGTACTTTGAGACTTTCAGAGTCTTAATTTGAGACTTTCATAGTCTTAATTTGAGACATTACTAGTCTTATTTTGAGACATTACTAGTCTTACTTTCAGGCTTTAATGGTTTGATTTTGAGACTCTAATAGTCTCATTATGAGACTGTTAGTTCAATTTTGAGAATTCCATAGCCTCATTTCGAGACTTTTTTCGAGCCTTAATTTTCAGAATTTTGAACTTTTCAGCGTCTTATTTTGAGACCTTAATTATTTTGGGACATTACTAGTCTTCCTTTACGATTTTAATTATTTCGATACTTTAATAGCCGCATTTTGAGACTTCGAACATCGTATTGTGAGGCTTTCCGTGGAATTTTCAGATTCTCATAGTCCTTTTTTGAGACTTCAATACGCTCATTTTGAAACTGATTCCCTTAATTATCATTTTTTTTAGCTAATATTTTCCAATGATTTTTCTTCACATTTTCTAAGGGCATTGCTCTTTTTATCTGCCAGCATCGGCCGTTCAATTTGTATGTCCTGTTTTTTCCCTTTTATATTTTGAGATCTTTTTATATTCAACATGCAAACCGGAATAGCAAGTCCTGCGCTCCAAAATAACCCCAGAGCGAATTTCCATGATCCTGCAGGCAAGTTCGTCCTCAGGCGTTTGAAGGATCAGTCGACTTAAGATTCAAATCATTTTAGTTTGAACGACACAATTTTGACAGTGATAACATCTTTTTTGGATCAATTTTTTTTTGTGTAATTTTCTTAATTTTTTTAATTTACGTAATTTTGGGAATTTAGTATTTTTCAAATATGTAATTTACGAATTTTCTCAGTTTACGAATTTTTTAATAAATGGAAGACATTTGGGGAAAGCGTCGAAAAAATTGGGGAAGCATTAGCGAAGGTTTGAAACTGTGAGTATCAGTTTAATAACACTATATTTATTGACTTCCCGATCTTATTAACTTCCCGATCTTAGGCAAGTTATTGGTATGGGTCGGAAAATCGAAACTGGAAATTTCACTTGATGATGTTTGTCTGTGTGTGTGTGTGCGTATGTGAGCAAAATTTTGTCGAACGATTTGTCCTAGACAAATTATGCGATTTGGGTTTTTTTATACTTATTGGATAGCTTTCCGCCTAACTCAGCCCTGATTAGATTTTGAACATAATCGACCCAGCGGTTCTATAGTTATTAACAAATGAATTGTTTATATCGCTGCATCGTGAGAACGATCAAAGATACGCAGAAAATTATCTCATCAAATTTGTTCGACACACAAAAATACATGTTTCATGTTCTATAGCTTTTTTTGCTGAAACCGATAGTTCATTGTTATTAACAAATTCAATTGTTTATATCGCTATATCGCAAGAACGGTTAGAGATAGGAAAGAATGTGTTCAATGGAAGTTGTTCCACACGTAAAAATACACACTCGATATTTTATGACTTTTTTCGCTGACACCCGTAGTTAATTATTATTAACAAAATAAATTGTTTATATCGCTTGATCGCAAGAATTAATAGAGATACGGAACTAAGTGTCCAATGAAAATCATTCCACACGTAACAATACAGATTTAATGATTTATAACTTTTTTTTCTGACACCGATAGTAATTGTTATCAAGAAATTCAATTGTTTATATCGCTATATCGCAAGAACGGTTAGAGATGGGAAAGAATGTGTTCAATGAAAGTTGTTCCACACGTAAAAATAAACATTTGATATTTTATGACTTTTTTCCTAACACCCATAGTTAGTTGTTATTAACTTCCCGATCTAGGGAAGTTATTGTCATGACCCCGAAAATGAAAAGTGCCAGATCGATAAAATTTTCACGTTTCTCGACGTTTTGCATCATCCTGAAGTGATTTCAGAGAAGTGTCTGTATGTGTGCGTGTGTGTATGTGTGTAAACAAAAACCTTCGTTTAACGTTTCCGGCGGAACCACTCGAGGGATTCCCTTTTTTTTCGATTGATGCGTTTCAGTGGTTTCCAGGTCTGAAAGGTGTGATTTTTTCAGCAAATTATCCGTTCACTTGTTATCAACAAATTGAATTGTTTATATCGCTTTATCGCAAGAACGATTTGAGATACGAAAAAAAGTGTTAAATGAAAGTTGTTCTCCGCCAGGAAATACACATTTGATGTTTTATGACTTTTTTTGCCAACACCCATAGTTAATTGTTATTAACAAATTGAATGGTCTATGTCGCTCTATCGCGACAATAATTAGAGATACGAAATGAGGTGTTAAATGAAAGTTGTTCCATACGTAAAAGTACACATTTGATTTTGTGACTT
This sequence comes from Asobara japonica, assembly GCA_026005395.1. Taxonomy (NCBI): domain Eukaryota; kingdom Metazoa; phylum Arthropoda; class Insecta; order Hymenoptera; family Braconidae; genus Asobara; species Asobara japonica. The sequence goes on from BQMI01000519.1 coordinate 1,212,380, forward strand.
TTTATGCTAACCCTCATAGTTTTTCACAAATTGAATTGTTTATATAACTTTATTTGGAAAATCTCTTTTCCAAATTTTCTCTTTTCTATATTTTAAGAATTATAAAATTTCACATATTTGGTAATTTTGAAAAGTTTAAAACGTTCACAATTTGAGACACAAACCGAAATTTTGTACATATACGGGGGAACGATCGGGAAGTTATTGGTTCGACCTGTAGAGGGTTAAACCCACATCCCGTTCATTATTTATTACGCATATCTCATTCCACATTTTTTCTTTAGAATTCTAGTTATATCACTCGTCTCAGAATCCCGATCATCTCCAGTCACACCCAAAGAAGATGCTCCTCCTGGTTTCCGTAATAATTACTTTATGACACTAATTGCATTAATTCTAAATGCTAAACTCTATTTCTAAATGATTAACAAAACAAATTTTGAAATTGATGAAATTCTGCGAATTTTGAGTTTTGAATTTTTTTTGAGGAAAAAAAAATTCGATTTTTTGAGATTTTGACTTTTGGAAATTGATAGCTTTTCTATATAGATATAGTTAGTAGATTATTTATTTGAATTAGATATCGAGCTGATCAGGTCCATCAATGAATCAGTGAATCCGTGCGACGATTTTTACGAATATGCTTGTGGAAATTGGGAAAAACATCATCCACCTCCAGATGGGTACATAATTTGGAGCAATTTGGCCATGATTCGTCGTGATGCCAAAGAAAATGTCAAACGTCTTCTTGAAAGAGCCGATTCAAAAAGTGATAGTGAGGCAACTGGCAAAATGCGTAAGGTGTATCGAGCATGTATGGACACAGGTACAAATTACAATATTAATTCATCATCAAATTTCTGGTTGCATTGACAATTTTTGAAATTCGGAAAATTTTTGAAATTTGGAAAATTTTTGAAAGTTGGAAAATTTTTAAAATTTAATTTTTTTTTAAGATTTAAAAATTTTTTGAAATTTTTGAAATTGTCAAAATTTTAGACATTTTTGAAATTTTAAAATTTTTGAAATTTTTGAACTTTAAAAAAAATTTGAGATTTAAAAAGTTTTTGAAATTTTAAAAATTGTTGTAATTCTGAATTTTTTTGAAATTTTGAAAGGTTTTGAGATTTTGAAAATTTTTGAAATTTTTAAAATTTTTGAAATTTGAAAAAATTTTGAAATTTAAAAAGTTTTTGGAATTTTAAAAATTGTTGTAATTCCGAATTTTTGAAAGTTTTTGAAATTTCGAAATTTTTTTAAATCTTTGAAATTTTTGAAATTCTTGACGGATGTGAAATTTTCAAAATGTTTCAGAATTTTGACAATTTTCAAAACGTCCAAATTGAATAAAAACTGTGTATTCAAAACTAAACCTGTGAGTTTTTGACAGTGAAAATTGAGCAAGTTGGCATAGCCCCTTTAATATCACTCATCAACGATTACGGCGGTTGGCCCTTACTAATGGAGCGAAACGAGTGGCATTCCAAAAACTTGACTTGGCAAAAAGTCCACTCAGAATTATCGAAAAATTTAAGCATCAACAGCCTATACGACATAGAAGTTATTACCGACCCAAACAATTCATCAATCACTCGGATATTCGTAAGTTGCTAAAAAAAATGACAGATAATGGAACAGGTGGCATAATGGGTTCCTGTGATGGAACAGGTGGTACGATGTGACAGGTTAAATAATGGGACAGGGATATATTAGTGCTACGACTTACAAAATGAGACATATGGGACGGATATAAATGCAGATGGAATATAATCGGAGAGTGACATAATGGGACAGTTAACATAACCGGATCCCAGATAGGAATGGCAAAGGCTGATTCGATCAGGCTGAGCGTCCCAAGCTTGAACCAGGCCTGCCTTTATCGTCCACTCCAGCCTGAATATGGGGTCGTTTTTGAGGCTGGTTGCAAGTACTGAATCAGGCTCGGTTCAGGCCGTGTATATCGAGCTGGATCTCCCAAGGCTCAAGAAAGGCTCAACCGAGCCTAAGATGTCGAATTAAATTCAAAATTTTTTTATAATTCATGATTTCGGTTTAATGCCTAGGAAATATAGTTATCGTGATAATAAATAAATCCACGACATCTGCTCTCAAACCTCTCAAACTCAGCCTAGATCAGGCTTGCACCAGCCCTTGTTTCCCGAGGCTGCCTAAATTGGATAAACATTCACTAATTAATCAGTTCGAGATTCAGTGGTTCATTAAAACTTTATCCTCGAATGAATAGATAATAATAAATAATGACAATGCTAATGATAATTTAAATACTTGTCATTGAAATAGAAATCCAAGTCAAAAAACACCTTAACGCTGTTATACTCTAAAACACTGTTATTAGAGGCTAGTAATGAGAAGGACTACGGTTCAAATCTCTAGTCGGCGGGTTTTTTTTACTTCTTTTTATTCACCCCGAAGAATTCAGATGGTTAATAATCATATTTCAACCATTATTCATGATTAATTAGATGATTTGCTGAAATTGATTAAAGTGAAAAGTGAAATTTAATTTAATCCCAGCCTTTTCTGAGACCCTTTTAGTCAGCCTGTTTTGAGGCTTGGGGCCCGAGCCTGAAAACACATTATCATTTTGGGTCTGGATAAGGACTCAATCCAACATCTGTCAGCCCTGATCAAGGGCTGAACAAGCCCTGTCCCGATCGTCAATTCCTACCTGGGATAGGCAACATATTGAGACGTGTAACATAATGGGACATGTTGTATAATGGGACATGTTGCATAATGGGGCATGTTGCATAATGGGACATGTTGCACAATGGGACATGTACATAATGGGACGGATCACATAATGGGACATGTTGTGTAATGGGGCATGTTGTCTAATGGGACATGTTGCATAATGGGACATGTTACCTAACGGGACATGTTGCATAATGGGACATGTTGTATAATGGGACATGTTGCATAATGGGGCATGCCACACAATGGGGCATGTTGTACAATGGGACATGTTGCATAATGGGACATGTTACCCAACGGGATACGTTGCCTAGTGAGACATGTTGACTAGTGAGACATGTTGCATAATGGTACATGTTGCACAATGGGACATGTTACCTAACGGGGCATGTTACATAATGGGACATTTTAAATAATGGGACATGCCCCTTGAAGGGCCAGTTGGCACACTGGGACGGTTCACATAATGGGACACGTTACATGATGGGATAGAGGCATAAAAGTAGGTGGAACGTAATAATCTCAAGTCAGGGTAAACGATTTGATTTAAGACATTCAATACCCAACTGTAATCTATCGCTGAATTCAATTATTTTCCCGTGAAAATCTTGGCTTAAAACCGCGATGGGCATCTTAAGTTAAGTCACCCCCGGTCTTGGAGCAAGTTTTCAAAATATTTGAATTAAGGCATCAATGCAATTTAACGCAAAACTTTCAATTTGACTTGATTTGGCTTAAGTACTCCATCACACTCAATTTTTCTTCAATTTAATTCTTCCATCACGTCAATTATCGATCAATTATTACTAATTATAATTTTACAGATTTCAGAGCCGAATTTTCTTATTAACAAAAAACAATTTTCCGGACCTCGAGATGAGCTGACAACTGTAGGGTATCTCATGTTTAAGAGAAGTGTGATTGAGTCATTTCAAAGAGCATCATCTTCAAAGGACGATCCATCATCTACACCAGATGATTCATCTTTATATTATGACTACGAGTCAGATTTTTGGTCTTCAAATAATGAACATACTCCCCAACTAATGAACTGTACGGAATTTGAAAAGAAGCTAGTACGGGTGTGAGCAAACCTGATTATAATTTCATCCACCAGATTATTCAATTGGACCAAATCATGATCAAATATTTTGTAGATAACAGCAGAACGATATGATGTGGGAAATATCTATGACTGGCACAATTCGAATATTATGACTATCGATGACCTCCAAAAGATTTACGACAGCTCCAATATGAGCCACCCAACTGCCAAAGTAACGTATAATTCTGCTGTATTTGTTCATAATTTTCAGATACTGATAAGAAAGTATCTGTATCTATCATAGATTTTCTCAAAAGCGTCAATTATTGGGAGAACAATTGGCCCGGTCCAAGAGTTATAATTATTTGTCAAGATGGCGTCGCCAAGATGGCGTAACCAAGATGGTGTAGCCAAGATGGCGGAGTCCAAGCGCTTCTCCACTTCGTAATTTTAATGTTTTTTTAAAAATGGTGTATTCCACTAAATTCAGTCCGGTTTCTTACATCCGGTAAGTCTAAATGGCACAGTTATTCTGTATTTTTCAACTCCCCGGCGGGGGGCTATTGTAATCACCCTGAAAATCGAATTTTCATCATATCCTCGCGTTTCAAGGTCTCCACCACACTCCCCGATCATTTTTATGATGATGTATGTGTGTGTGTGTGTTTCTTTTTCCCCGTCCCTCTCATTTCGTGGATAGTACTTGGATGTGATTTTTTTTCGGAAAAGACGTAAAAAAATGAAATATAATCCGCTAATAATGAAAACTGGTGACAGGTGAGTAATTGCAGGTAAATTACGGCATTAATATACTTATTTTCATCAAATTAATTGTAATTGTGGGATACACGAATCCTTGTAATGGATGATAAATGAGTGACTAATGGCTATGAATTACTCAAATAGTTCATTTTCAAATGTTTAGTAAGTACTAAAAGGTTATTTCTTTACCTATTTTTAACAGAAAATAGACATATACGTAATACACCCACCCATGCGGCTGGCGCCGACTTTCGCCATTTTTAGGCCATCGTATTTCTAAACACAGGGTAAACCTCCGGAAACCCCTGTGCTACGATGGCCGGCGCCTATGATGGAACCCCCCCCCCCCTGCGTCGGGTTAGGTTCCCGCTCGGCCGAGCGGTCTCATTTTATGGGTACCGCCAATAGCACACGCGGAACGTTCCTGCATCAGTCGGAATCCATGAGAAAATATTTTGAAAAAATATTCTCCGGCGGCCGGGCGGAAACCTAGGACCTTCGGAGTAGTAGGCAGATACTCTACCACTACGCCAAAGCCCCGACACCGTGTGTGTGTGTGTGTGGGTGAAGGTGTCTGTACGTGGCCAAAAATTTTGTCGAACGATATGTCGCGAACGGACGATGCGAGCGAGGTGCTCAATAGCGCAATCGAAGCGTCTCCTTCCAACTTAGAGCTGAATAGATTTTGAAGAGAATTGGTACAGTCGTTCTCCAGTTTTTTATCAATGTTTTTAACTTCCGGATAGGGGAAGTTATTGTTTTGCCCCCGACAATGAAAAATCGATTTTCCACCAGATCTCCACGTTTCATGATATTTCTGACCATTCTAGACTATTTAAAACAAAAGGTCCGTGTGTGTGTGTGTGATTTCTTGTGAACGAATCATTCGATCGAGGTTGTTGATGACTCAAACGGACCGACGTCAGAATAGCCGCTTATTTGTTTTGAGTCGGTGTCGTGCGGACGCATGTCTACCGCTCCCTACGAATTACAAATTTCAAACGTACCGTGCTTCTAGTACATTGAAATTTTAAATCGAGTAAAAGTTTTGGCACAAAAGTGTCAAATCTAAAAAACCTAAAAATTCCCTTGGCTCCCAAAAGGAAAGCCAAAACGAGTCCTCCGATGGAAGACCCAAAAAAAACAAAAAAAACCGTTATGAAACGGTCAAACAGCGCGAGCTCTGAACCAGCCCGCCCCAACAATCCTCCGACCTCTTCTGATGGGCCTCAAGACGCTCAAAAAAAAACCTCAGTGCCTCCAATCATCGTTGAAAACGACAAATTGGAGACCAAAAAGTTAATAAATTTCCTGCAAGTCAATGCCTCGGATAAAAACTTCAGGATGAAGTTTAATGGAAGTACCACGATCGTCCACCTACAAACGACCGACGATTACAACAAAATCGCAAGTATCCTGAAAAGGCAAAACCTTAATTTTTTCACCTATGGCCTTAAAAGTGAAAGACCGAAGAAATTTATTTTGAAAGGGCTTCCCAGCAGTTTCTCGGAAGCCGAAATTCAAGCCGAACTATCAAATCAAGGCATTAACGTACTTTCCGTTCGCCAGTTCGTGAAAATAAACAAAGACGGAAATATTAAAGAAAACAGGCCTCTCCCGATCTTCGCAATCACGGTTGGCCCTGAAGTAACCTTGAGCAGCTTTGCTGCTATTAAAACTATTTTCTATCACACATACAAGATAGAAAAATTTGTGAAATCCGAGCAACCGACCCAGTGTTTCAGGTGCCAACGGTTCGGCCATGCAAGCCAACACTGCAACCTGAACCCCAGATGTGTAAAGTGTGCGTCAAATCATGACGTCAAAGCCTGCACTTCGAAAACTCTCAAGTGCGCGAACTGCGGACTAGCCCACACGGCCAGCTATAGAGAGTGTTCCATGCGCCTAAAATTCATGGAAACTCAGAAAAAACGAGCTCAATCGGCCAGGCCCAGCATAGCGCCACTGGAATTGCCCACTACACCTCACTCGGCCACGATCCAGAATCTGGAAAGGAACATCCAGTCCCTCCAGTCTCCTGCAGTCCCAGTGCCAACTCCGAGTTCTACTGCCAACACGTCCAGGCCCACCTACGCTTCCTTCTTCCCGACGGTGGAAACCTCGAGAAGGAATCTTATCGCACCCACTGCTGAACCTAGGGGCAACCCAATGGAAACACATGTTCCCGAATCTCATTTAAGTAGAACTATAAACTATGTAATTACAGCAAAGCAAGTCCTTGACGAGCTAACAACCCTTAGAATTCCCGAAATCCTTTCAGAGCTAAAAGAGATGAGCTCTAAACTCCAAACAGCCCTTACACCAATTGATAGGATCACAATCATCGCATCCTATGTCCACCTGTTCTTACCCTCCTCAAACACACCTACGATTCCCCAGCAAACATAACCAACATATTAGCAATTAATATTTTTGCGCTCAAGCCTAATCTGGACGAGTTATTACACATCGTCCACAGAAATAACATCAAAATTTGTTTGATTTCAGAGACTAAGTTAAACAGCAAAACTAAGAAAATTAACTTCCCAGACTTCTCGCTGATCAGGGAAGACAGAACGGCCAAAGCAGGTGGTGGTGTTGCGGTGGCGATCCACAAAACCTTGTCACATAGAACTCTTCCGCATGATCTCCTGTCGCTCACCGAATACGTGGGAGTAGAGGTCCAAGTAAACAATAAAAAAACGAAGATCTACTCGATCTACAATCCACCGGATGTCTCAATAGATACAAACCTATTGAGGCACCTATTTTCCGATAGTACTCCAACAATTATTGTTGGAGACTTCAATGCGAAGGACACTGCTTGGACCTCTGCTAGGCCAAACGAATCAGGTAAGATTCTCTCAAATTTTTTGACGGAACAAAAAATTAATCTGCTCTTTCCAGACGTTCCTACACACTACCCTCATAATTCAAACACTCCTAGTACTATTGACCTTTTATTAACAAACAACATCTCTATCATTAAAAATTTCACCACACTTTCCGAATCCCCATCCGATCACCTACCATTGTTTTTCTCCCTATTTGGCAGACCAACCTCACCAGAATCATCAAAAATTTTAAACTACGCAAAAACCGACTGGAATAAGTTCAAGGATATCTTAAATGATGAGATTTCTACACCAAACCCTACTTGTAACAACACTGAAGCAATAGATCAACACATAACACATTTCACCCAAGTCATTCAAACAGCCCTGGATTCCTCCACTCCCAAACGCTCAACCAAATCCACCCACACTCCTATCCCACCCGAAATAGCCTCATTAATAAAGCTAAAAAATTACATTAGGTCAAGATGGCAAAAAACCCGAAATCGCTACCTTAAATCCGAACTCAATCAGCTGATAAAAGAAATCAGACTTAAATTAACCGAATGGAAACAATCATCTTGGGACAACAAACTCAGAAACATAAACCTAAAAGATCACTCTATTTGGCGCGTAGCAAAATATTTTAATAATACCGGTAAACGAAAAATCCCCACACTAAAGTCAAACAACACACTCCACACAGAAGACCACGACAAGGCAAATACACTCTGCAGACACTACGCACAAATACACGAAATATCGGCCTCCCGAGGCAACAAAACCTTTGAACAACAAGTCACAGGTCATGTGAGAAAGACTATCCTCAAAGCCCCTATCGAAACTCCCATAAAATTCCTCACGAATCCCCGTGAAATCACTTCCGCTATCAAAAAACTAAAAAATAAATCTGCCCCGGGTGTGGATAATATTCCCAATATAGCACTAAAAAACCTCCCAATTAAAGCAATAAGTTTACTAACAAAGATATACAATGCATGTCTCCTCAGACAATATTTCCCGGAACTCTGGAAAGGAGCGGTGGTCATTCCGATTCTAAAGCCCGGTAAGCCCCCTTCGCATCCGGTGAGCTATAGGCCTATCAGCCTCCTACCGGTATTGGCTAAACTCTTTGAGCGAATAATTTTAGCTCGTCTCAAAAAACCCATAGAAGAGTTACAACTAATGCCTATCAATCAATTTGGTTTTCGATCAGAACACTCGACCTGCCACCAGCTGGTTAGAATTACGAATGATATAAAATCCGCGAAAGACCGGAAAGAAGATACCGTTCTTCTTCTCCTGGACAGCGAGAAGGCCTTTGATTCTGTTTGGCCCACAGGCCTTATATACAAACTCGAAGGATCAAATGTCCCTAAATATCTATGTAAAATTTTACTATCATATCTCTCAAATAGATATATCCGAGTTCGAGTCGAAACTTCGCTTTCGAATAAAATAGAAATTGTCGCGGGAGTCCCACAAGGGTCTATTCTGTCGCCTGTTTTATTCAACTTGTACATTGCTTCTGTTTTTAGTAGAATTCCAAGAAATGTATCCATTGCAGGCTATGCTGATGACATTGCCTTGTACTCAGCTAGCAAATCGACAAACAAAGCTATTAGAAGAATAGAAAATGCTGCTTCTCTCACAATCAGTGAATTAACGAAATGGAAAATTCAAGTGAATGCTGCTAAAACAGAAGCAATCTTATTTACTAGCTCCAAGGCCAAGCCGACCTTAACTATTCGTAGCGATAAGATCACACCAACCGACTCTGTAAAATATTTAGGCTTACACATCGATTCCAAACTCCTGTGGAAAAAGCATATATCTGAAATCAAGGTCAAGACTAAAGTTATCCTAGTAAGATTATATAATTTGCTAAAATCACCCGCGCTCAGTCAATCCCTCAAACTTACTCTCTACAAAGGGTTAATTAGGCCCATTATCACCTATGGTTGTCCTGCCTGGCACAATGCAGCGAAAATGCACTTGAATCATCTTCAAGTGATTCAAAATAAATTCCTACGAATAATAGGAAATTTTAAAAGAAGAACGACTATTGTGGAAATACACGAAACGCTCGGCATGACAACCATAGGCGAATTTATCGATAGAATAAATGAGACATTTAAATTTAAGCTACAATCCCATCCTAATTCCCAGCTCCAAAACATCAATATTGACATAAAATCCAATTGGTCCCGCTGACCACCTGTTTTGTCCCACCTTTCCATATATCCTTTTCTCTCCCGCCCCTCATGCACCCATTACTTATAAGGTTTTTTAGAAGTCATTTTTCCTTATATCGAGTCATCATGTAAATAATCACAAATATCTGTAATAATGAAAAATTAGGTTACACTTCTTTCAAATTAGATATAAAGCCAACGGCTGGTGATCTAGAACGTAGCACTTAAGATATTAATACTGTATATAGTATGTATATATGACAAATGTTAATAAACAATTTTCAAGTCAAGTCAAGTCAGAATAGCCGAGTGGACTAAGCGCGCAGTCTTAGCGCTGCCGCTTCGGTACCTGGTTCAAATCCCCCATATAGGGCGAGAATTTTTTCGGAATATCTGATGAGCGGGAGGTTACTCATAGAGTAGCCGCCTGTACCGACACAGGTTTTCTGTGGTTTCCTGTGTCTTATCATGCGAATGCGGTGTGGTATGGACCACACGCCCATATATCCATAAGGGATCGAAGGCGTTAAAGATAAAAAAAAAAAATGACTCAAACGGAAGACTTTCATTTAACTTAGACCGGATTAGATTTTGAGTGGAAATGGTCCAGTACATATATTGTTATTAACAATTTGAATTGTTTATAATGTGCCACTGCATGAACTATTAGAGTTAGCGCAAAATTGATATGAGAAAAGTTATTCCCCATACAAAAATACGTATTCTATGTTGAATGACTTTTTTCGATAATTTGCATAATTATGGAGCTATGGCCGTCTCAACAGTTATGTATGTAATAAGTGAATGAATGAACTCAGCGCTGTCATGAAGGCCTCAATCGAAGCATTTTCGTGCAGAATCGAGCGGATTATATTTTGGATGGCATTCGTGCAGTATATGCAATGTTATTAACAATTGCAATTGTTTATACTGTTCCGCTGGGTAAAATATTAAAGTCATCGTTTGTATTGCGGCTGCATCGCTATTGGCGACTCACTCCCACTCAAGTGACGCGCATAAGTCGCATCCTCATGCTCACCATGCGTCTACTCAAATATTCATAATTATCTGCTTCATAAATGATCCAGTTTAGAATTGGCAGATCTGCAACTGTTCATTATGACACTAAGAGGGGTCACGCTGATTAACCAAGGTATATTGGAGAAGAATAAATTTAGTACGCTGTGCTGAAATACCCGAACGGGGCACACCTATGCTCACACCACTAGTTACAGTTTATTAATATGTAATAAATAAAAAAATGTTAATATGTATGAAATTTCTATGTTGACTCAACTGAGAACTACTGCATGAAAATTTTTCCCGCTTTTTGATATTTCGTTTGCACGGTCCTCTGACTGAACTAACAATTTTTAGATTGATTGGCTGAATACAGTGAGAGATTTGTTTGCAACAGTGGATGCAGATGTTACCATCAATGGATCAGAGGAGATTACTGTTCGGGGAAAAGTGTACTTTAGTAAACTTGCGGGATTGTTGAACAACACATCTGATGAGACAATCGGTATGTTCTGGAATAAAATCACGTGGTGTGTCAATTTGATAAGACGAGTCAGGATTGTGAATTGGAAAAAATATTGTTTTTTATTTATTTATATATTGTTATTTATTTACAGTTAACTACATCATGTGGAAAGCAATAGCTGAGATGTCTCTTTACGTGAGTGATGAGCTCAGGGATATATTCGTTAGACTCGAGGCTAGCCGCGTTAACGACAATCCTGTATCGAGGTGAGTCAAGATTACAATTCAGTGGCGAAATGGTCCATGGATCAAAGTCACTCTTTCATGAATATCTCGAAATGTAATGAAGATAGCCAAATTTGTTTGAGATGAAAGCTGTAGGTACAACTACGCTCTCCAAAAAATTTTAATATAAAAATGGCGTGTGTCCATTTGTTTTCCCGATATTTTGAATGATATCAGTAACGAGCTCGATGAACTTGAACTAATTGGACAATTTTGTTAACAAACTGAATTCAATTTGTAGTTAACATGTAATTTATGATTAATTGTTCCAGGGAAGAGCAATGTATGGATTCTTCGCAGATGAAACGCGCTATATCTTACGCATTTGTCAAGGAATATTTCTCGGCTGAATCCAAGCAAGCGGTAACATCAATTATATTTTGCTGACTATTTTTTTTTATTAAGCACCAAATGTATCGACTAAACCTTACAATAGCCAATACTTTCGAGCTAATGACTAAATTCACTCAAAGAAACTAACGACTTTTTTTTATGGGTTTTAATTTAAATGATGATTAACACAAACTTTAGTCTTTTTTGTTTTCACAAATTGGAAAATATCTCACGATTTACTATTTGCGCACAAAGTTTGATTTAGTAGTTAGCCGGTCTAGCTGTCGATTACAAGTACCTCCAGAAATTTGTTTCTACCTAGCTGAGGTGAAAAATTGGGGTCTGTCCTCCTCTGTTCTTAGTGGTAGGGATAGCTGATAGCGGATTGACCAAAAATGCAATGCGCTTATGTGATTGATCCACTAGAGTTTTCTGGACGTACTCGAGTAGGAAAATGCGAAGTGTCCGCGGGGAGTACCTGAGGGTTCAAGTATAGAAATGAGGCGGTTATTTAGTGTCTACATTGAGTCGTAAAAATTGTCTAGAATTTCGAGTTGTAACAGGTGTTAAGTTGTAAAATTCATCTGCAAATTGTGGGTAAAAGTACCATCTTGGCGACAGACAAGATTAAACGTCATTTCCCGAAGATTAATTTTATGATAGTCAAAAATAATTTTTTTATGATATGAAAAACGGTCAAACATTTCTGTTCACATTTGTTACGAAGTCATAAATCCTTTAAAAAACATAGAATGATGGTATAGAGAGTATTGAAATATTAAAACTAAATATTAAACATTTTAGGTTTTTTACGCGAGATATTTCCCAATTCCGAAAACCGTCCAAATATGTAACATTTGATCTTTTCGGTACGAAACACCAAACCCGCCGGTTTATACAGCTATAGAGAGAATAAACACAAAAGAAAAATACAAATATATAGGAAGTACAAAATAATAACAACATATACATATACCTATATGTATATATAACAAGGTTCGTATTATTGTGAATTGTGAGTACTTCACTATGCTAGGTGACTAAATGCTTGGCTTAAGTTAACTAGTTCATGTGGTGGCCGCTACGCTGTCACATGCCGTTCCTTGTCTGATTTCGAGTTCGATTCCGATTTATTTTCTTGATTGAAGCTCTCATTTATATATAAGGACAGAGAGAAATAGAGACTACACTGTCAACGAAGCGGTTGCGCGCGCATTTCAGCGTGACAGACTTTCGATATAATCGATATGAATCGCACATTGTCCTATTTAGAATAGGATTTGCTTGGTTTGACACTGTTACATATCTATCTTACTTTTATTGAGGAAGTCAGTATTTGAATACTTTTTACATCGAGATCTTTCAAGAACTGTCGACTACAATATAGGGGGCTGAATATTTCCAAACCTAATGCAGATAGGACATTTTTGATATATAGCTTTTTTATACAGGAGAGTAAGATCTATCATTTTTATATAACACAATTTTCCATATTTTCTGTAGTTTTTGAGATATTTGTCGAAAATGGAATCGCCTCAATAAGTCACATTTTTGATTGATATTTGCTTTTTGTATTTTCTTGAATATATTGCAAGGTAATGGTGATAGGGCTTTTTGATAATGCACTTTTGTGTAGAGCCGAGTGATATCTACAATTTTCATATTAGACAAATGTCCATATTTTTTTTAGATTCCGAGATATTCAAGAAAAGGGACAGTACTGTCTTAGATCACTTTGTGGCGGGCATTTGGCAGACACACACACATGCCTTTTGTCTTCTTTACATTTTTACACATTTGACATAAATGTGTAATAAATTCTTATTTCTTGCAGGCGATTGAGTTGGTGGAGAACGTTCAGGAAGAGATGAAGACATTTATTCGACAATCGAACTGGACAGATGAAATAAAACAAATATCAGGGAAACAAATTGAATCTCTGATTAAGCTCATTGGTTATCCGGATGACTATCATGATACAAATATTGATGATTTTTACTCGGAGGTAAATGTATTCAAGTAGGTAATGGACCAGAATTGAATCCTTAATTGGTAATAATTTCTTCGTTCTTTTTATTCTCTTTTACAGTTTTTACCTACTGACAGTTATTTCGAGAATGAAATAAGGCGACGCGACTTCTTGATAAAACGCAATTTCAGAGGTCTGAAGGAACCAGATAATATTAAGCGGTAAGGAGGTGCATTGAGTTGAATTTGTCGGTGGAACGTTTTGATTTTCTCTGCAGCTCTCGACGTTTCCCAATGATTTTTCTTCTCAATTTTGGAGTCTTAAAAAATATTTTCACCTGTGCATTCATGCAATTTCATCTTTTTGTTCAATCTATAAAGTTTGAAAAGTTCCTGAAATTTTTGAAACTTTCTGAAATTTTACTAGTTCTGAAAAATTCTCGAAATTCCGGATTTCAAAATTTTTAATTTCTTTAACAAAATCTAAATTTCATAATTTTCTGAAATTTCTATCGTTCTTAAGCCTGTCCAATTTTTAAGCAATTGAATTTGTGAATGTGATCACTGGAACATATATATATATATATATACACTGGAACATATATATATATATATACACTGGAACATATATATATATATACACTGGAACATATATATATATATATATATATATATATATATATATTCAACTGACTAAGGTAAACTACACATTTTCCAAATTTTCAGCATTTTGGAACTCTTTAAAATTTTCAAGCCTGCATAATTTTTTTAATTTTAAAGTTTTTAAGAACTCTCTTCAAATTGGACCATTTTCAAAATTGGTACACTTGGTACGTTTGTGCAAGGTTGTCTGTTGACCGCACAGCGTTAACACATGTTGGTTCAGCCAAATTCGTTTCCTTCTTTTTTTCATGAATGAAATTTGTTTGCCTTTCCAGAAAAGCACTCGAGCCCTCCTCAGTTGGTGCTCAGTATGCACCACTCAAAAACGCTATATGTAAGTAGGAAAAACATTATATAGGGAAGGTTGGGGCACAATGGTATACTCCCCATCCCATTATGCCCCGTACCGCTTCCATGACTACCGCCCCCGGACCATTCATCTTAACAATTCATCCTGAAGATAGTTCGTCCCACAGTCAACTCGTCCTAAAAATCACTCATCCAACAGACAACTTATCCGAAATAAAATTCAGTACAGCATTATAATAAAAAAAAAAAGTTATTTTTTCTGGCAAATGTTATTCAAATTGAGTACATAATAACTAACTTTATTAATCATTAACTTCCCCATCTTGAGGGTAGTTATTGTTATGGGTCCGAAAATCAAGATAGAAAATTTCACCACGTTCCAGGACTCCTAGAAACGTTTCCGACCATTTTGAGCGAGATGTTTGTCTGTGTGTGTGTGTATGTGAACCGATATTTTGGATATAACATATACGGGGGAACGATTGGGAAGTTATTGCTTCGAGTCGTAGAGGGTCACACCCACATCCCGTTTATTACATCTGGATATTGTGAGCGATTGCACACAAGTACTCGAGTGTAATAATGCCATCGGCGTAACTGCCTACAACTCTCTTCGCAAAAATTTCGAATCGTAATCCCGCCTTTTTTTCGTTTGTTGACAACAAGCCTATCCGCATTGGCCTACTCAAAAACTGATGGTCTGTAGTAGGAATTGAAGATGAGTTGTCTGGAAGATGAGTTGTCTGGAAGATGAGTTGTCTGGAAGATGAGTTGTCTGGAAGATGAGTTGTCTGGAAGATGAGTTGTCTGGAAGATGAGTTGTCTGGAAGATGAGTTGTCTGGAAGATGAGTTGTCTGCAAAAGTTGTCTATAGTATGAATTGGTTAGGAGATGAGTTGTCTGTAGGCTCAAGTCTTTGGGAGGTGAATTGTCTTTAGGATGAGTTGTCTGTAAAATGGAGTGTTCTTACGGTGAGTTGTCTGTACTTTGGAAGATGAGTTGTCAAAATGAGATGGATTGTCTGGAGCATAAGTAGTCCTGCTATCATCCTCCGCATGAACTTCCCCCATCCTAGTAGGCCCCTTCCTTTCCGCACCCACTCCCCCTTATACCCCTATCCTTCCGTTGGTCGCGCTATGAGCATTTTGCCCACACAACGCGTTTAGACCCATAGTGTGCGCTGGAGAGCGAGGATCAGCGGAAAAAACGCGCGACCAATGGTAGGCTATGCAGAGCTACAATTTCATCACCAACGCTTTACAGTAATACCAGCTGGGATCCTCCAATACCCGATTTTCGACTTGAATCAGCCTAGGTAACATTTTTCAATTTTTTATAATTTTTGAAATTTCTGATTGTTGTAGAAATGTCTGGGAGTAATGTGAACATTTGTGCAAATTCTTAATTCATTAATCAATAATTAATTCAACAGCGTATTCAATTATGGCATGAGCGGTGCTATCATTGGCCATGAACTGTCACACGCATTGGATCTCAATGGTAATACAATTTTCATATTATTAAAACAAAATGAGGATTAAGATTAACCCTCAAAGTGCACGGGGGGTGTTTGACACCCCAATTTTCCACCTCTCGATACCATTACTCAATTTGAAAAAAAAAATGGGTATTTTGTTCATATAATTAAAATGAATGAATGATCAAAATACTACTTGAATAGTGAAATAGATATGTTAAACTATGTAGGATATAATTTTTGCAACAAAATATTCAATAGCGGCTGAGGAATCAACCTTCATGGTCACTTAGGCGTCAGGCACCCGGGATGCGCTGAATGATCAGTTTTTTAACGATGCACTTTAAAGGTTTAAGTAAATTGAAAATAATGTTTTCATATTTCGCTCTCAACTAATTAAAAACTGATTATTTTCTTGAAAATGACTTGAACGTGCTGTAAAGATAACCGATCATGCAGAATCCTATTTTATCGATGGTAGATGTTCAAGGACCCTAGCTTAACCATATTAGATTAGGTAGAGTTCTGCTTTACCGACTGTAGATTCTTTCTCGGCGAATTAACAGTAGTACATGTCAACTGCGTTTATGGACAAGGCCCAGGGCGGTTTAATCGATCGTTGACGATGTTGTATTGGCAGATCGAACCTTCTGTTATATCCACATCAGATGATCACAATATCTGTATTTTCCTTTTTTTCATGATAACCAGATAACCTAGAGTGCTATTTTACCGTACACAGTTAATGTAGAGTTCAATTTGATCAAGTGCGGTAATGTGGAGTACGATGTGACCGATTACACATAATTCAGCACTACTACTTTCCAGTATGTAGATCTGGCAGATTGCCATTTTACCGATTGTAGAACAAGTTGAGTTCGGACCTATCAAATACAGGTAAATTTCATACAGACCACTATTTTACCGATTGTAGATAATCGTGTGTACTATTTTACCGTTTGCAGGTAAAGTAGATGCTGACTTGACCGAGCGCAGATAAGACAGACTACTGTTTTATCAGCCACAGGTCATGTCGAGTGCTATTTGACCGATTGTTCATAACTTAGCACTACTGTTTTTCGGTGTGTAGATCAGGCAGATTACTGTTTTACCGATTGTAGAACAGGTTGAGTTAAAGCTTATCAAATTCGAGTCAATTCCATACAGAGTACTATTTTACGGACTGTAGACAATCTGAAGCACTAGTTTACCATCTACAGGTAAGGCAGAGCGTGACTTGACCGAATGCAAATAATGCAGAGTACTATCGTACCGGTCACAGAAAATGTACAATACGATTGGCCGATATTTGACCGATTGTCCATAACTTAGCACTACTGTTTTCCGGTGTGTAGATCGGGCAGATTGCTATTTTACCGATTGCAGAACAGGTAGAATTCGGGCTTATCGATTCCCAGTCCGTTCAAGGCGATGGTATCCCTAAATATGGTCAAGTAGGTTCCTTTTAACTGGAAAAATCGCCATAAAAATGATACATTGGATATATTTTGATAATTATTTGGAAAAAATGAGAAAAAAATAGTAGGACAATTAATGCAACGTAATCCATAAATTGCGAGATAATGGTATCATTCACAGTTTTCTAATTATATCTATACATTAATTAACGGGTGTTTTTTCAGGTCGTCGCATTACTGAGGATGGTATAGAAATAACTTGGGGATTACTACCCACCGCCGATAAATATGAAGAACATGCAAAGTGTTTTATCGAGCAGTACAATAATTATAATTATAGCTACAACTCTTATATTCGAGATGAATATGTTACGAGTAGGGTAAGTGTTATTATGATTCTTGGGGATGCACTTTTATGGAATGACATGAAATGTGAGGGATCTAACCATTGAAAATGATTTCATAATGGAAATTTTGACGCAGCAAAATCCTTAAAAATATATTCCCCTATTACAGGTAAATGGTACTCAAACATTAGCAGAAAATGTAGCCGATACCACAGGATTACAAGTGACATGGGAGGCATACAAAAAATTACGCGAAAAGTGCGGGAAAAATGGAGATTCAAATATTTGCGGATTAGAGCGCTTCAATGATGATCAAATATTTTTCCTAGCTTTTGGAAATGTAAGACACCTTAAACTTACGTTTTTGTATAAATAGATAGCTATGTAGATTTAGATAGCAAAACAGATGCTCAGTTTTTTCTTTTTGCTTTTTAATGTTTCAATTTTTGTTTCTCTTTTTGTTTTTTAATGTTTGAATTTTTGTTTTTGTTTTTGTTTTTGTTTTTGTTTTTGTTTTTGTTTTTGTTTTTGTTTTTGTTTTTGTTTTTGTTTTTGTTTTTGTTTTTGTTTTTGTTTTTGTTTTTGTTTTTGTTTTTGTTTTTGTTTTTGTTTTTGTTTTTGTTTTTTAGACTTGGTGCGCGTATGAAAGCAACTTTTATCGCAAGCGATTGGTACCTGGAATTGTCCACAGCCCGGCTAAAGCTAGAGTTAATGGTGCCGTTTCAAATATCCCAGCTTTTGCTGATGCGTTTAATTGTCCATCAAAATCCTCCATGAATCCACTTCATCGGTGTAATATTTGGAAATGAGGCATAAATACCTAGTCCTGGTTACAGTTTTGCATTTCAATTTTCAAAAGTTGGAAAAAAAAATTCTCCTAGAATTTTGATATTTTTAGTTTTAGATATTTTTTTTAATTTCGTTTTTTTTTCTTACTTTAAAGTTTGGATTTTTTTTTAATTTGTTTTTTTTTTGTTAGATTTGAAAAATATGTTGCACATTAAAAAAGATTTGAGTTCCAAAATTGAGATTTTTAAAAGAAATTTGGAATGTCATTTTTTCACATATTATGTAATATTATGTAATATCTGTCATAGTCGGACAAACGCATTTTTACCAGGATTTCTTTTGCTTACTTTTTTATCAATTATGAATCATTGTATTGTTAAAAACCACGTGTTCCTTGCATTTTGCAGTTCGTATATACAATAAATTCATGGACTTACATAATTACGTATTGGTTTATTTCCATAACGATTGACAACAAATTGAAAGTTAACAAATAGCGACTCTTCATTTTCTTAACGACCAGTTTGCCAGGGTACTTACGATTTTATTTCGAGTACAGTAGCATAAGTTTATGAGTAATAAACAGATTGAAATTCTACGCAATGCAGGAACTTTACCGCTCTCGTCCCCGATATTTTTTAATTAGAAAAAATCGATCAAAACATTAGTGGATTTCAAATTGTACGTTCCATTAATCCCTCCAGATAAAGTGTCAATCAATTTTTGAGCATTTAATTTTAGTAATGTTTTTTCGTATGTTGAAAATTTCGACATTTTGAGATTGAAGAATTTTCAATTTTTTTGTAACTTGGCAAAATTCGCAATTTTGGAATTTTTAAATTTTCCAATTTTTGAAATTGTTAAGATTTAGAAATTTTTCAATTTTTGAAATTGTTAAGATTTTGAAATTTTTCAATTTTTGAAATTGTTAAGATTTTGAAATTTTTCAATTTTTGAAATTGTTAAGATTTTGAAATTTTTCAATTTTTTAATTTTAAAAATTTTGAAAATTTCAAAATTTTTGAATTTTTTACTTTTGAATATTTTCCAATCTTCAAAACTTTCCAAATTTTGTAAATTTTGTAAATTTTGTAAATTTTGTAAATTTTGTAAATTTTGTAAATTTTGAAATTTCACAAATTTCGAAATTTGGTAATTTTTCAATTTTCAAAACTTCACATTTTTCCTCAACTTTTCCGTTACAATTGTCACAGTTTTTATATTCAGCAAATGCTTGCAATTATGTAAATTTTTGGTAATTAGTATTTTTTTTGTCAAATTTCCAAGTTCTCCAATTGTTTTACTTTTTCAGATTTGTTTCCATCGTCAATGTTTTCCAATTTTTCGAAATTTCGGGAAATAATACTTTTTTTCTAATACTTGTTGTTTCGAAATTTGGAAAGTTTTCGATGAGCTTGTAAAAAAATATAAAGCATCAGAGATGCAAAAAAAAATTCGTAAGGCAAAGCCAACCGATCAGAAAATCTCTAATTAGTTCGCCATCAAAACCCCTCGAAACTCTCGCAACGAGCGATGAAAAAAAAAACAAATATTTATTCACGCGATGTTTCGCAACAACCCGTATCACGCTCGTCGTTTCAATACACTGACTGCGAATATTGAATTTGAAAAAAAATGGAATTTGTTTATCAACTTCAGTATCAAATCTTTATGTTTTAAGGTATTCCGAACGTGTTCGAACTATTGTTAGCAGTACATCTATGTGCGCATGTACGTATATTCGCGTGTGTATGTGTGTGTGTATGTGTAGGCGCCGGCATATGGCTCAGTAGTCACGTGGGTGTGTGGATGGATGAGTGTTGCTTTGCGGGTAGGGGGGGGGTGATGTGTGGGGTGGGTGGAGCGGGTAAGGGTGGGGTGGATGGGTAGGGCAGGTGGGTGGGTGGGTGGGTGGGTGGGTGGGTGGTTAGGGTGGGTGGGTGGGTGGGTGGGTGGGTGGTTAGGGTGGGTGGGTGGTTAGGGTGGGTGGGTGGGTGGTTAGGGTGGGTGGGTGGGTGGGTGGTTAGGGTGGGTGGGTGGTTAGGGTGGGTGGGTGGCTAGGGTGGGTGGGTGGGTAGGTGGGTGGGTGGGTAGGGCGAATGGGTGGGTGGGTGGTTGGGTAGGTGGGTGGCTGGGTCGTTGGGTGGCTGGGTGGGTGGCTGGGTGGGTGAGTGGGTGGGTAGGGCGGGTGGGTGGGTGGGTGGGTAGGGCAGGTGGGTGGGTGGGTAGGGCAGGTGGGTGGGTGGGTAGGGTAGGTGGGTTGGAGTGGGGTGGGTAGGGTGGAAGTGGAGTGGATGAGTAGCATTTTTTCCACATCAATTTGTTAATGAGGTATTGCAAGAAAGCCGGAAGTTGGACTAAGCCCGCCTCATGTGGCGGGAATTACAAATTGGGTGGCTTTTTCCGTGGCCCCGATGTGCCATTCTTCTGTAAATTTTCGATCTTTTGAGCTCTGAAAGAGTACATTGGCTCAAGCTGACGGCTCGGAAAGCCGACTTCCTCTCATCATTTCTCTTTATTTCACCGTATTTACTATTCATATTCAATCTTGCGGTGGGATCTCTCGTTGAATGGGTGAAATCACATACATGCCCTGTGCATTGAGCCCACATGTTTGCTGTACACATCCCGACGGAATCTGACGGAACATTGGGTTTTCAATTGAAAGAAGGAGGTCACGGGGCGTACATATAGGTATACACATGGTATGCCAGTGATTTTCAGATTCCCAATCGTTAAATTTCTCACCTGGTTTTGCATGGGAAAGAGTTTGAAAAGACTAGCGGGCGGCGCATTGGGAACACAAGACGCACTTACCGATTTGTCATTTCCGGCTCATCGTTCGCCGCGCAATATCTCCAAAAGTGGGAGAGTTACGAAAAAAAGTTCTGTATATAAAATATGTATCTTTATCTAAGGAATAATTTCTGTTGAATCAACTTTATTCTATCTCTTACCGTTTTTACACCACAACGTTATCAATAACTGAACTCGTTAATAGCTCAGGATTTTCTTTCGATAGTTACGCCCCTTTACTATTAAGCCAACGATATGCTGAGACTCTCTACACTGTGTGATGACAGGAAATTACGATCGGGTATGCATTAGTATGTGTTGATTCGTGATACACTTGTTGGCCTAATGAACCATCCTCTTTACGCATGAGCGACGTACCTAGAAAGGCAAGACATTCAGTTCATTCAATTTCCACCGTAAAATTGACGCTAGGATATTGAGTATCCACAGAGAGAGAGAGAGAGAGAGGGAGAGAGTGAGAGAGAGAGAGAGAGAGAGAGAGAGAGGGAGAGAGTGAGAGAGAGAGAGAGAGAGAGAGAGAGAGAGAGAGAGCGAAAAATTGGGTGAGCGCTTCTTTCCAATTCAATCATACCAGAAGCTCCAGAAGATCCATCCCAGGTGGGAATTGACCATGCGATGAAGTTTGATCAAAGCTTGGACGAGGCTTGACTAAGCTTCGCCAAAGCTGTGATTTGTAACATCAATTCCAGCTTGGAGAATAAGCTTCGTCCTAGCTTGGTTACGTAGGTTAATACAAGCTTCGAACTTTATCTTCATTCAAGCTTCGGACTTTACCTTGGTACAAGCCTCGAAATTCATTTTCGTCCAAGTTCCAAAGTTTCTCGTGGTCGAAGCATCGAAATTAATCTTAGTCCAAGCTACAAAATTTATCTTGGTTCAGACTTCGAAGACAGGAACATTGAGGTTGGACCAAGCTCAGTTGAACATGCGTTTCCAAGCTTGGGTTTAGGTGGTGCAGCAATCCTGGATTTATATATGAATCCAATATTAAGCAGAGTTTCGCTGAAGCCGGTAAATCGAAACTAGGAAAAATATGCTTCAATCCAGCTTAGTTCAACCCTAGTTCAGAAGCTTGGGTTTATATGGTATGAGCAATCCGGGATCCATGCTTGTTAAAGCTAAGATTCAAAGCTAACAAAACTGTGCTCGGACCAAGCTTAGCACAACATGGTTTCGAAAGCTTGGGTTTGGATGATTCTAGTAAGCTTGGATGTATGTATGTATCCAATATTGTACGTAGATTGGATTCTGCCTGTGGCCCAACACTAGGGACGCTAAGATTGAGCCAAGCTTGGCACAAGCTCGGCCAACAAAGCTTGGATATCTTCGATATAACTGAGCTTGGTTTGCTCTAGGCTTATACCTGGGATGAAGCTATGTCGAAGCTATCAAGTTCGAGCTTCGGCATCGAAGGTCGGACCAAGATTGATCTCATCGTTCAAGTTTCGAATTCCCCACCTGCGATGTTGATAGACTCATCACCAACTCTGCCTGCAAGCTGATAATGAGAGGTGGCGTTTAATTATCAATCAGCATGTGCTGTTTTAGGTTTAGTTAAAAGTAATCCATTGTTTTTGCACTTGTTGACCTAATGCACCATCTGACGCATGATCACCACCTAGAAACATCAGTTCAACATCCGCGGTGAACTTAATGCTCATGTATATTCAGAAACGGCGAAAAATTGGGTCAAAGCTTCCTTGCAATGCGGCCACACCACATACCGAAGCCAAGCAAGTGTAAAATTTGTCGACTTTAGAATTCAATTTTCGGAATGTTCCATCAAAGTGATTGCTATGATTGAAGAGATAGGAGAGACTCATTCTGACTGCTTGGTGTCCTTTGGATCTCTCAATGTTGCAGACGAGTTCCCCCAAGTTTTTGACTTTGCCGAAATGGCTGAGCTACTTTAAGAAATCCAGCCGTGTCTAGAAAGGCACACCACCATATAGACCAATGCATAAACTCCTTTCTCATTCTCTCTCTCTCTCTCCCTCTTTCTCCATCTGGCTTGCGCCGTCGCCCCGTAAACGCCAGCCACGATGCTACCACGCTGCCTCAGTCCGTGTCCCGACGTCGATCCAAAAACTCCATCGACCAGCGTCGAACCCGCGAGTCTTACCAAAATAAAAATTAAAAAAAGAAAACATACAAATATAAACAATCTGCGAAAATAAATTACCTTCATTTTTCTGTAAATTTGTGAGAAGGTTTTCCCATAAATTTACAAACCAAAAATTATAAAATATATGTATATATATATATATATATATATATGTAAAATATTGAAAAAAAAAAATTTGACGAGCTAATCAATGTTGATATTGTTTATCCAGTATCACGTGGGGCTTGGATTGAGTTGATTTTTTTTTTGTGCGTGATAAGCAGAAACTATTTACCGGGAGCACCGGCGTTCATGGTGTGAAAGCAGGAACCAACGGTGAGTTTTAGCAGTTTTTAGGGATTCGCGGGAGCTCCGAGTTAATCAACCGGTATTCACATATACGTGTTTAAAATATTGGCGGGAAAATTGAATAGACCAGTAACAAATCTGGGTTTTTTTATTATTACCATTTTTTGAAGGCGTCTGCAAAATTTGGAAAATTCAGAATTTACAATACTTGAAAATCCTGTTTTTTTTCAAATCTACTTTTGAAAATTCTTATATATATATGTATATACTAGCCTGCCTGCTAGTTTGTAAATATTTTTGAATATGGAAAGTTGTAAGTGAAATGGGAGTCAAAATTAGCCTGTAAACAGGAATAAAGGAATTCATACATGCATATGTATGTATATACTATATGTATGTGCAATATGTACCCTATATATTTATATATATTTTTTTTTTAATAATTGAAATATTTATTTTGAAAATATCTAAAATATTTATTTTAAAAATATATAATATATATATTTTTTTAAGGCCTTTTTCTAACTGTTTCTGCAAAAAAAATATAATATACATATATATCATACACGTATTTTATATTTTCCAAAAACAGCCAGAAAAAGGCGCTAAAAATATAGCCCTCCGCATTATGAAAAGGGTCTTAATTAAACTCAAATGAACAATCAAGTAGGTCATATACCTTCCCCAATATCAGCCCATAAATCATTGGACGTCAATTTGGAAACCCCCCCAATTTCTAAATCAATAATTTCAATTAAAATTGAAACACGACTAACGATCAGACAGATGAAACGAACAATAATAGCCGGCGCGTTCTCAAATCAGCCCTTTCAATAATTTAACGCTATTATAACTCTTGTAATTGCGTTAACTTGCTCACGATTGAATTCTGAGCCGCACTTCATTTTGCAAAAATATCAGGAGAAAGAATGATGATGAATGAGGGTGCGGTGAACAATTTGTCTGGTACCATTTTTGTAAGTGGTACCAGTGGTCTCCAAGAGTTTTCTAAAAATTCAATTCGCTCCTCACCAGCTGGTTTTAGCGATGAAAGTCATATGACCTTTTTTGTAGAGAATTTTATTTCTGACAAAAAAGGTCATTAACAATTTTGTCTCCAATGAGTCGATCTCGAGATATATCCGAAATTACAATAAACGAGATATGGCGGCGATATGACGTACGGATCAAACCAACAACTTTCAGAGCACTGTATCTTCCAAAATATGAGATTTAGGAAGAAAAGTGATACAAGAGTAAATATGCGTCTTTAAGAGGGGAAGAATATTTGTTAAAGACTTTTCTTTCTATCTCTTACCGTTTTAGAGTATAGCGTTGCGCAAAATTTGAATTTGTAATAGGTAACGTAATGGAACCATAGCAGCGATTTCAACCACAATCTAGTTAATGTGAATTATGTAAAGATGATAGGGTAAACATTGTAGAAAAATTGTAGAAATTTGTGAATGGTTGACATTTTAAAAACTGCCAAATTGCAAAGTCAAAAAAATTAAAAATTAAAAACAAATAATCCAAAAAGTGGAGAACAACGTGTTAATCAAATTTTCAGTTGATGGTGTCCTCTGATATCGCAGCATGAATGACCTAGCGATCCAATAGAACTCAATAATGAACCCATCATGGAATCACCTGAATCGCATATGAAATTGCATTCATTTGCCGGCATTCATATTCAATGCTATTTTCCAACTTTTTTTTTATGGATAATTCAATACCATCGACTAGCAATATCGTACAATAATAGAATTGTCTCCCATTTAATGTAATTCTCATAAATTTCAAAAGGTCAAAAGATTTCAAAAATATCAGTGATATGTTTCAAGATTTTCCAGACATGGGGGTCGGTGAACAGTTCATATTTCCAAATTTGATGGAGCCGCGGGTCGCCAGGAAAGCCCGCAAACTCGACGAGCTTCTTGGGTAGAACTTACGGGGAGTCCCTCGTTCTTGGGATAAAGTTGGTGCTGTGTAGGAGGATAACTCTTTTATAGAACACGTCGGTAAAATAAAGAACAGTAATATATTAGTGATAAGGTTGGAGTGGTTCACAACAATAAATAGTAGCCCGTGGTCAGTGCAGCGCGTTATCAACGGCTCTAAGCCGAAAGAGGGAGGAGCGACAGTCCCCAATCGTGTCGAGTCGCGGAGTATGCCTCTCCAAGGAGCTCGAGCTCCCCCAGAGATCCCAAGTTAGGGGAAGCACCCCCACCACTCCGTTTTCCAACCGCCCCTTCATGGGCCACAGGACCGTCGCTGGCAGATATCCGAATTCGCTGCCCATCGTGGGATTATCTACCCTACCTGTCGTTCCAATAAGAACGACACTCAAATATTTGTTTCAGCACATATCAGGCGTGGATCTTAAAGTCTCAAATTTTTTAAAAATTTCGAACTTTCGAAAACATCTCAAACACTCGATAATTCAGACAACATAATGTGAAATTTTCGGCATTTTTGCGATTTTGGAAACAATTAAAAACTTTGCAATTTGACAAAATTCTGTAGCTGCTTAATTAAAGAAAAGAAAATCCTATTCCAGAAATTCTATTCCATCTATTTCCTCATACTCCCATTCATACCTTTTTTATATATATATATATAATTCAGTACTACTGAGCGTCAATAATACCAGTCATGTTGGCGGAGGTGAAAATATTTTCCACCAGTTACTTGGAGAGAATACGAATGAACTAGCGCGTGTAAAGTGCATACCGAGCGATGCTTTTACATTTAAAAACGTGCAGTTGGAAATTATTAAAGGATTTTTTTTAAGGGATATTTGCATTCAACTTCAGTTCCGCCGCGGCTCCTGAAAGTTTTTTTTAGCCTAGAATGATGAATTGGGGTGAGTGGAGGGGGCAATTAATTCGTGAATCCGGTATTCGTCGTCAACTTTCTACGATGATGCGTTTTTTACTCTCGAAGCGTTCGATAATTTTGGAATTTCACCATTTAAGAGATTTGCCAATTTTTCATTTCAACTTTTTTCATTTCGACCCGTGACTAGGGTTTTAAGTATACAGAAATAATCACCAACTAATTCCGAGTCGATGTGTGTGTGTGGTCACAATTTGGGCTAACGATTTCTCACGAACAAAAAACACGATTAAGATTATTGACATCGGAATCAAAGCGTCTCCATGTAACTTACAAGTGATTAAATTTCGGATGAATTTTGTCCAGTACGTATATTGTTATTAACAATTTCAATTGTTTACAACGTTCTACCGCTTAAACTATCACAGCTAATGAAAAGTTTATATGAGCAAAGTGATTCCATGTTTAAAAATACACATTTTATGTTTTATGACTTTTTTCCATAGTTTGCATAATTAAGGAGGTATGACGGGTTAAACCCTCGAGCAGTCCCGAAAATTCTTCTTCAACTTCACCATACGCTTACTCAAATGTTCAGAGTTATCTGCTCAATAAATGGGTCAGGTTGAAATTCTCAAATCTGCACGTTTTTATTGCGACTCTTACTGGTCACACTGATCTACCGCCACTGGTTAACAATTTCAGTTGTTAATAACGCTGTAGCGCCGAAACCGTTCAAAATACGAGGAAAATGTATATAACCAAAGTTGTTCCTTATACAAAAATACACATTTTACATTTTATGACATTTTTCGCTACTTCGTATAGTTTAGAAGATATCGCGAGTTGAGTTAGATTATACCTGGCGAGCGAATATGTCGATAATTGCTGGAAGCATGTCAAAGAGTGGGGGAATTAAGTAGATACAGAAGTGGAGAGGGTAATTGGGCGGACGATTTCCAGGGGAAAATTGTTATTATGAACGTTAAAAGACAGAATTGAGCGTGCCCCAAGTGTCCGAATTTCTTGATTTTTTCCTTTACTGACTTTTTAACCTTTCAAGTTTCTTCCAAGTAGCAAGAAAATTTAATTTCGACAATTTTTGAATTTTCAAATTAGGAACAAAGTGAACTCTTTTCTTTGAGAATTTTGTGATTTTTTTTTCAGTAATTTGGCAAGTTACGAACGTCTTTGGGGGAACTTTCTGTTTTCAAAAATTTTTGAAATCCCGGATTTTTTTGAAGCACATTTGGTATTTATCATGTAATGATAAGCAAGTGAGTAGAAGGAGAAATTATTTCGTGAATCCGGGTTGAACTTTCTACGATGGCGCCGTTGAATTGTAATGTTAGAAATTCAGAAATTCGCGAATTCTCATAAATTTTCGGAAATTTCGGATAGTTGAAAATTTTGAAAAAATGAAAATTTTGAAAAATTGAAAATTTTGAAAATTTTGAAAAATTGAAAAATTGAAAATTTTAAAAAATTGAAAATTTTGAAAAATTAAAAATTTTGAAAAATTGAAAATTTTGAAAAATTGAAAATTTTGAAAACTGGAAAATTTTGAAAAATAGAAAGTTTTGGAAAATTGAGAAATTTTGGAAAAGTTGAAAATTTTTGGAAAAGTCGAAAATTTTTGAAATCCTCAAATTTCAAAACTGAACAATTTTCACATTTTTACAGATATTCAAATGTTTAGTTTTTCATAACTTTGTTAATCCTATTTTTTTTTCCTTCGAGGCTTTCTATAATATCTCCAAAAATCAACCATTTTTTGGGTCTTATCCTTGTAAAAATTTGTGTAATTTTCAAAATATTCTGAAATGTTTCAAGGTCGACTTTCAGGAGATAATCTAATGGAGGGGAATGGAGGGGGGTCTCATCTCGTGAATTCCATCTTCGTGAAGAACTTTCTACGATGACGTGTACAAATTTTTTTTATCGGTTCGGGGTAATCGTGTCACGGAATTTAGGGCTCAATGTCGTATTTCAGTAACACATTGAAAAGAATTGTAAAAACTTTGATGAACTTTCATACTTCAACTTTTTAGCTGTCGCAGCATTTGGCATCATTCAACAAAAATCTTTTTTTTACTCCGAAACATGTTTCAAAAATTTCAAAAATTACACGAAGATTGCAAGCCTTCACATGTTAAAGGATACTTCCGGCACCTTGCTCATAGCGCGACCTCTCACCGGTCAACAATCTGAGAACTTTGCATTTGAAAAGTCCAAGATCCGAAATGGAAATTGGTCCCAGATACAAACTGAAAATTGGTCCGAGATGCAAACTGAAGATTGGTCCGAGATTCTCCGAGATCCAAAATGAAAATTGGTCCAAGATCCAAAATGCAAATTAGTCCAACATCCAAAATGAAAAGTGGTTTAAGATGGAAAATACATTGGTCCAAGATCCAAAATTAAAATTGGTCCGAGATCCGAAATGAAAATTGATCCAAGATCCAAATTGAAAATTGATCCAAGATACAAAATGAAAAGTGGTTGAAGATCTAAAATACAAATTGGTCCAAGATACAAAATGAAAATTGGTTCGAGATCCAAAATGAAAATTGGTCCAAGATCCAAAATGAAACTTGGTCCAAGATCCAAAATGAAAATTAGTCCAAGATCCAAAATGAAAAGTGGTTCAAGATGGAAAATACATTGGTCCAAGATTCAAAATGAAAATTGGTCCGAGATCCGAAATGAAAATTGATCCAAGATCGAAATTGAAAATTGATCCAAGATACAAAATGAAAAGTGGTTGAAGATCTAAAATGAAAATCGGTCCAAGATCGAAAATGAAAATTAGTCCAAGATCCAAAATGAAAAGTGATTTAAGATCTAAAATACAAATTGGTCCAAGATACAAAATGAAAATTGGTCCGAGATCTAAAATGAAAATTGGTCCAAGATCCAAAATGAAAATTGGTCCGAGATCCGAAATGAAAATTGATCCAAGATCCAAATTGAAAATTGATCCAAGATACAAAATGAAAAGTGGTTGAAGATCTAAAATGAAAATTGATCCAAGATCCAAATTGAAAATTGATCCAAGATCCAAAATGAAAAGTGGTTTAAGATCTAAAATACAAATTGGTCCAAGATACAAAATGAAAATTGGTCCGAGATACAAAATGAAAATTGGTCCAAGATCCAAAATGAAAATTGGTTCGAGATCCAAAATGAAAATTGGTCCAAGATCCAAAATGAAACTTGGTACAAAATCCAATATGAAAATTAGTCCAAGATCCAAAATGAAAATTGGTCCGAGATCCGAAATGAAAATTGGTCCAAGATCTAAAATATAAATTGGTCGGAGATCCAAAATGAAAATTGGTTTAAGATCTAAAAGATAAGCAATTGCGCAATTTTTTTTAAATGTTCATTAACGTCGCTATATTTATGCTAAGTTTGGGGGCAAATCGACGACGAAGGTCCACGATGTGTTTGCAACCAAAGCACTTATAAATAAATTACATTGGTACCCGTACCAATTCGGGGCGGCTTGGGCTTGTAACGCAGAAATCCTGATCTACGAGTCCCTCGCCTCATCAATGAAGCCATCGCACGCTTCTAAACAGCCCCACTGTCAGGTGCCACTGTATGATGCTGGCCTGCATGGATCGGAACCTTGCGATATTGAATCGGTGTCTGCAGACCGTCGAGAAACAAAATTGCTTTTGGCTATTGCACAAAAATACAAATTTCAAAAATTTCAAAAATTTTTTAATTGAAAAAAAAAAATAAAAAGTTTCAAAAATTTAAATATTTTTAATAGTTTTCAACGATTTAAATAATTTAAAAAAACTGTGTTAAATATTTTAAAAATTGAATGTTCTGAAAATTGGAAGAATTTCATAAACAGATCGTAAAATCCAAAAAGGAAGAATTCAAAAATTTATAAAATCCCCAATGCCGCCCCATTTCAGTAGCTTACTCAAGTAGGCAATCGCACCCGTCTGAATAATAAATATTTAAAAAATCCGTTTAAATAAGCTACCCCACGTATAAGATTTAAGGAGAGGGCAAAACAGAATCATCGAGACTGATGCAAACTGCATACAAAGTACCAAACAGTAGACCACGGATTTTTTCCCCTCCCTTTGACCTAGTCACTATCGGAATCGTTTGGGCTCAACGACTTCAGTGATTTTGAATACGATTAAAGAGATTGTGAAGTCCCCCGAGTAGTTTCCAAGTATCTACTTAATATACATTGAATATTTCATGCCGAGTAATTGAATTTTGTGGCAATATCAGAACTTTCGTCGTTATCTCGTTCCAGGGGTAATTAAATTAGTAAAACGCTGGGATTTATTGGAAGAATTATTACAAAATATTTGAGAAATGCAATTTGAAGTCTCGCAATTTTTGAAAAATATATTTGTCCGATTTGATACATTTTCAGTATCATATTTTCCGATGGTTTTTCAACACGTTTGGGATTTTTTAAACTTTTAAAAATTTTCTGAAATTTTCAAAAATTTTGAAATTTCTGAAATTTTTTATTTTTTTGGAATTTTTGAAATTTTTGAAATTTTTGAAATTTTTGAAATTTTTGAAATTTTTGAAATTTTTGAAGTTTCTGGAATTTTTTGAGTTTTAAACAAAATTTGAATCTTTTAAAATTTTCAAAATTTTAGACGTTTTTGAAATTTGTAAAATTGGAAAATTTGTTGAAATTTTTGAAATTTTGAAAGTTTTGAAAATTTTTGAAATTTGTAAAATTGAAAAATTTTGAAATTTTTTCAAATTTGCAAAAGTGAAAAAAAATTAGAATTTTTTGATGTGACATTTGGGAATTCTACGTCCGTTCGAGTTCACCCAGTGAACCTAAACCTGACAGATGATCAAACACATCCCCGATTCGTCAAGTTGACCCTCTTGCTCTGACCAGCTTCTCCGGTGAGAGCTTTCGGAGAGTTCGCTCAATTATTGGGAGGAAGGGGGCACACTTTATCCATCAAATAATGCGCAACACCAACAATCAATGGATAAAATAACTATAAGTATATTCTGAAATCCCCTATGGTTTAACAACGCATTATTTATCGCGAGTTCAGTAGGTGCGCGAGTCCAATGGCAAAAGGTCACTAAGTTCTGCGTGAAGTTAAACTTGAGGTCGGACAACTGTCCTCGTGCGCCTAGTCCGCGAGTGTGCCCTGGCGAGGAGGTGCGGAACCACTCGCAGGCCGCAAAGCTCAGGGGAAACAGCGCCACCTTCGGCCCTCCCCCTTAGATGGGCTAAAGGACCGGGGCCATCAGTAACCCGATTCGGCTGGCCAACGTGGGACTACTTACCCTGACATTAAAGTTTCCCGCATCTGAACGGATGACAGCATCGTCTGTCATCTAACAATGATATATAAAATCGACGTGTGCAAAAACTCCATCACATAAAAATTTGGGAATTTATTCCCGAATTTTTTCCGAATTATCCCGTAATTTTTTTGTAAGCCTCCGTAAAACTACAATTTCATTCGGTAAATTTTCACGTAATTACCTTTCGCTCAATAAAGACATAAATTTTCTGGTAACTTTCTGGAAAGTAAATATTAATGCTCCCGAACCGGTGGAGATAATGAAATGCTGTATCAATTTTTTCACGTCCAGGCCAGTGTAACAAAATTAAGTTTCATAATTCTCCCCTGGCAATGTGAGCTTCTCCACATCTAACTCTAAAATTATGGCATAAAATTTACTTGAACAATTACAAAAGCTTAAATGCGACAATGGCAGTCACAAACCAATTAACTGCATATGGAATTCATGAAATCCCCGCAATCTGTTCTGCAGTATTTTAATCTTTTAAGCTTCGGATTAAACGAATATTTCAGTTCATCTGTCTCGTGAATTTCTCATTGTATCAGCTAAACCTCTCGCAACTGAATATCTCATTTATTGGCGCTGTAATTAATTCCTTTAGCGCATGAAAATAATAAACGTCATGTGGGTTTAAGAAAAAATGGAATAACATTTTAGCTGGATCTGAAAGGAAAATTTATCTGTTTTTTTTTATTTATAACAAAATATCTCGGGAACGGTTGGAGCTAGAGGAAAAAAGTTGTAATGAATATTGTTCCTCGCGGTAAGACCTACATTTAATGTTGAACAACTTTTTTTCTAGCGTTCATAGGTTAGGGGGAAATGTGGGTGGGGCGTCGCGCGGGGAGTGAGTTTGCGTCCCGTCCGGAGTTCACCCCCAATTTTCTTAGAAAGTATCACAGATAGCGGCATGATTCATAGAACCTAAATGATTCTTCATGAAACACAGAATATTTTATATTTAGAACTTTTTGCTCTATCTCTATTATTTAATCAAATCTAGTTCAGTCAAACAATTCCCATGCGCACCAGAAAAAGAGAAAACCTGGAAATTTTGAGTTTATCTCGAAAATGCGCCACTTTTTGGAAAAGTGGTATAACACTTTTCTTTTCTAAATGGAATTCCCTACAAAAAAGGTAGAATAACATTTTTCCCTAAAATCACTCGTTTAGGAGATATTTGAGGTTTTTCGGGCATGGGAAAAATGATTCGGGCAGCTCTGACAGGTCAAGATTTGTTCGCGAGGAAATTATGTGGAGTTAGAAAAAAATATTTCTGGCGCTATGAATTGGCAGAATGACAATAGAAAGTACCAGTTTAGTAGCATAGTTGATCGGCCGACCCGGAAGGAACCCGATGAGCACGATTTGACCTACATCCGGTGCAAAACCGGTGAGCCAGATCGTCATCCGTATAACGTTTGTAACGCACTCATACATTCACAATATATAGGTCCCGTTTTTGGTCAGGGGATGCCAATGCGGTTGTCAGACTCATGACCGCATCAACCTCTGGACCATTCCAGAAATGGCTGGCGGTATTCGATTACTCAATAGAGGAAAAAAATGTGCGCGTAGCATCTGCGGACAGTGCTAACCAAATTTTTTGCACTTTTTCCATTCCTCGGAAACCATGAAATTTTTGAATTTTTTAAAATTTTTGAAATTTTTGAAATTTTAGAAATTTTAGAAATTTTAGAAATTTTAGAAATTTTAGAAATTTTTGAATTTTTTGAGATTTTTAAAATTTTTGAAATTTTAAAATTTTTGAAATTTTTGAAATTTTTGAAATTTTTAAATTTTTGAAATTTTTGAAATTTCTGAAATTTTTGAAATCTTTGAAATTTTTAAAAATTTTGAAAATTTTGAAATTTTTGAAATTTTTGAAATTTTTGAAATTTTTGAAATTTTTGAAATTTTTGAAATTTTTGAAATTTTTGAAATTTTGCATTTTTTGAAGTTTTTGAAGTTTTTGAAGTTTTTGAAATTTCCGGATCTTTTAAAGTTTTTGTGTTCTTCAAAGTTTTCAAAAGTACTAAAAATAATTAATCCTCGTAAAATTGTTTGTTCTCGTTTTAGAATCTGATGTATATTTAAAACAGATAGAAACGTCACGCTTCGCCAATTATCTAATATTGTTGACCCGATCTCCAATATCCTGTGAACCGTATACGAATATCGAAATAATAAAAGAAATTTTTTTTTTAAGTTGAAGCATTCGGGAATTTTTAGAATGTAAAGTTACGAAAACTTTTGGTTATTTACATTTCCGTTTGATCACAAAAAAAAATGTAGATTATTCGGCGAATTTGAATTTGTAGGCCGAGCCGAAGCCGACGCTTAAAATCAGATTCACCGGAACATCTTTTTTCAGCCGAGTGACATACAGCATTTTATGTCCTTAAAGGTGATTTAACCGAACGAAACGAGTTGGCGAGGCCTAATGGCATAAAAAGGAATTTTTTTGTTCTTGTACTTTTCAAATGGTAGAAGCTACCTTCTTCCGAGCCTTCAAAATTATCAAAATTATTAAACATTCTACACCTTTCAAAATTCTGAAGAAAGCAAATCGGAGTTAGTCGATCCTTAGGTTGCCGGAGACCGATGAGTACAGTTTCCATCAGAGCAACAGCTACCGCGGGCTTCGGTAGTTCTTTTTAGAATATTTGAGACTTTAAGAACCACCCCTGATGTGTGCCGGAACAAATATTTGAGTGTCGTTCTTATTGGAACGACAGGTAGGGTAGATAATCCCACGATGGGCAGCGAATTCGGATATCTGCCAGCGACGGTCCTGTGGCCCATGAAGGGGCGGTTGGAAAACGGAGTGGTGGGGGTACTTCCCCTAACTTGGGATCTCTGGGGGAGCTCGAGCTCCTTGGAGGGGCACACTCCGCGACTCGACACGATTGGGGACTGTCGCTCCTCCCTCTTTCGGCTTAGAGCCGTTGATAACGCGCTGCACTGACCACGGGCTACTATTTATTGTTGTGAACCACTCCAACCTTATCACTAATATATTACTGTTCTTTATTTTACCGACGTGTTCTATAAAAGAGTTATCCTCCTACACAGCACCAACTTTATCCCAAGAACGAGGGACTCCCCGTAAGTTCTACCCAAGAAGCTCGTCGAGTTTGCGGGCTTTCCTGGCGACCCGCGGCTCCATTAAATTTGGAAATATGAACTGTTCACCAACCCCCATGTCTGGAAAATCTTGCAACATTACGCTGACATTTTTTGAACTTTTGAAATTTATGAGAATTGCATCAAATAAATTTTCGTTTGGCTTTGGAATTTCTCGAAATTTTAACTGACAACTTTTGGAATTTTTTTCTTTAATTTTTCTGGTGAAAAGGATGACATGGAATTAGAGTTTACGGTTGTGATATTAAGGGTAGGAATATAAAAAGCTCAGATATATCGATCCAGACGTCAAGAGACCGCCAAACTATATTCGAGGAAAGCGTTGGGTCCTTCCGTTTATTTCCTCCGCTCTCTCTGGCACTCACCGCAAGGCTTTTCACTGAAAATTTCATTGCATCCGGGTAGCAGTTGAGGCAGAAAAATACGTCTGACTTGGAGGGAATTATCTTTTGAATTTATGTGGGCCAGGCACGGCTAACCTTTTTCCCCACTTCAATATTCTATTTTTACACGTAAAAAGGGTCGACATTTCCGCGGGTAATGGATTACACTGCTATGGAAATTGTTAGAAAATTGGTTATTCCGATTTGACCAATAAATTACTATCTCGGAAATTATTTCCACTTGTCCATTTTTCTAAAATGAAATGTCCTCATTTATTCACGCCAAATATTTCAGTAGAATATAAATAAAAATCTGAAATTTGGTTCGGAAAATATTCTGAAGCTTTCTAAAAATTTGGAGAATTTTAAAAATGAAATTCTTTTTTAAATTGAATTTTTAAAATTTAAATTTTAGAATTTGGAAATTTGGAATTTTGAAGTTAAAAAAAAAATTGGATATTTGGAAATTTCGAAAGCGAAAAAATTTTCAAAAAAATAAATTGCAAAAATTATGAGAAATTTGGGAATTTTGAAAGTTTCAAAAATGACAGAAACAAATTCAAAATTTCGGATAGTGAAAAAATGTAAAAATTTTCAATGTAAGTTTTTTTTAAAATTCCAATGTTTTTTTTTTTTACTAGAATACTTTGAATACTTTTGTATTGGATTACTAAAGTACAAAGTAAGTGAATTTAATCACAATTCGAGCTCGGACATATTCGGAATAGTCGGATGCTGAGTAGATCACAACGAAGTTTTTCCCAGACTCCTCTCTTGCATATTTGTGCCTGTGTGCATCCCATTCTCTTCATTCCGGAGTCGTGAATTGCTTAAGTCCCGCGAAAATATTTGGTCACAATATCAGTAGATGAAAGAAAATATCGCGCCTGTGGGTGCCAGCGGGCAACCTTCCGACTTGAGTACCGTCGGAAACGTAATTATCTCCTTAATACCTGGTTTTTTTCGGAAAATGTTAAGGAATCATTTTTGTGGAGAAGTTGATTTCCTTGAAAAAATGTTATTACGATTTTCCGCTGGAGTGAATAGTTTACGAGATATACCAAGGAGATCCCTGAAAATCGGGGGATTTATCAAACCGCTGAAATTTTGCCAGGTTGGAAAAAACGCAGTTTGCAAAATTTTCAAAATTTTCAGTTTTCCAAAATTTAAAAAATTTCCAAAATTTCCAAAATTTCCAAAAATTTCCAAAAATTTCCAAAATTTTTCAAAATTTTTCAAAATTTTCAATACTCCCAAAAGTTTCAGAATTTTCAAAATTTTCAAAATTTCAAAATTTTTCAGCATTTTTTCTAATTTTCAGAATGACCCAAAATTTTCCAAATTCCGAAATTGCCGACGTTTTTATAATCTTCAAAAATTTTCAATTTTTCTTCTCCTCTTCAACATTTTAAAAAAGCATCTTCCTTGAGATCGATGCAGTGTTCGACTATTCGGAATACCTCTCAGCGTAAGAATTGTAATTAAATTCAGTTACTTTCTACTTTGTTGTTTCACTCGTTCTCTCAGCCAATGTAAACTCGCACAAACTTTCAAGCATCTTCAAAGCTGAAGAAGTTGCCCCTTACCTCGATTCACTAATTGTTGTGTACATATTAAAATTCATGGAATCTAATTGATCAAAAGAATCCTGGGGCAAAGAGAATTCAATATCCAGGGCCCTTCGGTACGCGATCTATTATTCAATTGCCGCGGGCTGGGTGGGTGGGGTGGATGGTAGGGGGGGGGGGGAGGGGAGTTTCTTAGTTTGAAAAAATTCCAAAAATTGAACAAAAATTGATTTTAAAAAATGTAAAAAAAAATATTTTATCCATTTTTCCTAAACTAATTAATTTTTCTTGCATTTATTGATTGATGAGGAATTAATTAACTAATTTCAACTGGGAATTAAGATGGTGATCCTGTACAAAAATTTAAGTTTTCATGCTGTTTATTCGCTGTATATTAATTAATCCCTCTGTTTACAATTCTTTCCACTTTCCCTAATTAAAACTTTGAGACTCTTCATTCTCAAGTGATACTGGAGCCCATGGAGCTTATTAAAGCTTCAATGCCCTGTGTCTTAATTTTTTTCAACTAGGAAATAGAGGAGGAAAATCGAGTGAAAAACGTGATCCCACAATTTTGCATCAATTTTCAAGTTTTAATTGGGTCCAGAATTTTCAACTTCCCGATTATTCGGGAAGTTATTGTAATGACCCCGAAATCGATATTTTTCCTTTCATCCCGTGACTGGGGTTTTAAGTATACCAAAATGATGCCCAACAAATTTTGAATCGATGTCTGTGTGTGTGTGTGGGTGTGTGTGTGTATATATCTGTATGTATGTGTGTTTCCGAAATTTTGATCCTAGGTTTCTCACGAACGAATGAAGCTATCGAGACCGTCAAATTGGAATCGAAGCAGTTTCATGTAACTTAGAGGGGATTAGATTTTGGGTGAAATTGGTGTAGTATGTATATTGTTATTAACAATTTTAATTGTTTATCACGTTCTATTGCATAAACTATTAGAGTTAGCGCAAAATTTATATGAGAAAAATTGTTCCCCATATAAAAATACGTATTTTATGTAGAATGACTTTTTTCGCTAATTTGCATCATTAAGGAGGTATGACCGGCTCAACAATTATGTCTGTAGTGAGTGGACGAATGAACACAGCGCTGTCATGAAGGTCTCAATCGAAGCATTTCCGTTCAGAATCGAGCGGATTGCATTTTTGATGACATTCGTGGAGTATATATGCAATGTTATTAACAATTGTAATTGTTTATACGATTCCACTGGGTAAAATATTAAAGTTAGCGGGAAACCTATCTCAAGAAAACTGTTTCTTGTATGAAAATACATCTTTTACGTGAAATGACTTTTTTCCATAATTTGCATAAGTAAGGAGGTATGGTCGTCCGACCATTTTGAAATACGGGAACAATGCATATCACCAGGGTCGTTTCTTATACAAAAATGCACATTCAGTATGACTTTTTTCAATATAGGTTAAAAT
Organism: Asobara japonica; assembly: GCA_026005395.1. Taxonomy (NCBI): domain Eukaryota; kingdom Metazoa; phylum Arthropoda; class Insecta; order Hymenoptera; family Braconidae; genus Asobara; species Asobara japonica. The sequence goes on from BQMI01000519.1 coordinate 1,250,953, forward strand.
ATATCCCGAGTTGAACTAGAATATACTTGGCGAATGAATATGTCGACAATTGCGGGAAGGATGTCAAAGAGCGGGATAATTAGGAACGTACAGAGGGAGAGAGGGTAACTAGACGGACGAATTCCAGTTGAATATCTTTATGCGGCTTAAAAATCAAACTAAATCGATCGCGTGCAGTAATTATTAGTCACAAGTTCAATTATTGATATCACTGTTGGGTTTGCTCATCAAATTGGTTGCATGCTTATGCTGTGCTGAAATACCAACTCGGGAAGTTTCGTTTGTGCCCCGTACGGGGCACACACATTTGCACACCACTAGTTGAACTTTTTTTCGGTATTTGGGCGTTTTTGAAAATTTCGAAATTTTCTGAATATCCCAAAACTTTCTGAAATTTTCCAACTTTCCCGAAATTTTAAGCATTGTTTTCAAAATTTTCGAAATTTCCCGAACTTTTCCACATTTTCAAAAAATTTTAAAATTTCAAACATTTAGAAATTTAAAAAATGGCAAAGATTTCAAAGATTTCAAAAATTTCAGAAATTTCAAAAATTTCAAAAAGTTCAAAAATTCAAAATTTCAAAAATTTCAAAAACTTCAAAAATTTCAAAAATTTCAAAAATTTCAAAAATTTCAAAAATTTCAAAAATTTCAAAAATTTTAAAAACTTCAAAAATTTCGAAAATCTCAAAAATTTCAAAAGTCTCAAAAATCTCAAAAATCTCAAAAAACTTAAAAATTTCAAAAATCTCAAAAATTTCAAAAATCTCAAAAATTTTCAAAATTTGAAAATTTTCAACTATTTCAAAAATTTTCACTTCGAATTTGAAAATGTTCAACTATTTAAAAAATTTGCAAAATTTTGGCTTTGCATTTGAAACTGAATTGACAAAATTTAGGAAATGCTAATTGCATTTTTTCGGACTCAATAACCCGCGAAATTTGGAAATACTCCATTTACGAGAATGGAGGGAAAATGACCTCTGCTCAATTTGGCGCCAAACTTCCAATTTCCTGAAATGTTTCGTGTGATTTCAGCCGAGTGGAGGAGTTGATAAGCCGAGGAAAATCTACTTCCCATTGAATGAACTGAGGATGCGAGACGATTCACATCCACATGCCTGTAATTTCATAGCGCGGACAATGTTGGCTACCATTGTGCCATTTATTTTGGTCCTCGGATCGATCCATGCGGGTGAGTTCCCTATAAAACCTGTCATGGTTATTCTCTTGCTCATTTCCACCACATTCATTCCTTTATGCATCTATGTATTCCATTTGTTTCGACAATTTTATTCCAAAAAATGGAATTTCAAATTTTTGTAAACCTACCTTGAGCTTTTTAGATTTTCAAAATTAATTTTTTTTTCAAATGTTCCAAGAAATTTTGTTTCCCCCCAATTCTCAATTTTTCTTACTCGATACAACTGTTTGTTTTTTTTTTAATATTATTTTTTTTTCTTAAACCGTTTTTAAATTTTCTAAATCTTTAGTTTTGGAAGTTCGCGAAATTGTTTTCTAATTTTCTTTACATTGCCCCAAACGATGCATTTATGTCCCTGAGGTTTGTATGAGTGGTAGTGAGAATTATGAAGGGTGGAAAATACTTAATTAATTGCGTTACCCTTAGCCCGGGGGAACGGCGAGGGTAATGCAATAAACAAGCGCTTCCCATTGGAAACAGGTAGAAAGAATTTTATCTCGAACGCCGGCCGTAAAGGTCGTACTTACCGCCCTAGGGCGGTAAGTGCATGCATTTCTCCTGCGGGAGAAGTACTTCCGGCCGGCGGGCGAGAACAAACTTCCGGTGAGCGGTGTGCAGAATAGTATGTGCACGTTCGGTAGTGTTGCCGCGATAGACGAGAGAATCGAGACAAGACGAGAGAATTATGAGTCGATACAATACGAGAGAGGTGTGACGAGAGACGAGATGTCTCGACGAGAATTCGAAAAGAAAAATTGTTCTAAACCAATCAATTTCACTCACAAACTCATAATTTTTTCGTCAATTTATAGTGATCCTAAGAAATAATAATGATGATAATAAATTGTTCACACATTTAGAAAATTTCATTTGTTCAAGAGTGTAAAAATTTGAAGATATATTTCTGTCAATATAACCCCCAACATGAGCACCCACTTTTTCCCAATATTCTCTTTTTCAATAATTACAACGGATATTTGATGGAGCTTTTCAATTTTGGTGGTAATGAAGACTGGAAGCGAGAATGAAGGGACAGAAGCATTTCAGCATGAATATCACTCAATCGATTCCTATTTTTTCGCATTAATGAATGAGCCTTTGGAAAGAGTCCTTCTGAAGGAGCACTTAAAAAATGAAAAAAAATCGAGACAAGACGAGATAATACGAGATTGGATTGCATTTTCGAGCCTCGAGGCGAGACGAGATAACAATTGGTTTTATCATTTCGATGCAAGACGAGAGAGTTTAAATTGTTTCATTTGTTTTCTTTTTCAAATTTTGAAAAGGGTTGTTCATAACTATAGATGTTCTATACTGACTTTAAATAAACACTTGAAAAAAAAAATTGATCCCAAAATTGGTTTGTTTTTAACTTCGAGAATTTCTGAAAATTTCGATTTTGTTTTATTTTGAAGCTTTTAGAGACTCTTAAAAAAAAATTTTCTTTAAATTTAGCAGAGCTTGAAATTTCTTTAATTATTGAAATTTTCATATCCTTAACGAAACACGTCTTCTTATATGTTGAATTCTGTAATATCTTTGAATTCCGATATTATTCCAATTCTCCGTTTGGGTTGGCCCCGGTAAATTTCATCTAAAAACCCAACGTAATTAGGAGAGTAGTTTCATTGTTTGCATTGCTCTTATCCTGTGAAAAGCGAGCTTCATTTCATTAACAAGGTCTTTTCATTATTGAAAATGAGAAGGAGCAGAATAAGTCGAGTACACCGTAGTTATTTTTAACATTGAAACTTCAAACATCGTCGGAACTTGAATGTTTTTTATAGTCTCCCTCCCTTTGAATTTTGCAACTTCAGAAATTCTTCAAAAAATTTCTCAAAAATTTATTTAATTAACTTCCGGATTTTTCGGGAAGTTATTGTAATGACCGCTAAATTGATTTATTTTCTTTCGATTGGTAAGTAGGATTTTAAGTATACCAAAATGCTTCCCATCGAATTCCGACCAAATGTCTGTGTGTGTGTGGAAGCGGAATTTTCGGTTAACGATTTCTCACGAACAGGTCGAACGATCTGGGTCATCGAGCTCTTATTCGGTGCGTCATCATGGAACTTAGATCGGATCAGTTTTTGGTTTAAATTGACCGAGCAGTTTGTTTGTTATTAACAATTCAATTGTTTACAACGGTCTATTCCCAAAACGATAAGAGATACAGCAAGAAGTATTAAACAGAATTTGCTCTATAAGTGGAAATGCATGTTTAATTTCGTATGACTTTTTCCCGTGTTTGTTATAATTAAGGAGGTATTACGGGTTTAACCCTCCAGCATTCACACCCCGATTAACTCTCTCCCACTCCAGTAACGCGCTTAATTCTCGTCCTCACGCGGCTTGTCAAATATTCATAATTAGAGAATTTCATTTTTTTAGAGAGTTTCATTTCATTCATCATATAATAAATTTCAAAATTTATTATGAAATTTCTCAAAATTTTTTATGAAATTTCTCAAAATTTTTTATGAAATTTCTCAAAATTTCATATAAAATTTTTCAAACGTTGCAAATGTGAGAGATATGTCGGAGTTACCAAGTTGCCCTTCAGAATTACAGTAAAGTCTCGTGTATCGACTAAACCTTACAATAGCCAATACTTTCGAGCTAATGACTAAATTTTTACTCGAAAAAACTAACGACTTTTTTTTATGGGTTTTAACTTAAATGATGATTAACATAAACTTTAGCTAAAATTGTTTACATATCGAGATTTTATATGATTGTTAGTGAATTTTACGTCGGAAAGCTAAACGGTTTTCTCAAATTCCTGTCAAACTTTATTTAAACTAATAAGGAATTTACGTAGAGTCAAAACTGAGAACAAGTCACAACTTTAGTCTTTTTTGTTTTCACACATTGGAAAATATCTCACGATGTAATATTTGCGCACAAAATTTGATTGAGTAGTTAGCCGGTCTAGCTGTCGATTACAAGTACCTCCAGAAATTTGTTTCTACCTAGTTGAGGTGAAAAATTGGTGTCTGTCCTCCTCTGTTCTTAGTGGTCGGGATAGCTGATAGTGGATTGACCAAAAATGCAATGGACTTATGTGATTGGTCCACTAGGGTTTTCTGGACGTACTTGAGTACGAAAATGCGAAGTGTCCGCGTGGAGTACTTTAGGGTGCAAGTATAGGTATGCTCAGATATAAAAATGAGGTGGTTATTTAGTGTCTACATTGAGTCGTAAAAATTGTCTAGAATTTCGAGTTGTAAAAGGTGTAAAGTTGTAAAATTTGTCTGCAAATTGTGGGTAAAAGTACCATCTTGGCGACAGACAAGATTAAACATGATTTCCCGAGGATTAATTTTATGATAGTTAAAAATGAATTTGTTATGATATGAAAAACGGTCAAACATTTCTGTTCACATTTGTTGCGAAGTCATAAATCGTTTAAAAAACCTAGAATGATGGTATAGAGACTATTGAAATATTAAAACTAAATATTAAACATTTTGAGTTTTTTACGCGAGATATTTCCCAATTCCGAAAACCGTCCAAATATGTGATATTTGATCTTTTCGGTACCAAACATCGCGATTATCCGGCCTACCGCGCTATCCGCGAGACCGCGTTGGCCCGGATAATACGGAAAACTCGGATAAGACGGATGGAGTCGAATATACTTGTCACAATACACTTTCCGCATTCCTCCTTCGTTTCGGCAGAACCGCCTAAGGGCACTGCAAGTGATCTTTTGTTAATCAAGCGTTAGCGAGATATAGCGGCTAAAAAACGAACGAGCAAGTTGAAGTTCAATTACACCTTTCTTAAACCTCATTAGTGACTATCTAAACTTTCTATTGAGCATTATGTTTATACCAAGTGTTAAAACATAACAATACATTCCTATTTTTATATATTTATCTGTTGAAATTTCATTTCACCATACAAATGACGTGAGAACTTATTGAAATTTCAGAATTCCCTATTCCCACCGTGTTATCCGAGTTTTCGCTTATCCGCGGAACCCCACTCCCACTTTAGTTCCGATAATTGAGACTTCACTATAGTTGTATATTGAGACGCGTTCCCAATTTTTTTTTCAATTTTTCCCTGAATGCTCTGTTGAGTTTCACCATTTTACGCTCACGTGTGATAAAATACAGTTTTCGTTACTCAGTGCGCGAAGCCCCACCCGCGCGCACCGTATTTCTATAGTTCTCGCTGCGAAAGAATGAACTTCGGTTTTTCAGCCCGAAGGCCCCGCTGCTATGTTAGAGGACACGATAGGTGAATGGTGGCGACCCTTCGTACAAAGACCGAAGTTCATTCCTTTGCACCGAGAATTATATGTCTGTATGTAAAGCGGTTTATTACGTCCTAAGGTAAATAACCCGCAAAGGACGTCACATTCAATATCACGATATGAAAATACAAAATCAGAACCAGTTTAAATTCAAATATTTGAGCTTCACGGTACAATCTTTGGGAGATGTCATGGTCAGCCGCAGATTGCCTAAGGGCCCACACCAGCGTAACCGTCTACTTTCGAGCGGTGTGTCATGTTTCCTTTGCGAGGACGCGATGGGAATAAATAAATGTAATTTCACTATGTTTTTAAGTATATATTCATTGATAGAAAAAATCTCTGACACGAAAAATCCATTCTCTTGAGACAAGACATTTGTTTGTGAATGCTCAAATCTGAATTACATTTGTACCTCATGCCGTTAATTCTTATGCTTTACGATAGTTAGATATTTGAGAATAAGTATGTTACATATCAGTTTATTGAATGTCTCTTTCTAAAATTATAATAATAATAATAATAATACGGTCTTTATTGCAAGAAATCTTACAAACGGCCATCGCCCTAGGGCCTTCAGCCAGGTATATACAGTTTTTTACATTTGGATATAATAAGAAAATAATATAAGACAATTAAATAGAAAAAAGGCATAATAATAACGGTAATGATAATAATAATAATAATACTAATAATGATAAGCATTTCTACTATAAAATAATAAATAATAATTATTAAGAATAATAATAATAATAATCATCATTATCACTATTATCCTTATCAAACACCGTCCAGCGATCTTGTATTTGTATGAAATAATAATAGAAGTAAGAAGATAAGTGACTTCTAAAATTATATTTTTGTTATTAATTTACATTTTCACTTTTTTTCTGTATAAACTTACCACGATATATGATGTATTTACTGCCTCATGTAAAGTTCTAGTAATATTTGGAACTCATGTGGAGGATTTCCCGCCAAATTGGAGAATTTCGCTTTTGCAAAGAAAATCTCTTGTCTCAAGAGAATGCACGCTTCGCGTGCGCAAAAACCCGCCCACGCCCTTCTTGTCAAAAAACAATGTTCGTTACTCGGGCAAAAAAACGGCCTTGTTACGAAAAGTACTATGAATTCTACTGCGTGGCGATTTGAAAAATTATGTCTCGAGAAAAATCTGTTTAAAGTTTCCCGCGCAGCGGGCGGAAAATCTTACTTTGCGCCCGGCGAGACGGAAAAACATGGTTTTGGTACCAGATTAAACGTCTTAAATTTTGCTAAGTCAGGCACCCGATTTTCGCGCCTAATTGGGGTAACGAAAAACAGGTATCACCCCCCCCCCCTTACCCATCATGAACTATATAAAAACTAACGGAACCCGGGTTTTTTTTAACGTTTTGAAAATTGTAAGTTCAAGTTATTTTTGCATTCATTTGAAAGGCTCAGTTTATTTTTTTTATTATTTTTTTTTCGTATTGGCAATTTGCATTTGTGACTAATCGACTATGATCGACCCATCCCTAGTGGATATGGAGAGTGCGGGACACTTGTTACGAGAGTGGGGAGCGTGTAAAAATAAACCCGGAGTCCAGATAACGGTTTCTTGTATCCTACTGCCACACTTTACCGTTTTCGTTTACCCACAACCAGGCACCAAGTCACTATCAGTGCGTAATCCTTTTTTTTCGTGCATTCCAAAGGAACATATCGTTCTTGTCGGTGGACAAAAAATTCTCGATGGAAATCAATGAGAAGTTAATTATTGGAGTTCTCCTTGAGCTTATTTTTTTATTTTTTTTCTAATCTAGGAGACATTTTATCCAAAACAATTTTTTTTTAATAAAAAAAAAAAATTATCCAAAAAGATGTTTTGAAAAAACTCTCGGACAATTTTGTTCGAAAAAATTTCTTCCAAAAAAAAAGTTTTTGAACAATTTGTCCAGAAATTGTTTTTCTAGTTTTTCGGAAAAAAAAATTCGAACAATTTTTCCGAAAAAAAAAAATTTCGGGAAATTTTTCCCCAAAAAGTTTTCAGCTGGTTTCACCCGAAAAATTTTTTTTTTAGCAACCTCTCAGAATACTGAAAAATGGACAACAATTTTATATTCACGTCTTTCCTCCTAATTAACTAAAGTTGATACCCACAATATCAATGAATTTAAATCTCACAAATTTTCCTCCAATATCCAATAAAAAAACATTCAGAATACATTTCATACATGCTATACGGTGTTTCAACTGTTCGATGCATAATCCATAATGTAGTAAAGTGTAGTAAAGTCAATAGAAATGAATATAGGTCGACCAATATGAAAAGTTGCCCCTCACCATTTTACCACACCGCCTTCTCATTTCAATTTTATTCTGTAAAAATACCGAAAACTCACATGTGTTCGATGGCAAATACTAGAGAACAAAGGTCTTTTTCCACACATCCACGAATTTGTGGACACTTCATTAATTCGGAAACAATTTACCTAAATTCCAATTTTTTCGTAACCAGTATATATATATATACATAATATATAAAAAATTGATTAAAAAATGTGGTAAATTTGGCGTGGAATGCCCCATATATACAACTATTGTTCCTATTCAATGAGTATTTCAAATGAATGAAAGAAGAAAATTTAATTTATCATTTTCAAAACGTGTAGAGAATTTTTAAAATTCCAAAAAAAAATCATATGTATATATATATACGACGGCTTCCTACGTGAAATCGTCGGATTCGAAACCGAATGGTACGGGATTCCTATGCAACTGAACTATTCATAAGTTGAAAAAAGATATATATATATATATATATATATATATATATATATATAAATCCGTGTAAATTATATAAACAATAGGAAATTACATTCTACTGAGGAATATCAGCGCAAGAGTGAGTGTTACCAGTGGGGACGAAGTTCTTCAGGAATAAGTGAATACTTGTCGGGATTAAAACAATAAAACAATTAAGAGTATCTGATCCGCAGGAAATAAGCGAAAAACTGTAGTAATTACGTGTCGGAGGTACTGACACAATAAAGGACCAATTGGGCTCTGCAGGTGAATGTCATTCAGAATGAACGAGAATGCTTGAATCAGTGATATCGAAGCTGCCACAGAAATCTATATTTAGAAAGCTCATAATTTTCTTTTATATGATATATGCACAGGCTCATTTCCAGAATATAACTTGTTTATATGGCAGATATATATTAGCTATATTTCTTCACTAATGTATGACATATATATATATATGTCGTTTTTATATGTATATTCAGGTATAGTAAAGCGGCAAAATGTGGCCTATTTTATTTCTATGGAACTTATATCATACGTATACAAGCCGTATATGTATATACACTGCATATATCTGGCATATATTTTCTGTCCCGCGTCGGCGAAAATTTTTTTTTTTTTTTTCGCAGTACTAACAGGGGGCGTAGATTTTTCCTGAGACAGACAGTGGAAAGAAAAAAAATTGGCGGAGGGGGGGGGGGGGGAAGATTTTGGCGGGGAGGGAGGAGGGAGGGGAGATTTTGGCGGGGAGGGAGGGGGGGGGGGAAGACGAGTGAAGGGGAGCGGGGTGCTCTCAGAAAAAAAAACATAATCCTGTAATTGCCGAAAATGATTTCAGAACCAATTTTGAGGGTACCAGGCAGATGTCCTGTACTAACTGAGCACAGCTCCTGCCCATCTCGTGCACCACCGTGCTCAAGTGACTTTGAGTGCTCAAGCCCATCGGAGAGATGTTGCGAGACAGTTTGTGGTCTCAGATGTGTCCTGGGGGAGCTTACTGGCTGCCAACAATTGGCCATTGCTGCTAGTCGTCGTTCCCAAACCATTGTGGGTCATGGTGCAGGACAATTCGTTCCGCAGTGCAATAATATCACTGGTGAATTTGAGAGAATACAGTGTGAGGCAAGCGAAAAGAACTGCTGGTGTGTCGATGAGTTTGGAAGCGAAGTAGCTGGTACTAGAGCACCCGCTAGGGACTTCGTCGACTGCGACAATCCCAGAAGCTGTCAAGCGCACACATGCCGTATGCTGTGTCCCCTGGGATTTGAGGTACACTGAAGTAATTTATTTGCACCTTTTTTTCGGCTTCAATTCTTTTTCTTCAGCTCAATTATACAAATAATAGCAACAAATTGTATCATTTTTTTAATAGTTGGTCTTTTGTTTTGTGTGTGTGTGTGTGTGTGTGTGTGCACGTATGTGTAGGTCGATGGTTGGGTGGCTGTGAGTAGGTGGGTGGATGGATGGGTGGGCGTAAGTGGGTGAATGGGTGGGTGTGAGTGGGTGGATGGGTGGGTGGGTGGGTGGGTGTGTGAGACGGTGGGTGGGTGTGTGTTGTAATTCAATAATGCAAATCGTACATATTGTTTTTTCTCCAAAAATCCAAGTATTGAAGTCCTTGAAAATCATTGCAAATACATATAAAAACCCTCAAATATATTTTCTTTTTTTTGTAATTAAAAACACAGATTGATGCTGTAACTGGCTGTCCGAAGTGCGAGTGTCGTGACCCCTGTAAACAAGTGACCTGTCCCGGTGTAGGTCAGACCTGCGAACTTATCGATGCCCCCTGTGCCGCCTTGTCCTGTCCGCCCATCCCCAGTTGTCGAAAAGCTAAATCACTAGCAACAATCTGTCCCGTTGGGGAGCCCCTGCAAATCACCGACTCACCCCGACCATTTCTCTGCGGAGACAGCCAAGGTAAGTGAATTGTTCCAAAATTGCATTATAATAACACCGAAAACCTTTAGATCATTTCATTATAATCAGCGGGATCATTACAGGAAAGCCCAATTGTCCACCACTTTATCGCTGTTTGGTCCAGCCAAATGCGGAATACGGAGTCTGCTGTCCATCTAGCCTTAAATTACAACGTCCGGGTACTTGTCCCAAGATCGAAGAACCTGCCGATTGTGGTGCCACTTGCAAGCACGATCTAGATTGTCCTGATCCACAAAAATGTTGTACAAGTGATCATTGCGGTGGGAAAGTTTGTACTTTCGCCACTGGTCTCAGCTCGTGCCGGAAAAATCGAATGCTCGCCGAGCTGTTGAGTATTTCCGAGAAGGAGGGCCGCGGCTACATTCCCCAGTGTACAGATAATGGTGGATACAATCCACTCCAGTGTTCCAGGAACGGAGTGGTCTGCTGGTGCGTCGATACCGATGGCAGAAAGGTCAGTGGATGATGATCTTGAAATCTTCAAACTTTTTAAACTTGATTGCCCTTAGACCTGAACAATTATCAAAGCATTTCAATGATGCCAATGTTCTGATTGTCTGAACCAGATCTCCGGGAGCATGGGCCCCGCCGAAAACGTCACCTGCCAGGAGGCTAAACCTAGGGCCAGGGCTCTTGACGCTTCATGCCCTCTGCAACAGTGTGCCCAAGTATGCCAATATGGTTTCAAAGCTGACGACAGAGGATGCTCTACCTGCGAATGCGATAATCCATGTCAAGGGTAAGCACTCGTTGATCCTCCTTTCGTGTACATTACCAGGACAATTGTCCTACAGTGTTAGGAATACCTTAAACCCCGAAGATCCACTGTCCTTCCTCCAAACTACGAAGTGATTCAGGTGATCTGTTGCTCCACTTTCAGGTATAACTGCCCGGAGGACCAAGAATGCACCCTTTCTCGGGAGACAGGCTGCCCAGACTTCCTCTGTCTCGCTCGCCCGGTCTGTCGTCCAAAGAAGACCTACAAGAACCCCTGCACAGTTGGTGGTCCACTGTCAGACGAAAACGGTACAGTAATCACATGTTCAGCAGCCTCCAATTGCCCCCAAAATCACTTTTGTACACCGATTCCCTCCACCTCATCATCAGTCTGCTGCTCCACCTACACCTCCTCGAATTTAACCACCAGCCGTCCATCGACCATGTGCGAGTATCTCCGCGATTTCACTGAGCGCATGGAAGGGACTCGCTCGGGTATGACTTTAGCCCTATCACCTCCCTCCTGCCTGCCAGATGGCACCTACAACTCCCTCCAATGCTCCAACACCTCCTGCAGCTGTGTTAACGCCCAGGGTGTTCCCATTCTCAATCCTGTCACTCCAGACATTCAACACTGCACGGAAATTCGTGCAATAACGGTGGAAATGTGCGGGGAATCCCCGGATTGTCCACTCAAGTGTCTGTACGGTTACGAGGTTAATTCCACTGGTTGTGATATCTGCAAATGTCGAAATCCATGTGATGATGTGAGTTGTCCATCACGTGAGATCTGCACGATGGTGGATGTGAATTGTGGAGAAGGAAATAAATGTCCGCAAGTACCGGCTTGTTTACCATCGACGAAATCTGGGCAGTGTCCGTACCTGGTACCGAGCTCATCGTCATGTGATGTCCATTGCAGTAGTGATCAGGAGTGCGCAGAGGCCCAAAAGTGCTGTTCCACAGGTTTGTATGATTTGTTATGTCCTTGCTGTTGATGTATTTATTTACGTTCATTGCTGACGGACTAAACGTCAACTGGAGATTGGAGATTGATCAAAGTATTCCCCAAACTGACACGCATCCAAGGTGGCAGCATGTACACAGAAAACCAAACTCGATCTTCATTCCAGGTTGTGGTACCCAGTGTGTGGCTCCAGTAGTCGCCACAGGTTGCCAGCATGCTCAAGCCCTGGCCGAGCACGCTGCTAGGGAGTCAGGGGAGCCTGCTCGTCGTCTTTACATACCTAAATGCGATACTAAAGGTAGATTTGAGCCAGTCCAGTGTCATCTGGACACTTGTTGGTGTGTCGACGAAGAAGGGCGAGAAGCTGCTGGTACCAGGGTGCCCAATGGTCTACGGCCGAGTTGCAGCACTCCCCTCATCTGTCCCGACATCAAATGCACCCTGAATTGCACAGACGGGCTCGACCTCGATCTCTCAGGTACGATTGTAGCTTCACTCACCATAACCATATCCAGTACCACTCCACTGTGGCATTCTGTTGCGTATGGAAAAAGCAAATATTATTTCACTTTAATCTAAATTTTCCTCGAGTAATTAGTCAATTTCTGCTGTTTAGACAGACGTACTTTTCCTTCTTTTGTGTTCTCCAACTTTAAATAGAATTTCAGTCGGCTAGACATCGTCAATTTATTTGATGTCGGGCAAAATTCTACTCGAAGGTATAACTTCCTTCCAATTTTAGTCAATTCCTTTATTGGTAAGAGCCTGAATTATCCTTTTTAACACTCATTCCCCACGGTGATTGGACCCCCTGCACAGTGGGTAAAGGCCCAATACTGATGGACACCTTACTCTCCAACCACTTCCCATATCTCTACACCTCTCATTCCATTTCTCCAATCACTAAGTTGACTCACACATCTCAAATCCTACTAACCAATCTTTTTGCAATATCAAAATAAGTACACACCTTCCTCAAAGCGCATCCCTTCTTTCCAATTTTGTCAGCCTCAAATTTCCATTTTCCAAATCAATTCCCCAAAGGTATGAGACCACATCACATACGAGAAGCATCTTGTTGGAAATATTCTCAAGTCGCTTCATAATATTCACTTATCCTATAACCCCAAATCAATTTTTTTTTAATTTTATTTTATTTAACGTCTCTCTATTTATGCTCTCTACCTAAGTAATAATCAGCGACGGAGGTCTACGATATGTTTGTAAACAAAACACTTATAAATGAATTACATTGGTGCTTGTATCAATCAGCACAGCTAGGATTTGAGCTCAGGACAACATTGTGTTGAAGTGTTAGAATTCGTGAGTGATAATTTAGTCTGCACTCATCCAATATCCTCACACCTAAACAAGTGCTCATTCCTCCTTTCATTATAACTATCTACATAACGATTCAATCTGCATGTAGCAAATATTGCAAATATTGTTCTGTGCCGGTCAGATTTCTGGAATTTACAACTGCAGAAAGTTAAAAAACGATGGCAATATTATTCACATTCCCAAGGTCATATGACAGGGATCCCTCCTGCCTCAAGTGCTATCGAATCCTCCTATGTGCTATCAATCGAACTGTCTCACCCAGTCTCAATCATGTGACCTTGCCTGTGAGCTAATATCAGACATAATGACTAGATTAACTTTACACATCAGGTTGTCCCACCTGCATCTGCCGAGATCCCTGCAAATCTGTTAGCTGCCGAGCACCCCATGAAGCCTGTCGAATGGTGGAAGTTGCTTGTAGCGCTCCACCATGTCCACCAGTGCCTGTGTGCCTCCCCAAAAAAGACAACCCCTGCCCCAACGGAGCACCCTTAATCCAACAAGACGGAACTGCCGCCATATGTGGACCCCATGGACACCATTGTCCATCCACCCATAAATGCGAATTGTCACCACTCGATGAGTATGCTGTCTGCTGTCCAAAGCCTCGTGACGTCTGCTTTGAACCTCCCAAATTCATCGATTGCGCTGGACCAAATCCCAGCTTCAATGAAACTCAACGGTGGTATTTCGATCCTGAGAGAAACGAGTGCAGGTAATTAGCTAGTTTTAAGGGCACCATGTAGAAAAATAGACAAACATAATATAGCATCCAACAAAATTTCAGAATACATACATGAGTGGTCTGATTTTTCAAATGCAATAGCTTTTCCTAGCAATGAAGCCAAATGACACAATCTAACTATATATTTGAGCTTCATTGGCTAAGTCAGTTCTGATACGTAATCAAAATTCAACGGAATAAATCCCCTGATCTATATATACCGGGATAACTGATCCCAATGGGGGTAAGCGTAGCGTTCATGGAGGCCCATCAACGCTCCACTTACCACGAGTGAACTAAAAACCTATCTAGTGCGCATACGTGGTTTAGTTAGCAGTGTTGAGCCAGTGGTAAATTCACCGCCAGTAGCGTGCGCATGCGCATTAACGTCATCCTTAGTATCACTGGTGATATAGCGTGGCGCTGGCGGCCACACATTGCGTAACGCTTTGAAAGTGGTGGGGGCATAGCTATATATACGTTATACAGTGGACATTCGTTAGTTGCAACATTTGCCTCTTTTCGCACTCCGCGCTCCATTCACCAAAACACGTGCGGGTTACTGACGGTCATGTTTTGTTTACATTCGGTCTGTCGTAAACGTGTTGCAACTAACGAAGGTTCACCATTGAGAGATGAGCAAAAATAATTCCTGATGATGTGTTACCAGGTGTTACCGTATGTGTGTGAAGACACGTCATGTCCTAATTTTCTGCAATAGTTTATTCAAGAGGAGCTCGATGAAAAGTCAATATCAAATTTGTAATAATACTATTTAGATTCTCATTTCCCGGCGAAAATTGAGTTTCAAATTCCTTCGATGCTTTAAATGTCCAATAATATAGTAAAAGGAATTGTGTCTTATAAAATCACGAGATGATTGAATTGATCATGTCGGTATTATTGGATTAACTACCGCCCTGGACTATTGGATTATGAAATATTAAACCAAATATTCCATAACGGTGAAAATAATATTTATGGACGACGACGCTGCACTTCAGGATTTTATATATGAAATATAAAAGTGAAGAATCTATAATTGCGAATTCCGTAATGAAGAGTCGATAAAATGCGGCGAATTTCAATTTTTCCCACTTAGTTTTTACCATATTTGCAGGTATGCACTCGTAGAAAACAGGTGTCAATATGTATAGTTGATGTCTTCTATTTATATTCGGACGCGCTTGAGTTTGAATGCAGGACTTAGGTTAAAATTTATCCGTTAGAATGATTTGTAGAGTAAAGGAAATCGCAGATCACGGAGCATCCCCATCTGCAAAAATTTTGCGGATCTATCTAAAATTCTAAACTATCGGTCACCGGATAACTACTTCAACTTTTTACTATGGTACTTTTATTTTTCGAAGTTATACACTTTGCAGTATCAACGAAAAATCATTGGTGGTCGAAACCTGTCCTATACGAAACGCGATTAACAATGCAAGAAAAAAAAATGAGGCATTAAAAATTGAAATTCAATTAAAAAAAAAAAACACACACACACGCCTTGTCTGTCCATGCTACAACGGTTATTTCTCTCGCAGGTCCAAGTCCGGATGCTCAGTGGGTCACAACGATTTCTCGAGTAAGCTCGTATGCGATGATGTCTGTCCGGTTCTGAGCCCCTGTGAGCTCCAAAGAGAGCGCAACCTGAGGAACTCACAGCGCGTGAAGCAGTCCTCTTTTTTGCCGAGATGCAATCCGGATACGGGAGCTTGGGAGCCAGTCCAGTGTCTTGAGCATGTCGGTGTCTGCTGGTGCGTTGATAAAAAAGGCATTGCTCTGAAGGGCTCACTTGTTCGCGGTAAAGATCCCAAATGCAATTTTCGACAAGCGCGCAAAGGCAGGGGACCATTCGAAACTGCGGAAACTATCGATCTCGATAGCTGGATCGATCCGGAATTCAAGGTGGGTATCACGTTCTTATGGCACTTCAATTTTAGAAGGTCTTACGGGACCTGGAAAAAAATAAACGCGTAGTTCCTGACGCACGTTTAGTTCCTGACATTGCATCTCCAGTTGGGGAGAAACGCTATGGAGCGTTGCTATGGTGCGTTGCTATGGCACGTTGCTATGGCACATTGCTATGGTGCGTTGCTACGGCGCGTTGCTATGGCACGTCGCTACGGCGCGTTGCTATGGCGCGTCGCTATGGTACGTTGCTATGGCACGTTGCTACGACACGTTTCTACGGCACCTAAGCGTAAGTGTCCGGACAGCGTAACCCCTTCAGATAGTCCCATAAGAAGTTCCACTTCAAAAACACCATTTTCAATTATTGTTCTTCTACAATGGCTAATTCATTTCGACGCATTACAGGTATACATGAATAATGTGGAGACAGCTATTAAGAGGATCTTTACGACTAGGTGCGAGGCTATGAGAGAGAGGGGTCATGTGCCTACGACCTGCGATCAGGATGGTCAATTCAAGCCCACACAGTGCGCTGGGGGCACCTGCTGGTGCGTTGATGAAGCGGGTAATCAGGTGCCTGAGTCAGAACCATTCTTCAAGGATTCCAAGACCTGCAAGGTCACCCAGGTCGAGGCCGTTGAGGTCACCCTGAGATTCCCAGGTTAATACCCAGATCCTAATTATTCATAATCTCATGAAAATTTCAAAAACGTTTTGACACTTCCAAAGCTTTCCTAAAAAATTCTTAGAGCTTCCAAGAAGTTGGTCAACAAATTTTTGATGATTCTTCCAGGACACTTCGTTAGTGATGATTCCAATCAGTTTACTGAGGCAATCAAGGACCTACTTAGGGACCTGGGGGCTGCGATCAGTGATGGCATTGCGGTGGAACTGGATCTGGATGCTGCGATTGTTGGCTTCGAAATCACTGGAAAGAACAAAGTGGATGTGGCATTCCATTTGGAGGAACTTACCAGGAACCGAAGTCTTGCTATCTTGGGAACGACTGCTGATGCCACAACATCCAGATTCATTCACAGGCCTGTTGTCCTCAGGAAAGAGCAAGCTAGGGCGCTCAGGCACAGGGATGTGCGCCCGGGCATGGATGTGCTCAGGACAACCACTGTCGTTATCGCTGTCTCGGGCGTTTTTATCGTTGGCAGCATCGCCGCTCTCTTCGGCATTTATCGAAAAAAGGTAATTTTTGTATTTTCCATGGTTTTGGACTTCAATTTTTGGGGGAATTCAAGATTGGGACTGTTTATCAGGTGTCCATGGCATCGAAGAACCTCAATCGCGACCTCTGACGGAAATACGATATGGCGGGAAATTCAAATTGTCCAGATTTAACTGACGCGCCCTGTAAATTGTATATTGATCCCTGGCTATTATTGTACACCACAGGTTTTTATATCGGGGCTCGGGGTACCATTGACTATCCGATAGATCCGATAGAAACGATACTCAAACTGTATGCCAGCAAAATATGGGGATTTGATAAATCCAACCTGTGAGCAGTGCTCGACTCGTTACAAATTATATGATAGTAAAAATTGCTAATAAGAACTCTTCTGTTTTTTTTAGTTGCCAGGTAAATTGCTTCAATACCGAGAGGGCTATAATTTATTTTTCTCTTTCAGATGAACACTAAATATTGCACGCCAAAATCACCGATTAACCAAGAGGAATCATTAGCAAGTAGCGAAAAACCTGTCTACATAATCTCGAGTTTAGAAAAAGAGCCCTTGGACTCCAACATGGAAATTGACCAGATGAAGCAGGATATTCAAATCGAGCACCTAGATGATATTTAATTAGTTTCATATCAACTTCATATTGATGTTTTTCCACCTCATCTCCGGTTTTATAAGCAAAAAAAAGACTCGTCAATCGTTTAATTCCACTTTTCATATTATCATAATTATTTATTGAAACTTGGTGTATATGACAGATCTGCTGCATGATTGTTTCAATTTATGAAAAATATCAAGTTTTTTTTTCCTTTGAAATTTTTCCACTTTTTTTTTCACAATTTTTTTTTCTTTGTTTATTTGTGAAGTTTTCGAAAATTCCAAAATCCTTCGAATTTTTGTGAATTTCTAAATTTTTCCAGTTTTCATTTTTTTTTTTAATCTTGAGGAATTTTCACCATTTTTTTTAAATTTTTGATTTTTTTTAAATTTTTGATTTTTTCAAAGTTCTCGATACCTGATAAATTTGTCAATTTTATTTCGTTTTTATTAAATTGGGGATCTTTGGAAGGAACTTCCAAAAACTTCAATTTCTTTTCTATTAACATAGAAGGTAAAGGTGAATTTATGAAATCTAAAAATGTTTGAAACTTTTTGAAATTGTCGACATTTCGAAATTTCAGTTTTTCACGATTTTTACCAAATAACTCCTTAATTAAATTTCTGATGATGTAATTGGTCAACCCATAAAATTGAAATAATCAATTCCAAAACTGAAATGATTGCAAAAAAATTTACAAAAATAATCACAAGTGCTGATCCCGATGTATATGAGCATGTGTGCCTGTATATAATTTCATTAATTACTTCATCAGTAAAGCAGTTGGATGTGACACTCAAAAGCTCTCAATTAAAATTTTGTAAGCTCAGGAAAAAATTTATACAAATGTCTAAATTAATTTTTCTACAATTTTTAATATTTTTGGCGTTGCTCAAATTTTTCAAAATTTCTTTTGTTTTCAGTTTACAAAATTTAGTAAATTTCCCATATTTTTTCATTTTTCATTTTTCAAATTTTCCATTTTTAATTGATTTGTCACCTCCTCCTTGCTGTTGAATTAATTAACACTAATTATAATAAAAAAAGACAAAAGTAAAATGAGTTGGTGAGGATTTAATTGATATTTCTTCTCATTTTACTCAGTAAAAAGTTCATTGATGTTTTGCAATGGTTTGTTAGTAATTTTTAGATGATAATTACTCGGATTGATCCATGTAATCCATGAATTTGGATTTGAAATGAGTATGACTAATTGAAAGTCAAATGTGATACTTGTCGTTAAAATCCGATGTAATTAACGAGCAATTTTTTTGACTCGACTATTTATTTATTTATATTTTGTAGATTAAAAATTTTTTTTATTCACATGTTTGACAGTTTTTTGAAGCATGAGCTGCCAAACTTTGGACAAGAGCTGTCAAAAATCTGTCGACTTTTATTTTTTAAACGTGCATCGTGTATCCAAATAGATAAACAAAGTGAGTTAATCATGTGATGGAACACTTTTGTAGAGAAAATCATGTATGATTGGTGGTTAATACTATGTAGGCTCATTTATTTATTTCACTAATAATAAACGGATTCAATTAGATTTCAAGGTTTATGGATTTTTCTAGATATTTAGGAATTTCCTGGTCATGAAGCGAGCAATGCTCATTTAGTTTTTTTCTTATTTCAAATATTCTTGGCGTGTTTTGAATTTTTCTAAACTTTCAAAATTTTTGAAATTTTCGGAATTGTTAAAATTTTTCATATTTTTGAAACTTTCGAAAATTTTGAGATTTTTGAAATTTTTGAAATTTTTGAAATTTTTGAAATTTTTGAAATTTTTGAAATTTTTGAAATTTTTGAAATTTTTAAAATTTTTGAAATTTTTGAAATTTTTGAAATTTTTAAAATTTTTGAAATTTTTGAAATTTTTGAAATTTTTGAAATTTTTGAAATTTTCGAAATTTGTGAAATTATTGAAATTTTTGAAATTTTTGAAATTTTTGAAATTTTTGAAATTTTTGAAATTTTTGAAATTTTTGAAATTTTTGAAATTTTTGAAATTTTTGAAATTTTTGAAATTTTTGAAATTTTTGAAATTTTTGAAATTTTTGAAATTTTTGAAATTTTTGAAATTTTTGAAATTTGTGAAACTTTTAAAATTTCTGAAATTTCTGAAATTTCTGAAATTTCTGAAATTTCTGAAATTTTTGAAATTTCTAAAATTTTTGAAGTTTCAAAATTGCAATTATACAATTTTCCATACTTTTAAATTGTCTTGTTTTCAAATTATCAGTTTTCGAATTTGCCTCTTTTTTACCTGATGCCAATAACAATCGATTCTCACTTATCGACTATATGCGATTCACCGAAAATGGCGGGAAACAGTGCATCATGCGCAATTAGTTAGAATCGTTCAAAACGCTTATTCAATTGGCAAAAAGACTTCTAAAATTCATAAAGGCTTCAAAAAGCCTTTGTAAATTCTCAAAAGGTCATTCAACCCCAAGACTTGTAAATAAAATCTCTAATTAACTTCCGGTCACCGAAATTTCAAACGAGAAACTCCAAATCCCTCATTTCTCGTCCACTCGAGGTTATGTTATGTGTCACTAAAAATCAGTGAAACAATTTTGGTTTCAATATGATAATTCCGCTCTCAAAAATTGTCAGCTGTTCCTCGGAGCATCCTGATTTTCCCGCGTCAAATCTTCTGAAAAACCCGCCTCCTGGTCCTTGGAAATGCGAAAATCCTGGAGTTCTTCTGACATATGTCATCTTCAAATTCACCGAAGAAATGTGCATAACTGCATTGGATATTGCTAATTATCGTTCGTGCATTGTCATTGTGACAGCTGCGACCGAGGACGAACCTGACACGTGGGTGCCAATTGTCAACCATCAATTTTTGACACATGATGAAGCTGCCAATAACAAATTTCGTGATCAGGTATGAAATTTTTGTTTACATTCTCTGCTCATTTTGACAGTTGTCACTTCTCAAAAAAATCAGATTATTTTTTCGTCATTTTTTGAAATTTGCAAATCCTCAAATTTTACATTTTTTCAGTTCTGCCAAATTTTCCATTTTCCATTTTCCCAAATTTTTCCCAGATTTTTTTTTTAATTTTTTCATGTTTGATTTTTTAAATTTACAATTTTTGAAAGTGTAAAATTTTGAAATTTTTCGATAACATTAAATAAAATCAAATCAAATGAAATCAAATAAAACAAAATAAAATGAAGTAAAATGAAATAAAATAAAATAAAATAAAACAAAATAAAATAACTGCTGAACTCAGTTTACCACTTAACTCCGTCACAGACTAACCCTAAATCTCTATATGTCAATCAGGTCCAGCTGTTCACGAAGAAGGAGCTCAACAGCGATACCCTAAAGATAAAATTCAGTCGAGCCAAAATCACATGTATGCAGTCAGCCAACACAAAAATCCTCTTCGGTCTATCCTCCCTGATTTTGCGAGGGGAGGCGCCCCTGTCCCTGGACCTGAATATCCTAGGTCGCTTCAAGCTCAAAGATGACACCAATAAGCCAAAGAATGATTTCAAAGCCAAATTTTTGCGGCTTTTTCCCGAGAAACAAAAAGATTATCGCGAAGAAATTAAAGAAAAAATCAAGGAAACTGGTGTAGATAATTTTAATAAGAGACAAGAAGAGGGGGGAACACCCAAAAGGAGGCCCCTATTGGAGAAGTTGGAGGCTGGAAAGCATGAGGAGGTGTTTGGGAAGAAGCAAGAGACCCCAAAAGCTGATCAGGAAAATGCAAAAAATGTAAAACGCACTCCATTTGGCGATATCATTCCAGATGATAAAGATAATTTTAGCAGGAAGAAAGATAAAACGAGAGATGATGCAGATAATTCTAGCAGGAGGAAAGATAAAACAAGAGATGATGCAGATAATTCTAGCAGGAAGAAAGATAAAACAAGAGATGATGCAGATAATTCTAGAAGGCAGATGAAAAATGGTGGGCAAAATCTCTCGGATGTGGAAGATAATGACAAGATGAAAGATGGTCCAGATAATTCTGGAAAGATGAAAGATAATTCAGATAAAAGTAGTAGGAGAGATAAGCCTAGTACTTCGAAGAGAGGATCGTTTTTCCTGGATGATGATGATGAAGATGACGTTGAAGATAACAAGATAAATGGAGTGAAATTATCTGATAAAAATTCGGGAAAATGTTCGGTGTGTGTGGATAAAATACAGGATAGACCGTGTGGGGGCTGTGGAAAATTGCCGGAGCAGAAGATGGTAAAGTCGCCAAAGGTGAAGAAACCTAGGATCGAAAAACCTAAAAGACAATTTTCCAAGTTATTGGACGATGTGAGCTTCTCGTTGAGTGGCTATGTGAATCCTCAAAGAGATGAAATCAGAAGGAAGGCACTGAAAATGGGGGCGAGGTATGTGGCAGACCCCAATATTACCAGCAACAAATGCACACACTTGATCTGCGCTTTTAGGAACACTCCGAAATCCCAACAGCTGAAGGGACATGCCAAAATTTTGTCCCATCTGTTCATTGAGGAGTGTTTTGATAATAAAAAAAGGTGAGGAAATTATCGTGAGATAATTTCATGTGGATTGAAAATGAGAATATACTTTTTTCGTGTAATCCCAATCATGTGAAATTCTTGGAGAAGTGTCCCAAATTTATCTCGAAATTATCTCAATTTTTCTTTAATTTGAACTTAGAAATATGAAAAAAATAAACGAAAAATTTAGAAATTTTTAGAAGTTTTGACAATCTAGAAATAATAAAATATCTAATTTTGTTTCTTGTGTTCATTAAGGTTTCCATGGCGACGATATGCAATGGATAAATCCGATCGGAAGCAGCCCGAGAGTGAGGACGAAATCGAGGGAACAGATTCACCAGTGCAAGCGTCAACCCCCTACGAGCAACCAACTGATCCAGAGTCCGAAGAAGATTACTAAAAATATCTGAATAGGAATACCGAATTCCAAAAAATACAAACACCTTTTTCGTGGTCCAGAAATATTTGATACAAAAATTTCCCAATTTCGCCCCTCAAAAAGTGAGTTGAAAAAAACCTGGCAAAATTTTCCACCGAATATTTTTGGGACTGGGAAAAAGTGCCTCCCTCCCTCTTGTCAGCCCTTCAAGCCATCTGGGGCGTTTAGCTTACAAAATATATTTAATTAATTAATCTCTATATTATATTGATTAATTAAAATAAATATAATGACGAACAATTTTGAAAAAAGGTTTCAGGTGTTTTTTGCCCACGAAAAATCGCTCCGAAAAAAAGTCCAAGGATTTTTATTACACAGTAAAAAAATTTGTTTAATAAACATTGGTACCGGGATGGTTCCGTTAGAATTTTTCGGGCTGAAATTTTTCTCAAAGGGAGATTTTTTGAGGCGAAACACACCTGTCCTCCAAAAGCAAAAATACCTAATTATGTACATACTTCCTCCCAGACTCTCCAAGGATATTTTTGTACATTCCTATTCGTTTGTGAAATGGTTATTTATTAATAAACTCGTAAAAATCATTCACTCTCTAATTTTCTTTCAACATAAAGTCTAATTATTTATTTTATTTTTATTCTTTGAATTATTTTTATTTTCAGAATAGAATAGAATTTCATTCTCTGGCGTTGTTGTTAATTTCACGATATAGGCAAGTTATTGTTTTCCCCCGAAAGTGAAAAATCGGTTTTTCATTATATGTCCACGTTTGAAGGTGTTCCTAACAGTTCTAAAGATTTTTTTTTTTTTTTTTTAAAGAAACATTCTTCCACGACAAGAAGATCCTCCGTTTACTCTGGATTTTTCCGAAGCTGCTCCTCGCGGCGCGGCTCCCTCAGAACCTCCATTGGAAAAACGCTGGATTTTCAAGGTTAATGGGTTTGCCTGCGTTAGCTTCCCATATGCATCGTTGCCCGTCGAAACGCGGACATGCAAAGAAAACATGTTCCGCATTTTCATAAATTCTTTGAGACTTTGGGCATTCCGGGGTGTCCTCATGCTTGAATTTGTGAAGATATTACCGAAAGCATCCGTGTCCTGCGATCATCTGGGTTAATCGCAAATCGAAACGCAGTCACTTAACTTAGACCTGATCAGATTTCGGCTTGAATTGGTGCAGTATATATATATATATATATATATATACTGCACCAATATATCTATTAACAATTTGAATACATAAACTATTAGAGTTAACGGAAAATTTATATAAAAAAAAATATTGGTCGTATAAAAATACACATTCTATATGTGGAAAATGACTCTTTTTCATAATTTGCATCACTACGGAGGTGTGGCTGTCTCAAGAATTGCATGAATGAAAACTCAGATGACGTTCACTGTAATTCGCATTATTAGTCTCTCTCTCTCTCTACTCTACTGCAAGTTTTTGTTGAAAAAACCAATTTACGGATACATGTGTGTGTGCAAAATAAGTAGCAAACATAATCCAATGATGTACAATCAAAACCTCTCGGGAAGTTGTTGGTATGAGCAGGTTTACGGGTCAAACTCACAGTTTTATCTATATTAAAAAGGAGAGATCGAAGAAAACATCGATATCTTATAGTAAAAAGGAGCGACGAAAGGAACTATCGATATATATCGAAAAGCGTAAGACCGAAGCAGGCGCGCCACCCGCCAGTGCTGCGCACGCGCCACCGAACTCGTATATCGAAATTATCGAAAATCGTAAGACCGAAACCAACGCGCCGCTATTCACTGCGGCGGAAAGAGGAAATGCGCACGCCTCCGGACTCGTAGAATAAACACTATAACCGCCTCGTAAGTGTTATTTCGCCTATTGTGGTCAAATCTACTGAATTTATGTGCGCTAACAGTTTTCTTCCTCCATGCATCGTCTACGTATTGACATGTCTTGTTTTATTTAAAATAGATATAGTATACATTTTGTAATGCATTTGTGGATTGTAGGCAGGATCTCAGGGTCCCTGGTTTTTAGTAAGGGTGCAATTGGAATTGTTGATGCAACTGTGGATTGGTTTAGGCGCTGAGTAGAAAATCATCCTTCTCCGTCACTAAGTTCGGGACAGTTTCGCTGGATGTTACAAACGTGTTCTTTGCTCTACATCCACAGGAGCCTCAACTCCTGCTCACCATCTTAATTCTCATATCACTGCAATATTTAACATCCATAAAACGTCAAATAACGTTGTTAGTGAAAAGCTAAAAAAATTAAACACGTCGGAAGTTTTCGAGATCTTGAAAGGATCTCTAGAATTTCAGAAATTCTGGAGATTTTGGAAAATTTTTTTGTTAGAAATTTGGAAAATTTGGTAATTTTGGAATTAAAAGAAACTACTCCAGTTGAAAAAATAGTAAATTTTTAAGAATTCCCAAAAATTGAACAATTGAAAAAAAAAACATAATATTTCAAAACAATGAGAAAATTTCAAAAAAATCGCAAAAGTGAGATTTTGAAACCTTTAAAATTTCCAGAATAATATGTGAAATTCCAAATTCCAAATTCCACAAAAAAAAATTCAGTAGATAAAAAAGAAAATTGAAAAATCTTTTTTAATTTGAAACTCTCAAAAAAAAGGAAATCATGGAAAGAGTTAGAAAAAAAAGTCCAAAGATGGTGGAATTTGGCGGGATTTTTAAAAAACTCCAAACCCGCTTACCGTCAGCAGGTACTCCCCACGTGTCACATCATTCAATCAGTTTTCCCAGTCCCCGAGCTCTCCAGTTCGATACACATATAAATACACTGAACGCATATATATGACGATGCATATACAGTTCTATTCCCAAGTACTCATTTATAGTCCCGTTATTACGAGAGTGATCTTCGGAATTTGAACCGATGTCTCCCCATCATCGTTGGCGCATGCGCAGTACAGTCGTCGATAGGAGTGGCGGGAACATGAACACCTTTGCGCATGCGCTGCAGGTGGTGGGGCGAGTTCGCGGTTAAATCCGAAGACCACTCTCGTATTATCCGGAGTATATATATACTCAGTACTTCATAAACAGTGATCGCGCGTGTGTTCGTCCGATAGTTTCCAAAGTCCACATAGTGCTCCAACCTGACCTCACAATCAAACCATCAAGTTTTCCCCAGGAAAATCAAAGTAAAACCCAAAAATACCACCATAACATTCTGAAAAACTTCCAAAAATAACCACGTGTTTGGAGAAAAAAATGAAAAATTTATGTAATAATTTAGGAAAAGTGTACACAGTGTCAACCTTACATCAACACTTGTCTTCTTTTTTTTTTTTTTGTTTTTCAAAAATCATTTTCCAGTGTCTTCCGAAGAATACTTTTGGGAAGATACTTGCCAGAATATTTGTCGGAAAGATTTTGATGATTTTTTCTTTGGAAACGTACCTGTCAAAATCTCTGTCGAAAATATGTGTCAAAAAATGTTTTTTGGAAAAAATATATTTGGCAAAATGAAGCATACGGTTGCCCTCAAATTGTCACCATACATACTATTTCTTTCATTTTTTTTTTATTGAGAAGAATACCTCTTTAAAGGCTTATTTAAAAATTTGGAAAATAAATTTTCAACATTATTCAATAATGGCTCCAAAAATTGTCGAAAAAAAAAACTCTCTCAGAAAGTAGTTTTCCAAAAGTTGTATAGAAAAACATTTTCAAAAAATGTTTTTCCAAATTCGTTCAAAAAAACATTCTTCAAAAGTATTTCTCGAAGAAAGTTTTTTTCAGAAATGTTTTTTTTAGGACAACTGTCTCAAAAAGTTTTTTCAAACATTGTTGGAAAAAAAACTTTCAAAAATATTTTTCAAAAAAAGTTTCAAAACATGTTTTTCAAAAAAATTTACAAAAAACTTTTTTGCAAAAAATATTTTTCAAGAAAATTATTTTGCAAAAAATATTTTTCAAGAAAATTATTTTGCAAAAAATATTTTTCAAGAAAATTATTTTGCAAAAAATATTTGTAAACATGTGTCTGGTAAACTCCTTTTAAAAATATTTTTTTGGGAAAGCATCTTGCGCAAAAATGCGCTTAAAAAAATTAGCAAAAAAACAAACTTAGAGTGACGATATTTTTCCGATTTTTTTTAGAAAGACATGGCACCAGGAAAAAGAAGACCACTGCACCAAGGTGCATCTCCAGGAGGTTCTCCAGGAAGTAGCTTTCGCTCAAGTAGACTCAATTTTCGTCCTACTTCCGGAATGCAAGAGGATCGAGGTGGCACTAAACCAACAACTGCCCCAAGCTCTGTCGGGCTCATCCTCATGACTATGCTCCTCCACATTTGCAAAAAGTCGTTGTTATTTGATCCTCGTTTAAAGGTACAAATTTAGTTCCAGTAAAAAACTATTCCAACTTCAGAAAAAATCAGATTTAAAAAAACTTTAGAAGCTCCTAAAAGCTCAAAGAGAAGAGCTCAAAAATTTCAAACAAATTTTGAGAAACTCGCAATTTGAAAAAAGAATTCAGTTTTCCAAAAATCTCAGACTGCAGATTTTTTCTACTTCCAATTTTGTTTATTGATTCCAAAAAATTCTGGAAATTTTGCCAATTTTCGACATTTATCAATTCGAAAGAAAAATCAAAAATTCGCAAAAATGAGGTAATGTTTTTTTTTTCCAACATTCCATAAAAGCCAACAATTTTCAAAAGTTTTGAGACATTAAAAAACTAGGCGAAAAATTCTGAGAATTCTAGGTCAAAAATTCCCAACATTGCAAAATGAGAATATTTAATAATTCCGATTAAGGTCGCAATCTATTGTGGGGCGATCTTCATAGTGTCTCTCATAGCGGACTTAGCGCCGCCCCCGAAGACCTACTTCGCAAGATCGGACAACATATTCAATCGGTACTTCGTCAAGTGGGGGTGGGGGTGGCTGTTGACGGTGGTGGTACCCTGGGTGGTGCTCACTGGTTACACTATAGGCTGTGGGAAAAGATCAATCGTCGTGAGACACCTCGTGAGGATAGCGATTGCTACTTCCTTTTGGCTGCTCTGGACGAAGTTGTTCATGCACGTGGAGAACACATATGGCAGGTAGGCACCATCGTGCTTCTCGAAGTATCTCCAAAAGCTCAAATATCTCGTGAACGATGGATTTTACGAGAAAAATTTATTGAACATTTTTTGTAGGGAATTTGCCGCAGGAAAGAAAAGTCTTATGCGATTTTTGCACAAATTGGCTTATTCTCGAGATAATCCCAAATTTGTATTTTCCCAAAAAATGAGACATTGCGTTTTTTAAACAGTGTGTTCCCTATCGTTTCATAAGCGTTACAAACCGCTCTAAAATGTTACACAACAAGAAATATTATTTTTTCTTAATTAAATTCTCAAATACTAGATGTGTGGGTACAAAAGACGGCGAGCTCCAGAGGAAGACGAGTTGCCTCAGGGCTGGAAAATTTTGGAGTGGGTTCGACATATCAGGCCACACTTTTATCCTCATTTACTCCAGCCTTATTCTCGCCGAAGAGGGTACCGCCCTGATTGGCTGGGAAGGGATCAATGATATGGTCGTTAAGGAAGAACACTCCAGGAATGTCCAGGAGCGAAGCGTCAGTGCTCTTAAGGAGCTCACAGACGTCGAGCTCGAATTCCTCAAGACCACACATAAGGTACTCAGCCCTTATGTTAGGGCCATATTCGTCGGGATGACCCTGCAGCAGGTCCTTTGGGACGTCATGGTCGTCTCGACGATGCTTTATTATCATACCATGATCGAAAAGTTCGTGGGCGGAATTCTCGCTGTCATCACCTGGTTCGTGACGTACAGGTAAATCGATTTTTTTTTGTTGTTGAACATTACCAAAATTTTGGGATTTTTGAAAATTTTTAGATTGTTAAAAATTTTGAAACTTTGTAAACATTTTAAAAATTACATATTTTTAAAATTGCATATTTTTCAAAAAATTTCAAAATTTCTCAGTTTCAAAAATTGTTCAAAAATTTAAATTTTCAAAAATATGAAAAGTTCCGAACTTTCATAAATAAAAAAACATGAAGTACAGAACACTGGAAAAATTTCAAAATATTAGTAATATTAAAAATTTATGAAAGTTTGAAAAGTTTCGGTGTCTCCAAATTTTTTTGGACATTTTCCAGAGTTTGCAAAGTTAGTGACAACAATCTTTTCCAGGTGGTGGTTCGAGTTTAGTGAATGGGGAATGTTGCTACCAGGAGATGGAGCTTTTAAATATAATGAAGGAAGGAAAGTTTTGGGACAGGTAAAGGCCAAAAGAGGATTAGCAAGTAATGGGGTAGGACCTAGTTTTATGGGAATGCCCTTGCGGACAGCAGAAGGGAGAACGGCCAATGGAATAAATTCTCGGTGAAAATAGAATTAAAGCATTCACTAATTTAAGAACTAAAAGAAACTGAATTTGTAAAATTTTTAATTTTATAATCTCTGCAGGTTTTGAAGATTTTGAAAATTATGTTTTTTTTTTCTTAATTCTTCCAGTTGCCCAAACCTTAGGTTTCTAAAATTAAAAAAAATGGAAATTCTGAAAATTTTGGGAATTTTGAAAATTTGGAAACTTTGAGAATTTTGAAAAATTTGAAAATTTTAAAAATTTTTAAATTTTTGAAAATTTTGAAATCTTTGGGAATTTTGAAAACTTTGAAAATTTTGAGAATTTTGAAAATTTTGCCTATTTCATAATTCTCTAAAATTTCCAAACCTTCAATTTTTTTAAACTCCATAAGAAATTAAATAATTGAGGAATTCGAAGACATGAATTCCTCAATTTTTTGAATTGAAACCAATTGGGACGGGCTTTCGAAGAAAATAGAATTGGTATTTATTGGTCCTTTGGAAAATTTTCTAGGGACTTTTTGTAGGGATATCTTAAAGTTTATTTATAAAGAAATTGTCAAGAAATTTTTTTGTGGGCATCACTGCATTTTTATCGTTTCCAAAGTTTTGTCCCATAATCATTTTCGGGATTATTCGAAAAAAATCGAATTGATGCATAATCTCGGGGCATTTTTTTTTGTAACACCATTAATTTGATTCTAGCAGAGACTTACTTTTTGGGAACGTTCTGGATTCTTTTATGATTTCCGGAATTTTCGATTTTTTTGAAAAGCTAGTCAAATTATAAAAATTTCGAATTTTTCAGAAATTCTTCCAAAATTTAATTTTTTATTGCAAATTTTCATATTTTTAACACTTTTTCGAACTTACTCACATTTTCAAAAAAATCAAATTCGGACTCAAGCGAATAGAAATTTCAATTTCAATACTGATGAGAATTTTTTTTTATCTATTTGATTAAAATTTTCCACTGTTTTTTTCGAATTTCAATTGATTTCCGAATTTTTTCAGTCTCAGATAATTATTTGAAGAATTACTGAAACTTGAAAGATATTTCTATTTTCCTTTTCACTTTGCATAGAAAAAAAGCCTTCTGAAAAGATGAAAAGTGATATCAAAATGTTTGAAAGAAAGAATAGTTAAAATTCTCAACTAGACAATTTACCTTCCTAAAATTACATATCCTAAAATCATTTTTAAAATCATCCACCCCCCCCCCCCCCCTCCATTTTCCTAATTCTGTAGTGAAGCGTACGTATATTCCATAAATTTTTACTTTTAAGTTTCCTCGCATACCAAAGGAAAAAATCATTTTGTTCCCGATTTTCAAAATTTTTGAAATTTCTGAAAGTACTGATTTTTCGCATTTTCCAATGTTTTAAAATGTGTCGACTTTTTAGAATTTTCCACAAATTTCTAAACTTTCGAAAAATTTCCACTTTCGAAAATATTTGGAAGATCACCAGGTTTTCATATTAAAAAAAAATCATTTTCGATTTTTTTTGCAATTTTTGAACGTTTTTGAAAGACATTAAAATCAATTTTGTGATTTCCAAAATTTCCCAAATTTTCAAAATTTTCTGCCTTTCAAAATTCAAATTTTTCCCTGAATTATGAGTAAGCGAGAATTTTCGTTTGGATAAATGTGGGAAAAGAAATTTTAGTGGAGGAATTCAGGCCTGGAACCATTTATATCAAATTTGCGTGTATGTTAAAGATCTGAAAATCTTGAATAGATACAGTAATTTTCATCGGAACTTTTCTGCAGTTCATATTTACCTGAGTAAAAAGTTCCTCACACAATTTTGCTCATCTCCAATACGATTTGAGATATTTATAAAAAAAATGTGGAGGTAAGTTGGCCCAGTTTTACCACTTCACTACAGAAATCTCTACTCTTGTTTTTGTTATTTCAATTGCATAAATGCATGATTGTTAATAATTGTAAGAACCAATATTTTCGTACGGAGAAACCATACGAATTAACTGGAGTGTTATTAATATACAGATTTTTATGATAATAGTGGTGTACTGTAACTATTTGCCTAGTATTTATGAATTTTGGTACTCGACTTATATTTATTGATAAACTAATATAAAATGAATATTTATTTATAATGACAGGATGTTGACGCTCTCTTGGGGTAACACTTGTCGAATTGAAGTAGCTCAATTGCTACAACTTCAACTACACACGATTTTTATTCTCAATTTTGTTCTATTTATGGAATTCTGTTTCGTCCATTTTTTATTAACCATTTGTAAAAACTCGTTTTTCTACCAAAATTAATCCGGAGCTATTTCAATTTTTATCTTTTTTCCAGGCTTTTGGGGTATTTTTTTTTAGTTGTACTTTTCGAAATTTTTGAAGTTTGAAAAAATCATCGATCATTTAAAAAGTTGGGAAATAAAATGTTATAGATATTTAAGAAAATTTAAAAACCTCGAAAATTTTAGTTTGTCAAAATTTTAAATTTACAATATTTTATTATCTAATTCCCAATTTTTGAGCTTCCAAAATTCCCAAACAAATGTTATAATCTTCAGATCTATAAAATTGCAAGTTTCGAAAATTAAAACAATTGAATGAGGAGAAAAAATACATGTAAAAGGCTAAATATTTTATCAACAAATTTGTTGTGTATCGAAAACATCTCTCGAATTTTATGGAGTCATTGAGCTACTTTAATCACAAAGTACAAAACTTTGGATAGGGAATATGCAATTGTTGTCTTCGCCTCATTAATTTATAATAATGCATTAATAAAAAATGATTTTTATGAAAAATAATCGGTGAATAAAAGTCTAAAAATCTAGATATTATTCACTGGTTTCAATGGTTGTTAATTCTATCAGACTATGAATATTTCATGTATGTTAACATGATTGACCCCTCGAATACGATTTTTTTTCCATACTTTATTTTTCGACCTTTGATATCAGTGTCATTGAGGCAATTGATGACTCTCAATTTGTGTGTAAAATTGCTCACCGAACCATTCTGGATGCATTTCGAGATAACTGGAACAAAAACATATTTTCGTATAAAAAATTTTTTTTTGTTAATTTTGCGATTTTTAGTAATTCTAAAAAATCACTAAAAATTGGAGCATAACGTCAAAATTTTTACAGCCTTCAAAATTGAATTGTTTAAGCGATATTTTTCCAGAAATTTCAGAATTTTAAAAAATTTTCAACTTGTCTAAAGCTCTAAATTTCAGAATGATTAATTTCCCCATTTGCCTAGAATATTCAGAATTTCCAATTGTTGTTTTAAATTGATGTTTAATACCTGAGGAACATGTCCAAGTGTTTGATAAGGAGTTTCATTTTTTTGGCGGACATATCTGTGGCTTGAAGTAGATCTGGAAGTTTAACGAACAATCTCGTGAGATGCACAGCTCCAAAGTAAGTAGCAGGACTGGGTCCACCATCAGTTTTCGCAGCTTCTGGCATAAGCCTCCATTTGTTTGCTTCATCTAAGAGTGCTCCTATCTGAGCTGGGGGTACTACAGGATACCTACAACGTTTTTACATTTTTCATGATGTTCCATTACATTCTCATCCCTTCAAGTATTTTTCATTATTTTTATTTTCATTTTTTTTTTTTTTGAAAATGTGAAATTTTTGAAATTTTGAAAAAAAAAATTTTTTGAAATTCCAAAATTTCAGTACTTCAAAAACTTTAGAATTTGCAAAATCTTCCAAATCGCAATTTTTTATCAATTAAAAAATTTTAACAATTCCAAGTTCGAAAATTTCAAGAAATTGAAAATCGAATAAAGTTTTAGAAATGGAAAAAAAATTGAAAGAAAGGAAAATAACGAACCTAGAAGTAGCTCCTCGAGGACTGGAACACCTGGAGCTGGTACTAGCAATACTGGAGACATTTCCAGGTTCCTGTTTGACGTCATCGTAAGATCTTAGTTGTCGTGTATCTTCCACGGAACTTACTCTACAAGAACGAAGCTTTCTTTTGACCGACGATACGGGTTTACTTGGTGGCTCCGTTTCGGGTAATTCTGTCTCACGAAATGGCGGAAGATGGGCATATTCAATATCTTCTAATTCCTCCTTTATCGTTAACTCGGGAGTGCTAAAAATTGTAGATATCATAATATAATAAAAATACGAATTATAAAGATTAGATGTTCTATTGAATTTCTCGAAAAATAGGAAGAATTTCTAAAAAAAAAAATACATTTTTCAAACAGAGAAAAAAAAATTGAATTTTGGAGATTTCGGAACAAAGTCGAAACTTTTTTTTTAATGAAAAAGAAATTTCAAACTTTGTAAACAACTCAAGAGATTCAATTTTTTTTTTTTAAATTTAAATTTCGAAAATGAGATGAACTTTTTTTTACATATCAATTTTTTGAGATTTCGGAAATGTCAAAACTCAAATTTTTGCAAATTGTGATAGTTTTTTTTTAAGTTTCCAAACGTTTGAAAATTTTGAATTTTTCCGACTTTTCAAAAATTTTGATAATTTTGAAAACTTTGAAATTTTTCGAAATCCTCAAAATTTCGAAATTCAAGAAAAAAACAAAGATTAAAAGATTA
The DNA here is from genome assembly GCA_026005395.1 of Asobara japonica. Lineage (NCBI taxonomy): Eukaryota > Metazoa > Arthropoda > Insecta > Hymenoptera > Braconidae > Asobara > Asobara japonica. The sequence continues at coordinate 1,284,425 of BQMI01000519.1, forward strand.
AACAAAAACCCGAATATTTTTCGAACCACAAAATTTCGCTTACTCCATAATCTCTTCCTTGATCAGCACCTGCTGTTCAGGAAATAAATACGACTCCTTGAATCCATTGAATTGTTCGCGTTCTTGTCTGTAGAGTAGTAGATCAGGTAGAGTAAAATCGAAGTAGATTCTGAGTCCATCAGCAACTTCCCTCGAGACATTTATCTCATTGAGGGTTTTTTCCACAGTATTATTAGTTTTTCCTCTTCCTGTTTTCACCTCAGGTATACTCGTGAGCTGAGTCGCTGTAAAATGCTGGACCCATGACTCAAGGATGCTGACCACAGTGGGCTGAGCTGGAAGCACTGCCAGTTTCTGAAATAAGTTCACAATTATTCCAAAATAGTAAGAAAAAGAGGAGCAAAAGAAAACAAATCTGAACTAATGATTCAGAATTCAAAAAAATACAGTTTCCTTTTTTGAATCTTTCAAAGCAGAATTTTTAAAAGAGAAATCAATATCTGTGAATGTTCCAAGATTTCGAAAATATTTTCAACCATCGTGACCGAACTTTGTGGTACGTTAAGCAAATTTTTATCATACTAGAACACAATAGTATTATGTTACTCTAGGACGTTACATGCTTGTGGGCGATCAACTCATAATCCTGTTCGAGAATCCGTCTCAAGGTACTTCCTATGTCAATATCAATTGCCGAATGATGACTTCCGCCTCCCCCGCTGTCCTCGTCCGTTGACTCTTCACCAAAATCTGAACTGCTCTCGTAATCCTCTTCAGTGATAACCTAGTTTATAGTTTTAAAAATTACTCATTCTCCTTGCGAAAATAATTGTAATCACCTCAAAACTGGAAAATATCACATCCATGAAATTTTCACTTTCCTCCAGATGTCATGACTTTCAGGCGTGTATGTATGTATGTATATATATATATATATATATGTGTGTGTGTGTGTGTGTGTGTGTGTGTGTGTGTGTGTGTGTGTGTGTGTATGTGTGTGTCTTGATCGTCTTGCCATTTTGTTATCGCAAAAGGTCTGTGCTTCGGATCTCAAACACAATTCCATGAATGGATTTTTTCTTTGTATTGTGTGGAAAAAGTTGTAAACTTTTTTGGATAAATCTAAAATCCCCGTTTTTTTGGCTCCTTTTTTACTCCAACAAAAATTTAATTATAAGATCAATTTCAAGGAGACACAGTAGCTTCAAATCTCGATAATTCGAATTGTTTCCCAACAAACCTCCTCAGTATCGTAGTCGTCATGTTGGCCAGAGCTACCATCTTCTGAAGAGCCCGTAGTTCCTGAAGCAGCTCTACTTCCACCACTCCGAGCTCTTCTCCGGGGATCAAGTCCCGTGGAAAGTCGCTCAGAAAGTTTGTGATTACGATTTTTGCGTTCACGACGGTACAGATAAGCCCCAAGTTGCAACTGGGCCTTTTGCGCAAGGTCACGCTGCAGTTGGCGGTTTTCCTCGGTATCCTTGAGGACGTACTCCTCTGTTACGCATCTGTCCCACGAAGAGTTCCAACCCTATATAAATAGAAATATGTTTTTTGGAGCTCAAAAAATGTTAAAATTTTTTTTTTCTCTTCCAGTTCCAAAACGTTCCAAAACGTTAGAGTTTTTTGGAATTATGTTCATTTTGTTTTTACTTTTCTAGTTAGTGAAATCAATTTCTAAAAAAATTGAAATATTTCCTCTCCATGTTTTTGACTTCTCCGAAATTTTTCAGGAGTTTCTAAATTTTTTTTCCAATTTCTACGAATTTTTTAGGAAATTTTCCAGATATTATCCAGACGATCTAACGTCACAGAATTTTATGGAATTTTATAGAACTTTTTAAAAATTCACAGAAGCTTCTAAAAAGTTCCAGAAATGACAACGCTTTTGCAAAATTTATTGCAGGAATTTATTCGAACAATTTCTATTAATATTCTACGTGATATTTGAACCTTATAGAAACTGATAAAAAGTTCTCGGAATTTCGAGAAATAATTCCTTAAATTTTTTAAATGTTCAACATTTTCTAAAATTTTCAAGCTAATTATTACGAAACTTTTGAACGTTTCCCAATCTTTACACGTTTCAAAAAATTTGTTCCTGATAATTAAAAAACTCTCAGTCTCTTTAAAAATTTGGCATAATTTTCTCAAAATTTTTCTAGCAGTCAACTAATTTTCTCTGATTTTCTCAAAAAATTTTGAGAATTATTTGGGAAGAGTATTTCCACAAATTTCAAAATTGGATTAATTTCAAAATGAGATTCGATGAATTTTAAAATATCATGAACATCACTTCACAAATAGCGAAACGTATAAAATTGATTTTCGCACACAAATTCAACTTGAAGGATCGAATTGCTCACTTGAAAATGAATGAGATATTCCACAGCTTTTCGTCCCCTCTGGTCCTTATTGACAATGACATCTAACACCTAAAAATAAATAACAACAACAATCAGTCACCGTAACGGCAAGTAGAAAAATTATATCCACAAATTCGCATAATTTGTGTTTATGTTTTAGGTTAGAATTGAACCGCCAATTTTTCTGTCAAATTCCGGTTCATTATAAGTACTTGCGACAACTATCTATAGATTGTTGATGCATTTGTTTATTTGCTTTTACCTTGGAATCGTAGAGAACTTTTGCTTTTGTTGGATCTGGCTCGTAACATAATACTTTTTCACCGTCGCTGAATTTAAATCTCGGACCCCGCGTCGTTGCCATTTTCAATATTTTGACGGGAGTGAACCCCTCATTTTTGTAATGTCGCCGCGCCACTCGCGCGCATGCGCACGTGGTTCATCTGTCACGTGCAGGGCCAGTTATTTCTTTTGTCACATTTTGAATCAATATATTTTTGATTGATGATATACATAAATGAATTTTAGAATTTATGATAGTTATGAAATTCATGAAATTTATGAAATTTGAAAACTTTCGAATCTGTTGGATTTTGTTTAAAAAATTTTGGAATAATGAAACTTTTTATACTGTTTAAAAGTATTCCATTAATTGTCAAATATTTCACAACTGGCGAAAAAATTAAAGAATAAAGAAAATCAAAAGGTCCCCAATTTTCAAGGAGTACGAACAAATTACAAAATTGAAATGAAAACAAAGAAAATTTAATTGATGGAAAACAGATTCTGGATAATCGGGATTCAAATTCTCACATGACAGACATTGTGACTGCGCATGCGCGCAATGCGATGGTTGGTACCCAGTTGAACCTTACTTTGGAATCGACATTTTCGATCGCTATTTTTATTTGAACGATAATATTAGCGATATGGCGTTTTTCAATAAATTAATAAATGGAATACATCGAAGTCTCGTTTTGACACAAGTTCAAAGGAACTTTAGTGTCAGTCCTGTATCAAAACTCAAGGAAAGTAAGTTCAAATTTTTGCGCAACGTAACCTCACAATCAACTATTTCTCAAGTTCGTATACAAAATTGTGTATACAAAACGATTCAAACTTGGAAAATTCTGCAGATTTGTTAAAATTAGGAAATTCACAAATTGTTTCCAATGTATGTTTTTCGAACTTGTTAGAAGTTTTAATATTGTACAATTTTTATAGTGATTTTTTGAGAAAAATTTTGAGACTCAAATATCGGAATTCAAATTGATATTATTGTTCCTTGTATATAACTTTTTCGTAAATTTCGAATATTTTTAAACAGTTGAACACTCCTGAATAATTTCTAGTTTCCTTCTTGTAACAAGTGCAAAGAATATCGCACTTGCTTGTTTTTCTTTTTTTTCAAAGTTTATGAAGTTTCTAAAAATCTCACATTTTTTTTTTAATTTGGAACGAAAAACTTTTTAAACTGAGGAATTTCGAAACTTTCCGCCATGCCACTTTTAGACTGTATGTATCTTGTTTTGCTATATCATTGACTATTTTGATTTTTTCAGTTATCGAAAGAAAGGAAGGAAAAACATTAATAATTGAAGCGAAAATTACGGAAGACCCGAAGGAGAAAAATCTTTTGGAGCGGGCCAGTAATGGCGCCTGTGCCCTGTGCTCAGCTAATGTCGACGTGAAACACACAGTACGCGACAATTCTATTAACAATTATACAAGAAATTGAGCGTATCATTTTTTAGTCAAAAGTTTTGACCGTAAATTATTAAACTGGGAAAAAATAGCACCTAATTCGTTCCACTTTTTGAGATTTAAATTCGTTTTTTTTTCCTTTTGCATTTTGGCAATTTTAGAATTTTTAGAATTTTTTTCAATTTTTAAAATTTTGATATTTTTTTTTTTACCTATGAAAATTTCTAAATTTCAGGATGTTCTGATTCTGAGCCAGTTTCTGCGATCGAATGGCACTATCATGCCCAAAAGGATCACGGGCCTATGCAGAACACAGCAAAAACGATTGAATAAACTTGTGGCGATGTCGCAAAAAGCGGGACTAATGCCCAACATCAGTCCCAAAAATTGCAACCGAGATCCCAAAAGGAGATTGGGAGTGAAGGCCTTCAATGTTTACTACGACGAAAAAACTATAGAAGCGAAATTCTGGAATGTTGCTTATAGATAAGATTGGATTAATCATATCAAGGAAAATTGTAAATAAGTGATTATGATAACGGATAATAATTATCGCAATAAACACAAGTACAGTAAAAGGTTGCAAGTAGATTGACTAGAGTAGTGGTATATATTCGTTATTCCCTTTTACGAATTCAATTTTTGATTTGTTCTCACACCTTCTAATGGAGAGAGCAAAATAGGAGTTCACAATTTAAAAACAAAATGCAACAAACTTCACAATCCATGCTCACGCACACAAGGGAGTGACATATGTTTTCATTATATTGAAAAATTACTTTTTGCCTTGTGCCATGTTAACTACATCTAGTGATTCTTTGGTTTCAATCATTTTAATGAAATTCAATTTTCTTACTTGATTTTTTGTTAATTTTGACTTTTGCCATTTTTTCCGCTTTTGTATGTTTGAGATTTTGTGAAACGAAAATTGTCGAAATTTTTAGAATGTTGGAAATGAGATTTAAAATTTTTGTATTACCAAAACTGGAAAATCTGGAGTTTGTGACATCAGAAAGTTGCCATATATACATATACCAGAAAATAAATAATGCTGAATGTGGAAAAGTAATCGAAACATTGAGAATTCTCAACCCTTGTAAAATCTAGAAATCTTTGAAGTTTGGAGAATTTCCAAATTTGTGTTTTAATTCATAATTTTTTATCCAACTTATTTACTCAATTTTTATGCAATTTACTTCACTATGAAATTCTACAGAATGCTATCAATACACATGGAATTAAATTCTGAAATTTCGAGAACTCATATTTTTCAAAAACCAGGAACCCGTTTTCATGAGACTCGCCCCCCCCCCCCCCCCCCCCCCCCTCCAACCCAATCCCACCAATCAAAACCGGCCCGTATGTATAGATATATACATATGCGCAAGTGTTCTTGCCCAGTTTGACGACTCCATCATTGCAATCTGGATTGTTCAATCGTCACAATCTTCAAATTGCGTTAATTACAGGAGTTGATGAACGAAAAAACTCCTTGAAAAATGGCGGATAATGAGCAGAAAGCCCTGCAATTGATGGCCGACGCAGAAAGAAAGCTCGGTTCGTCCAAAGGATTCTTTAGTTCCCTCTTTGGGTGAGTTTTCCCATATCGATTAGCGCAGCCAATCGCCACATGTTTCGAAACAATTTTACAAAACATTCTTTTGACCTTTTTCGGGATCTATTGAAGTGAAGTGTAATCTAGGAAAATTTAATTATACGATTTAGTGAGGAAATTGAGGCAGTTTTTTTTATGGATTTGACAAAGTGGGTGATGTCACGCGTGTGCGCATGCGCACGTGACAAAATTTGACAGGTAAACAATGGCCCCGGTGTCTTCGCGAAAACTGAAGTTTTGGGAAATTGACAAAATGGAAAAATTAAGGAATTAAAAAATATTGGAACCATTGAAAAATGTGGAAAATTTCAAAGATTTGGGAAATTGAAAGAGGAGAGAAAAAAATTGAAATTCAAACATTTTTGACATTCAAAAAAATTCATAATTTTTTTTTATCATGCGCACTATTTGACAGGTATCAATTTTATTAACAGTGTCGTGACAAAATTTGAAGCTTTGAAAAATTGACAAAAACGAAAATTGAGAAATACAAGTAGGTCCGAGCCATTTGAAAAATTCGCGAAATTTGAATAACGTTCAATCAAAAAATACAAGAAGGAGAAAAAATTGTTATCGATATTTCAGAATATTTGAGAATCTTCGAAAATGTGAAGATGTAAAAAATCGAAGAATTTTAAGAATTTCAAAATAACTGAAAAATCACAGCATAAAAAAAACAAAATTTATAAAACGTGAAAAAGGGATTAAAGAAGGTTGTCATAATTTCCCCGCCATTTTTCCCGATAGACATTGTCAAAAGTTCAGGGGGTAAAACGGGTTTTCGATGTTTATTTCTCTAAAAATGACGCGAAAAGACACGTTCAAATTTTGAGAATGTTTTTGAGATTTTCCTTAAAGATGCGCCTGGGACAAAAATTTAAGTTGAAACGAAAAGATTTTTTTTCTCCTTTTTTCGTCAAGCCCTCTTGAACTTCATTTATCGAAATTTAACTTGCGAAAACTTTTGACGAAATTGTGTCGATTTCTATGGATTTAGCTAAGTGGGGTGATGCCAACTGCGGGCGCATGCGCGAATGACACTTTGACAGGTAAACAATGGCCCCGGTATCATCGAGTATTTGCAATATTGATCATTGATTAATGAAAATTAGGGCCGAGCACTTGAAATAGTATCTCATCTGTGAACTTTTGCAATTCACAAATCAAATCGCTATCGCCATTTTTTCAAAATTCTCGAAATGATTTTTCTCTCATTTTTCAAAATCTTGGAAAAATCTACAAAAATTTGGGTTTTCTTTAATTTTGGAGTTTTCGCAATTCGAGATATTGGTGGAATAAAAAAAAGAAGAAAATTTATAATTTTGAAAAAGTTTTTTCTGTTTTTAAAATTTTTGACTTTCGAAAAAATTCGTGGTTTTTGGAAAAAATTTTGACAGATCGATACTGCTAAAAAAAAATACTAAAAGAGGACGTTATTGACGTGATTGATTTCTGCATTTTCCAATTTTTAAATTTCTTCATAACATGTATTTTATCTACTTATTAATTATTTATTATATTTTTCATATTTTCAGGAGCTCATCGAAAGTGGAAGAAGCTGTAGAATGCTACCAGCGCGCTGCGAATTTATTCAAAATGGCTAAAAAGTGGGGAAATGCTGGGAATGCTTTCTGCGAGGCAGCTTCACTCCACTCTAAAGCTGGAAGTAAACATGATGCTGCCACTAATTTTGTGGATGCCGCCAATTGCTACAAGAAGACTGATGCCAATGGTAAAAAATTGGCGAAACTTTCCAAAGTTTTGCCATTTTCATAACCCGACATTTCTAACAATTTCCGAAAACTTCCAAAAGAAAAAGAAATAATTCACACATAATAATTCAACAGGTATAAATTGAACACAAAAAATTGTATCAATTTTGAGTATAGACATTGATGCAAACTAGACATTTACTTTCTCGACCAAATTTAGCAATCTTAATTTGTAAGACTATTCATACCTCGGAATCTGAGAAAAATCCTGAGACAATCCTTTTCCATCATGTGACATGCAAAAATGTTCACCTAATCTCCGATTAGTTTCTACTGAATGAAAAGTCAACCAAATCTGCATTTAGAATCCGGTTTTGGAGTCTGATAAATCCTCTTCGAAATGACCCTTGATTGTTGCTACTCACTTGCCTCAAAATGTTGTTTTTTGATTTGTAAAAAAATCAGTCCTAAAGGAGCCATAACTGAATGAAAAAGCTTAGTATGGGTACAAATTATAGAGAAAACCAAAGCTTATTCCATAAGGAAATAAGGTGAGAAATAATAAAGATACTCATTATGCTGAATTATAGAAGCGGCCAACTGCCTGCAGAAGGCCATTGAAATTTACACGGATATGGGGAGATTTACTATGGCAGCTAAGCATCATCAGAGCATAGCTGAAATGTACGAAAGTGAAGCTGTGGATCTCGATCGAGCAGTACATCATTATGAGCAGGCTGCCGATTACTTCCGGGGCGAGGAGAGTATCTCATCCGCTAATAAATGCCTTCTCAAAGTAGCACAGTATGCGGCACAACTTGAAAATTACGATAAGGCCATCCAGATCTATGAACAGGTCAGAAAATTCACGTGGCATTGTCTTCTTTAGAACGTCCCCCAGAAAATTTTTCCTCGCAACATTTTTCACTGGAAAATTCGTACACAGAAATCAGTTCCTCTGAATTTTTCCCCTCAATCCATTTGCTCCGAAAAAATTTTCTCCAGGAGAAAAAATCCCTAAAAAAAATTCCCTGGAAAAAAATATTCTCTAGAATTTTTTTTCTCGGCCAAAAATTGGCCTGAAAACTTTTTCTCCAAAAAAAAGGTCCCTGAAAAATTGATGTCCAAGAAAAATTAACTTTGAAAAATTGGTCCCAAGGAAATCTTTCCCCTGAGAAATTAAGAAAGAAATTCCTCTGGACAACTCATCCTCAGAAAAAGTTGCCCCTGAAAATTTTCTCTCCACATTTCCCGTGGCGAAAATTTTTCAAAATTTGAAAAAAATCGAAAGCGGAGGAAAAACAGGCGAGAACATTGCCTGCCCCCTATTTGTTTAATTACTATTTTGAATATTGAAAGGGATCTTTTGTTTTCAGGTGGCAGGAGCGTCATTGGATAGTCCTCTCCTCAAATATAGTGCAAAGGAGTACTTCTTCAGAGCAGCACTTTGCAATTTATGTGTCGATGCTCTAAATGCACAACACGCTATAGAACGATATGAGGAGCAGTATCCAGCATTCCAAGATTCCAGAGAGTGCAAACTCATCAAGGTTTTACACGAAATCAATACCTCCGTCTTACCCAAATTCTCACCCAATTTTAGACCATGTTCATTGTTGAAATACTCTTGAAACCTAAATTATGTATTTTATTTTTCAAATTTATTTTTCTCATTTCTATTTTCTATTTTCTATTTTTCAAATTTATTTTTCTCATTTCTATTTTCTATTTTCTATTTTTCAAATTTATTTTTCTCATTTTAATTTTCTATTTTCTATTTTTCAAATTTACCTTTCTCATTTTGATTTTCTATTTTCTATTTTTCAAATTTGTTTTTGTCATTTTGATTTTCTATTTTCCCATTTTTAGAAACATTTTTGAATTAGTTTCTTCAATTTTTTTTTCTCTGATTTACCTCATTTACGAGAGCAGGCCACTCATCCTCTAATTTCTGTTTTCATCTTGCAGAACCTCATAGATCATCTCGAGGAGCAGAACGTCGAAGGATTTACGGACACCGTAAAAGAATATGACTCCATATCTCGACTAGACCAGTGGTACACGACGATACTCCTTCGCATTAAAAAGCAAATTAATGATAACCCAGACCTCCGCTGATTGGCCTCTCAATTAATTCATAAGTTGTTTTTATCATCGGCATTTCTCCCTATCAATTCACTGTTTGACTCTTCCCTGAAATTATCAATCGTTAATTAATCTTGTAATCAATTCACCAATTTTCCCATGAATCACTGCTGACTAATTTGTTTTTTTGTTTTTTTTTTTATTTTTGAAATTTTGATAATTTTTCAATCTTTGAGTTTTGAAATTTTGCACATTTTTAATTTCTCTAATTTTTTGGGATTTTTGAAATTTTGGTATTTTCATTTTTTCAATGTTTTCAACATGTTTGAATTTTTAACAACTTAAAAATCTTTCGGCATTTATAATTTGCGAATTTCTATTTTCAAAAATTTGATTAGTCGTTTGATTTTTTTAGTTTAGAAAATGATCTTGTATTATTATTTTTTTGGTCAAACTCAGATTTTTCTGTTTTTTTTTTCTTTTTTGAACGAATATTGACTTGGAAAAGAGATTAGAGTCAAACGTTGATCAACACTTATTAACAATTAATTAAATAATTTGTCAGCCGATAAACGAAAATACCTTATGATTCCCTGTATAGCGATCCTGTAATAATCAGTTGTTGTTGTATTTCGTTAAATTGTTGAATCGAATGGGTCATTTCATGAGTGAAGTATTTTGTTGTTAATTAGGGGAGATGTGTAATTCATTACTTAATTATGGAGTGGTTAAACGCTAATTTATTGAATTTTACTGAAGTATTGCAGGTAAGTTTCCAGAGAAAATTACGAAATTTTTTTTATTCAATTTTCAGAAAGTTGAAAAGTTTCCTAAATATTTTCAAAACTGTGGTAAATAATTCTTAATTTTTTTAACTCTCTTCGAAATTTTCACTGTCTTTCTCTTTTTTATATATTGAAATGCTTTTTCGGAATTGTGAATTACTGAACTTTTTCAGTTTTAAAATTTTTTTTTTCACAACTCCAGAAATCTTCAAAACGGCAAATATTCGGGGATATCTGGGGGCTCCTCAGAAATTCTAGAAATCTCGAAATATCTTTAGGCAAGATTCCATTGAGGTCAAAGATATTTTCGAAAAAATTTGAGAGCGAAAAATGAAATTGACAGATTGAAAAATGAAAAAAATTCCTAAAAAAAGAGCCCCCCGACAATTTTGCCATTATTTCGAAAACGACTGACCCTACAAAAAAAAGTCACTCTACATTTTTTGTACTCAATTAAATTCCCCACAAAAACTGTATCTTGCATGTCTCTCCCAAAGTCAATATTTCCCAAGATACACGAGATTTTCAAAAATTGCGTTTAACCACTCCGAAAAACCTTCACTGAATTTTCTAACTTCCTAAAATATCGAGAAAAAAAAATTGTCATTAATTAGACACCGACAAATAACGTCATACACCATTTATCAAGTGTTAAAATGCCAGTGCATACATTATAAAAAAATCTGAAAAAATTGAAAAAAAAAGAACTAGGCAAGTGTTATTTCAATTTAAGGTAATTAGTTAATTAATTGATTTGGTAGTGGCTAAATAGGCGTATAAATATTGCAAATATCACGCTAATCACTGTGTTGACTTCATCCAAAAGGGTAACAGGATGATTAAGAATTACGATTAAGAATTAAAGAGAAAAATTTTTATTATTAGGTCAATATTTAACTGGCTATAAACCCAATGATTTGCGAAATTTTATGAACTCTTTTTTTGAGGGGGTTCCCAGAGATTTGATATCCATGGGCTCTCGTCAATATTAATTTTAAAAATATATTATGTACTCGTACACTGAACACTTTCACACGTATGCTCATGTATACGGGCGTAAACAATAAACATTAATTAACATTTAGGAAAATGTACAAATTCATTTTATCGAAAATAGTGGCTTTTTAAAAATTTATTTTATTTATTTATTCTGATATTTCAAAAAATTTCGATATTTATTTTTTTTATCTTTATGGAATTTTTTATGAACATTTTTTTGAACATATTGAAATTTTCGAATTGTTAGAATTTTTTTATCTTTTTTTTCTAATTCTACAATTTAGGCAGTTTTTGAAATTTTCAGTTTTCTACAAACCCACTATTTTCAAAAAATTGATTGCTTTTTTAGCTGATCTGTTACAATTGTTCTTCAACTTTTGCTCTTCACAGCTGCTTCAACAATTTGCACGAGCTCCCCCAATTTATCAATACTGGAAACATCGATGTTGAAAGATCTCACAGAGTCGCAAAAAGTGTGAACATCGATTTCCAATTGAATCCTAATCTTCTCATCATCACTAATCCCCTGGCTTTCCGGTTGAGTCGTTCCCGAGGATTTGTCCCTAATTTTCTTCAGCCTTCTCAGGCTCTCTTCAGTTTTCTGGACGGATTCCAGAACATCCTTCACGGAAATGAAGTACCTGGAAGTCATTAGAAACCTTTTTATCCACTCAAAGTTGATAATGCCCTTCTTTTTCCGCTCTAATTTCCACAAAATTCAGACAATTTAATTTCCAATTTTTTCAACATAATTTTTTTCTACCAAAGTTCCAGAAATTTGTAGGATTCTTTCAACCAATTTGGAAATTTTGCGAAGATTCAACAATGGCAAAAATTTGGGAACTTAATTTTTTTTGAAAATTCCGATAATTTTAGCCATTGTAAAAATAAACAAAAAAACGTTCCCAGGATTTGTATAATTTTGTGGAGTCTTCTGTGAATGTGGCTTTCTGCCGTCTTCTGAACGGATGACACGAAATGTGGATGGATAGGTAGGTGTGTGTGTGTGTGTGTGTGTTTTTTAAAGAGAAAGAAGGAAGCCAACCACCTTCCTCACGCTTCCTTCTTTCTCTTTTCCATACTTTTCCTTTATTAAACAAACTTACAAAATTAACAAATAAAATATAAAGTGCAAAGGACAATACCCCTTGTCACATACAATACAGTTCAATTTGTCCCCACACAACGACGGAACATCTGCTGAGCAACACTTCGTTGTGTAGGGGACGATAGCTGTGGCTGCTTCAGTAGAGAATCCTTTCCGGTCTTCTACGCAAGAACATCCTCCGTTTACTCTGGATTTTTCCGTAGCTGCTTCTCGCGGCGCAACTCCATCAGAACCTCCATTGCAAATACGCTGGTCGAATTTCATGCTGCCTCTGATGACAGCATGACTTCCACAAGATTTTCAACGTTTATGGGTTTGTCTGCAGTAGTTTCCCCATATACATCGTTGCAACTCCAAACGCGGGCATGTCAAGAAAACATGTTCCGCATTTTCATGTATTCTCTCACACTTTGGGCAATCCGGGGAATCTTCATGTTATGTGTGTGTGTGTGTTTCCCTTCAAAGAAAGCAAGAGTTAGAAGAAGACCAAGCACCATCTTCAAGCTTCCCTCTTTCTCATCCTTTTCTCTTGTATATCATTGTTGTGAATAAATGTATACAACAACAAACGAACAAAATAAACCATATCTTCAAGGGGACAATACCCCAATTTCTCTCACTGTCCCCGATCACTACGGGACTCTCTCAAGGCATTACTTCGTTGCATGGTGGACTATAGCTACCGCTCTTCCTTCGGGCGATCCCCTTCAGGAACTCCCTCCCGTTAAACTGAGTGCTTCCTTAGTCGAGTCTCACGGCGCAACTCCCTCAGCATCTCCGTTGCAAAAGTACTTGTCGCATCCCATGCCGCTTTTGATGACAGCATGACTTCCACTAAGTTGTCGGTATTGGTTTGCCCTGTGTGGGTTTCCCATGCATCTCGTTGCACATCATATCGCGGACATGCAAAGAATAAATGTTCGGCGTTTTTAATTCCTGCACAGGTCGGACAGTCCGGGAATCCTCGTCCTTGAATTTGTGCAAATACTGTCGGAAACATCGGTGTCCTGAGAGCATTTGGGTCAGGTAGTCGTTGATAGGTCCATGGGTACGGCCCAGCCAAACATCCGGCTTCGGTATCAGCCGGATGGGTCCGCCGGGCTTTGCTCGAGGCCTGTCACTGTACCTGCCATCGTTCAATACTGTGGTTCCATTACTCTTTTCCAAGTCCTTAGAGCTCGCTTCTTGCTCTTCTACCGGCGTAAAGACACCAACGCACCACTAGAATTTCGAAAGGAATTGCACCAGCAATGACGCATAAAGCATCGTTAGACATCGTCTACACTGACTCCACTTTCCGCCGTGCTGCTTGGCTTTGTAGGGCATCAGATCAGATAGGGATGCCGTACGCCAGTACGGACATCACAACTTACGATAGTAGAAGCCTTCCCTTCTGTGTCGGCCCTCCGATGTTGGGCATAAGTCGCGACAGGGCGTTTTTCACCATAGCCGCTTTATCACTTGCATGTTGGGGATGTTGCCTGTTACTGAGTCGGGCATCGATCAAAATTCCCAGGTACCGAATGTATGGATGAGAAATCAACTTGTGTTCGCCGATTTGCAACGTCATCGATTCTAACTTCGTTCTACTGGTGATGACCACTCCTTCAGTCTTGTGGTCTGCAAGCCAACTAAATCCATTCGAGTTTTTATTCAGGGCAATACATTAACGAAGATCTGTTGGAGCTTAGACAAGTATTCATTCGTGATGCATATTGCCACATCGTACGCAAACGTCAAAAGTCTTACCTGACTTCGTATTGACAGTTTCAACAGCCCATCGTGCATGGTATTCCACAATAGAGGCCCCAGTACCGATCCTTGGGATACACCTGCAGTGACTCCGCATGTCTTGGGACCCATTTCTGTGTTATACTTGAGGACTCGATCAGTGAAATAACTGCGTACAAGCCTCCGCAAGTACGCCGGTACTTGCACTTTTAATGTTTAAGGTAGCAATGAGGCAATACTCCTTCGTGCCTCCTGTCTATCTCGTTCCCCCGACAACCTTTTTAGCGGTTTCCACCACTAAATCGACAGCGTCCGGCGTCGAACGACCTCGCCTGAAGCCAGATTGGCTGTCGGCCAGCAGGAGCTCAACAATTGCCTCTATTCTTTGGTGTCTGATTTGTTCAAACTCTTGCCTGCCATCAGAGGATGATAAGATGAGGGGTTATCCTGTGGCTTTTTCCTCTTTGGGAGAAGTATCAGGCTCTGTTGCTTTCATTCGGTAAGAAAGAGGCCTTCGTGGAGGCAGGCGTTGTATACTTCAAGAAACGTTCCCGGTGCTGCGGTAATCGCTGCCTTCATCGCAATGTTGGGAACTCTGTCGGGACCAGATGCCTTGTTGTTCACTCCGCCGAAAGCCTCATGAGTTCTTCCTTTAATCGGTGGGATTTCATCCTCATTGGCTTTTTCCAGTTGATTTTCAAGTAGCTCTAATCGCTGCGGAAACGAGGGTCTGTAGGATCCTTGGGCAGGTCGGCGAGGGTTGAGGCTGGTTCTTAAGACGGGCCGTGACGACCTTGTAGGACCTGCCGCATGGATCCCTTTCTACTCTCTCCAGCAGTTTTGCTTACCGAGCTTCATGGTCTCACTCACCTACCGACGCACCGCTTCATATTCTGCTGCAAGAAGTGCGAAGCTGGGCTTCTTTTACGCACGTCGTGCCGATCTCCCTGCAAAGCATTCCTTACGGACATCCACAATTGTGTTGTTCGACCAGTACACTGGGCGTCGGGTTCCGATAGACGTACGTGGTATCGCAGCATCACAGGCCTCGGCAACTCTCGCCATGAGTTCTGTGGCATTGTTTCGGCTTCAAATGCGAAAAAATTTTAATGCGTTTCTAACGTCTCAAGGAATGTACCAAACTCGCAGTTCCTCACCTTCCAACTAATTTCATGGCTGCTTCTTCGTGTCGGCAGTCCTTCTTACTACCAGCGCTATGTCCACATTTCGTTGTCTTGAGTTTCGGCGCACAGAGCGCACTTATGCGGTTTCTGGCAATCGGCGTGTTTATTGCCGATATATTGCCGTTAATATGGGCATATTGTTCACACCTGACACATTTGAGTGGTCTCGCCACTCTGACCTTACGAACACTGGCCATGCTTATTCGGATTTTGTTTCCTTCCTCCACCATTCGTCTTCCAATTATAGCGGAAGGCCCCATACAAGCCGTTTGTGTTCCTCCGTATGTTTTACGGAACGATTCGACGATGTCTAGAGTAAGCTCGCTATCATCCTCGTCTGCCTTCACGGAGGCGGAAAGGATATCCTCCTTCGTGGTGGAATCATCGAGGTCTTCGATATCTATGTCTTCGTGAGGTGCTCTGTTGAGCCTTCTCTCCACGAACTTTGGTTAGTGCATTCTCTAATTCATGGCCTTGTACAGCCTTACCTTTTGGCAGGATTAAGAGCACGCCTCCGGTGGTTGTTCGATGTATCTTATCGAGACACGCACTAGCAGCAGCTGTTATTTCTTCATTTTTAATGCGACCCAGAATCTCTGAATACTTACTCTTATCCGATGGACGGATCATGAGTGCGTTCGGCCTCATTGCTTTTCGCCTAGTTTGGATCATCCCGTGGTCGTTCCTTTCGTTGCGCTATTTTCTCTGCTCGACCTCCTGCCAGTCTGACTCGGTCTGCTATCTATCCCCAGCAGATGAGTCAGTCCCTGAGATGTAACTCCCCGGGGACTCCTTTTTCCTTTGTCTGAGCGTGAGTCTGACCGAATCATCGTCGCTATCCAGGGTCGCTACGGAGGCTATTGATCTTGCCAGTTTGCGCGGTATGGCCACATCGGGCGGCATGAGGTCAGATATTGGCAACCCTCACTCCAGAGCTTTATCCAGAACAAGGTATTGTCTCCCGACGTTGTTCACCAGTTTTCTGGTGGAATCTTTTCAGTGTCTCTGTTTCTCCATATGGTTGGGGAGTTCAGCCATCAACTCCTCATAGCTTCTCCAAGCATTGGGGTTTTTCGTCTTTCAATTTACTACTTCCCTCTGAAGAAGTGTTTTCCGTATTTAATAAATGGTCATGAGTTTATGGAGTTAGGTTTCTCCAGTGTGTGTGTGTGAGAGAGAGAGAGAGAGAGAGAGAGAGAGAGGAAGGTGTTCTGTGTGTGGGAGTAGGGGTGTGCCTCAATGAGAGGAAAGTGGATGGGGGGTGAGGGTGGGTGGGTGGATTGTCCTCTTTCCAAAGGTTTTGTTCAAAATACTAAAAAACACTAAAATTTCATAAACATAATTACTGTTCAGCGAGCTGCGACAACGCCATTAGCATCCACTGATCGACGACTCTATTGCCCACATCCTGATGAACGTTTCGGAAATTTATGAGACCTTCAACAGCCCCCTTAACATACGCGCAAGGTTGTGTGGGTCTCTCCCTCATGGTTCTCCTGAAGAGTCTCGGAATATCGCTGACCTGCAAATAACATCAAATCTCACCCTGTATTTCAGATTTTTGAAAGTCCTCAAAATCATGGAAAGTTCTAAAGAATTAAATGAAAGACCGAATGATTCCTATTTGACAAACTATAAAACAATTCTGGGAAAGCAAAACCAGACCGGGAAACTCTCAATTTTCAACATTTCCAAAATTTTAACAATTTCCCAAATTCTGGCAAAAGTTTCAACAAAGTTCAAAATTAAGGAAAACAAAATTCAAAAATAAACATTATTTCAAAACACAACCTCTTGAAGAACCCGGTGAAGGTACCAGAAGGTTCAAAAATTGAAAACAAAAGAAAATTTTGAAACCATTCGAAATGTTCAAAATAGGAAAAAAATATGAGAACATTTAAAGTTAAAAACAAATTCAATTTGTTGGAAACTGAATGTTGGACTTTCTTTTATATCCAACCTGCTTCAAGCTGATCAAGCTTTTTCCCAGCAGTTCCTTAACAATTTCTTCACTGATTGCGGGTAGCTCAGCCGTGAGTCCTTCCCTTATTTCCCGCACCGAGTCCCTGAGTATGTCTTCCACATGCTGAAAAATCCCCAGCAGCTTCTTCTCAGCCACACCCACAAGATCGCCAATTCTCTCCTCAAATTTCATAACGTCGGTGTACAAAAATACCAAAAGCTGAAGTCTACTATCTCCGACAGTCTCCGAACCTCTCACACTTCCCTTAACCCAAACCCTAAATCTGGAGCAAATTTGAAGGCAGAGCTTCCAAAATTGATGCAATAATTGAGGTAAAAATACTCCTTCGCTCCAGCATTTCTCCAGGCTCTTCCAAACTATTTCCGTAGAATTTAAAGCAAAACCTCGATGTTCGCCACTTTTGATTTCTGGGAGTCCGGGTAGCCCCAGGACCTGAAGAAAAAAAATTAAATAAATTCGGGTGTCTCTAAGCCGAAGCAGACTCAAAGTTTGAAGTTGCAAAGTTGTTCTGGACATGGTTCAATAGTTATAGCTACCTGCTCCACACCCCCAGCAATCTCTTGGAATCTGATCTGGAAGTAAATAGGGAGGTTCCATTTTTTCAAAAATTGGATATAAAGTGGGTGGTCTTTGAGCTCTTGGAGAATTCTGCCATCACCACAGTGTTCCTCAATCCTCCTAGACATGAAAAGAAATATAAATGGTGATACCATTTTATCGATGTTATAATAATTTATTTTTAACAAAATTATTGTTTTTTTTTTAACAAAAAATTGTTTTTTTTTTTCATTTTTTTTAGCTGTTAGGAATAATTTTTTTGTAAATTTGCAGATAGCTGTAATCTTTAATGGTTCATTGGACTACCTTAAGTAGGTCAGACTCTCCAAATATCTCTGGTGAAAAATGTCTGGATTCCCAGCTGCAAATATTGATTTTAATCGCAGCTCAATTTTTTCCTCAACATCAACCCAGTACGAATTGACGAGAAAATTGAAGCCCCGTTTTTGGTGAGTGTCGAGACTGCTTTCGAGAATTATTAGACCTTTCAGCTGTACCTTCAGGATGTTTAAGAGTCTGGTGGAAGATGAGAGATCAGTAATTGTTATGAAACATTCGGAAAAAGCTTTGGGTACTTGTATTCAGTCTTGAAAATTCTTTAAATTTTAAACTTTTTTTATGTGTCAGATTTTTCAACTTGAACATTATCTTTTCAGTGTTCCCTCTTTTTATTTTTTTTTTCGATTTTTTATTTTTAAAATTTCATTACTATTATGGAATTTTAATTATTTTGTAATTATCCCATATTTGCATAGTGTCAAAATTTGGGCTCTCAAAAAATTGTAATTTGTGAATTTTTCAGTATAAAATTTGTTTAATGCAGAAGTTTTAACTGTTGAAAAGAATTTTGAAAGACTGCAAAGTTCCAAATTCCGAAAACTGTCAAAAATACCAATATTACGAAAAAGGCTAAAAAAGAGATGAAAAAATCAGAATTTCAAAAATGGTAAATTAATCTTCAGTTGAAATTAATTTTTCTTCAATAGTGATATTTTTGGAAATTTGTGGGATTTTAAAAATTCATTGGTACCTGTCGTACAGCCCTTCGAGCCCTAGGGGATCATTATAAATATTTTCCTCGACGATGATATCCTCAATAGCTGGAGCAACAATCTTGGTCCTGACTAAGTGCTCAGCCTCCTTGGTTTTGTCCAGGTTCACATAAATCCGAAGACACCTGAAAAAACATAAATACCAGTTTTTACTAATTTGTAGAGAACCCGCGCAGCTGCAACCAATTGCATCTCCTAAATTATGAGAGTTATGAAAAAAAGTCATAAAACATTATATGTGTATTTTTGTGTAAGGAATAACATTCGTTTCACACTTTTTCTCCTATCTCTAACCGTTCTCGCGACAGAGCCTTTTGAACAATTGAAATTGCTAATAGCAGTTGAAGGAATTGCTTTTCAAGGTCAACACTCCTTTGCGACCTGGAGAACCGCGAGAGGCAATTTTTGAAAAAAGAAAAATCAATTGTTCTTCTCGAGAAATCGTGAGCCAAATACTTGCCTAAATCAGGAAGTTAAAAAGAATTTCCCAAAGAATTTTTGTCTAAAATTTCTGAAAGGGTTCAGAAAGAATGTTTTGAGTAAAAGAGAGTGGAGAACAGGGAAAGTAAAAAAATGTCCAAGTCGCCCATTATACCTAGTGAGTCGGTCTTTGGGGGTCTCAGATTTTCCGTGGACGATGGCAAAAAGTTGATTGGCCAATGAGGTTGTCAAATTTTTTTCCAGCGCTTCACATTGCTTGGTGACCTCTGGGGCAATTCTACTGGCGCATTTGGATGACTGGAATTTCAGATGATTGTACTCAGTGGCGGCCCTCTCCAACAGGTCCAGCCCCTCCTGGTTCAGGTTGGGACCATCCTCAAGTGGCACCAAAATTGCCTTCAATTTGCTCACGGACTTGTATACTCGGGAGAGACTGTACATACATTGCTTCTCTTCGCGAATCCTGTGTCATACAAGCAATAAATTCATGAAAATTCAGAAAAATAAAACATTCCCAGAATGAATAATTGAGGAAACAGCCAATCATTTTTAAGTTCCATAAAGAAAAAACAAAATATCTTTTAAGCAATTCCAAAACATTTGGACAAGTAATTTTTTTCCAAAAATTTTAATAAAAATCAATATCGAAGATACCTAACTTCAATGAACTCAAAATGTTCAAAAATTCCTAAAATTTGAAAAAATTTGAAAATTTTCGAAACGTCAAAAACTGTTAAAATATAGGATTTTTTTTTTAATTCAAAATCTTGGGAATTTCAGAAATTTTTAAAATTGCAAAAATTGAAGAAAAAAAATTGATAATGGCAAAAAATAGAAGATTTGCAGAAGAAAAAAAAAATCAAAAAACCAGGAAAAAATTGCAAAAATTCTGGAGATATAAAAAAATGTCGAAAGTTCAGTAAAAGATTTAGAATTAGAAAAAAAAAATTGAAACTTTGAGAGATAAAAAAAGAGTAAAAAAAGACCAAAAAAATTCCACCTGCGATGTTCGTCAAGGGCCCTAGCTATTTCCGCAGTGGCTGAGTCCAAAGTCTGCCTAATCTGCAGAACCTCTTCTCGAATTTGTCCCAAAGGGCTCTGGAGCCTCTCAATGGCCCTATCCAAGCCAATGAGGTCCTTGGAAAGGTTCACAAAATCCGCATAATCCTTATTGATGAGCTCAATCATGGCTGACCTCAAAATTTTGAGGTAGACCCCAAGATCATCTCGCATGATCTCCAAAGTCGCGAGCTTGCGATGTTCATGTAGAAAATTGTCGACATCAAAATCCGAAGCAATAAAGTCGGCGGAAGTGAAGCAAAGATCTTCGGGGGCTGCGGGAAGAGTGAACTCCAGTGACTTGGACATTTTGACGTTTTACGAAGAGTCAGAGGGCATTGAGCCGCCTTTTCGAGGGCTCCAACTGCTTTTCTAAAGCCGTACTTGCTCGAGCTATTTTATGGCGTGGAAGAAAAATTATTTTGCCGCCTAAACACTTGTTTGATTTTGAAAAAAACTTTCATAAAACTTTTCTTCGCAATTTGTGAAATTGAAGACTATCGAAAAAAACGTGTAAAGGAATAATTGTTGTCACAATTTTGGGGAATCCTTATTGACAGGGTAAACAATAATAATCACGTGTAGCCGATTTTTGACAGATCATATGTTCTGTCGTGGAACTAGGGACTTCCCAACGGGGTTACTAGATTCTGGGGACTTCTGGGGAATTTATCGACTGAGGCGAAGCAGGCGACAATTTGAATATCTTTGTTTATATTCCGGATGTTAGATTCTAGATTGTAGAAAATTGCTAGAAGGAATGAATTTACGAAATTTCCAAAATTTTGGAATGCCAAAAATTATGAAAACTTCAGAAGCTTTGAAAACTCGTTTAAAATATTCAAAATTTACAATTTTTTTTACCAACGTTTGACATTATGAAAAATGAAAAATTAAAAATTGGATTGAGGTTCGAGAATTAGAAGAAATTTTAGAAATTAGAAGTGGTACGTTTCAGATAAAAAATTGAAAAAGGTGAGTTGGAAGCGTTAAAGAGTTTTTGACGGCAATAACGAAAATGCGATTTTTATGAAACATAGATATTTAATTCGTAATAAAGATTCATCAGACCTCTCAAAAACAGTGTAAACGTTAAATTAAAAATAAGTATCGATTATCCTGGAGACTGTAAAGCACTAAGGTCGGTCGTTGCTTTTCATTCCGCGTCTCCCACATTTCATTGCAGATTTGTTGAATGTATTTTTTATAACGTGGGTGCCTGAAAGAAAATTGAATATATTCATTAATACAATGTGAGTGTTTAGAAATGTATAGGGACTCATGGAATTTTTCACAATTTTCTGTTTTTTTTTTATTTTTGAATATTATGAAAACTCCAAAATTTCAAAATTTTATAGAACTTAATTTTTTTTTCTGAAAGTTTCAAAATTCCAACACTTTTGAAATTTTGGGAATTTTTGAAATGTTTAAAATGTTTGAAATTTTCGAAATTTTTGAAATTTTTAAAATTTTTAAAATTTTTGAAATTTTTGAAATTTTTGGAATTTTTGAAATTTTTGAAATTTTTGAAATTTTTGAGTTCGTGACACTGTTGAAAATGTGTGATTTGTGCAATTTAGTAATGAATTTTGTCGCCATATTTGTTTTATCATCGTCCTTAAAATTTTGCTTCTGCAACTTCTTGCATTTTTTAAGAAATTTTGACAAATTTTGAACTTTTGGAAATCCTTGAAATTTTCTTCAAATTTTACAAATTTTGTAATTTGAAATTTGTTTCCGACATTTCACTTTTTTTCTCCAATTTCTAAAATGTTCGAAACTTTTTGACTTTCATCTCACTTTTCGATTATCAACTGTACGCTCCTCTCGAAGTCCTGCTCCGCCTCATCAATTTCAAGATGGCTGCCTATGGTCCTGATGACCATCATCTCCAGGAACACCCCAAATACTTGAACCTCCACTTTACACGCTATTCTCTGCAAGTGCGACGTCATTTGCGCGAGCATAGAGTTCTTATAGCTTCTCCTGCCACTTCCGGATAGTTTGTCCTTATCAGACAGAACGAAATTGATTGTTACGTTCAAAGGGGCATTGTCACTCGAGTTGCTCTTGCTTTCTGATCTGCTCAGTCCTGGCAAGGGGCTGTCGTTCTTCTGCTTTTGGAAGAATTCTGCTATGTCGTTGATGCTCATCTTGCGCTCTTGGTACCTGGAAGAGACATTTTTTCCATTTTAATTTCATAAAAAATAACTTCCCTATTCTCTCCATTTTTCGAAAATTAAATTTGACAAAATTCTCCAAAATTTCTGCAACTTTGAAAAGACGCAAAACTCGAAAGTGACATAAAAACAAAATACCTGTCCCTTTCCCACGTATGAATCCTCAAATTGCCCTTCTCCCCAAACTTGAGTATGACCACATGATTAACCGAATTTTCCCGGCAATGATCAATAACTTCATCAGTCGTGCCAAAGTCAAGAGCAGTGACGCCCAATCCAAGACTCCACAGGTCCCTCAGCACATTGGCCATTTCCTGATCTCGTTTCGGTCCATCCGTACAGCACACAGCCACCGATCCATTGATCCCAAATTTACTCAGCACAAGTTCCGATCCAGAAGCCTCAGACGAGTATACTTCACCAACAGCATGAACTAAACGCTCCAAAGAAATACTGATGCCCACTCCATGCTGTTTGAAATCATTGCTAGCCAGCCCAGTGCGCTCCAAAAGTTGCCTAAATGACGCCAACATTTTATCGTACCTGCAAAGAAAATTTTCACCTGCATAATCTCAGCTGAATACTCAAATTTGTCTAATTCTAAAAATTTCTGAAATGTTACAACTGCCACAACTATAGATTCCTATTTTACCGATGGTCGATTAAGGTCTGTTGGATGCTGCAGTTATCGACTTAAATTTGCAGACAAGTTGCAGAAAAGCTGAAGAGTTTGCTAGATCCTTACCTCCCACCAGCAGCAATTACATCATGTCCCCCTCTCCTTCGCTTTCTCTGCAACTCACAGGTGACCTGATAGACAATGCCGCTGTGCTGCTGCTGTGTCTTAAGTACCAGAAGAGGTGCCACAATGACTTGCCACTTGACCCCAAGAGCTTCCAAATTAGCAACAACAGTCTCGATTTCTCTGAGCCCTTCCTTGGCCAAAATCCCAGCCTCAGTGCCCTTCCTCTTGGTGATGGTCCTCAAAACGCTGGAGATCTTGGCTACCGAGCTCTCCGTATCAAACAAATTCGACAGGGTCGACATAGCTTGATCAGTCAAGCACAAACTGATCAAATGCGTCTGCACCTGAAACTTGGAGAACTTTCCATCTCTCGCATCATACAGAATGGAGTAAATATCTTGATACTTTTCAGGTTCAATACCGCAATACATCAAGACCGCCTGAAGCAATGAAGTATGATTGATCCTGACGGTGAAGGTTCTCTCCCTGAGCTCAGAAAGCTGACCGAATATGTCCCAAACAATGTAGATGAGCTCGGCTTCAGCCATGAGATCAACAGACGTGCTGATAATATCAAAAGCACACTCGTAGAACTCTCTCGGGTGGAACCCATACACCTTCTTCTCATGGTAAACTCTTTCAACTGCATACCTTCTCATATGAAGTATATTATTCCAAGCTGCATACCTTGCAAATGGTGCTCGAAGGTCCGACGGAATGGACACAATATTTCCTGATCTAGTCATCAATTTCACGGACGATTCCATTTGATTATACTGAAATTTTCTGGATTTTGGCATGAGAAGTGGTGTGACAACATTCATACCTCCATGTCGTCGAAAGACCTCGATCACTCTAGATTTGACGTACTCTTTTAATAAATCCGTGTTCATTATAGAGCAATTGCTCTTCTGTGGCAGAAGATTAGTGTCATAAGTTATGTCCTCAGCTGGTGTAACTTCTTGACTGAAGCAACAGCCAATCAAGTATCGATACTCTTTGCTCTGATTGTTCGACAATGTATGTCTCACCATTTCCTGGAGCTCAGCTTCCTCCAATTGAGGCGGTGGCAAGTATTCTGAGAAGAGGAGTTCTTGCGAAGTGGGCCGCTGACTTGGATCGTGGTTAAGAAGCCATCGCAGAAGATTAACAACATTGCTCTTGACGTGTTCCACAAATTCTTCAGGAAGGACAATGTCCTTAGTCCTCACATCAGAAAGCACTTTAACTCTCTCCATTCCCGTTGGAAGTGGTCTACTGCACATCTCAAACAGTATAATTCCTAAGCTGTACATGTCGACTTTCTGGTTATAGATTGCCTTGGCTGTTTTCGCTGAGAGCTCTGGTGCGGTGTACAACTCAGTGCCCACTTCCCCCGTCATTGAGCTCGGTTCGTCCTCGAAAGTTGCAGGTTTCTCAACAAGCTGAACCTTCCTCTCCTTCGGCGTCCTCGTGTCAATCGTCGCCAGGCCAAAATCCCCAATTTTCACGTGATCATTACTATCCAAGAAAACATTGACTGGTTTTAAATCACGATGGATCATTCCCTGCTGATGAATATGCGCAATGCCTTCCACGATCTCTCGAAACAGCCTCCAGACCCTCTCCTCATCCTCGAACAAACCATTATCTATTGCTGTGCGTAGTGTGCTCTTCTCGCAAAACTCCATTTGTATGTACATGAACTGAATTTCACGACAATCGAGCTCGCCTGCATTCAACTCAGTTTCAGTATCAACTTCCGGTTCATCTCGACAATTTGACTCTTCCGGAAGTTGGCAAGTGCTATCTCTTTCGAATTCAATGCTATTCGAGGAGCCACTGGAGAGGGAGGTTCTCATGAAGAAACCCCAGCCATCATCATCACTTTCATCTTCACTTGAACCTTCGTCACTGGACTCTGACACCCTGGTCTCGTGAGACAACGTCCACTCGACATCGTGAATAGGTGGAACTAGCTCTTCTACATGATCAGTCTCTAGAGAATCAACAGTAACAGTTGGTATTCGATGAATATCAACACCTGGGGGAGTGACACTGGAGGCTTCTGTGGACTCCCTCGAGGACATGGAGTTACTCGAGTCCAGTCTTGCTGATTCAATCCAGGAATTATAATATCTCACAACATTCTCGTGATTGAGCCTCGACAGCAGCTTGACCTCCCTGGTGATCTTCTTGTTCAGCTGTTTGTTCTTGGCCTTAAGTGGAATTCTCTTGATTGCATACACTCCACCATCTAGCTTGTTCCTCACCTTGATGACATCACCGAAGGCACCTTTTCCCAGCCACTTAAGTACCTCAAACTCATTTTGTATTCGAGAATTGTTGAGGGTGGCTGGCAGGTGCATATTGACATCTTGAATGGGCTCCTCAGGCGTTTCACAGTGTTCATTTTCACGTGGCAATTTCGGTGGTGAAAGTCCTCGTTCAATTGGCGTACGAATGAAGCCGTGCTGCTGTAGTTGCTCAGCCGACCACCTAGATCTTTCATTATTGTTAAGACACTTTGATATAAAATCCCGAAGCTCTGGCGGAAGATTCATGGACCACTCGTGCTGCTCATCCGAGATAATGGTACCCTTGAACAGGGACAACAGTATTATCCCAAATCTGTAGATATCCAGTTTCTTTCCACCTCGACCCTGAATTGTGGGGAAATCGTGCTCTGCCTTGGCTAGACAACTCGAGTGATAAATGTCGGATAAGCGTTTATTCAGGGAGTAATCAGACACCTTCACCATACCGGACCTATCAATGTGAATGCTGGAGTCTCTCAGGTCCCTGTGAACAATATTGTTCGTATGGAGAAACTCCAGGGCAGATAAAACACCACTGGCAATGTGCCTCAGCATGTCTAGTGCTACGGGAATGCTTTCAGAAAGGAAAAAGGTGCAAGTTGTTCCTACCACAAACTCTTCCAGAATGTATATTACAATATTGTCCCTGTTCTGTTGATACTTCATATTGAGGTATCGAACTAGGTTCATGTGTTGGAGGCGATGTAGATGATTGAGCTCTTGTTCAATACTTGCAATTTGTTTCATGGAGTGTTGGAGATCTGTTGCTTCATTTGTTGTGTCATTGTCGTTGCAGGGGCTGCCTATGCTACCGCACTTCAGGGACCACTCGGTTATTGCTAGTAATTCACCTGTTATCATGTCAACTCCTGCGTAAACAACTGAACCTTTCAGACTGTGACCCAGGCACTTGCCTCGGTGAACCTGGCGCTCCCCTCGATTATTGTCAAAATGCAGAAGCTTTGTACCCCGATGCTCGCAAAGGGAGTTCCCTTCAGAGGATTCTGATGTGCTCATACATCTTCTTCTCGAATAGGTACGAACTCTTTCCCCTGGCGATGATGGTATTGATTGGGAGAGGATTATTGGTGCCTCAGAACGACGACATGCTTCCTTGCGATTTTTTAACTCGGATTTTAGGGCCTCCTGACGCTTCAGTATTTCGTCCTGCAATAACTGACGCTCTAGTTCCTCCTTCAATTGCTTCT
Source organism: Asobara japonica (assembly GCA_026005395.1). NCBI lineage: Eukaryota > Metazoa > Arthropoda > Insecta > Hymenoptera > Braconidae > Asobara > Asobara japonica. The sequence goes on from BQMI01000519.1 coordinate 1,311,238, forward strand.
CTTCGAGCTCTGTTTGAATTTGCTTGGTCTTCTCTTGGTGACGCGAGAGCATTTCCTCGTAGAAGGAACTGTAACCTGGCTTGTTGTGCTCGTGGAGGTACTTTTCAACGTGTTGGGCCAACTCTAGGATCATTACCTCACCCGCCAAGCGACGGGCAAGGGCCTCCAGCTCGGATGAGAGAACTGCGATCTGCTGGAATTTGCAATTTTTTGACTTGTGTAATTTTGAAAGGTCAAAACTTTCAAAAATTTTGAAAGTCTGGTATTTTCGAGAATTTAGGAAAGATTGGAGTATTGTTATTATTATTATTATCGTTGTGGTGAAAATTATTAGCAGTGGATGGATGGACCAGCTGGGGTATGTACTTATGGGAATTGCACATTAGTGGGTGGCGCAAAGGGGGTTTAGGGGAGGCTCAGGTATAATGGAACTTGTGAAAAAATTGATTGTGGGAAGAGCCGAGACATGGAGAGCGATCAGACATTAAGGTGATAGTAATTCTGCATGGATACCTGGTTGGAGAGACCACGACTGTTTTGTAGCTTTATATAGGGAATGTGGTTGGGGTAGGTTTCCTTGCAGATTGTGTGCAGATCGATTTGGGCGTGAACCTCCATTGGACCCGACATACCACGCTGAGGCATCAGCGTCATGGAGATATCCAGGGGGTACCATTTTCGGTGGGACTTCGGACGACGCAGATCTCGCAGCTGGTCCCCGTAGATTGACTGAGGATTTTTTTTTTTTTTTTTTTTTTTAGAAAATTTAAATATTGGGAATTTGCGGGAAATTCAAAATTGTAATTTTGGGGAGAAATTTAAATATTGTGAATTTGAAAGGAATGAAACATGGTGAATTCAAATGGAGAAAGCAACTATGAATATTTTGAAAAAAAAAATCAGACAAATATTTGCAATTTGTGAAATTCTCGAAAAAAGAAATATCGTGAGTTTTTACAGATCTAAATAATTGTCAAATTCGAATAAACGAAAATTGTGGAGTGGTAAAAAATCTTGAAGAATTTGCAAATATTTTTTTTGTAAAGTACATGTAAAAATAATATTTTACATTTTTGGATAAAATAATGAGAACTGAGATAAATACTTTACCTTAAGTACTTCAAATTCATTATCTTGTCGGTCCCTACATGATTCAACTCCGGACATTCTGTCCTAAATTCTCCCCAGCTTTGCAATTTTTTTTTTCTGTTTCAATATTCTATAAAAATACTTTCACAAATATAAATCTCGCGTTACCAAATTATTTTTTAATTAATACAAGCGCTTAATGAATAATTTTGCAAGTGATGGAGGTTAGGAATGAAGCGCGCTCCTACTGCACAGTGTTTCACACTAAAAATTAAATGGAAAATAAGACTGGAGCGAAGGGACTTCATTAGAAGATTATTTAACTAATTCGACTACATGTTGACAACCGATTGTTGTTCACTCAATTGTCAAAATTCAAGCGAAGTTCGAACGTCGGCAAGAGCGACGCATCCATATTTTTTTTTTTTTTTTCGTGGAAATTGGACCAATTCCCAGATGGAGTGACAGTGGAAACGGGTCCGCAATGAACGATAAGTGGCAAAAACAAAAATGTCAAAAACTTGGAAGCTATTTCCATTTCTTGAACCAATAATTTGTGTTAAATTTTTGACATTTTTCTCTAGGTAACATTATGGACAAATGTGTGCGCGCGCATCTCGTCATTTCAAATGACGCGCGCATCTGACGATTGCAAATTTTGCGCGCGAAAAATTATTTCTCGAAGTCGGGATGGGAAGTCGCGGTGTTAACCGATTAAAATAAAAAAAAAATGGAATTTTTCAAAAGTTCAGTATCTTTAAAACTCATTTTATTGTTCAAAACTTAGAAAATTAAATGTTTCAGATTTTCTTTTAAATTTGTTCAGCATTCTGTACCCAACAGTGCAAATTGACCTGGGCCCATTTGTGAGTGTCTTTACGATCTCTACAATTCCCCGAATATAAATGAAGATGGAAATGGAAACTCACCTGCCAACAATAATAATTGCTGAGTAAGTGCGCAGGTAGAGGGATTACTCAGATCCCTTGGTACATTAATGACAAACCAAGCCAAGTATTTACCCCGCCAGACTGTCTCGACTCCTCAGAATGGAAACAATTACCTGGAACTTTTTCATTGACATAATAAAATCCGACCAATTCGCAGAAGAAAGGTGCGGGCCTTGTCAGGTAATATTGTAAATCCCGAAAATACCATATTGTCCTTCATTACTTCCAGAAGTACATCTCCCAAAGTACAACGCACTTTGGACTAACTCTCGAACGCTCCACGAGCCCCCAAAAAAAATGAAAAAAAATATACGTATCGATGCAATTTCAAAAAACTCGAATTTCCAAATTGAAATAAAAATACACATTGCTGAAATTGCAGAATTGCGGGAAGTTTCAAAATGGCCGCCATATTCTTCTGCGCAATGACATGCGCGTGGATTCCCGCCAAGTCGAGTTGTCGTACACTGAGAGAAAAATTTGGTTTTACCGAAGAAACGGTGCGTTCTTCGGTATTTTTTTTTGATTAAATTCAAAAGTCTAAAAAAACTTTGAAAAGATGCAAATTGCCAACAGGAAATCCAGTGGCCCAACACCCGCCAAACCGAGTTTTGATAAACCCGTCAAAACCCCGTTTCGCTGAGTTCGCGTTTGTCAAAAGTTCAAAAATTTTTAAAAACCGAACGATTTTTGAATTCTTTTTTGTAATTGAAAGTTCTCAAAGAACTTTAAAACATTACCAATTGGAAAAAAGCAATTCCGGCTGCGTCCCAACCCCCGCCGTACCGAGTCTTCATAAGCCGGCTCGAGGCCACGCCTACCTCAGTTCAAATTCTAAATTCAAAGTGCGAACGTCACATTACGAGACGGAGAGTTTTCTTCTTATTTCAGACAGGATTTTTGGATAAACCATGCAAATAGTGGCCATGTCAACCCCCAAGGCCATCGCTGCCCCTAAGGTACATGAAATGTTTATCAGTTCTATTGTTAATCCTGAAAAATGTGCGGAAAACGGACGGGCCGCGAGTGACTTCCGGATTTAGTAGTGGCTTTCGGTGTAGTTCTCCCGAATTTTCCCGGAGAACTCAAATGTCTCGTTAACGAGTGATTTTATGGAAAAATGTTACTAAACCTTTTTTGTAGAGAATTTCATTTGGGAAAGAAAAGTTTTATACGATTTTTCCGTAAAAAGGCTTATTCTTGAGGTAGATCCAAAATACACATTTTTGTTTTTGTTTTCCTTACGCTGAAAAACAACCGGAACGATTTCAACGGAACATTCATCGAATGTGGAATTCGTGACGATATATAACGCACACAATCTCGATTGGATAAATCGTTCGTGAAAAATCGTTGACTTTCACGATCGAAAATTGCTTGTAATGGGGAAATTGATGGAAAATCGATGGCTTAAATTATTGCGACATTCAAATTCGGTGGAACACAAAAAAAAACAGATTTTTTAAAATTAATTGTGGAAAAAATCGGTTTAACATTTGTGGAAATTCTAAAAACTTTGAGAAGTGATCATTGCGAAAATTGCCAATTTCCAAAATTTTCCAAAATTTCCAAAATTTTCCAAACTTTCCAAAATTTTCCACGACTTCCAAAATTTCCGAAACTTTCAAAATTTTCCAAAATTTTCCAAAATTTTAAGAATTTTCCAAATTTTTCAAATACTGTTCTATCTACAGGAGCCATGCGAGGAGGACTCATCGTTTCAGCTGACACCAACGGACCTCCCGACGAAGTTAGCAAAAGTATCCCTGCACTCGGGTTCAGCATCTCTATTCCAGGACCTCTGGACGGACCTGATCGTCGACGTGATGCGCAGCTACAACGAATCAAAATTATTGCACGCAGTAAAGGCATGCCGGCACCTGCTGGACTTCTACGCTGACGATCCACCGATCGACATGCTCATCTCCAAAGGCATAATTTCCCGTTGCATCGATCTCCTCTCCATGCACAACAATCCGAACATCCAATTCGAGGCCCTCTGGTCTTTGGCCAACGTAACCGCTGGTACTTCAGAGCAGACCCTCTACGTGGCCAACAACCGAGCAATTCCGAAGTTGGTTGAACTCCTCAAGTCTCCAATCACCGATATTTTCGAACTAGCAGCATGGACCCTGGGCAACATAGCTGGAGACGGTCCTGAAGGTCGAGACAAGGTATGCTACTATTATGATGTTACCCGGTCTAAAAATTGGGTCTAGTGATCATGTCGATCACTAAAACACATTCACAAAAAAAGGATGAATTTCATCGGCATGATGGCACCCAATTCTGAATTGTGTTATTGAATGAACCCTGAGATAATTCAACAAATCGAGCCCAGGATCATAAGTGTGTGTGTGTGTGTGCGTGTGTGTGTATGTGTGTGTGTGTGTGTGAGAGTGAGTGGGTGGGGGGCGGTAAGTGGGTAAGTGGGTAGGTGGGTGAGTGGGTAGGTGGGTGAGTGGGTAAGTGAGTATGTGGGTAAGTAGGTGGGCGGGCAAGTGGGTGGGCGGGTGGCTAAGTGAGTAAATGGGTAAGTGGGTGGGTGAGTGAGTGAGTAGGTGGGTGGGTGAATGAGTGGGTGGATGGCTAGGTACGTCAGTGGGTGGGTGAGTAAGTGGATAAGTGGGTGGGTGAGTAAGTGGGTCAGTGGGTGGACGGGTAAGTGGATCAGTGGTTGGGTAAGTGGATCAGTGGGTGGGTAAGTGGATCAGTGGGTGGGTATGTGGGTAAGTCGGTGGGCGGGTAAGTGGGTGGACGGCTGGCTAAGTGGGTAGGTGAGTGAGTGGATGGTTAGGTGCGTAAGTAGGTGGGTGGGTAAGTGGCTAAGTGGGTGGGTGAGTAAGTGGGTGGGTATGTGGGTAAGTAGGTAGGTGGGTAAGTTCCTAAGTGGGTGATAGAAGTGGAAAGGGGGGGGGGTCCAAGGTCGCACGATGACGGTAGTGGGGGAGAGGTCGGCTCGAGACCCAAAGCAAACCCTCACAGTGCCCTGACTGTAAGAAACCAATATTTTTTAGGTCTTACAGCACAACGTCATGCCCCTTCTGTTAGACCTCATTAAGCCAACGACCTCAGTGCCCTTCACCAGGAATATGATCAGGACAATCGCCAATATCTGCAGGAATGACAGGGCCCCACCACCTTTTGAAGTTGTTCGAATGGCCCTGCCCACCCTGAATCAGCTGCTCAGACGAGATGACCCGGACATCAGCGCTGACGCCTCCAGGGCTCTTCTGGAGCTCAATGATACTGCGGAAGGCTGGCTAGAAGGATTACAGAATACCCTGGAAGAGTTTCAACTCTTTTTCTCGATCATATTCTATGGCGTCATTTTTTATGTATTTATTATGTCCTGTTTCGAGAAGGTCAGCCTACCTGAGAGTATAGGAAACTCGACTGATGCAGGAGCGAGATTTGTAGGGCTCGCTGAAATTATGGGTGTGGGAGATATCCTCAGAGAATCGTCTCATATCGAGCTTTAGGAATTTTAGAATTTTTTTTTTGTTTTTTAGATATTTTTTTAGAAATTACCAGGGCAAAATGCCACATCCAAAATGGTGGAAAATTTAAATCCGTCAATTCTCATTTTTTAACTTAATAATTAGACAAAAAATATGGTACAAAATAAAAGTTCCCGGCCAGAGAGTAAAGTGGAAATGTTTGGGGATAATTTGCCAATTGTAAATAATTCTTCTGCGCATTTAAAATCGTGAAGTGGAGATAGAGATAAGCCGCCATTACTGTTTGGGCTGTTTTCAATATTTCAAGATGGCGGCACCTCCGGTACGATTTCTATGATATGCGAAATAAGTATTGATGAATCTGAATTATCTTGATATATTTATATATCAATCTTGATGTTATGCAGCTCAAAATTTTGCAATTTTTATAGTTATTTTTGAATATATGTGACACATCATATGTTACGATTTTGTTTTCTTGATCTATTTGGAAATTTTGGAAAATTTATAGGATACGGAAGACTTCTGTTAATGTGATTGTGACGTCACGAATCGAAGAGAAAGTGCCCTATGATATTCAGATGATCTCCATTTTTTTTACAATTTATGTCACATATATATGTCAAGTTAGAATTTGAAGGATACATTCTTGAAACATGAATGCGGGTCACGACGATTATATTGAGGATATAATAATGTACAGAAGATCGTGAATTTTTGTAAATAATTAATTAATAAAGAAACTTTTACAATTCATCAATTCTATTATTTTTCGAGGCGTCCTTTCTAAGGATCGACCATTGTTACCAATTTTACCAATGTTAAAAATTTGAATTATTGAGAATACCTGCTGCGCACCCGCTACTGCGCACCATTTGAATGTCGCGCCGAAGGAGCCAATAAAGCTCTTTCCACAATGGGCGGCAATGCGAAAAAAATATGATTAAAGGTGCCCCCACTTTTGTTTATTGTTGATAAGAATGACAACTGGATATACGTGCATTATGCTCTTTCGATGAAGATAAAGAATGATAGGAAGCTTATCGTCTTCTTGCCCAATTTCAGTGACATATGACATTATTTTGAATGGATAAACCTCAGCCGAGGTGATTTGTCATTTGAAAGCGATCTCCGTTCCGAAGAGCGCAATTCAGAAATGAACTTAAGTAAAGAAAAAATGTCGAAGTATATCGTAATCGTAGGCTCGTGTATGATTGACTTTACAAGGTAAGATCTCTCGAAAAAAATTTTGGTAAAATTTACTGCTATGTATATTGTGTGTGTGCGTGTGTGGTGCAAGAGACACTCGGGGTTATGTATGGCCCGTCCCGGAAAAAAAAGCGCGCGCCACCCGCACAGCTTCAACCAATCACATCTCCTAAATTATGAAAGTTATGAAGAAAAGTGATAAAACATTATATGTGTATTTTTGTGCAAGGAATAACATTCATTTCACACTTTTTCTCCTATCTTTAACCGTTCTCGCGATAGAGCCTTTCGAACAATTGAAATTGTTAATGGCAATTGAAGGAATTGTTTTTCAAGGTCAACACTCCTTTGCGCCCTGGAGAACAGCGAGAGCCCATTTTTGAAAAAAAAAAAAAAATCAGTTTGGTTGATCCGCTTACGAGAAACTGTGAGCCGAAAAATCAGTCGTATGCGAACACACACACACACACACACACACACACACACACACACACACACACACACACATATAGAACTTTTATAAAAAATGGGACAAAATTATGTCGAACATTTTGAAATTTTTACTATATGTGTCGTTCGTTTTTTTGCAGTTATTCACCGAGAATCCCTAAGCCTGGAGAAACTATTATTGGTACAGAATTCCGGAGAACTGTGGGAGGAAAAGGAGCAAATCAGTGCGTCTCCGCTGCTAAACTTGGAGCAGAAACTGCTCTTGTTGCATCGGTATACTTAGGAAGAAATAATAAATATGTTAAAGTATTTAGTTGAACAAAGTTGAGTTGGATTTTGTCGTCATGTCACAGAGCGAATATGTTTTTTTTTCTAATAGTAGAAACGAAGAAGAACATATGAAAAAACTGAAAAATTTGGGAAAGTTTTAGATTCGTTTTTTTAATTACAATTTTTGAAAATTGCAAAATTTAGGTTTTGGAAGATCATAAATTTTTACGAATTTGCGAATTTTCAGAATTTTGAAAATTACGGAATTTAGGAAAATTTGAACTTTTGATATCCGTAATTTCTTCATGGAATTTCGATTGTGAAAGGTTAAAAAATCAGGAAATTTTACAACCTCGAAAATTCTAAAAAATGAAAAATTAATCATGAACATAAAAAAAAAAAAAAAAGTTCAGAAAACTTTCTGAAAATTAAAAAAAAAATGCAAATTTCTGGAGAAAATTTTTAGTTTTAGCAAGGTGCAAAAATTGAAAAAAAAAATCAGAAAATGGATAATTTTGAATATTGTTAAAATTTTTCAGAATCCACATCATCTCGAAAAGTCTGAATGAAATTTGGAACACTTCAAAAATGTGGAATACTGAAACGGAATGCAAAAAATAATTGGAAAATCAAAAGTTTTCAAAAAGGTTCAGGGACCTATGTCCCAAATGTTTGTAAATTATTGAATGACTCCAACATTTTTGAATTTTCGAAACCCAAAAGTAGAAAAATATTTTCAAAAAAACTGAGAAAAAATCATGAGTCTTCGAAAGTTCTAAGAAATATATCAATTATGGTGACAAAAAAATTTGTATTTTTTTTCAGCTGGGGTCCGATGTTTTCGGCAGAGAGTATCTCGATATCCTCAAATCCTACAATATTAATACTGAACATGTCAAGATAAGAGATAATGTGACCAGTGGAATTGCTCATATTACAGTTGCTGAGAATGGTAAAATTTTTTGATTCTTCCACAAATTTTGGAGGTTTAATTTTATGGAACATGTGATCTACTTCTTTTCTGCATCTTTTGGAGTAGGGAAATTCGAATACATTTACAAAAAAAAATTCTATTTTTATTTGCAAAATTTTGAAGTTTTTCATCATCTCTGAAATTTGAAACGTTAAACTTTTTCTAGAACTGCAATAAATTGAAAAAAATTAAATATCAGTTAAAAATATACAGAATATTAACACAATTCAAATGTTATCCAAGTGCAAAAATCTCTAACCCTTCACAATTTTCGAACGTTTTGAATTTTCGAATCGCTTTAATCTCCAGAAGTTGTGAAATTTTGAAAAATTTGTACAATCTTTGAAATTGAAAATTCAAAAAAATTCAGAATTTCAGAAATTTCGGGGATTGCAAAAATGTAAAAAAATCAAAATTAATTTTTTTTACTAGTGTTTCCAAATTTTGAAAATTTGAAAGAAACAGAAATTACTATTTTTATAATTTGAAAAAGGTGAAAAAATTTGGAAAGATTGACAAAAATATTATGTCTCGAGAAATATCGACGTCTGCTGATAAAATAAGGTCATCAAGTACTGGATTAAATGTCAATAAAATACATATTTTTTCAGTGGTTGAACGATAAAATTTTGAAAGTTCGAAATTAATGATTTTTGTCGTTTCAGGGGAAAACAGTATAGTTGTCGTTACGGGGGCCAATGCACTTCTTAGTCCTCAGGATATAAACGAAGCTGAGAAAACTATAAGAAATGCATCTGTATTGCTAGCCCAGTTTGAAACTAATCTAGACACAACTCTCCACGCCCTGAAACTATACAAAGGCCATGGTAATTATAATTTTTTTGTCAAAACAACAAACATGAAAATAATTGAAAACTTAGAAGAATCTTGCAAATTCTGAAAGTTCTAAAAATTTCCCTGAAATCTTCAAAAAAAATTTTTTTTTTTGTAAGTTTTTCTTTCAATAATTTTTTTTATTTTCTCTTTCAAAATTTGAAAAAAAAAACAAAAATAAAAATGAAAATTTTAAAAATTCGTTAATTTCTCAAACATTCTTGAGAAAATTTTCACATTTCAAAAGTTTTAAAAATTTCGCATATTTACAAAAAAAAAAAATTTTTAATATTTGTTAATCTCTCAAAATTTTTTAAAGAATATCTTTGGAGTTTGAAATTTAAAAAAATTTCCGAACTTGATATCCAAAATAAAAACCAAAAACTATTGAAAATGCGCATATTTATAAAAAAGGGGGATTTCGAATATTTTGGAAATGGAGGATTCCAATTATAGGGTTTCAAAAATTATGCACATTCAGAAATTCCAAGAGATTCCAAGATTTTCATAATTCTAAACATTCTCTACAAGCTTGATATTTCTTGAAATAACAAATTTCGATCAGGAATTTCAATTGTCAATGGAGCACCTGCTGTGGAAAATCCTAATCCAGAGATTTTCGAAAGCTGCGATATTTTCTGTATCAATGAGAGTGAGGTAAATTGGCTAAATATAGAAATTTTTCATTAAAATTCCCCCTTTAATTTTTCAGATATTTGAAAAATCTAACCAAGTCTTCCATACGTAAAAAACAGACGATTTTTAAATACTGAAAAAAAATTCTGTCGTGAATTGACAAAGCTGAAATATTTCTGCCCCTTTAAAATTTCTTTCCAATTTTTTCTGTACATTTTCAAAATTTTGAAGTTCTGAAAATTTCGAAAATTAAAAGACAAACATTTGCGAGGTTCCAAATTTTTTTGGAAATTTCAGAGTTCCCATTTTTTTTGAAAACTCGACAAAACATCAAGTTTGAAAATTTTGAGATTCTTCAACCCAATTTACAAATGTTAAGGAATTTGAATTTTTACTTTATAATTTCAGAAATATTTGAAAAAATTAGGAATTGAAAAAATTTATTCGAACATTTCTGCCTTTTCTCTATAAATTAACATGAATATTTTTTTCAGGCAGAACTTATAACCGGAATTGAAGCATTAACCTTGAGTAATGCCCAAATTGCCGTGGATATTCTTTTTGAAAAAGGTTGCAACACTGTCATCATTACGCTAGGATCTTCCGGTGTTGTTTTTGCAACAAAAACAAATCGAAGAATGACTCATGTGCCTGTGGAAGCTGTGACACCTGTCGATACAACTGTAATTTTTTTCTTCGTTTTTTCCCCATGAAAATCTCTCCGCTCTTTTTTTCATCATATTTTTTCTTTTCCTATTATTGACCCTAAAGTTAGGCCACTAAATGCATTTCGGATCCACTGTATAGAAATTCCTAAAAAATCAGCGAATTTGACAACTCCAAATGTTCTCTCAAGAAATCTTGAGTAATATTTCGAGCTTAAAAAAACAATAATGAATTTTTACAATTTAAAGTTTTGGATTTTTCAATTTTAAGAATTAAAAAAAAAAAATACTTAAGATTTGAAAATTTGATTTCAGGGAGCTGGAGATGCATTTCTAGGAGCTCTCGCATTTTTCCTCACGTACTATCCTGGATTATCTTTAGAGGAACAAATTAGGAGATCTTCGCAAATTGCCAGAGAAAGTGTACTTAAACCGGGGACCCAATCTAGTTTCCCCACACGAGAAAACCTGCCTAAAGAGCTGTTCCTTTAACGAAAAAAATATATTGAAAAATGAAAGAATTGAGAACATTTTTTTACGAATAGATATTATCGAAATGGACTTATACTGTTTTCAATTTGAAACGAAAATATACAGTTCTTACAGTGTATGTGCCTGAGTCATAAGTTATCGCCATTAATTGATTTATTAATTAATTGATTGAGTAGATTGAATTAATTGAATTAATTGAGTTTGTTTGAGAATTTTCATTTTTTTAGAAATTTGGAAGATTTGAAAAGTTCTGAATTTTTGAAAATTTGAGATATCCAAAAAATTTGTAATTTCAAAGATTTTTAATATTTTTAGAATAATAATAAATTCCCAAAACTGGAATTTTAAAGAATTCTAATAATTAAAAGCATTTGACATAGTCTGAATATATCGTTTCTGGATTTTATTTTACTTCGACGTAATTATCATAATTAATTAACTATTTAATTAAGTAATTGATTGATTCAATTATTGATGATAATTTAATTATTTTTTCTTCTGAATTTTTTCTTTCCTCTTTTTCACGTGCTTCTTTATTTTTTGTTTCCTTTTCTCTGCTTGTTGCTCTTTCACTGCCTTTTTCCGCAGCTAAAATTAGTGAAAAAAAATTACATTAGTTTGTGTAATTTTTATTATTCAAAACTATTGAACACTGAAAAAAAAAATTATGATTTCCAATTTTTCGGAAGTTTTGAAAACTCCTAAAATTCATAAATTTCGGAAAAGAAAAAAATGTGCAAAATTGAAAATATCAAGAATGAAAAATCTTGGGATATTTCTAAAATTTGAGAATTTTAGAACTCTTCGGAATGTTCTAATATAAAATTACAAGAATTTCCAAAAAGTAAAAATTGCAAAACATTTCGAAAAATTCAAAAATTTATAAAATTTGTCAAAATCCAAAAAGTGTGCAACTGACAACATTCCAACAAAGTTTTCAGAATTCCAAAAAAAAATTAGAAAATTTAAAAATTCCAAAAAAATACAAAAGAGAACATTAACAATCTAAGATTTTTATAAATTCAAAAAATCTGAAATTTGATGGAGAAAAATGGTAAAAGCCTCTCACTTTTCGGTCTTCAGTGGTTTCGTTCTTGGGCCTGGATGCATTAACAAATTTCGACTCATCCCCTGAACCGCTTGATTCATCTTCACTACCTTCAGACTCATCTTCACTGTTCTCCGAGTTCCCAAGAATTTCTGGTTTCTCAGCTGTTTTCAAATCCGCACGAAGGCCAACAAGTGTTTTATATATCAAATTGTCGGTGCCAGATTTCGCCAATTTGATATCTCGTTCTACATCAATGACCTGTCATAAACGAAAATCTACGTAAATATTTTGCAATCCCAGACTAAAGTCGAATGTGCCGAAAATTTTGACGATTTTTGAATTTTCGTAAAACTCAAAATTGAGAATTGAAGTTCAAAATTTCAAAAAATTCACGATCTTCAGCATCCCAAATTTTCCCCAAGTTTTGAAAGTTCAAACAGTTAAACCTTTCACAAGCTTTAAAAAATCTCTAAACTCAGAAAAATGTAAAAAAAAAAATTATTTTAAATTTCAGAAATTCCAAAATTGCGGATATTGAAAAAAAATTGAAATTATTTAAACGGCAAAAAAAAAACTATTTACAAATTCAAAATCTACCTGGGCGAGATTTTGTGGAATAAATGCATTCTTGAAGACTGCTTCCTCAACTTCCCTGTCCGCATCCAACTCCTCATCCAACGCTGTTTTTTCCGCCGCAGCATCCAAGTATTGGTCCATGTTATTCTCACTAACAGTGGGATCCGTGATGAAATCAAACAACTGCTTGACTGACATAACACCGACCTCATGTTTCCTGAAATGAATAAATAAACAAATAAAAGTGAATCTGAATAGTTGAACTAGGTGAAGAGTGGGATGAAAAAAATATCTTGGGAGCAAACGTGAAAAAGTACAAAATTCCCAGAATTGCCGCAATTGAAAAATTGTAAGAATCGAAAAAAATTGTGACGAATTACAAGAAAAAACTGAACTGAGAAAAATGAAAATTTTAGTAAATAAAATAAAAAAATTCAAAACTATTTGGAAAATTTGGGAAATTTTGGAAATACCACAAAAACGTAAAAAAAACGAAAAATTATGTATTAAAAAAAAATCTTAACTACACAATATTTTAAGATTTTCAAAACTTGAAAAAAGCCAATTATTTTGAAAAGTGCATAGCAAGCACTTCAAGGAATTTCAAATAAATTGAACACTGTAAAGAAAATTTCAAAAAGCAGGCAATAACGTTAAGAATTTTCAAAATAGAAGAAAAAACAAAAATTTTGAAAAAGTGGCAACGTTTCAGAAAACTTCAAAAATGCAAAGTTCGTTTTTTTTATTTTAGCTTTCGTTTTCCATTTTCTTTGACTGGCGTGGATTTCATACATACCTAAAAAAATCTGTGATGTTGGTGCAGTCCTTTCGTAAAAACTCGAGGGCCATTGGATGATCATGCTCGACTGCTTGGGATACATCGATGACCACAATGGAGGAATCATGGTAGAGAAGATTGTATTCGCTGAGATCAGCGTGGACCAAACGGGCTCGGTTATACAGGCGCCACATCATCTCTACACACTCCCTGTACAGTGTCCTAGGGGCAAAACGGTGGTACGAACGATGACAAAAAATGAGAAGGCTGATAATGTTGAATATTTGCAAATTGGAGACATTCTAAAAAATATGAAAATTTGGAAAAAAAACTCAAAATCTGTGAAAATTGCAAAATTTCAAAACCTTTACGTCTTACAAATAATCCAAAAAAAAAACAGAAATTTCAAAACTTAAGAAATGTCAATATTTGATTTTTTTTGGATTTCAATATTTTACAAACTTTCCAGGAAATTTACAGAGTCAAAACGGTAAATTAAAAAAATTAATATTTCAAAAATTTGTAATGAAAAAAAAACAAAAATTTTTGAAAAATCAGTTTTAAGTACTTGACATATATTTCATCTTTTTACCTAGGGGCCGAGGATTTGAGGAGGGCATCTTTAAGTTTGGGGGCGGGCCAGCCCTGACAGCCGATAAAGTCCATGAGCAAAACGTGGCTCTTCAGCAGTATAGGCTTGGGACTCATGATCCCGGCCTGATTCAGCCTAATCAGGTTCCTCATCTCCTTCTCAGCCCAGGTCCTCACCATTTTTCGGGGATTATGGCGACAGTATCCATGACGAAAACGAAATTCACCAGTCACATATTTATCTCGATCCTTCAAATGAAAAAATCTGTGATAAAATGTGCAATTGTGAGGCAACCAAATAGTTTTTCATTTCTCAAATTTTCACTTTTTTTTACATTTCTGGACTCTTCAAAATTTCTACGATAAATTTCCAATAAAATATTGGAATTTTTCAATTTGTTCATCTTAAACTTAATGACAACATTGAAAATCGTAAAAATTGAAAAAATAAAGGAGCTATTTTCGAATATTTTAGTAAGTTTTACTTTAAAAAAAAATTTTAACATCGAAAAATTCGAGATTCCTCAGATCTGAATCTCAATTCTACAATTTTTTTCTACATTTGTAGAAATTTTCTTCCAGCTTCTGATGTGTCTTATCAATTCCATTATCAAAACATTTTTAGACACATTACCTTAAAATGCAGAATTGATGTTTTGTATATCTTAATAGCAAATTCAATTCCAGTTTTCGAAGTTGCGTGGTATACATTTGCCTCTTTTCCTGTCGAGATACATCCATTTATTTCATCAATAATTCCCTGATTCAGCATCTTGAAGAGGATCATTCTTGTCCTAGGATCCATGACCTGCAGAAAATTTTCCGAATTAACTAAATAAAAAACTTTTTTTTTTTTTTTTTTACCATTTTGCAAAAATTCTAATCATTCAACATTTTCTTACTAACTTCCCGATAGGACGTCATTCTTTTCATACTAGTTTTAAGAAAGGTCCGAACACATTCATTATTTCTTCCTCATTATTTCCCAAAATATCTATCACTAATATATTTTAGTTAGAATTTCCATAATTGTCAATACGTCACCTGCTCGACAGTAGCTCGATCATGTTTATCTTTATGTCTTAACCGTTCCTTCTCAAATTTTTTATTATTCTCAATCAAGATATTAGCAGCGCCATGGGGTAGGCTGGGTCCCTCATACTTCTCAATATTAATTTTATTGGAGTAGCGTTTGAAGAGTTTATCCGAGGGCTGGAAGCTGGATACTCTGTTGGTTGTTGCTTGCGTGTTAGAGTGACTGGATCTTTGAACTGCACAATCCCAGTCATCATCACTGATATCCAGGCAATCGTTTTCATCACCAGAGCTCGCAATCCTGAGATCATCAAGATCTGGCTCGGGTTCCACAGCCTCCGCAGGGGGCTCGGACCACACTGGCTTACCCGCAAATCTGGGGACACTGTAATGTAGAACAGAGAACTGATACCAAGGCAACATTTGTTTATACATCAATGGATGTCAGTGTGTGCATGGAATCTCAATTGCCAGGAAAGCTCAATTGTCAAACGCGTGTGAAGTTGAAAAACGGAAATTTTGTAATTGTCAATATAAAAAATTGGTGATTTTAAAATGTGCGTTTCCGATGTCAAGAATTTGCGAAGAAATTCTTCTAGAAACGTACAGACGCTCCATTAAACACTGAGGCATCCCTGAAAATTGCACTATTTTTGACGTAATTTTGTCAATGACCTTGTAGTAATTATTTAGCATTTACCTCTGATTTTGAGTGTCCTCCGAATCACTCGCATCACTGAACTGACTGTCATGTATCACGGAAGTCATTTTATTATGTAAATTGATGATTCTTGGGGTGATTTAATTTTTCGGAGATTAGGAGTGAAGGTTTGACAGTAGCACACACGTGGGCAGTGGGCCTACTAGATTTGATGGTTAGGTTGGAGCATATCATGTCACATGAGTTTTCTGCGCATGCGTACAATATTTTTGTTTCTATATTTAAGAATAATTAGTTCAAATTGCATAATTAAAAAGCAATCTAGAACCGTGCTTTCGTTTAATATAAATCAAAGATTGATTATAAGCTTTAAATTTCAATGACTTTATATAAAATGAATGTCGTCCATGCGCACTAATTTTCATTTTTGGTTTTTCAGCAAGTCGTTCATTTATAATAATTTAAATGAAAAATTTAGAACTCAGGAGACCCAATTATACGTTTGCGCATGCGCACTACCTTAAAAATGAATTATCTAGATTCTAAGTATTTGAATAAAAACGTAAAATTAAAAAATGGCAGTCTTGTTTGCAAATACGAATTGTCAAATTGTCCTATAGCAAAAAGGAGAGACGAAAGGAACTATCGATATATATCGGAATTATCGAAAACCGTAAGACTGAAACCGACGCGCCACCAGTGCATGCAGAGGAAAACGGAAGTGCGCGTGCGCAGCACGCGCTACTGGACTCGTATCTATAAGAAATAGAACCATAATAGAATATAAATGAAAATAAATGGAAAGCTCGAAATTCAAAAAGTTGACAAGCGCAGTAACCAACATAATTTTTTTTTCGATTTATTTTACCTCATTCTCAAATTCTCACCAAAACATTGAAATCATTCTACAAGAACGGATAGTAATGAATTTTTTTTTACTAAATTTTCTTTCTGAAAACAATTTATTAAGTAGAAATAGGGATGACGATTGGTCAGGGATGGTACACTCTCCAGGACTATCTGGAATGACATTAGTTATGCAATAAAATTTGCAATGAAAACCATCCAGTGTTTAATTATTGTTGTTATTTTTTTACCACTTTCTTTTTCTACAGTAGATAAATGCCAGATTAACCTAAAGCGCATGTGACAATTCAACTGAACTTTGAAAAATGTACAAAAAACGGCAAGCAAAACTCATTAATAACTAACAAAAATTGGTCATTGTTTTCCAGCTTTACTCATTTTTCCAATACTTCAGGAAGAGCGTGACCTTTCGTCAATCGTGGAAGGTACGAAATTTACGTAGAAAATTCGAAGAAAAAGAACTCGGAAAGGCGGGAAAACTGGTTTACATGGAAGAAAGCGAATCTACGAAGTGGTGAAACACGAGAATGAGATTATTTCGTTAACCAGTGGTTTTACATAAAAATGACAGCCTACATTTTCGTTAGACAATTAAATTTCCCACAAAAAATGTCACGGACCATTTTATCGTAAAACTGCTTGTTCTCGAAATAAACCACTTCTCCTTTTCTACCATTTCTTCTTTTGTCAAAATTGAAAAATGAGATTTTACGATTTGTCAATTATATCGAAAACCATTGGCCTGAAGAAAAAAGTCAACTAACATTTTTTGTAGATAATTAAATTGCCAACAAAAAAAGTTATTTGATGTTATATGGTATAACCAACGATTTACGAGATTGAGCAAAAATTGGTCACCCTTTATAGCAATTGATCTTCTTGAATTCACAAACATTAAATTCGCGTGATAAAAGCTAAGGAAAACAGAAGTTGTGGTATGTAAATTCGGAATTAGGTTTGTCAGTCGGTATTCTCGGTGAGATACCAATTTTATGATTTTGTTTTTTTTTGGTGTCTTAGACGGTCCAGGGATTATTGTACGAATATTCAAATCCTTTATTGGTTTATTGTTGATTGTTTCACGTTTTTTTTTATTGTTTAGGTTTGATGTTCCAGGTGAGATGGGTAGAGAGTGTGATCAACTTTTAACGCTGATTATCGTTGAATCACAAATCTACAATTCACCACAGTCAGCTACAGTAATCTTCTTGTTGGTCTTGCCGCTCTGGTTGCCGAGAGCTTCGAGCTGAAATATTAATGTTAAAAATTAGTTTTTTTTTCCATTTTTGTTTTATTTTGTTTTATTTATTGTTTATTTTTTATTATTGTTAAATACGAAACATATTTTGTCTCTACAGAAGAAAAAAAAAAAATTTTGTAAATAGTTAAACCTTCAACTTTTTTGTGGATTTTTTGGAAGTACGAAAAAATAAAAAAGAGTATTCATTTGAGAATAACACGGTGAAATTTTGAAAATTATGGAAAATTTGAATTCTTTTCTTTTTGGAAAATATTAATGTTTACAATTGACATTTTGCGAAACCAAAGTTTTTTTTTATCTTTTAAAGTTTCAAATATTTTGTTTTAAATTTATGATTTTTTGCCATTAATCTTCTTGCTCAATTTTTTTTTCAAATTTGCAACCTCTCTCAAAGTGTTAGAGCTATTCATTTTCAAAATTGAAAAAATTGACTCTTTCCGAATTTTCACTTATAACGTTTTGAATTTGTTAATCAATTTTGTTGTATGAATTTGTGTTCATTTTGTTTTTAATTGAATACTTTTTTATATTTTCGAAATTGTTATGACATTTTTTTTGTCAATTGTCAAAAATATGATAGAAATGTTCACCTTTCTCACGACATCCATGCCTTCGATAACCTTGCCGAATACGACGTGTTTGTTATCGAGCCAAGCGGTTTTTACACACGTGATGAAGAACTGACTTCCATTGGTGTCAGCACCAGCGTTGGCCATGGAGAGTATGCCAGGCTCGGTGTGCTTGAGGGTGAAGTTCTCGTCCTGATAAAAGAAAATGAAAAAAATTAATTTTCCATAAAAAAAAACTTCACTATTTTGGAATTTGAAGAAATTTAAAAATATTTCAGGGGTTTGGAAACTTTAAAAATGCGTCCCTATAAAAATTAGAGCTTATTCAGTCACTAAGAATTTTGCATAAAACTAAGCACTGATAGAAACCTTGCAAAAATAATTCAGTAAAGTTCTGAATGTTTAAGATTTCAGTATCAAAATCTTTCTACCATTTTCATAGCCTTCCACTTTTCCACTCATCAACATCAATGAAATGTGAATAAACAAATTGGCAATTCATCAATGAAGCAATTAATCCTTACCTCGAATTTGTTTCCGTAGATGGATTTTCCACCAGTTCCATTGTGATTCGTGAAGTCACCACCTTGGCACATGAAGTTGGGAATGACCCTGTGGAAGCTGCTTCCCTTATATCCGAATCCCTTCTCACCAGTGCACAAAGCACGGAAGTTTTCAGCGGTCTTGGGTGTAACATCACTTCTCAACTGAAAAATTACAGATTATAGGAATTTTCATTAAATTTCTGATGGGGAGAGTAATAAATAAATAAATAAAAAATTGTTTATATATATATATATATATATATATATATTTATTAAAAAATAATAATAAAAATATATAGTGTGTGTACCTCTCGAAAACTTTACAATAAATTATTTGAACAGATTTATGACACAATCCAATGATCTTTAGCCCATAACAGTAATTGTCCATTTTTCACCGAAACATCTAACGGTCAAATCAAACACACAAGTGTCAGAAATAATGATCGAGTTTAAAATGTCGCTGGTAATCAGCCCTAGAGGTCAAACACGAGGACCAGGTTGAGATACTATCAAATATCCGTGATAATGACGATGTAATGATCCAATAAGCTCTCCAACTGGAGCCTGCGCATCGCGCATTTGAACTTCCCGCCAAATATCAAAAGATCTGCTCATTCTTTAATTTCCGGGGGGAACTCGACGAAAAGTCGATTTGGCTCTAGGGACGAAGGAAAATGAGTAATTTTAGGATATTCGGGGAAGTTTAATGACAGTTGTGTGAGAAATTTACCGCAAATGAATCTCCATGCGAGAATATTGCGGTGCGGTCTTCATGACATATATATATATTCATATATATAGTACAGGATATTGCACAGAAAATGATCCTTTTTAGGCCGAATTCGCATAGAAATATATTAGGCCTAACTATTATGCTTGATCATCATTCACAAATCCACTTTTTTTAAATTTCAATCTATTTCCCGCCATTTCTGATTTCTCAAGTTTACGACAATTTTTTTTTTTTTTTGTGGTGAAGCAATAAATTTCTTTACCAAATTTGCAACTGCAACAAACATTTTTCCTTGATTTATTTATTCATTTATCCACATTCCGTTACTCTTCATTTTTGGAATTTTTCAAATTGTGATCTATATGCAATTTATTGATCGTAAAAAACTGCGGCATTTTTCATATCTCATAATTCATCATTAATCATTAACTTATCAGGATGAACACATTGAGTAACTCGACATAATGAAATGACAGAATAATCATTAATTATGTAACTAAGATCGGCGTGGATTTGTCGGAAAATGTCAGATGCGATTTTTAGTGTGAGATGTCATTTTGTGATTTTTTTTATGGACTCGCTACGTCACTGGGTATTAATAAAATGGTGGGCAATCTGAATAATTGAGTTTTTTTTTAAATCTTTAGTACTGCAAGGTTGAAGTCCGGGTTCGAGTTCATAATGCCGTTTGTCGCATACATGAATAATAAAAACTCAAGTGAAAACCGCAAAAAAAATGTCTCATTTTTGTCCGCAAAAATTTTTGAAATCGACTTCTGCAAATTTCTCCAGACTTTCAAAGTGCGAACACAATATTACTTTCGCCACTAGGCCCGCTAAGCCACGAGTCTAACCTCGCTTAGCTCGGTTATGAGACCGCGCTTTATCGGACCAAGTGACAAAAAAAAATATTCGCCATTCGGCCTAAAACTTTCGTCTCGATCTCCAACCCCATCCTCCTCAAAAAAGTTTTTCATGCCTCATAACAAAAATTGCTATATTGTATTTCAATTTTTCCAAATTTCGGAAAAATTTACAAAAATTGAGAATTCCCAGAACTGGCGAAATTTTCATTTAAATTTCCTCCAAAATCCTGAAAAAATCAGATTGGATTAATGCCTGGGAGCGGAAAATTTTGCACGAGGCACGAGGTGAACAATGGCCGGCGTCCCCTCCCTCCCCACGCAAATCGTCCCCTAATTACGCATAAATTCCCCTCAAATTACCCAATTGACCGTTGGCTTTTCCCCGCTTTTATAAAAATTATGACCGCTTTAAAAATTCCAAAAACGCATTGATTTTTATTTCAAAAAATGGTCATCAGCGTGTGGTGGTGGTGGGGGGGGGGGGGGGGTAACTAAATTCCAGAAAATTCACCGGTTAGGCTAGTCCGCGCTTGAAAAAACGTGAGAAAACTATTAAAAGCGGGTAATTAGAGACTTACCTCCATGAGGATGCGGCCCACAGGGCTACCATCAACAGCCATGTCGAAGAAAACACGTGGTAAAGCCATTTTTTCGACTTTTTTTGAGAATTTTCTGACGAGAGATGCTAGGGACGGGCTACTGCGGCGGGCGGTGGCTCCCAAATGGCTGAAGCTGAAGGTCGAGTCAATTGACAAACGGCAGATCGATGCCAACGCCATTGGACAATGCTCGTTGTCTCTGTTTTACAATGTTTTGTGGGAATTTAGGGGGATAATTGTTGGCTATGTAGTGCGTAACAACTACTAAACACGTGGAGAGATATATTTGTGAAGTGTTTATTGCGTAATGAGAGAGCCGGGAAGAGAAATTCGGTAGAGTTGAGATAGCGCGCGATAATACGGGAGTCGTGGGCTTCCGGTGGACAAGTAGCGGCGCGCGAAATTTGAATTGACGGAAAGCGCGCTAATGGGTCATAGTAGATTGAAGTAGTATATTTTTACTTGTGATGCGCAGAACGTGATATAAATGAATGCGCGTGGAAGGCGGCATTCGATAACCTCAGGTTATTGCGCGGTGTAACATAATAGTGCATTTCATCACACCATCCGCGGTAGCACTTTTTCAGACTAGTTGTGGCACATGCTAGATTGCCACTCGCGGTGAAACCGAGGAGGTCAAGGGCGTGGAGGAGGGTCATTAAGTTTTGCACTGTGTGTCCGGAACAATACTTTTCCGGCCAAGGACTGCGGTAACCGGAAATCGCCTGGAAAATGGCGGTTTCCGAGGCCGGGAAGCGTTTCGAGCTGAATGATCCTCTATGCCAAACGGCTGATCAATGCCGATTGGACAAGGAAGTGTATTCACACGCGCTACGATAGATTTCTCCATGCCTCTACCATATGCCTAAATTTACCGCATATCCTTGGAAAATTCATGGTAGAAATTACCAGCAAAAATGTCCGCAGAGTGTGTGAATAGCCACTATCAGTGGACAATAGTCGATTGATCGGTTTTACAGTATCTTCTTATAATATCCTGTAACTATGAAGCACGTGAAGAAGGCTATTTGTGATTAGTTTATTGCGTAATGAGAGAACCCGGAGGAGAAATTCGTGAGAGTTAACATAGCGCGGGATACTACGGAAATCATTGGGTTCCGGTAGGCGCATGGTGGCGAGTGAAATTAAAATTTTGGAAAATGCGCTAATGGAAAAAACTGACTTCCATCAACTGTTTTCAAAATTGCGTGTGCAAAAATATCTTTCTCATATTGTTGCGATTCTTGCGTTATAGTATTGAATTGACAGGTTGCAGTTATGACGCCTTTTGATTCCTAATACAAGACCGAATGCACACTTCGCGCGCTGGATTACATTTTGAAATTAGAAGTAACAATATCTTTGCCGAAGTTGAAGATAATGTTGATAATTGATTCCGAAAAAAGGAGAGATTTGAGGTTTCCAATTTGGAGCAACCGTCATTTGGTTTTTTCGTAATTATCGCGGATATACAAAATTTTCAACGCTGCGCAGAATATATGAAACCCTCGAAACTTAATAAATTAAGAGAACCTCAAAAGATATCATCTTCAATAACTACATAAGTTATGACAACATGAATAGTTGTCATTCTTTTGAAAACTAAAGCCGAATCGATATCCCAAATATCGATGTTTATCGATGCAAACGCGATTACCAACCAACTTCACGATGTTATCTTACTAATCTCCGATCAACCAATGAATGAATCACGATTGAAGGATACAGTATGATAGACCAATCAGGAGTCGGCTTACGACTTTCGACTCTCACGATGTTCATTTTTGTGTATGCGCTTTCTTGAATAAAAAAATTGTATGTCCAAGTGCTTATTTTCATTATGATGAAAAATTTGGAATAGAACAGAATGTCTATATTTTTTACACATGTATATATTTATATTTATGTTCATATAGATAGAGGACAAGCGAATCCCTAAATAAAATAGAATTATTGCAGTAGAAGGAATTTCTATTTTTGTCCATATTTTTGAATTTTTTCGCAACTTGAAGTTTGCCGACATTCGGAAATTTTTTGAATATTAAAAAAAGTCCCACTGCCAATATTTTTTCCAAAGTCCATTGAGAACTAAAAAAAAAATAACGAATAAATTGCGAGTTGTTTTGAATACTTTAAACAATTCCCGAATTTCTCTTTTTTGTTTTCAGGAATGTGAAAAACTTGACTCGATCAGTTTATCAGAGAAAAAATGGCGCCCCCTGAAGGACGCTGAATGGGCTGAGCTTACAAGTCATTAGTTTCATGATTAATCCAAATAAATAAATTAGTAATTCGTGGAAAAAAAAGTGTTAGCTCTATTCCCAATTACCAATCTACCTCAGTAATGAGTAATTTATCGCCATTTGGGGCGGGGAAAAATCCACCCTGGGTCCGCAATGCTGGTGAGTACCTAATTCAATTGCAAAAATAAAGATAACTCAAACAAACGACTAATCAATCCATCCACAACCATCTCCTCAATCATCGATTAGAAAAAAAATTTTAACTGAATAATCAATTTCTACAAAAAAAAAACTAATTATTTTGGTTAAAAATTACCAAAAATTTGTAATTTTTTTTCATTGAAAAATATGAAAATTTTGAATTTTTGAAACTTGAAAAATTGAAAAAAATAATTTCATTTTTTCAAAAGATTTTTTTTTCTTTTTTTGGAACTGAGTGAATTGAAAAAAAATGGAATTCGAGCAAGTGAATAATTAACCTTACATTATAATCAATTTTTCCATTTTTGAGTAATGATTGGAAGACATCAAAATTTGGGAACAATCAATTTGTCTAAATCTCGAAAAGGCATAAAAACATTTTAGAATTCGTTTCCTAATTTCAGTTGAAAAATTTGATTGATACATTGAAGGAATTGGGAAATGCTGTGATCAATTTGGGGTTACCCATTTCACGTGAATTATTTCTTATTTTTTAAGAAGTGTCAATTTTTTTGAGTTGAGTGAGGTTTCTCATTTGTGAACAAGTTACATTTGTTGATGGACGTGATTGTTGTTATGCGATCAATCTGTTACGAAAGTGATGATCTCCTTTTCGGGAATTTTAATGTTGAAATAAAACGTGGGCGATGAAATGAGGGATATATATGACGATGAGGTCAAATGGGTTTTGTCACTGATAATAATAAGTATGCAAATATTTATGGGAAAATAGTTCTAAGTCTATAAAATACAAAAAAAAAAAATTGTTCTCAATTCCAAAAAAAATAATATAGCCACATTTTATTTAAAAAGCATGAAATGTCTAAATTTTATAATTGAATTACGGATTCAGAAATTGGAAGGAATGTCATTGAACTTCAGAGAATTTTATGATAATTTTTTCAAAAAATGAAGTTTTTGCATTTCATTTCAATTTGAAATGTCAAAACAAAAAACAGAATTTTTTTGGAAATTTTCTTGGAATATTTGGTGTTTCCAATTTTGTTAAGTCTTTTGATTTTTTCCAAAATTATTATTATTTTTTTTTGCAAATTCCTCTGAAGTGTAATTACAGTCAAATATAATTTTCGGAAAAAACTACGGCAAATAAAATAGAGAAGTTATTAGACCCAATGTTCAGTCTACTCAAATTATTGATGCAAAATCTTCTTTTTCGTTTTCTCAAGTTCAAAATGGGGATTTTCTAGGCCAGGGAATCCAAAACATCCAGCAACAGATGTTGGGGCAGGCCATGGGGAACATGGGAGGACAACCCATGGTCCAGTACCAACAGCAGACCCAGCAAGTCTATCAACAAGGCCTTGGTCTTCAGCAGCCCAATCTTACCATGGCCTCCATGGCCCAACTTGGCTCAAATCTCCCATCTGGGATTGCAGGACAGCTCTATCCTCAGGTAAGAATTTTTTAGCTTTTTCCAATTTTTAATATTTTATATTTTACTTTGTGGAATTTTAGCAGTTACCTTTTTCCAAGTCTCCACGTTTTGAACATTTAATATTTTTGGCTTTTTTCACTTTTTGAGAATCACAATTTTGAAGTTTGGGCATTTGTTGATTTTTTTGGTGTTTAAGTTTATAACATTCTTAATGCTTTCGATTTTTTGTCAATTTTGGAAAGTTTAAAAATTTCTTGGAAATTTTTGGATTGCCACAGTATTTCGATTCTGAAATTTACGAAATTATTTCCATTGTACAAAGTTTTGATGTTTGATGAATTTTCCAAGGTCTTGTTTATTTTTTTTTCATTCTTTGAAATTTAACTAACTTCCGGATTGTTGAGAAGTTATAGTAATCAGCAATGGTTCACACCATTAGTTAATCAAGTAGTTTAAATTAATATCAATTTTTGGCTTTTCTCAGATGTTTGAAAATTTTCAGAATTAAAAAGGAATTAATTAAAATAGATTTTCCTAAATTTCCGAAACTTTTGATGTTGTTAGATTTTTTTAACATTTCTAGGAATTCTAAAAATATGTCTTTTTTTCATTTTTTTTTACGATTTTGGAATTTTGGAGATTTTGAAGGATAGCTCTGTCCTCAGGTTGCCACGGTTTCGTATCCCACTCCGAGAACTCTGAATGCTAATGCGTTCCAGCAGCCAGTCCAGCAACAAGTCCAGAACGTCCAAGCATCGTCCACAAAACAGAGGGTTTTCACTGGAACCGTCACCAAGGTCCATGATAATTTTGGATTTGTTGATGAGGACGTGTTTTTCCAAACTAGGTATAATTTCTGCTGTATAATTTATACTTTCAAACTGTATAATCTCTCTACTCTGAGTATTTAATTAGATTGAACTGTGATTTTCGACATTTCCGCTCACTCATTTTTTTTTTGTCGATTTTGCAATGATTAAATTTCTGAAAAAATTTGTTGATTAAGAAAAATTTTTAACAGTTTCAAATTTTGTAGTGTTCACATTTCTCAAAGTGTCAAAATGCAATTTCAAATATCAAATAATTTGTAAAATGCAATAGTTTGAAAATAATTCAATATTTTTGTGAAATTTTGAAATTGTAGGCGCTTCCAAAAATGCCCAAAACACTTTTGAAAATTGTTAAATCATCAAGAAAAAACATGGAAAAATTGAAACGAAAGTTGACAAAAATTTGACAAAAAAATTCAATAGTCCGAAGTTCGGAAAAAAACAGAGATTTGAAAAATTCCAAGACTTTTGAAAATCGCCCAAAATTCTCCGAATCTCTCGAATTTCACAAGCTTTGAATATCTGAAAACTTCACAAACTTCAAATCTTTCCAAAGGTCAACAACCCTAAAAACCTCAAAATTATTGGACATTTTGAACATTTGGGAACATTCAAAAGTTCTACAAAATTGACAATTCCACGAAAAATTTGATATCCAAAGCGATTTTTTTTTTTTTTTTTTTGAAACTCGAAGAACGCCAAGAATTGAAAAATCTATAAAATTTTTACAAATTTCTCGGATTTAAAAAACAATGAAACTCCCAACTTCAATAACTTCAAACATGCTTTAATTCCAAGTAATTCAAGAACGTCATTTTGAAAATTTGTAAAAGTTAAGAAACATTGGAAAAATTTGAAATTTTTTTTGGAAATTTTGAAATAAAATTCCCCTTTTTTTAGTGCTTGCGTCAAGGGCTCCAACCCAACGATAGGGGATCGTGTATTAGTGGAGGCCTCATTCAATCCATCGATGCCCTTCAAATGGAATGCCACGAGGATTCAGGTTCTGCCTATGAGCGGAGCCGCGAACACCCCCGCGCAACCCTCCCAGAACCCCCAAAATCGTCAGAGCCAATCCTCACGACCCTCCACAGCCTACAATGCAGTTCCTCCGCCCAATGATGCCAATAGGTATTTTTTTGACAGTAGTACCTATAACATATTCAAGCTTATCAAAAATTTTCCAAATTTTCTTATTTTTCACAAATTTTTCAATTTTTAAAAATTGTAAATTTCCACAAATTTTTCAATTTCTAAAATTTTCAAATTTTTACAAGATTTTCAATTTCCAAAAATTTCATAAGAGAACATAGACTATTCAAGATTTGTTTTGTATTTTCTGTATTTTAAGAATTTTTTTTTTCGTTTCGATTTAGAGTTTTGGCATTTTTGGAAATTTTCATAAGTTTTTTGGTAATTCTAAGGAAAATTCTTTCTCCAAATTCTCGAGATTTCAGTTTTTTTTTACCATATGAGAATTTGTTCACTCTTAATTTATGAATATTTGGTCATTATTGCAATGGATAAAATCTCTTGACTTTTTTAATTTTTGTAATTGAAATTTCTTTTAACTGTGGACGAAAATTAAGTTACCGACTTGCCTTGAGCAGATTCCTCAGCAATAACTCGACCTCTGCCTCGAGTAGCAGGCCCAAAAACTCCAGGCCTAGGGAGAGGTCTAGGGAGCGAAGGAATGACGATGAGGAGGTCGAGAGGAAACGGCGACGAGAGGAGAGGACCCGGGAAAGGGAGAAGAAGGAGGAGAGAAGCCCCTCCAGAACGAGAAGAAGCAAGTCCCCCAGACCCAGACGCAGAACTCGAGTTGTGCCGAGGTAGAACAAATTCATATTTCTTGTCATTCCTTCAATATCTAAACTCTTTGGAATTTTGAGAATGTTTGCATTTGTAAATAATTTTCTTTAATATTTTGATTTTTTTTTGTAATTTTTCATATTTTTTTTGTAACTATTAAATTATTCAAAATCACAGGAGTTCTGGATTTTCGCAATTATTGAAATTCCTGAAATTTTTAAGATTTTTGAAATTTTTGATTTTTTTTTAATATTTGAAATTTTTGAAATTCCTAAAATTTTTGAAATTTTTGAAATTTTTGAATTTTTGAACTTTTTGGAATTAGAAATTTTTGTGCACAATGCTGGGAAAAGTAAAGAAAGCTGAACAATTATGTTTTTTTAAATAGGTACATGGTCCAGATACCAAAGATTGCTCTGGACCTTCCGGAGGCTGACGTACTTGAGATTAGGAGACGTTACCAAAATATGTACATTCCTAGTGACTTTTTCTCGACCAACTTTCGATGGGTCGACGCTTTTCCACCTCACACACCTTTCACACTCAACAAGCCCTGCAGCTTTCATGTTATGCATAAGGAAGTTGATGCAGGAGTGGAGAACAACGCAGTCCTGGAACCACCAGATGCGGATTATCTATTTTCTGCCAAGGTGGGAAGAATTTTTCATTCTCGAGAACGTTATCAAAAACGTTCTATATAGTTTAAATTCTCGAAATTTTGAATAATTTAGAAAATTCAGAAATCTTTGAAAATTTATATAATTTACAATATTGAAAAAACTTTGAGAAGGTTGGGAATTTTGAAAATTTTGAAAATTTTGAAAATTTTGAAAATTTTGAAAATTTTGAAAATCTTGAAAATTTTGAAACTTTTGAAAATTTTGGAAATTTTGAAAATTTTGAAAATTTTGAAAATTTTGAAAATTTTGAAAATTTGGGAAATCTTGAAAATTTGGGAAATTTCAAAATTTTGAAATGTTAAAAATTTTGACAATCTTGGGATTCAAAATTCCAGCGTTTGTAGAATTTTCAAAGGTGTTGAAATTTTTGAAATTCTCGACATCTTCGAAATTTTTCTAATTCATGCAATTATTGAAAGGGTGACAATTCCAAATTTTCGGAAATTTGGATAATTTCAATAATTTTAGAACCTTTGATAATCTTGAAGATCGTGGAAATTGTAAACCTCTCGACATCCTCGAAATTGTAAAATTATCGATATGAGGTACACAGCTTTTTATTTTTTTTTTATTCTTTTCTCCTGATTAAAATTCCTCAAAAGAAGATATTTCGTACCTTTTTTTTTACGAAAATTTCGAGAAGAATAGTGATGTTAGAGAAAAATGGTGGATCGGGAGTTTGGTCTGGTCTAGTCACATTTACCCGGGTTGCTGATGTTTTTTTTTCCACTAGGTCATGCTGATGTCGATGCCAGCGATGGAGGAGGTCTATAAGCGATGTTGTGGGGTCACTGAGGATCGGGATCCAGATCGAGATTACGTTCATCCTACTCGTCTCATCAACTTTCTGGTTGGCCTGCGAGGGAAAAATGAGACAATGGCCATTGGCGGACCCTGGAGTCCGTCCCTAGATGGACCTAATCCAGAAACTGATCCCTCAGTTCTCATCAAAACTGCTGTTAGGACCTGCAAAGCTCTCACTGGAGTCGACCTATCCCACTGCACCCAATGGTAAGGATAGAAATACCGATTTAAGGGTCTTTAAGGCACCCTTTTTAAATCCTGGGAATTTTATCACTTTCCGAGGAATTTTTGGAGGCTGTCTGGACTAACATCTTACCTCTTTTGGGGGTTTAGAGAGATTCGAAGGATTTTCTTCCTACATTTGCATTTTATTTTTTATTTTTAAAACACACATTATCGGATTTTTTTTTTAATCCAAATTTCCCAAAATTCTGATATTAAGAATGTTGGAAATTGGAAAAAAAATCTGGAAGTTTGAAAAATAGTAAATTGCAAGAATCAAACCATAAAAAGTTACCCATTGAGCCAAAATGTTGAAAAGAAAAATGAAGACACACACATATTTTTATCTTTACACTATCTCTCCAACAACTTCAAAAATTAATTTTTTTCTTTCCTATAATCTTTCTAAACTCCCCAAACCTTTTGGATCATCAAATCAGGTTCGTACAATTGAAAAAAAAAAATTCTACCATTCAAAATATCTTTCGTTTCGAGGGCCACACCAGAGGGAGCAGAACTTCGGCAAGGAAGCCCAAATATCATAAAATGACAAAAGATAAAACAGATCCCACCACCGTTTTTATCACCTAAAAAATACCCGAAATTTTTCCGATATTATCGAAAGTGATGAAACGCAATTTTCACATTTTTTTTCGACTATTCTTTTGGTTTTTTTTTTGCATTGCAAAACAGGTATCGCTTCCTGGAGCTCTACTACAGGCGTGCTGAGACGACACATAAGGGCAAAGTGTTGGCTTCGCGAGTTGAAACGGTCATACTATTTCTCCCAGATGTTTGGAGCTGTGTTCCGACTAAACTGGAATGGGATTCACTTCATCTGAGCTATAAGAGACAACTGGATAGGAAGCTGATTGGAGCTGATGGCGATACTGAAGTCCCTGGTGACAATGATGACGCTGCTGTTGCTGATCAAAAGGCACTGGCCCAAAAAAACCAACACACACACATTGTCACTCAAGCCCATTAATATGCATTTTTTTCATTTTTTTTTCTGTCCAAGTTTTTAGGCTTTTAGTTTCCTTGAGTTACTTTGTTTTTTTTTTTTTTAATTGGAAAAAATTCAAAAAAATTTTGAACTTTTGAGAAGTTTCAATTTTTTTAAATTTTCAGAGTTCTTTTTTTTAATTTAAATGGTGTAGTCGGAATATTTATAATTCATGGGTAATTTGAAAAAAAAATTGAAATTCAGAGCTTTTTAGAGTTTTTTTTGCAAGTCAATTTTATTGAATTTTATTTAAGTGAAAAATTATTTTTTTAGTATTATGACAATTCCGGTGATTTCTGAAATTCAGAAACTCCCAAATTTTGAGAATCTTGAAAATCCAAAAAAATTGACGATTTAGAAAGTTTCCAATTGAATTATTTTCGAGTTGAATCAAAATTCAAAAATTCATGTTTAAGAAATTTCAACAATAGAAAAAGTGCAAAAATAAAAAAAAAAATAATATCTATAAATTCAAAATTTTGGGTATTTTTCGAAAGTTCACAAAAAATGATCTACTAACCAAGGAAATTAATCGCCTAATTGCTTATTCGTTTTTTCCACTGGTAACAATTTTAAAAAAAATTTTATCAGAATTATTTCATTTTTTTTTCAATTCTCGAATTTTTTTATTGATGAATTTCACAATCACTGTCGTTTTTTACATTCTGCGTTTGTTGATATGATAATTTATGATACTTTGTGATAACCACACAGACACCAGAGACCAGGACTATTTGAGATAATCGGAGAATATTTTTCATTCGTATTTAATTGTTTATTAATAATTTTTGTGCGTGCAAGAAGCGAACGTATGATTTTTGTGAGTGGATGGGAGAAGAGTGAGAGAGGTGTTTTTAGGGGCTGCTTTATTGTTTGTAGTTTATTTATTTAATTTTTTTTTATGTTGAAATTTTATATATATACATATATATATATATATACATACATATATATTTATATATATATATGGCTTTTTGGCGGAGGATGGGCTCTAATCGAATGTTTTCTGGTTTCAGGATGAGAATACACCTGAGAAGAAGGACCCCACACATTATTCGGAACTTGATGTTAAGTCCATGAATGTAAGTTTTTTTAAAGTTTTTTTTAGTTCAATTCTGTTTTTAGAATTTTTTTAATTTTTGTAATTTTTGAATTTTTGAAATTGTCTAGATTCTTGTTCAACATGGTCAACAATTCGACATCCCTGAAAATTTGCCTTTTTAGTTTAGTCAATAAATTACCAGTATAAATTACCATCAATAAATTATGTTCAATTTTGTTATAAAAACTCCGTTTCTAAATCTCAAAATGCTCTTCCACAGGTAAACGATTTGCGTCAGGAGCTAGCTGCGCGCAATTTAAGTTCCAAGGGCCTAAAATCCCAGCTGCTGGCACGCCTAACGAAAGCGATAAAATCGGAGCAAGCAAAGGAGGAGGGTCGTCAGGACGAAGCTGAGGAAAATGAGGAGGAGGTGATTTCACCTCCAAAGGAGGAAACCAAGGAGGATAAAAAGACTAAAGAGGTTTGTCCAAAAAATTTTCCTCAAAATGAGAACGTCTGCAAATTTGGAAAATCTTTTTAAATATGCACGATAAAAAAAAGGAGATAAATATATAGAAATAAAAAAATTAGGAATTGAAATTACAATTTTTTTGAATAAATTTATTGAATGGACAAATTTTTTCGATAACCCAAAACTTGTATTTCAGCACGACGAAGACAAGAAAAAGAGTTCCGAGCGTGAGCGTGCCCTCCAGGAAAAGCGTTACTCACTTCCTGAGCCACCGCACATTCTGGTGCACCCCTCGCGAACTGCAAAATCCGGCAAATTCGATTGTACAGTAATGTCGCTCTCCGTACTTCTGGATTACCGTCCTGAGGACACCAAAGAGCACTCCTTCGAGGTGTCTCTCTTCGCCGAGCTCTTCAACGAGATGCTCATGCGAGACTTCGGTTTCCGGATATATCGCTCCCTCTGCTCACTTCCGGAGAAGTCGCCACCCAAAGATGAAAGTCCAAAGAATACGAAGAAAGAGGACAAGTCCGAGGAAGACAAGATGAGTAAGAATTCATTCATATTTTGCTAAAATTCACCCGCTGCTCTTTTCAGGTTTTGCATATAAAATTCCTCAAAATGAAGCTTCTAATGAGAGTGGGAGTCTTTCAACGGTTGCGCTATATCTCTAATGCTTGTTGCCACGTGGCGACATCTGTGCGCATGCGCAGATTGGCTCTAAGACTTACAGCGCATGCGCAGAACAAATTTATAGATTTCATTGCCATTGCCTTTTGCAAAATTTATCTACAGTGAATTACAGTTTGGATTTTTTAGTAACAATATCTTTTCACGATGTTATCTGACTGATCTCATCAACCAATAAATGGATCACGATTAAAAAATGGATGAGGACAGACCAATGAGGAATCGTCTTACGACTTTCGACTCGATGTTCAGTTTTGTGTATGCGATTTCTTGAATAGGATGCTTAATCTGTTTCGTGTAGAAGACAAGGACAAGGACAAGGACAAAGACAAGAAGCGCAAGGACGAGGATGAACGAAAGAAGGTTCCGAAAAAGGACGAGAAGAGGCGGGAGAACAGTAAGGACAAGAAAGATGTAGACAAGGACAAGGATAAAGAGAAGGATAAGGACAAGGAGAAGGCTCAAAAAGTGGAGGAGGATGATGAGTCCGAGGAAGATGATGATGACGATGATGAGGATTCCTTGAGAGAGGGGAAGAAGGAACGAGATGGAAAGAAGCGGAAACTACGACTCTATACTTATGATCCTTACTTGCTCCTATCATTCGTCTACTTCGACCAGACCCACTGCGGATACATCTTCGACAAAGACATCGAGGAACTCATCTATACCCTGGGACTGAATTTATCGAGAGCTCAGGTAAGAATTGAGAACAGCATGAACGATTCATCTTACCAGCCATGTAATCAGCTGAGATTCTTTTTTCGCCTGACCTTTGGTTTTCGGTGAATATCTCGAAAACTAAGGGGGATAGAAGCAATTTGGGTATGACCTTTTTTATAGAGCATGAAAAGAGCTACAATTTTTGCTTCATACAAAAATTGCCAGCTATCACGCATTTTGAGATATTCACGGAAAACTGGCGCTGGGCGAGAACAGACTTCAGGGAGTCGAGCACGTGGCTACTGATGTGGAGAGCACTGTGAACCATCGTGACTATTGTATAATGGTTGTACAAATGTTGTACTATGATTGTCTAATTGTTGTGCAATGGTTGACCAACTGTTGTGGAGTTGTCGTGCAATTGTTGAATGTTTGTGCAATAAGCCTGAAAGTAGGAAATTCTTGGCCAACTGTTGTACAATAGTCGCATAATTGTTGCAGTATTGTTGAACGCTTGTTCAATGGCCGCCTAACTGTTGATCAATGGTCGTAAACTGGTTGTACAGTCTCAACTATATCGTGTAACCGTGAATTTGTGGTACATTTATCTTGCAGTTGCTGTACAATTGGCGTGAGATTGTTGTACAATGGTCATCGGATTGTTGAACAATTATCGTAACATTGTTATATGTTCATCGTAAAATTGTTGGACACGTGTCGTGTAATTGTCGTTGGAGTGTTGTACAATTTTCATGAGATTGCTGTACGATTGCTATGCAATTGTTGTGTCATTGTTGTACGATTGTCGTGACCTTGTTGTACAATTGTCGTGTCATGGTTGTGACATTCTCGTGTCCTTCCTATAATATTGTTTTCGAATTGTACAATTGTCGTGTCATTGTTGTACATCTGTCGTGTTATTGTTGTACAATTGTCGTGGCCTTGTTGTACAATTGTCGTGTCATTGTTGTGAAATTGTCGTGCCCTTGCTATAGTATTGTTTTAGAATTGTACAATTGTCGTGTCATTGCTGTACATCTGTGGTGTAATTGTTGTACGATTGTCGTTACCTTGTTGTACAATTGTCGTGTCATTGTTGTGAAATTGTCGTGACCTTGGTGTACAATGGTCGTGTCATGGTTGTGACATTCTCGTGTCCTTGCTATAACATTGTACAATTATCGCAAAGTTGTCGTTGGATTGTCGTCCAATTGTCGTACCATTGTCGTTCAATCGTTGTGTCATGCTATTGTGGTTATGGTATTGTCGTCGAATTGATGTACACTTATAATAAGGTTGTCGTTGAATTGTTGTAGAAGTGTCGTTGAATTGTCGTAGAAATGCTGTACAATTGTCTATTAATTTTCAGGTGCGGAAACTCGTGCAGAAGGTCGTCACAAGGGACTCGCTTCATTATAGAAAATTGACTGATCGTTCCAAGGATGACGAGGATAAGGACAAGGAGCGAGAGGAGGAGGAAGTAGAGGAGGATGAGGAGGGCTTGAAGGCTCTTGCTCTGGGAAACAAAAAGTTGTTGCCTGTTTTTGGTGGACAAGTGCCCTCGAAGAGGGCTCGTGGTACCTCTAAGGAGGGCGAGGTGGAGGGGGAGGTGGGACTGGCTGAGGGCTTCATCATGTTCAGGGGCAGTCTTCTTGATGTGGGAAAACTTGTGAGCCAACTCAAGAGGAGCGAAAAAGCCAGGATCGACACTGAGGCCAAAATGGGAGAACTCCAGAGGGAACTGGGTCTCGTTACCGAAAAAGCCCAAAGAAATGAGAGGAATGTGAGGGACCTGGGGGACGACCTCAAGGGCTACAAGGACAAACTTAGGAGTGTTGAGGAGAAACTCAAAAAGACTTCGGTGGGTTTTTACAAAATTGATACACTTCTAATAATCCTTTTTTTTTTTATTTATTTATTTATTTTTTGTTTTCAAAAATTTCATGAAAAATTATTTTTTAATTTTGTTATAATTAAACGTATGGATCCATGCTGTCAGAGCAAACAAGTTGGAAAAAAAAATTAACAAAATTTTAAAAAAAATTGAAAAATGTGAAAAGTTGTAAATCAAATTTTTGCCTTTTCTTGGTCTGCAATTAATTTTGGTATTTGTGTTTTCAGTCCGAGTGCCATACGTACCTGAGTACTTTGAAGAACATATATCACTCGACATCGAAAGTAATCCAGAGTGACAGTAAGAAGGTGGAAATAGTGGAAATCCAGGATGAGAAATCAAGTGAGATTAATGGCTCCCAATTTGAGGGAAAGTCCAAGAGTGATACGAGGTGGAGCGATGGTAAAAATTCAGTGAAAAAGGAACTTGAAGATAAGGAAAAGAAACATGAGAAAATTGCTGTTAAAAAGGAGTCTGTGGACCCAGAAAAAGACAAGAAATAATCGACCAATTTTTATTTATTTGTATCAAACATCGTTGACACCGCCATAATTTCGTGAGCTAAAATTCGTTTTTCTTTTCTAAATTTTGTTGCCGACTTTTTTTTTTGACAAGTTTTTGTCAATTTTTTCTAATTTTCGTTTTGGGGTAATTCCCAAAATTGGAATTTTCCACAGAAATTTTGATGGAAAATAATGAAAGTTGATAAAACATTGAATTCAAGGAATTTAAAGAAGTGTTGGAATCTTTGGGATCTATCAAAAAATTTCAAGTTTTGGTAAATTTTTTGAGGTTCTCAGTTCTTGGAAAATTTCAGATTCTTCAATTTGTCAAATTTCTGGTTATCTACTTTTTTTTATTTTTAATTCGTTAAAATTGAACTTTTTAACGTTCAATCTTTTTCAGAACTTCTGGCTCTTTCAGTTTTTTTTTCAGTTTCAACATTTCAAAAAATATTAAAAGTTTTGACATTTCTGAAATTGATTTTTTGAGATGTTTTTCAAATTTTGGAAATCTTGAAAGTTTTTGAAATATTCAAAAACTTCAAAATTCCTAAAGTTTATTAAATTAAATTGTGTTGTATAAAACTTGAAATTTTTTGATAGCTTCCATCTGATTCCAGAAAATAATCAGTTTAATTGGTGAAAGTTGATTTAATCTCAATTGTAATTGTTGAATATCTCATTAATTGATAACTTTACGAGAAAGCCTCTAAGGACATTTTTTGTGGAGAATTGAATTATCCACAAAAAAGTCTTATGACTTTTTTCTCCACACTCAATATTTTCCAATATATTCACTCTTCAGTTTTCTTTTTCTGAATTTTCCTAACTTTGTGAGTTTTCACAGGGAATTAAAAATTGTAAAAATAATTTTTTGCGCCCCATTTTCATACCAATTTGAGTCACATTAGTGGTGATTAAACCCTCGCAATAATGATTTTCTAATTACATATTCTAATAGGTAAGATAATTAGTTCAATGAACTGAATTGCTCATTAACGCTGGAGTTGTGTGAACTGAGAAGATGAATTAAATTAAATTCTAAATATGCCATTATATTTGATTCTGGAAGTTTTTGAAATTTTCCAGTTCTGGGAGATTTGAAGGATTTGCAAGTATTAATTTTTCTTTTGAATTTTCAAAAAAAAAAAAACTTTTCTTTTGAAAATTGGTAAAATTTTGGCAATCTGTCAAAAGCTTGAATTTCCCCAAAAATTTCTCAATTTTGAAGATTTTGAAAAAATTTTGAAAAAATATTTTTTGCACAAAATCTCCAGTTTGAAAATGATTACAAATTGCAACATTTCAATTTCTTTTTAATCACAAAACTTTGAAAATTTTTGAGAGAAATTATTTTTTTTGAAAATTGTCAGTTGGAGAATTATTAAAAATGTGAATTACGAAATGTTGAAGAATGCTGAAAATTTTGACGATTTGTGAATTTTTTTTTGAAACAATTTTTTTTTTACTATAAAAAATTGTATAATTGATCTTCTCTAGTTTTTGCAACCCAGAAATTGAACGAAAAATCAATTAAAAAATTGTGTAAAAATACGATCTATTATGAGACTCAAATTTTTTATTTATGCAATGGCATAAACAATCTTTTGGGATAATCAATTGAATAAAATAATTTTTAAAAACCGATCAATTGTTGATTTGAGACGCATCAACAACATCAGTTCATGATGGAAAGTAATTTGTGTATCGGTTCAGTGAAAATTGCCACAATTTTACACTGAATTAGTTGATTAATTGGACGATAATTAATGAACGAGAGAAACGATGTATGGGGGTGATGTGCGAATAAAAGAGTTGATTAGTTTGATAAAATTTTTTAAATTTTTACGGAAAAATTTATTCCAATTTTTTAAGCATGTTTCTGTAGTTTAAAAAAATTTGTTTTCAGTTAACAAATTCGGTAAATTGTTCTAAATTTTCCAAAGTTTTGGACATACAAAATTTTTTGGACATACGAAATTCTACAATCTCCAAAAATTCCCAAAATGTTTCCGACTTTCTGAAATTTTTGAAAATTCATCAAAGTTTGAATTTTTTTTCTAAATTTCCAAAATTTTGCAAAAAAGTTATCAGTTTCTAAAATTTTTGAAAATTTTACCTGCCCCCGCAAAAAGTAGTAATTGTTCCGAATACCTTGAAAAGTTCTACGAAGAAACCCCAATGTGTTTTTCGCGGGAAATTTGAATCTCCGAAAACATCCTTCAACAATTTTCCCATGAGCCCAAAACTTGTCGGGCAAATTTCCCCAAAAGTACAACCACCACTTCATATATTCTCATTTTTTATTTATTATTTTCCATACTGTTAAGCACTGCACTAGTCTCACTATTTTCGGCTAACATAATTACTCGTTTTCTCCGTACAAAACCCAACATTGTGTAATTACTTTTAAATGGAATAACAAGAACCGAACAAAAATCATTTGTTTCATGTTATTTCATCCAATTACAATTTTCTAATCACCGAAACATTTCAATTTTTTTGATTTTCAGGAGGTAAGAATGTAGAGAATTTTTCAAATCGAAGCAAATTAAATAATTTTCAGCATAAATTATTGATTCATTAATTTTTTAGGCCCTCGATTCGATCGAACATTTAGCTTTTCGTGAATATCTCGAAAACTATCGATCCTATCGAAAATCGATAAGAGTGGTTTTTTGTAGATAATCGAATTTCCTACTAAAAGTGTCATTCGACTTTTCTCGTACATTCAGTAGTTTTCGAGATATTTCAAAAATACATCGCCATGTTTTTTCTCATTTTTGGCTTGATTCTTTTACTACTCAACAAATTTTAATGGTCCGTAAATTTGGAAAAAAATAAATCTCTAGTCCTATGAGGACCTCTATATAATCATTAACGAAATTGAAGAGAATTTTGTATTTACAATGTTAAATTAATTCTAATACTGCGAGGTAAATTAGTTAATTGACTAAATTTGATTCTCGCAAATGAGAGGGTTTAATCAATTAAGTAATTTCGGTATTTACAAAGGAATTTTCTAAGAGTTCATCTTTGATAAGCGGGATTGATTTTAGAGAGAAGACAATCTTCGAAATTCAATTTTTTTCCTTCCACTTGCGAATATTCGATTTTTTTTTACTCTTTTTGAAGTACTTTTGGGGGTTGTAATTTATTCTGAGATTTTCATAGACATTTTTTGAATCTCAATCGTAGAAAAAATTAAAACTACTAATAAATTCCCATTTTCGAAAGATGTTCAACATATCCTTAAAACTTTGGGGAATTTTCTTTTTTCTTCGATTACAAATTTGTTTTGGAATTTTTTAAAATTTCCTTTTTTTTAGTTTACAAAAAAGATAAGATTTCTAGAAAATATGGGAGTAAAAAAAATGGAATTTCGTAATATTTCCATCCCTGCTAAATTGTCCAATTTTCATATAAATAGCAATAAACTAAAATTTGACATAAATTGTTACGTATTGTGCAATCGGCCATTGGCACGTGGTATAAAAGTGGGGGGAAATTTTTTAAACGATGGAATGCAAGATTTTGGATTTTCCACTTTGACGTCACCGTTGGCTCTATTCGTTATTTCTCCTTTGGGTTTCAGTAATTTTGATGTACGTTCTGGTAATTTACGCGAATTTTTCCCAAGCTCCACAAGCGATGGTTGACGCAGCGACGAATTATGATGGCTCCACGAGTCACTCCAACTGAAAACAAAAATTGCAATTAAAAAAAATGTAATTTTTTGGGGAATTTTTTTAATTAAAACAAAGCTTTTTTACAATTTTTTAGAACTGTCCAAAATTTGGAAATTCTGGAAGATTTGTGAAATGAACGTTCAAATAACGATTTTCAAATTCATAATTTGTTTTGAATTTACAAAAAAATTTAAGACTTTCGGGAAATTATTTTTTTTTATTTTTTTTTTTTGAATTTGTGAAGAATGTTGGCTTCCAACATTCTCCAAAATGTGTATGTGTGAATATTTCGACAATTGTGAAAATGTTTTGGACTTTCTTTTTTTCAAAATATCCAATTTTTGAATAGTCAATTTTTGGAGTTATTTAAATGTCCAAAATTACTGACATTATTGTTTCTTAATTTTTCAGTTTTTGCTATTTTTGGAATCTTCTAAATTTTGAAAATTGAAAAAAAAATCTACTTTGTAAAAGTTTGAAAAAAATTGATTTTTCAAAAATTTTGAAATTCCCGGGATTTATAAATTCATCAATTTTCTGAAAATCCTAATGTTAAGTCAGCTTTTTGTTTTGTTTAATTGACAGAGAAAAATAAGGAAGAATTTGTTTTAGCAAATCGAATTCTCCACAAAAAAATGTCATCAATTTTTTTTTTAATTCTCTAGTTTCCGCAATTTTGGGGAAAAACTGAAGAATTTTTTGTTTATAGTTAAAATATCAGAAAAATATGGAAATATTTGAGAAAAAAAATTTGGATTATTTGTCAAACAAATCATTTTTTGTCATTATTTTCTAATACACTCTAATACACTCACCCCACAGGGCTAAACAATGCAGCATGAAACATGTGTTAATCGTGAATCCATTACTACCACAAATTAGTTTTTCTTCATTTAATTAATAGAAAATTCGAGCTAATTAATTAATCAGGTAATTGTCTACTATCACTCCATGCTTTGATGATTCCTCTAACATCACTCTTTAGAAGGGGTAAAAATTTCCTCCAATACAATTTTTTCTACATCTCTAGGGCCCATGGGGATTTTTTCATGCAATTTCATGATATTGCAAGTACACTGAGAGAAAAATTTGGTTTTACCGAATCATCGGTGTTCGGCTATAGTTATGGTATTCTTTTCTGGAGTAATTGTCTTGGGAGAAGTCAACCACAACAATCCAAAAATTCGATGAAAATGAGTATCAAGAATGCTCATTGATTTAGAATATTCGGGAGAAGTCTGCACTATCTATCTATATATAAGTATTACATATTCATAGAAATTTCTCATTAAGTTAGAATTAAAATTTTGGGCAAAAGGTTTTTTGAAGGGAAAATTTTAGGGGGGAAAAAAGGGAAATTTTTTTTCGCAAAGTATATAACTTTGGGAACAGGAAATACGATGGAACGAAAGGAATCAATTCTCTCAAACGAGTTCGGTGGCGCGTGCGTCGCACGCGCATTTCCTTTTTCCGCCGCTCTGACTGGTGTCGCGTCGGTTTCGGTCTTACGGTTTTCGATAATTTCGATATACACGTATATCGATAGTTTTTTCCGTCTCTCCTCTTTACTATAGGAACATTACTGCCATCATTTCAGGGAAGAATACGTTAGGCACCACCGAACACTGTGGATTCGGCAAAACCAAATTTTTCTCGCAGTGCAGGTAAAAAATGACAAAATGAAACAAAAATCGCAGCAATTTAAAAATTCTGGAGAATCTTGAAAATATAGTTTGGCAAATTTTAGAAGGTTCAAAGAATTTGGGAAAAAAA
This sequence comes from Asobara japonica, assembly GCA_026005395.1. Lineage (NCBI taxonomy): Eukaryota > Metazoa > Arthropoda > Insecta > Hymenoptera > Braconidae > Asobara > Asobara japonica. The sequence goes on from BQMI01000519.1 coordinate 1,352,322, forward strand.
TGGGGAAAATGCGAAAAATATATAGCTATTAGAAAATTTGCAAAAAATGTTCGAAATTTGGGAGACAAATAAAAATAATAAACATTTTTATTTTTGGATTTTTCCAATTCTTGACTTTTCGAATTGTTGAAAATTGAAAGAAAAAAAATCACTGAGCTCTATAGATTAGATGAGAAGTACTATCGATTTACGACGGTGATTCTGAGATTAAGCAAATGGGCGTAAATGAGGAAATTTAAGGCGCACAAAAGTACATATCCCATAACAAAGTCACAGGAACTGATGCACTCTACCTTCCCGATCCTGAAGCTGGTTTTTTTTGTTGACACCAGGGCAGCATAAAGGTTGTTTCATGAAGATTTTATGAAATATTATGATTTTTGGTTATATGCATGATTTGTCTTGGGATGATTGAGGGGGTTGTCTTACCTAACGAGAGGCCCCATGCCACCTTCCTGAGGGAGTGACTGTAGCAAAGATGGTCCAGCTGATATTGGTCGAATCTTGGCAGAGCAAAAATAAAAAGATGAAATTTTGCAAAAAAAAACCATCTTTTAGGTTATGAATTTCATGAAATTTTTAAAATTTAGAAAATTTATGAAATTTATGAAATTTATGAAATTTATAAAATTTATGAAATTTATAAAATTTAAGAAATTTATGAAGTTTATGAAATTTATAGAATTTTTAAAATTTATGAAATTTATGACATTTATGAAATTTATGAAATTTATGAAATTCATCAAATTTGTGAAACATTGTGAAATCTGAGACATTTCAACTTTCTTCAAGATGTTTGAAGTTTTTTTGAAATTATGATTTTTTTTTTAATGGACCCCTCAACATTTGTGGATTTCTCGAAAGGAAATTGTGTTTCGGATCTCAAAAAATTGTAAAATCTCACTTGTTGAACTAGAAAATAAGAATTACCTTTTCCGTCTGCGTCGCTGCATTGCAAACGTCTTTGGACAAAGTACTATTGCCATTGATTGATGAGGAACAGCTGGGTGAATCCGTACTATTGATGAGATCTTGTTGTTTAGCAACTTGCAGCTGAAAAACACCAAAAAATCACTTCGATTTTGTTGCCTATTATTTGTGGAAATTTGTAATATTCCAAATCATAAACATAAAAATCGGAATCGTTTCAAAAAGCTGATTGTGCACTATTTTCGTAACTAAAAGTTCAGATAGCTTGGAACTCCTGGAATTATGGACAGACTTAAAATCTGTTTTTTTTTATTACATTAACATTTTTTGCATTTCAAAATGTCGCAATTTTTTGTATTTTTTGTATCTTTTCAAATTTGTGAAAATAATATTTTCCCAAAATTTTTGAATTACGAAATTCCCGCAATTTTTCTCCAAAATTAGTTTTTATCCATCCACTCACCCATCCACCCACCCAGCCACCCACTCACTCATCCACCCACCCAGCCACCCACTCACTCATCCACCCACCCACCCATTCATCCACGCACTCACCCACTCATTCACCCATTCACCCACCCGCCTACCCACCCTCTCACCTGCCCACCCTCTCACCTGCCCACCCTCTCACCTGCCCACTTTCTCACCCACCCACCCTCTCACTTAGCCACCCTTTCACCTACCCACCCTCCCACCCAACGAACCTCCCACCCACCCACCTACCCACGGACTCACCCCCCCCTACCCCCCCTACCCACCCACCTACCAACCTACCTACCCACCTACCAACCCACCCACCGACCCACCCATTCACCCACCCATTCACCCACCCACTTACCCACCCACCCACCCACCCACCCATCCACCCACTCACCCACCTACCCATCCACCCACTCACCCACCTACCCATCCACCCACTCACCCACCTACCCATCCACCCACTCACCCACCTACCCACCCACCCACCCACCCACGCACACGCACATCCCATTTATTGAACTGTCAATTGAGGAAGGGGGAATCGTTCCTGGAGGTTGCACCTCAATTTGCTGCTAATGGGATTTTCTTCATTAGTGGAAATCCTTGGGTAATTACCTGAATCTGCTGTATTGTCCTGTCCTTATCTTCTAACTGTCCCTGGAGAAATATCACCTGTCTTCTCAGGTCAGATAATTCGTCAGCCACGTTCAGAGCACCATTGGACAGACCCGTCGACTCCGTCGTTCCGTCTTCGTTCAGGTTCGGGAAGAGGCCATTCACCATGGGATTGGTGAACGGATTGAGAGTTTCCGCCTGCGAAATTCAAAGCAATTTTAGAGCGGAGAAATTTGATATCTGAACAGATTTCATGGACGGACGAATTCAGGAGCGAACTAGGATCAGCTTTTGGATTTTACCGCACTTTTGGGGGAATAACTTGAAAACAAACGGAGATGGACAACTTTTCGTTAAGACCTTTTCTCTTGAGCTCACTATTTCCTACTCAAAAGTTTTTATGAACAAACCTCTAGCTCTCTGCAATTTCGGGTTATCCTTCGGAAATGGCGGTAAAACGCGCTGATCCTGGGTTATCACTTCGCAATTAAATTTCCAAGGCAGTCAAAAATTTGGGAAAATGTGAAAGTTTTGACATTTTTGAAATTGTTGAAATTTTCGGAATTCTTTGAAATTTTGGAAATTTCCTGAAATTTTTTGAGGCTTTTGGAATTTTCGAAATTGGAAAATTGCAAAAAAAATTTACATATGCAAAAAGTCTTGTAAAAATTTTGAAATCTTAAAATGTTCAACTTTTCAAAATTGTTGAAATTTAAGAAAAATTGAGCTTCTTTCGATTCCAAGGCAAATTGTGGGGGTCTAAAAAGTTAGGATTACTTAAAATTTCTAAACATTACACTTCGATGGATAAGACAAAAATGGAGTAATAAATGATAACCAAAAGATGATGACATACCCTCGTCAAATCTTTCTCTCCAGACTGGATTCGGATTAGAAGTCAGGGAATAATCGAGAAATAAAACAAAAACAAGAACAAAACATGAAAAAGAGTTAATGAAACACTAAACAAATAATAAACAGTGCATACGAACAGAATTTTTTTTATAGGAAAAAAAAATAATAAAGATTACAAAAAAAAAATTAAATTTTGTTATTAAAGAAAAAAATATTTGAATTTGAAAAAAAACACCAATTTTTTTTATTGAGAACGATCTGTTTTTACTAAAATAGTTAAAAAAAAAAAATTAATTCATTCATTTTTTATGATAAAAACAGATTTTTTTTATTAAAAAAAAAAGAATTGCTGTTTAATTGACATTATAAAAAAAAAACAGTTTTAGGAAAAACAGTAAAAAAAAACAGTAAAAATTGATTTTAATGGGAAAAGCATGCGCATGAAGCTTACACGATAACGTCACATGGTTAATGGTCCACAATTTAATTAATGACGTTCGAAGGAATAAAAAATGATAGAAAAAAAATGAAAAAAATTACCTCCTGAACTACTCGCATGAGCTTCAAAAGACCCGTCTTTATGGAGACAATATCCTGATGATAATTGCATCTCTCGAGCCTCGGACTTCCTTCATCACCCGAGTCAACACTGAGACTTGGTGATTGACCCTGCATAAAAAATAAATAAATCAATTATTGGTTCTTGAAAATGTAGAAATTCAAAAAAAAATCTCAAAAAAAATTTGAAATGCAAATTTTTCAATTGACAAATTTTTTCAAAACAAATTTACAAAAAAATTGGTACATGACTAATTTTTTTTTGAATTCATAAAATTTTTAACATATCGAAATTAGAACCAAAAAAATAAGTCCCAACTTCTAGTGACACAATTGATAGTAGAGTGAAAATTTTCATGAATAGCCAATTATTTCGTCAACTAATGAGTTTAGGGGAAAATGTTATAAAGCCTTTTTTGTTGGTGATTGAATTCCCGTGAAAAAAGTTTAATGCACTTTTTCCCTGGGGACTCTCATTTTCGAGATAATCGAATTCTTGTGATGTCTATACAGTGAAAACGGACCGAGTTATACTGTATCTGTGATTTTTCATAGGAATAATTCGAAAAAAAAATTACTCACATTCCCAGCAAAAGTTTGTTTGAAGGGACTGGCGATTTGCCGCGTCCTGAGGCTCTCCTGAGACCTGGGGGAGTCAGTGCCTAGTCTACTTCTCAGGATTCTCGATGTTCTTGCAGTTGCGATTCTGTAAAAAAAAAATGGGAGATAAAAAATATTTGTTTTGTTTCCAGACTTCTCTTTCCACTCTTATTTGAACTAAATTAATTTCGTTTATTTAAATTAAATTAACTGCAAAAAATTATATATAGAGCTACATTGAGGTAACGTTGTCGGGAAAGCGGAGATCTATTTTACCGACTGCAGAAAAGGTAGATATCATCATTATTCGCAGTCGGTAAAATAGTAATCTGACAGACCTACATAAGACAATAGTATTATGCTTCGTTTTATATTGTCAAAATAAACTACAGCTTCCAATGCCAGTAGATAACCAGCAATCGGTAACATTTTATTCTACCTTATCCATCATGGATAAGATAGGAATCTACGTTATCTGTAACCGAAAAAATAGGGCACCCTGTTTGATCGACAAAAGACAAAATCAATATTTGAGAATTCTCAATATGTCGATTATAATTGTGGGAGAATTATAGTCCTGTTTTATCGACTGTAGAGCACTAAGTGAACTACATGGGCCACTGTCGAATAAAATAGTAATCTACTTTATCCTCAGTCGATAAAATCGAACGATTTTTAAGATGTAAAATTCTGGGAAATTTTTAATAAACAAATTAATTCCTGAACATATTCTCTATATCCTTTCACCAGAATTCACGAAATTGTTTTATCAGAGTCTTGCTCAAATAGGGACTAATGTAGTGTTTTTCATGGCAAGATAAAATTGTTTTTTTTCCCTTTCTAAAATAGTTTTAACTACCGGTAAGGCAGTATTCCACATCATCTACCACAAAATATACCTATACATTGAATAGAAAAAAAAAACAAAGTAGCACCCTGAAGTACTTGTGTTGTCTTTATAGAATGCGCAAAATGGTTTTATGTAGAGGTGCAATTAGACACGGAGATAAATTCCTATTTTACCGACTGTAGTTTAAGTACTAAACTTTATGATCTACAATCGATAAAATAGTAATCCACATTATCTACGGTCGGTAAGATACTGGCGAACGTCCCCCCCCCAAATGAATCTCTATTTTTTTCTATACATCCCCATGAGTTTTCAAATTGTCCATCACAGATGACACTTTTCCTTTCCTTCTTTGGGTCTCGATATAACAGACTGCTGCTGGCTAGAAGACACGGGTGTTTTACAGTCGATAAGGTAGAGGTCTACATTACCTACCGTGGATTCCCTACGTTATTCTACCTTGCCGGCCGTCGGTAAAGTATTATTCTACATGATCTACAATCGGTAAAGTTGGAGAATACAGTACAACCTCGATTATCCCAGCCTCTATCATCCGAACTGATTTTGCTGTATCCGAACGTTAGCGCATACTGTATAGACTTGATTGCGGCATTTTGCTTTTGCACTTTGTTTCATGATCAGTTATGGATTGCCCTCAGCAGTTGGCACTAATCTGCACCAAATCCTTGCAATTTTTTCAATTTGTAATGGCTACAACGTCAAATTCTTCGGCTTCTAAGCGGCAGCGTAAAGTTCTGATCATAGGAGAAAAAATTGAAATTCCTCTCCAAGTTATACAAGGGTGAAACTAGCGTATCTTTGGCATGCTTTTACGACAACATTTTGCTCATTTATTTTTTACTATGTATAACCTTGTCAGGAAAAATTGTGTTCCGATTATCCGACCTAGACTTGGTCCCAATCGGTTCGGTTAATCGAGGTTCTACTGTATGTTCATTATGAGAATACAGAAAATGTTTTTTTTTCCCTCAAGGCTACCTTGCTGAATTTTCGCCTTTTCGCGCTGCCACAAGAGAATTAACAACTGATAATGGAGGCACTAAGATTCTCTGTTGCCTAGGCGGTGGGGAACTCGTTGGAGTTGTGTTATCGGAGGAGAGTCCTGAGTCCCTAGCGCTTTCCCCTTTTCGATTAATCGAAGAGTCGGTAACTGGGGCAGCCCCACCGACCCTTACTCGGGGTATCATCGTTCGGCGACGAGCTCCTTTTGCCGAATCTGAACTCGGTTCCATTGCTCGAAAAATTTAGGCACTCGTTCTAGGACGTCTTCCAGTAAATATAATTTTTTCTCCTAATTTTGGGAACGTTTGTAGAATTTTTAACATTCTAATTTTTTTTTTCAGATTTTCAATTCTTCAAATTTTTGGGCTTTAAAAATATTGATGGTTTTTTTTTTGAATTATCTTTTGATTAATCACTCCTGTTGGCGTTTTTAGGTCGACCGCCACTCAACGAAACTTCATCGGCATTTCACTTTACGCGTGACTTGGCCCGAGATTATCGAAGTAATTAATGCAAATTGAATGACGGAAATTAATCAATCGAATAATCAATGCTCGCTCCTAAACTGACACTCCAAAATCTGAAATCGTCCAATTTTACGTGGAAAAAAATCCCCATTATTTTCAGCATTTTCAAACGCTCCAAAAAAAATCTCTAAAATTTCCAAAAAGACAAAAAAAAAAATTCCCCAATTTTCTCATTTTTTAAAAATAATTTTCTCTTTTTTTTTTTTTTTTTTTATTGAAGCTTCCAAACCCTCGCTTGGGTTTACGCAGTTGAAAATTAAAAATCAAAATTAAAAAGAAAAAAATCTATTTTTTCAAAATTACACTTGACGCCTACTTTCACTAAACTTATTATTCAAACTTCACTGTCTAAAAAAAAGTGTAATAAATCCCCAAAATTGATTCAATGTCTGAAATCCTGATATTGAAAAAAAAAATCTGACACTTGGCGCGTCCCAAAACAGTCCGAAAATTTTACCCCCAAAAGTGCGCGTTTGTAAAAAAACATGTCCGCCGCGATTGGCGCGCAAATTGCTGAACACTGGGTCAATTTATCCTCGAGCTTGATGAGTTATCGTCAAGCCCACGCAGTCTGCACGACCGGTGATAGCACTTATGTTTCACAATCTGAGGGGTCCATGGTTCAAGGTCACATGATATTCACGAGGAAAGGTCTTTTTTCCGGGGGAATTTTTCCCACTTTTCCTAGATTTGAGCACTTATGAGCTGCGCAATATAAACCGTGAATGTTGGGGATTAAATATTGAGCTTATGGGGGGGGGTTAGTTTATGGGGGTTTCATTGCAGTATCATGGGAAGGAGCGAGATTCGGAAAGAAGCTGGGGAATACTGCGGACTGCATGGAAGGTGTTTCCAGACGAGAAGTGAGGCGCAGACGCTTCTTGGGCGCTCAATATCGCGGCTTGAACGGTGGGGGGCTAAAGGTCACAGTGACGCGCTTACCCATTCGGCTAATTAAGGTATTAGGGAAGCCTCAAGCTCCACGGGAACTCTGCGTTATCAGATTTATCAGCAAGTGCATATGTCATTTTGTATTCTCAATTTTTTGGAGCAATTATAACCTGCTCATTGAGCGGGTATCGGCAATTGGTAGTGCGCATGCGCAGGTGGGCGCGCGACGGACATCAACGAGGATCGCCGACAGCTAACTCGCTCGCGGTATCAATCCTAAGTGATATAAAAAATATCCTCCGAAGTGGAGAATTATCGGATGTGAATCTTTTTCGTGAAGTATTAGTAAAACGTAAAGATTTTGGATCATATTGCAACGGTTCAACGCAAATTCTTGGTGCGCCCTACGGAGTCTTGCGGAACAATCCGAGTTGAAATTGTTACCGAGAATCTTCAAGATCAGTGACTTTTAGAATTTAGAATTGAGAGTGGTGTTAGTGGGGACTACTAATTAGTTTTTTATAGGTTTTAAGGCCTCAGGAAGAAGTTGTGAATGTATAACCTTATTTTTGAGTAAATACCGGGAATGCGTTTAGGCGGGAAATTTGAATGGGCGAGTAGGGGTCTTAGGTGCATTACTTTGTGAGTGAAATTGATTGGTTTAAAACGTTTTTTTTTTTCGAATTCGTATCGAGACATCTCGTCTCTCGTCACATCTCTCTCGTATTGTCTCGACTTTACGAGAGAGCAATTTTGTGATTGTCCAGCCGTAATTATCTCGTCTTGTCTCGACTCTCTTGTCTACCGGCAAGATTAAACAGAATTGCGCGGAATTTGAAATGATGAAAATTGCTTTGGCGGGAAATTTAAATGCTGTAAATGTAAGGATCGTTTTCGCGGGCAATTTAAACCGGAAAAACGCCACTGAATGACTTTTCCGTTATTGAATAACGATGGGAAATCAATTTGCGGAAGAAATGACACCTTAGAGGCGTTACCCTAGCGACCAGAGGGTATTAACTTACTCACACGCGATACCGCACTGTCCTTGTCCCAGAAAGCAAAAATAAAAGGTAGAAAATACGAGGTAAACAAAGTCGGTCGCACGGTTGTATTCGGGTATTCATGGGTCTTTTAAATTATATTCTCCAGTGTCAATTCCTCGGATGAATGACTTCAGTTATGGAGAAACTATTGCGATCATGTTTCTAGTGAGTGACCATCGAAGATCGCTTGAGCGTTTAACCCGTCTGCAGTCGGGCTATGTGACTTTCACCATAATTTTTATACTATCGAAAATGTGTTAGAAAATTGAAATATTTGAGCGAAACTTTTTTAATGCCTCAAGTAACTCTTTCAGTTTATTTAGGTGGTGATAGAAATGATTAGAAGTGGATGGGGATTATGTTCTTCGACTCGATCAGAATTCCCGCGCGTTGCGCGCGCAGCCGACTTCGCAGTGGCGCCGTCTATGGAGAAAATTCTGCGGCATCAAGCGAAAGCAGCGTTGGCAGATATCTTCAAAACTAAGAGTATTAACGAATGTTTATATAAAGCTTTATTGTAGCTCTCAGTGTGCACGACAAAAAATATTCTTATGAAAGTTCGTCTATCTCTTTCACATTTCGAGATATAAGCGCAAAACAAAATAGGAGCGATTGTCGTGATGCGCGCGCACGCTGGGCGATTGGCGCATGCGCTGACAGGTTAAGGTGTCAAGAAAAATTTGGAAAAATGCCATGAGTTATGATGCGCTCCGGGAGAGAATCGTGGGGAAAATGGGATATAAAGTGCTGCAGTTTTGTCGGATCACACAAATGTTTTTTTTTTTTATTCGGGAGAAATTTGAAAAAAAAAAATGAAAAAGTACTGAATTTCATAATCTTCAAGTATTTTGAAAATTTCAAGAATTTCATCTAGTTTCACCCAGAGATGATCTCCTTGGGATCCAACTAGTGACGCTCTGATAATTCCACAAATCATGCCGTTGGCTTACTTGCGTTATCCAACAAAGTATTTACTGTGGTCAATGAAAAAAGGGCAAAATTATGAGTTCCCAGATATTATAGAAAATTGCTCCAAATTTTTCCTCCATTTTCAAAAGTCGATTTATCCCGAATAAATTGGAAAAATTCGTAAATTGAGAAAATTTTGAAAAAAAAAATGGTTAGAAACCCAAATTTGTGTTTTTTTCCTCAAAATTCAGCATTTCGAAAATTCAACAAAAATTACCAATTTAAAATTTTTATTTTTAATTAATTTAATTTAAATTAAATTTTCTAAGAAATCGAGCATTCATGAAATTTTGAAATCCTCAAAAATGTCAGTAAATCGGAAAATTTTAATAAACGCAATTGAAGAAAATTGGATATTCGAGAAATTTGGAAAATTTGGAAATTTAGAAAAATTTCAAAAATTAAAACAAAATTTTTGAATCTCAAAAAAAAAAAAATCGAAAATTGCAAAAATTGCAAAATTGTAATAATTTCCAAATCTGACCGGTAGCATTACGGTTGCGTCATATAGTGACCGGTAATCATCTCACTTAGTGCTATGCAAGAAAATATCGGATACATTGAAAGGAAAAAGGGCATCGGGGATTCCGCGGATGGGGCAATTGTCCAAGGGGTTGATGACCCCCAGGTAACGAGCCATGGAAACCCGTCATGGTGACCACCTGCAGGTCGTGTGACCTCAAGTCGAAAAACTCCTGATAAATATGAAGTACCCATGGGGATCGAATTATTGGAATTTTTGAAAATTCAAATGTTCGACTTCTCGAAAATTTTGATATCTCCGTATCAAATTAAAAAATAAACAATACAATAAAAAAAAAAACAGAAAATTGAAAAAAAATAGAAAGAAATCTCGTTTTTTGAGTGTGGGAACCACCTGGAATTGATCTATAAATTTCGGGAAGCAGGCGGAAATAGAACGATTTAATTTACGGGGAATCCCCCGTATTCATCGAATGAAGAAATGTGGGACTTTAATAAGCCGTGATATTTTAATGGTATAGTGGTCTCCCCTTAAAACTCATTGTTAATTAAAATTCTCCATTCTTCTAAAGGAATCTGCGACCCAGAAAAATAACAACAGGTGTCAGTCGATGTAGAGAACACGAGAAAATGCAATGACCTTATTTTTATTTTCCATTTCGTGAAGTGAAACAATTGTATGCTCAGGTAAACAATGATCATGCAAATTATATGCAATTACATTTTTGGGGGGGGGGGGGGGGAGTTTTGGAACATTTGAAGAGTTAGCAATTTTCCAGATATTTGAAAAAAAATGGAAAATTTCGAAAAACTTTTCCGAAATTTCAAATATTTTAAAATAATTTTTTTTTTTAAAGAAAAGTTTTAAAAATCCCAAAAATATTGAAATTTTTCAAATTAACAGAAGATTTGAAAATTTGGATAATTTTAGAAATGTGATTTTCGAAATGTCAAATGTAAAACCGTTCAAATTTGAAAAGTGGAAATTATTTTTTTTATTCTGAAAATTATTGAGAGTCCAAATGAATTTCCTTTATTTTAAAAATTTTCAAACTCAAAAATTCGATTTCTTCGAAAAACTCGAGTCCAACAATACAGTCATTACTATTTTATTAATTTTCTTCATCAAGAATTACGCACGTTACACAGGGTCATTGCACAAACGTTAATAATCTTATTCAATTACCCATTATTTGGAATGCTCGATGAATTTTGAGAAACTTTAGGTCCTCCAATCTGCATTGCAGGTTCCTTCATTCGTTAAAAAAAATATATATATTGTTCCAAACAATTTTTCACTATCACTCAATATTTGTTGTTCAAATTTCCGTTGTTCAAACAAATTTACACTTCATTTTATTCTCATCCCCAAACCTCGACTTTTTGTTTCCGTCACAATTCAAATTTTCCCGCGCTTTCTCAACTTCCGTTGCGATCGCTTTTTCGTTACTCTAGATTTTTTAATGCAAAAAAAACATAAAAAATTCACTTTCTCATCGCAATTGATTTATTAACAATTGTTCAATTGTTTTCACGATTTGTGGAATAAATTAACGAAATATTTTTTCAATTTTCCGTCAAATTTTTATTGCGTATACTGTCACGTATTGTTTTTTATTTGTATATAATAGGAAGATTAATCATTTTCACTAATTATTATACCAACTATTGTTACAACTACAATGGAAGAAACAATTGTTAGCAAAATTACTCTGATTAACAAAATAAATGGCTCTTATTACAATTATTGTATTTGTTACATTAACTACTGACTATTGGACACTCAACTGCACAGAGGAAAAATAGCAATCGATAATTGTGCCGATATCGTAAAAGCTGATAGGTTTATCGAAAAATGTTAGAAAACATTTTTTGTAGAGAATTTAATTCTTTATGAAAAGTTTCTTATAGAATTTTTCGTGCAACCGCTCATTAATGAGATACTCGATAATTACGGTTCACATTCAAGCGTCTTTGATGTTTTCCTGACCTCATATTTGACTTCATTAATTTGTAAATGGAAATAATAATAATAAATTGTAAATAATGATAATAAATTGAGAGTGAATTGAAGGGATCAAATTGTGAACGAAAATCAAGAATGTTAAAGCATTTTGAAGTTACTAACGAGTTATTTTTGGGGAATTAAGAATTGAACGATTTGAAATTCCCGCGCTTTTCTGTATAACTGAGTTCACGTTACTCATTGCCCAATGACGAGTGAGCGTTAGGTTCTTTCGAGATATTTCGATATAGAGCAACTTCAGGGCCCAGATGATCTTCCACGAATGATTGATTATCTCGAAAACTATCGAGTTTATCGAAAAATGGCAGAAAGCACTTTTTGTAGAGAATGAAATTTCTGACAAAAAATTTTATATGACATTTTTCATAAATTGCTTATTTTGAGGTGAATGCGAGGAATAGAGGGCGACAACTTTTTTCTCATCGAAGAAATCTCAAGAAATAATTAATAATAATTGAAAACACGTTGTTAAACCAAGGGAAAAATTGTTTTGAGGTAAATGCTCGGTGAGTGCATAATAAAAAAGGCAATCAATGGATCTGGGTTAATGCTTTCCTCTGTGTTTTCTCCCTAGCAATGAGAGTCCTGTATGCAAGATCAAGATTACACGACTCTATCACGCAATTTCTCACCCACGATTACGTTAACTCATCTACGTTCTATCTTACTCCTTCCCATAATCACCACCTACGACAAAACTGATCTAAATTAAGTCTAAGGAGTCCTTGACAATTATTATTCTGCTTTTTTTTCGTATATGAAATTGAAAAAATACTAGTGTCAAAGGATGATTAAGCCAATTTTAATGGAAATTTATTATTTCTTTTTTATTTTGGTCTAAAAATGCGGTCATTATTGAGCTACCTCCTCTGGACTAATTATTCTGTGGAGCTCAACAGGTTTTACGCATTCAAAACAATCCCAGATTTTCACATATTCTAAAAAAATTGGAACACTTGTGAATTGTGATATGATATGGAAAATACGATTTTTTTTTTACAAAATTTGAATAGTTGAATTTTTTGTTTTAATCGAAAAAATTAAATATTTTGACCATTTCCAAATTTGTTCTACTTTTTTGGGCAATTTTCAATTTTATAATTTTTTTAAATTTTCATAAGAAACGGATATATTGGAAGCAATTTACCAATTTTGGCATTTTAACAAATTTGGCAAGAAAAAAAAATTGAGAATGAGAGTTTTTAATTTCTAAATTTGGAAAACCATTATAAAAAAAAAGTATAGGTTTTTTCAAAATATTCCCTTACTACATTCATGGATTATTAGCACTTGAAAAGTTTTTTTTTTCTTCAATATTTCTAAATTTTATGTTTTTATATTTTTTTGTTTCTCTCTTTTTTCATCTCCTAATTCCGTTTTTGTTCCATTTTTTTTAATACTCATTTTTTGTTTTTTGTTTTTTGGTGTGCATTTTGTTATAATTTTCGTTCTTTCAATTTGATTATTTTAAAAATGTTCATCGAATTTTTTTACGTGACATTTTAAAATTTTTTGCTCTTTCAACTCGTTTTTTTTTCATATGAAAAGTGTTCACAGAATTTTTGATTTTTTTTTCAATTTGGGCCTTTTTCATTTTTTGTTTTGCAAAATTTTTCGGTTTATGGAAATGAAAAAATTACTGTGACTAATCAACTTCACAAATTTCCTGAATTTTCTCGATTTAAAAACCCTGTAATATCTTCTCACTATTTTGTTTCTATCGATTATAATTTTTCTATCATATTTTACTTTGTGCGAAATTTTTTTATTATCAATTTTTTTGCAGTTTTTATGGATTTTTGTTGCCTAAGCAAATATTTTTTTCTACATTTCCCCTTTGAAATCCCAAATTTGGAGAATTCGTTTTTGCTTGGATTGTCGTCTCTAATTTACCAAAAATTTTCAATTTTTTGTGTATTTGTATTACAAATTTGAATTTTTTGTTGGCAATTTTTGGCTGATTAAAAACAAAGCGTGTCCTTTCATCAAATTTGAAGCGTTCTTTTGTGGATTTTTTAATTGAAAGGCATGTGTAATTCTTCGAAAATTTTCAAACACACTTTTGAACTTGTAGGAAAATTAGTGGGATTTTCAAATTAGTTTGTGCACCTCTGAAAATTTTGGCAGGATTGTTTTTTTTCCATTAATGTGGCATTTTCGAAAAAATGGGCGGAATTTATTCAATGGAAATATATTTTTTTTTTCAATTTTGTTTGTCCACTTTCGTTTTAATTGTGAAACTTCTATCACATTTTAAAATTTTTGTAGAAAATTTTGTGGAATTTTCAATATTTTCTGTGCAGTCCCATGAGACATTGGAATTTTAAATTTGGCGGGATTTTTAAATTTTTTTATCCAGTTCTTACAAGTTTTATTTTTTGCAATTTTTGTAATTTTGTAATTTTGTAATTGTTTTCGTACACTTCTATGTAAAACCTAATTTTTTAGAGAATTTTGGGAGCTCTGTTCTTCCATCCCAATTTTATAATTTTGGGAAGTTTGGCGGGATATTCAAATTGCATACGCCTTTCTCATGACTATTGCGATTTTTAAAAAAAATTATGTCGAATTTTCCAATTCTTTGGTACAAATATTACGATTTTGAATTTAGTGTAGGAAAGTTCTATAGTGAAATGAGTTTTGGAAATATTGCGGGTTAATTTGTTAGTGAATTAGGGGAACGTTTAAATTAAACAGGCGAGTGCTGGCTAGTTAGGGTAAGTCAGCTGGTAGAAGTCCCCACCCGCGGCCTCCTCTTCAATTTGCAATTGCTTCACTCGTTTTATAAGCTCGCTAGAACACAAAACACTGACTCTCAGTGATCCATCTAAGCCAGGCACGTTTTTAATCGTTCATTTTGCACTCTTTTCAAATCCTCCAACAAACCCTTCAAATTTGGAATCTTTTTTCAATTTGGTAAATTGTTCATATTCATATGTATATATATATATATTGATTTGTCAAGTTCTTTTAATTCTTGAATTTTTGAAAATTTGCCATTTCAAATTCGGTGGACTTTTTGAAATTTCTGGAAATTGATCAAATTTTTTTTGGAAATTGTCGGAATTTTTTTATGTAAGTAACATTTTGGAATTTAGTCAAAATTTTTTTTTAATTTACCAAGTTCTTAAAATTGTCCAATTAGACAAAAAAGTTTTAACTCTTCTCGATATCTCGGATTTCTCTTTCGCAAAATTTAATTAAAACAGAAATATTCGAGTGACGAATTTGTGTGGGGTTTTCCTAACGACTTTAATCAAGCGATTAAATCATATCTCGGCCATGCCAATTAGCAAATTCATGCGACAAAAGCAAAAATCCAAAAAAATGAAGCGCAATGCGAACTGAGTATTCCCCTCTAATCCCAAAAATTTCCGAAATTGCTCCAAAATTGCAAATATTGAAAAATTGTTAAAAAAATTTCAATCAATTTTTTTTTTAAATCTCCCATTCCCAGTAATAAACCAAAATCGAAAAAATATGAGTTGTGGCGTTCTCAGAAAATATTTTTGAAGTCTCTAACTACCCAAAATTTCGGAAATTTGAAGACCACAAAACTTTCAAAATTGTCAGAAAATTCCACAAAACATTTTTTTTCCATGAGCCTTGAAAACGAAAAAAAATAAGTATTAAAAATTTGAGTGAAAATTTTAAAAACGTGAAAATTTTTCAGGATTTGAAAAAATTTTCAGATTAAAGAAAATCCATTTTATGAGTGTTATAAATCGATTAATATTAAAGAATATCGTCACAAGAATTAATGGAGTTTCCAAAATGCTGTTTTATTAAAACAAATTTTGAGAATCTTTTTCGGAAAAACAATATAAGCTATAAATTTTCATATGAGTGTTATAAATCGATTAATATTAAAGAATATCGTCCACAAGAATTAATCGAGTTCCCAAAATGCTGATTAATTAAAACAAATTTTGAGAATCCTTTTCGGAAAAACAATATAAGCTATAAATTTTCATAATTTTTTAATATAAAAAATTTGGGAATGCGGGCAATTTTGAGAAATTTTCCAGACAAAAAAACTGAAATCTGCATTTTCATAACTTCACAAGGTTGATAATAAAAACATGCCCTAAAAACAAATCAATATTTTTGGATTAAACTCCTAATTATTTCTGTCTTTCTAAATTCTGGGCGTGAAATCAATTGAACAATTTTTTATAATTATAATTTTTTTAAATGTTAAGGCACAACACCATGTGTATTGATTGCACTGTCAGCGTCGTGAGTCAGACACTAGTATTGCCCCCCACTACTGACTAAACTCGCGATAAACCCGACGAAGTAGAGGTCTGAAGGCAACTGAAAATAATGGTGGAGGCACCGAGGTTTCGATCGCCTTCAAAGCACCAGCTGCCAGAATGGGAGGGGAAAAAGAGCGGCGGGGGGGGGGGGGATATTCGGAAACTTTACTAGTGTAATTCTTATCAATGAAGCTGATTCTGAAAACGACTTTTCTTCGGAATTTTCCCTTTGCTCCAATTAAAAATTCTGACAAAAAAAATTCAAAAAGTTTGAAAGATTTAAAAGAATTAGAAAATTTGAAAAAATTGAACAAAGGAAGAATTGAAAAAAAAACACATTCGAAAATCAAGAAGTTTTTGAAATTTGACCGAATTCATTAATTCAAGTAATCTCAATTTTTTGAAAAGTTGGGCAATATTAAAGACAGTCGAAATTTTCGAATTTGTGTGATTTTTAAAATTTGAAAACTCCAAAGATTTTCAAATTCTTGGAAATCATTTCGGGGGAGATGGTGGTGGAGGCACCAATGTTTCGATTGCCTTCAAACCACCAGTTTGGTACCAGAATGATAGGAGAAGGGGGGGGGAGGGGGGGGGGTATTCGTAGACTTCAGTATTTTGCTTTTAGGCGCTCATTCGGGAAAAATACGTCGAATCTTCCCAGAATGTGCATTAAGAAATTGGAGAATGTGAAAAAAAATTTTAGGGAAATTGAGAATTTTCGAAATGGTACAATTAAAAAAAATTGTATACGTCTCATATTCTACAATTTAAAAATTTAAAAATTTGGACAATTTTCAAAATTACCCACGTTCAAAACATCCAGACCTCGGAAGAATATCTTTTTTTTTAATTTAAAGACAAATATTTTAGTAAAAATTAATAATTTAATAAATAAAATTTCAAAAATTCCTTTTTTTCTTTCGAAATTTACGCAATTATTACATTTTTTTTTGAAACTTATTTTAAAGAAGTGATACTCTATTTTTGAAAAAATTAAATTAAGAAAAAAATGGGAAAAATATTTTAATTTCGTTTCTTAATTAGTAAGCGTATTTCTAGTCACTACGCATTATTTTTTCAACATCAAAAAACTATTATTTTTTTATGTGGCGGAACCGCAAAGCCATTCTAAATTAATCTCAGATGAGTGAATATAGAATTGCAAAATCCAACCGTGATTCCAACAATTTTTGCAGTTTTATTACATCACAGGTCGATCATGAACGTTAGTCGATAAAGGAGTAAAAATAATAGTCACGAGGCCGCGACTCTCCAATAAATTCCAAGATAGTATAGCGTCTATACTATACCATCGGTCGATACTGGCATTACTGAAAATTAAACGTTGCAACAATAAAAAGAAAAAAATCTCAATTAAAACAAAGTATTCAATTTTTCTTTAAATTCTGAAAGCCTCAAAAATTTATTTGAAAGTTGATAAAATTTCGAAAGGCCTCAAAATTCGAAATATTTCAAAAACTAAAATTGCAAAAATTTAAAAGAAATTTGGGAATATAATTTTCTTATCCAAAATTTACAAGTGTTTTATATGTTTTTGAAATTTTAGATTTGTATTTTATATCCAAGAAACTCACAAATTTGAAAACTTTCTCATTTGAAAATTGGAAAATGTCAAAAGTTGTGAAAATGTTGAATAACTTTTGTTCTGAAAATAAGATATAATTTTTTCTTATCCTATAATTCGAATTGTTTCGGAGTGTGCTAAAAAAAAGAAAACAATGAAATTTCAAAAATGTAGGAATTAAAAAAAAAAAGAAAAACTGGGATTTCTAACAAACTTTACATATTTAAAAAAAATCCAAAATGCGTTAAATATTCGAAGATTTATAAAAAAATAATAACTCCATAAAAAAATATCAGGAGGTATTTTTCTTTCCATTGAATTTTTACACGAAAAGAGCCCCCTAGAGATTTTTTTTCAATTCATTTTTTCTTGAGACACAAATTTGGTTTTTTCAATATTTATTTTTTATTGGAGACTTGATGACGGAGGATTAAGTGATTTTTGAGGACGGGATTACCAGTCATTTCAGATTTCAGTTACCGGCTTATGTTAAATTATCGAGACCGTATTGAGCTTGTAATTAGTACGAATCACTGCAGTCGCCAGGTGCAAAAGATGAGTGATCTTCCAGTTTTCACCGAATCTCTCGGAATCTAAGAGAGATAGCGCAATTTATGTAAATACTTTTTTGAAGAGAAAAAGGAGGTCAACAAGAAAGGTCTATATGAAAATTGTGCTATCTCTTCTATATTCCGAGATATTTACTGAAAGCTGATTGCAATCTCAGAGCAAACCTATCTTCTTCCGCTACTTCGCGACAGAGCGGGCCTAATGACGTAATCAAGTGGAAAAAATATATTGCGGGTATTAATAATAAGCGATTACTAGGGACTCAGGTCATTACAATTATTTCCATAAATTATGTCACAAAATTGCAACAAATATTTTCCACAATTTTTTAAAACCTATCGTAAAAATACTCAATTATTTTTGCCTTGGGGCGCAAAACTTTTTTTAAAAAATTAGTGGAAAAGGTGAAAAAGCAAATTTCACAGAAAGTATACGTACCCAGACTCTGTTGGTGGATTATTGTTGTTGTTTGTTGTAATACTGACATTGTTGTTGGCTAAATTTGTAAGTGACGTGTGCTCGACTGCCCCAAGCAGTGACGACCACTCTCTCATAACTTGCTCGCCCTGAGCCTCCAGTTCCGAAATTATTGTGGCATCATCCAAAGCGTGCAATGCAGGATTCGACTCCAGTCGACTTGAAAATAATAAAAAAATAATTAGAAAATAGATTATAGTCAGGAGATTCATTGGTTTATTTCGTTGTATTTTCAATGTGAGTAAATTTGGAAGTCTCATAAAGAGAAATGATGTTTGTAAAAATTTGGAAATTTGGAAAATTTTGAAACTTTCGAAAATTTTTGAGAATTTCGAGATTCTTGCAAATCTTTGAGTTTTTAAAAAATGAAAATGTTAATAATCTCAAAATTATTTCAGATTTTCTATTAAAAATTTCTCCATTTTTCAATATTGCTAAAACTGAATGAACGCCAATGATGTTCATTAGTAAATAAGTTCCAAAAAATTCCTTCAAAAATTTGAGGAATATTCAAAAATTTTGAATGTTTTAGAATTGTCCTTAAATACTAGTTTTCAGAAAGAAAAACATTATAAGGCATTTTTTGTCAGACGTAAAATAGTCTGCAATAAATGTCCCCTCACTTTTTTTCGTCGAACTTCTCATCAGTATTTTATATTATATATTAAATATATATTATATATTAAATATATATTATATATTAAATATATATTATATATTAAATATATATTATATATTTTCTCATTGCATTTCATTAATTCTCGGTAAATTTGACGGCATTAGCCATTTAATGTGTCTTATTAATTCTATGACTATTTTCGTAATGACTCTTTTTAATAGTCCTTAGGGGGTCTGAGTGCCCCAGGTCTTCAATAAATCGCTTTTATTATTATTATTATCAGTGCAATAATTGCATTTTTATCCAAATCGGACCAGTAAACTCTTCCCTTCCTGTCGCAACTAACAGGTGTGACCATATAATTTTTAATTAAACACCGCAAACCCTTAACTTTTCTCATAACACATTCACTATTCCAGTATACCTTTTATTAACATCGTCGTAAGAACTGACTTCACTGCACTCGTAATCCAGCATGAGGTCGTCTGATGTAATGGACTCACAGGGCGACAAGGTGTTGACACTCCCAGTTCTATTGATTCTCCGGCAATTTATGGGGCTGCTCTCTACACTTTTTCCAGAGAGTAAATCTGCAAAGAACAAATAAACAAAGTAATTAACGAACCAAAAAAAAATTCCAGAAAAAACCAGTAAAACAAATGATCCATCCAAAAAATGAAAGAAAAATCTCACGTGGTTTAAGTTCTGCAGCCGCCTTCTTGCCAACCTCGAGCCCCCTATCATCGAAGACTAGTCCCGGCTGATCCGCAATCTCATCGTCGAAGTATTCCCTTCCCTCCGACAAGCTCAACGAATTTGAAGCATTAGTTGGTGTGCCTGGAGACTCTTCCTCACCGTTATCATCGACCACTCGCTCTCTCTTCGATGTCTGATTGTCCGATTGAGTGATGGAAGCCGTGAGGCTCTCCACAAGACTATCCACCGGCGATGTCTCATCAATAAGGGTTGTTGAGGTTGCAGCAGCTGCTGCAAATGCTGTGTCCTCGATCGTCAGCAACACTGAGCGCAGGGTGCTCTTTGGCAAGCTGCCGCTCATTGCAGCATTGGAAATGCTCTTCATAGCGTCTTGGCTGGTTATCAGAGGGTCCCTAAGTACCAAACAGAAGGAAGGGAGCACATTACTACTGATTATCCTCATTTTCATAGCTTAGTTACTGCTGGCAGGTTACAAACAAATTCTCTTCATCGATGCTGTTCCTTACCTGAGTGCTTGAGTTGTTCGATACTCGTCGATCGAGTTGAATGAATATTCATCAGCCATTGCTTCACCGTGACCATACTCAGGATCATCTGAACTTGGTGGACTGAAATCCGATTTAATGGATGAGATTTTCTCCGTTCGCGAGCGATCCTTGTAGACCTTCTCTTCGCCGAGGCCCTCGTCATAGCCCTCGGATGATGTTGTTGACATCGAGGTAGTTGATTCTGTGTACCTACAATCATTTGTGGCTATTAGACGCTGAAAGGGATGATTCTAGCAGCTTGTTAGATGTTGGCTCTGTCTTGGATGAATTCAATTGGAGTGCAACCAAATGGCAAAAGGTATCATCCACGAGAAGGGTTCTTTAACTAGATTCGATGGAGGATGTGTTGCTCGCACAACACAATCATGTAAAAGTACCTGCTGAAACTTGACTCCCTAAACATCTGAAGAATGCCTTAACAATACTCGGCCCACGCCCAGAAAGAGCATCAGATTACCAACTAGTGCTCATTTGTACCAAACAAGTTACTTGTTGCATGGTACCTACAAAACTACTTTGTGTCGAATACTCGTTAAATGAACAACGGTAGGCACGTAGCTGTTGGTACGTTATCGCTGTTCTTTTGCGTTCTACCTGTTCTCCCCTAGCCTTGTATTTAATCAGAAAGCTCCTCCTGTATTTTCACTCACCTATTATCCTTATTAACACTCCTCTGATACTGTGCCGATCTTTCCCTGACGAGTCCGCTTCCCAGATTCCCCACAAATCCCTTAGGTAGAGGTATAACGGAGATCTCCGTCACAGTGTTGTCCTCGTCGACGTCTCTGACATCGAAGCTTTTCCCGCTGACGACCATCCTGAGATTCCTGGGCCGAGTTACCGTTCCCCGCTTGCCAGATGTGTCTACCTCACCCAGGTATCCAGGCTGCGAACCTCTGCCTGAATCCTCAGTACCTGAGCCTGATTGGGAGCTGCCTGAGCCCTTGGAGCCCGTCGACACCTTTCTGCTCTGGTTAGCTGTTGTTTTGGCTATTTTTGGATTCGACTCCGTCACCCTGACTGCGTACTGGGGCTGCGGCAGGTGACTTGTATGCAACGTATACTTGGAAACAGGCTCGGGTATGCTGGACATTCTCCCCTGGGCCATCGGCTGCTGCAAAAAATCAGGCTTTTAGCAGATACTTATTACATTTATTCTTGAAGATGACTCTGAAGATTTTGGAGATTAGACTTTACCTGATTCTGACCGATCTGGACCGGATGGATCTGGGAGCGCACTTTTGGGTTTCCATGTGATTTCTCCGGTGAGAAGTAGCCCTCGCGACCTCTCTCCGGAAAGAAGGAGCCCTGACGCCTGTCCGGAAAGTGATTTGGCTCCGTTGGAATATCACCGACCTTGTCTGTGAATTTAGCTTGGGGTGAACGAAAGCCAAAGCGATTTGTTCGGACTGCCACACCGGACGTCTGCTCCTTCTTTGGCGGTGCTAGACGAGGTGTTGAACGTCCTGAGGACGCACTTTGGACACGGTGACGATCTTCCTCATCGTGGTGACGTCGGCGGATTTGATCCGCACCCACGGATTTGGAACGTGGCGACGGTTCGGGAATGGACGCTATGCAATCGTGGCCGCGGGAGCGACGACGGAAGCCGAAGGAGATGGACGTGCCCCGGGTCTGAGGAGCTCCACGCCTCGAGGAGCTCTTGACGTCGTTCTGGAATAAAGGACAAGTTACGAATATTATGGATATTATACGGCAGAAGTAATATATCTGATTCGGGTATGCTTTAGGCACCTCCACCCGCCCAAGCAGGTACGACAGCTTAAAGATATTACTGTTCTGAGGTGTAGCTCGTAAACGGGCCGGTTTAGAGAAAAATGTCATAAATGATTTTTTGTTGGGAATTGAATTCTCTAAAAAAAATGTTCTATGACATTTTTGCGTAGAGCCACTTGTTGACGATGAAACCCTCAAAGAAAATCTAAAAAATTCAATTTTTCAATTTCTATCGGACAGTTATTGGTGTGAAGTATAGATAGTTATCTATTGGGAATGTTGTAGCTATTTTTGTATAAATAAATATAAGTAAATATTTACGGAAATATGTTCGTGATTGCTGGCTTTACTAATGAACTCATAAGAGTACTATTCCCAAACGTTAAACTGTCTACTGAGTGAGAAAACTGTCCACTCGCCCCGGCCTATGCATTCTATTTTAAGTACTCGTACTTTCAAGCGGGGATGACAGTAGCCTCCGCCATCCTATCCCCCATTAGACAATCACCGCTCTTCCCTACTACCATACAAATTAAACCACCATAAAAATTTTTGACCCTGAAATAATACAAGTGAACCATACCAATGTCTTTGCGATTTTGTCTTTTCCTGCAAAAGCATTATTTTTTCTTCCGGAAATTTTTCCGTAAGTCGCATATCTCGTGAACGAGCGATTTTGCGGAGCAATGTTGTTGAAGATTTATTGCAGGGAATTTTATGGAAGAAAAAAAGTCTATTAGCATTTTTCCTAATGGAGCGCTCTCAAGATAAATCACGCTAAACAGATACAGATAGACAGGCACACACACACACGGAGCTTTGAAATTAGTCCAAACTTGTTGGATATGCCTTGAGATGTGGGGATTGGTTAAAAATCGATTTTTCAAATTCGAGGCGCAACTCAATAGTTTCCTGAATCGGAAAGTCAAAAAAATTGTTAATATTAAAAAAAGAACAAAATTTTTTATACAAATTCTGAAACTTGGAAATGTTGAGAATTTTGAAAATTGGAAAATTTTATAATAACAAATGTAAAAAAATTCGGTTAGTTTTCTTTTTCTAAATATTTTCGTTACACATTTGGACCTTGAAGATTTTTGAAATTTTGCGGATTCAAAAAAATTGAAAATCTGAAAAATTTTGGAAATAGAAGTACGGAATTTTCTACGAAAATATTCTCTAAATCTGAGGATATTTTGGGAATTGCAGGGGTGTTTAATATTTGAAAATTTTATGAAGGAAATTTAGAAATGCTAAAATTTAAAAAAAAAATTAAAAATGCTTAAACTGCGGAAAAACAAATTAATTCCGAAATTTGCCTGAAACGCAGAATTGTCCTTGAAATTTGATTTTGGATAAAATAATGAAAAAAATTCTCCAAATGTTTAATTTTGGAAATTTTAGACATTTGTACACGTTTTCCTCAGTATTGACGGAAATTTTTACATGTAAGGCATTCAAAAATTGTGATAATTCGTGAAAAAATCGAAAAATGTGGAAAAATTACATTTTCGAAAGATTCCAAAAATTTGGAAAGTGCAAATAAAAATTAACAAGAATTTCATGAAATGGAACAATGTCAAATTTTCTTCCGAAAATTCCGAAAATTCTAATGATTTTAATGGAGTAAATTCAATTAACAAATTAACTAAACAACCTCACCATTGACGAGTTATAGTAAAGTCCATCCTTCTCATTTTCCTCCGAGTCATCCTCCTTGAACCTGATCCCATACCGAGGCTCCATAATTTTTCTCAATTAATCCAAAAGAAGAATTTTCAACAAGAAAAAAATTCCCGACTGTCCGGTTTTATGACGTCACGAGCCGATGGGTCACAAGTCGATCCATTGAGCTTCAATTTATTAATTGTTAATTTTTATTAATTAATTAACCAAATTTAAACTTCAAGGACGTGCTCAAAAAACCTTTTCTTTTTTTAAATTTTTTAATCCGGATTTTTTTTAACTCGCCCGAATTTGACGATTAATTTTGCATTTATTGATTGTTGGGTGTGGAGAGAAAATATTTGGAACCGAATTTCTGGTAATTTTTTTTTCAATTATTATCCGAGTTTTTTCCTTTTTTAGACGATTTTTTCTTCAGTTAGAGCACAATTGCGATGGGATCCGGATATTTTGGACATTGCGCGAAGTAATACGCACACCGGACAAAACCAGGGTGGAATTACAACCCTCGATAAACGACGGGGATCGATTGGAACGAGCGCGCAGACGTCGAGACGCCATTTGTACGGAGAAAAGGGCAAATTGAAGAGTGGAGGACAAGACTGTATTCCTTGCATTTTTTTCCCCAACGTGGGAATTTTGGAAAATCTTGACAATTTGCGCATTTCTGGAAAATTGGGAAATTTTCCAGAATTGGAAAATTTTGAAAAATTGGGAAATTTTCGAAAACTGGAAAATTTCGGAAAATTATGGAAAATCGGGAGATTTCGAAAAATTGTGGAAAATTGAGAAACTTTCTGAAATGGCGACATTTTCCGAAATTGAAAAATTTTTACAAATTGGAAAATTTGAGAAAAACTTGGACAATGTGTAAAATTTTGGAAATTTTGAACAATCGGACAATTTCGGAAAATTGGGAAATTTTGCAAAATTTGCAAATTATACAAAACATGAAAACATCGGCAATTTTTTTCTTTTCTTTAAATATCTTTAGCAACTTTCGAATTTTTTGATGGTGTTTAGAAATTATGTACTCGTATTTGGATTTATCGTTTATCAAGATTATATTCAAATATTTACAGTAGTATTTTACAGATCAATTCAAATGTCGTGATATCTATAAATGCAATTAATATTTAATGAGCGAAATATAATTGCTAATGAATTGTGAAAGAAATGAATATAATAATTTTGTTTTCCCGATTTGGTAAAAACGGGGGTTTTGGTAAAAACAAAAGTTGAATATCGAAATCTCTATGCACATCACGGTCTCGGTGAATTTACAATTTTTTTGAGCAGCCAAGAAGACATTGGCAATCCATAAATGCGGGGACCATTCGGACCACCATCGAAATTTGTAAGTTGGTTCCCCGAGTTACATGCTCAATATTAAGGAGTTATGAATATGAAATTTGATTTAGCTAGTCAGAGATAGAATGCAACATTATATCAAAAATTCACAATAGATACTTTCAGTGGTAATCTCGCAAGGGAATTTATCAGCCAGTATTACCACAGATTAATTCAATAGTAAATACAATTTCTTCTATAATTTTTCTTTCAGCTAATCTTGCAATCTTAAAATTATAATGTTTTTGATTTTTTTTTTCACATTGTCAAAACGTCTCATATTTCGGAATTATTGGAAGTGTTCCATTTTTTGGCATTTTTGAAATTTTTAAATGTGAATTCTGCGAAATTTGCATATTTAATAAAAAAAACAAAATTCCAAAAAAATTAGTTTCTTTTTTAATTTTTTGAAATTTTCAAAATTTTGTATTTTTATAATTCATAATTTATGTTTTCAAATCTGGAAAGTTTGTTCATTTTTGCCAATTTTTTATATTGTTGAAATTTTCAAAGTTCATAAAATTTTGAACAACCCTCAATATCTCGCAATACATCAAATTTGTTTCAAAATTTCGCGCTTGAATCGATTGAGCCGAGTGCGCATGCGTCGTCTCACTATTTATTCCATGAAAAGAGTAAATACGCACTTGAAAAATGAACGAAACTGACGATAATACAATATTTTCTAATTCTTTAAATTTTTACAATTTTATTTGTCGAAATTTCGGGTGGAAGAAATGGTTAAAATAAAAATGAAAGACATATTGAAAAAAAATTCGAATAGAAACTTCTATTTTAGAAAAAAAGGTTCTAAAATATCTTACCAAAAATTCTATGGGTTGTATCGTTTGTCGGATAAAACAGAGACTTTACCGACTGTAGATCACGCAGTTCTCTGTCTGATCTACAGCCGGTAAAACAGTGCTCTACTTTCCCAACAGCCGTAGATTAACAGAGCCAAATTAAAAATATTTTCTCATTCCAGAACCGATGCAGTAATTACGTAGAATCCAATGTATCATTGAGTAGATAAAGTAGAGTATAATTTTATCGACCGCAGAGCACGCAGTTTACCGCATGGCCTGCGGTCGGTAAAGAAGTTCCCTATTCTTTGCAATTGAAAAAAAATTTTACCAATTTAAAAAAAAAAATTATAACTGTCAAAATTGAAAAATTCGTCCACCATTTTTCAATTTTGCATGCACTTGTTCATGATACTTTGAAATTTTTCTCGAATTCTGAGAAAATAATATCGTCAAAATTTTATAAAAATTTGTTCTTAGGTGGAGAAAATTGAGGGAACAAAGTAGAGGCTTCTTCCTCTCCCTTTCTATCGCTGAATGTTTCACCAACTTCTTGTGGGCATGCATGGGGATGACTCATGTGGACAGAACGGCGCCATTCGTGATCGATAGTTACTTCTGTAGCTGCGCAGGGACGAGAGGAAATCGTGTTCTATCGTCTCGCGAAAGTACGCCCAATCAATACTTCAGGTGATTCCTCCCGTGGATGACCTTTGGCTGAGACCCGGGGCCTCGACAATGAATTCTGAGACCATGACTGTCCGCAGTGCGATCATTCGGGGGTCAAATCAGAGGTCAAGGGAGTCGTTCATATTTTTCGAAAAATTTGGCCATTTTTAATTAATACTTTTTCTTCATTAGGGTACAGAATTTTTTAGGCTTGGCCATTTTTGAAATTTTGGAATTTCTGGATATTTTGAAAATTTCGTGAAAACAAAATCTTGAAATTATCGAATAGTTTTTTTCTTCAATTTTCGACGAACTCTTGTCATTTTTCGAATTCTGAAAATATTTGGATTATTGACAATCTTTGAAATATTTTTTTCTATTTTTCAATTTCTGGAGTTTTAAAAAAAATCTTTTTTTTTTGTGAATTTCTGAAACATTCTTTTTTTTAGAAACATTCAAATTTTGGAAATTCGAAAATTCGGGAATTTTGGGGATCGGATGAGACTTTTTACAATTTCGTATTGTAATTATTCGGAGGGTCAAATCAAAGGTGAATATTTCGAAAATTTAGAGTTTTTCAATTCGATATTTAATGGCTTTGCAGTGAGAAAAATCAAAATTACTCGGCACAGGAAATTTTGGAAATTTTAAAGTGTCAATACATATCACATAAGCAAATAACTCAAAAAATTATCCATAACAAAATTAAAAAAATGTTGCGGGTCGTAAAATTTCGAAATGTATGAAAGTTTCTGAATTTTAAAAATTTTTGACATTTTTAAAACTTTTTTGATTGTTTTCCTTAATTTGTAGATTTTTCTTAAATTGTGGAATTATTGATTTTTTTTTTAATTTATTGAAATGATTAAAACTCCTGAAATGAATGCTCCCCGGGGTCACGAGTTATATCAGATTTACCTCGAGTAACGGGAATTGCCGAGACTTCCGAAGGGTCTCCCATTCTCACGAGAGCCCCATACATCTCACCTTGTCCCACGCTCTTCAAAGTTCATTTTCATTATTTTTTCAAGCCACTTTTTATGGCAACCTCAATCTGTCATAACCGAATTCAGGTCTTCATTATACCTAGACATAATGCTGATGCCGCAATTGTTAATCGAAATTTTCATTTCCCATTAAAATATAATAATAATGATCATAATGAACCGTAGTAGTAATAGTAGTGGTAGTAGTGTGGAAAAATCATCAATTCGTTCATAGGAAATGGCAAACTCATTATTATTGTGAGAGTAGCATGAAATCATTTGAAACAACAAAGTTGAGTTTTTGAATTTCCCGCGGATTTGACTGGCGGCTAAGTTCACGTGACTCGACGGCCAATGGGAAGAAGCGCGAGACTTGTTGTGTGAGACAATTGTGTTGTCTTTGAATTAGTGAATACTTCAACCCGCAAATGTGTAAATAAAATTATGGAATATTTTGAAGAAAAATTATGAAATGTTTTGGGAAAAAATTATGAAATATCTTGGAAAAAAACTATGAAATATATTGGAAAAAAATTATAAATGATAAACTAAAAACTAAACTTAAAAAAAAAAGTTTTATAAAGAATTGGCAAATGGAAACTGAATTATTGTTTTGAGAATAGTATGAAATCATTTGAAACAACAAGTTGAGAGTTTTTGAATTTCCCGCGCAATTGACTGGCGGCTAAGTTCACGTTACTCGCCAGCCAATGGGAAGAAGCGTAAGACGATCGTATCGGATTTGAATTAGTAAACACTTCAAGCAGCAAATGTGTTTAAAAAAATTGTGAAATATTTTGGAGGGAAATTATAAATCCCAAAGTGCTTCAAACTTATTTTTGAGATTATAGAAAGTTTTAGATAAAGTCAACAAATTTTGAGGTTTTGAGTTTTAAACGTTCTGAAAATTGAAAGGAAAAAAAGAAAAAACTAAAGATTTCCAAAGCTCGGAAATTGTTACGAATAAAAACACCATTGAAGAAAAATCATTTCTCCATTTATAAAAATTTTTTAATTAAAAATTAGGGCTTTAAAAAGCGCAGATAATGCGTCATAGTTCAGATTGAAAATCACACTTGCTGTTCGGCTACTGGGGCGCGTTCAGTAACTAGTACAATCGCGGAATCCGCGTGCAATTTTATCGTACTTGGGGGAACGAGTGCTTTAACAGGATAACCAGCTGATCGCATGCGCAACCAGTTCAAGTTCACAGGTTCAACGTCCTTGTAGGGCCCCTCAGGAATGTAATGGTAATGGTCTTCAACTCTTCCGAAGTGCAAGCGTTTATAAACTCATCTTGCATCTTTTTTAGTATTTTTAGAACCCCGCAAAGTTGCCTTTTTTTAATTCCAGCTTTTTTGTTGAACAATTACTTTTCAATACATAACTGAAAAAAAAATCTAATTTTCTGTGACAGTTTCTAAACTTTGGATATAAAAAAAAATAATTTCCAAAATTTTGATGGTTTTTTTTTTAATAGAAAAAATTATTTTTTTTCGGAAAATATGAAATCCAATTTTTAATTTTGGTACTTCAATTTCTCGAAGAACTCATTTCTAGAAAAATATGTTTGAATTATGAATATTTTCTCATTTAAGTCTATGCCAAGCTAAAATTTGTCGATGAAGTAGAGGTCTATATTACCGACCACAGATCACGTAGAAGACTTGATTCTCGTCTGTGGGTAAATCAGAAATCTACTTTACCCACACAACTTGTGCCGCGAGAATAGCCAATTTCAAATAATAAAAATGTTATGTTCGCAGAAAATTCGAAAATTGTTCCTATTATATATGCGCCATTGTAGATCAACTGAAAAATTGCGCACATTTATTCGTACCTTGGAATAATCTCGAGCTTACAAAATATCGGAAATGATCTCAAGGAAATGTTTATCATGCGTTCACCACGTGAAAGTAGAAAATACGGGTTCAGGGATGAAATTGTGTTGTGAATTGAGAGAATGGAATACGAAATACAATGTGTGTGCCATCCTCTTAATTGTGAACGCTTGGATAGAACTGGAAGTGAACATCCCCACGCACCGGTGAACGCGTAATACGCTTGGTCGACCAACAGGATATGTGTTTTTTCCCGGTTTTTTTTCTTTTCTCAAAATGACCTATTGGCGATTTTACAATTGCGAAAGGCAAATCTGATGTTTCTGACGATAATAGGGTAATCTGATTTTTTCTTCAGAAATTTTTTTGCAGATAATTTACCAAAAAATATGAAAAGAAAAAAAACAAATATATTTTTTTTTGTAGTGCACACTGAGAGCTACAATAAAGCTCTATATGAAAATGCGTTAATATTCTTAGCTTTCAAGATATCTGCCAAAAATGCTTTCGTTTGATGCGGCAAAATTCTCTCCATAGATGGCGCCACTGCGAAGCCAACGGCGCGCGCCTAATATGATTAGGTATTTGCATGATTTTTATATTCATAAACATTGGATATTTTCACATTCTATACATTTTTTTTTTAATTGAAAACAATAAATTCAATTGTGTTCATAAAAATTTGAATAATTTAATAAATGAAAAAAAAAACAATATTTAAATGAATAAGTAGCTCCATCTCGCGTATGTGACGTCACGATGCTTATTTCATTTGAAATTTTCAGCGCCAATCTCGTAAGCACGTAGCAAGTGTAAACAATTGTTGTGTTGAGTTGTGCTTGATTAAAAATACATCTGATAGTGTTCTTTATACTAAAATAAAATTATTTAATTACTCGAAATGTCCTCAAAAAACGAGTTTTGTTGGTGTGTAGTTCCAACGTATAGAAATATTCGTAAAGCCACACCAGAAAAATTTTTTATTAATGCTCCATTGAATTCTGTGAAACGGAAACATTGGTTAGACATTTTTATTGATTTGTTGATAATCACTAACTGAACTGTCAAACTGATGCTTCTCAAAAGTCTTAGTATAACAACACTGACATGTTCATAACCTCCAAACACATTCGCTTTAAAATTAGAAAAACATTTCACAAAAATGCATTTCAATTTTAATTATTTTCCGTAAAATCTGGCATTAAGAATATGATGCATAAAACTTAAAATTAAAAACAAATTAATTTTCATTTTTTCAGCACTATAAAATATTATACATGACTTATTGTTCATTCAAATATACGCGCTAC
Organism: Asobara japonica; assembly: GCA_026005395.1. Taxonomy (NCBI): domain Eukaryota; kingdom Metazoa; phylum Arthropoda; class Insecta; order Hymenoptera; family Braconidae; genus Asobara; species Asobara japonica. The sequence goes on from BQMI01000519.1 coordinate 1,383,335, forward strand.
AAACAGCACAATGACGTCACGCCAATCACATCACGTTTTACATCACGTGACTTTTATGTCATTTAGGACCACTTTTGTTCATTAAATTATTAAAATTTTTAGGAACAAAATCGATTTTTTTTTCAAAAATTTTTAAAAATTATATAGAATGTAAAAATATTCAAAATTTATGAATATAAAAATCATGCAAATACCCAATTGCGATGAACTTAACTGTGTGCTATAAATGATTTTTATCTCCGCCTAAATAAACTGAAATAGTTACTTGAGGCATTAAAGAAGTTTCGCTCATATATTTTGATTTTTATAAATATTTTCGATAATATAGAAATTCCAGTGGGAGAAAAGTCTCATAACTATTATTATTATTATTTATTCGATAATGTATACCCTCTCGGGTCTTTACATTTTGCTCCCTTCCCCTTTCCCCAACAAAAAAAAAAAAAATATAAAGTTTTCTTAGCTTACTACAATGTTCATTTACTCGCTACACACAACATATTGGAAAAGCCTCACTCATTCTTCCATTCCACTCTCATTCCTCCATACATTCATTCATTCCTCTCGCATACCTGACACAGTCCCCCTCCCTTTCTCTCTCTCTCTCCCATATCCAAAAGCTTGCTATAAGAGCCTCACTACAATATCCATTTATTCCAAACACATAACATATCGGCAATACCTCACTCCTTCCTCCCTTCCTCTTTCACCTCTCTTCTTATGCACTTGGCTTTCGCACACATACCTACTTACACTCCACCATCCACACTGCCCCCCCCCCCCAGGGATCTCATTGCGGTGGTGGGGGTGCCTCATATCATTTGTACTTCTTTGCCCTGTTTCCTAAGCCGTTTTTCGCCGCGATTGTCCAGGGACTTTGATGTCGGGGTACAACCCTGCCTGGGTGTCGCCCTCGCCATTAGGACCAGGGGCCCGCGCTTTAGCGCCTCCTTCCGGTCGTCAGAGAGTACTGGCCCATCCTCCTCCCCTAGTACCTGAGCCTTCCTCCCCCTTTCTCCTCTACTTCCGCCTTATTCTTCATTCTTTCACCTCCCCTTCTTCTCTTTTCCTCATTAACTTTTCCCATTCCCTCACCAATTTGCACAGTTCTGTGATCGGGTCCTCTCCCAGTATCTCCTCTACCCGCTCCCCCCTCCCCAGCTCTTCCCAACACTTCCAAAACTCCTTCAGCGCACCACCTCTCACCTCTCCACACTCCAGGATATGCCGCAAATCTTCTCTTTCTTCCCCACATAATCTGCACTTCACGTCCCAAAATCCCTTGTTACCCGCCCTTCCGATGTTCCCGCATCTCATCCTTGCCCACATAACTTTATCCCCCCATGAAACCCCTCTCTTTCCCCAATACCCGTCTTTCCCTCCCCGCCTCACCATCTGTTTGTACCCCGGGTTGAAAGTCGACCTCTGTATCTTTTCATCATCCTCTTGCTCCTCCTTCCTCTCTCCTCTTTCCAAATATTCTTTCACTTTCTCCTTAAACTCTTTCCCTTCTAGATCCCCTTTCTTCAGGATCTCTTTAAATTCCTCCCCTCCCCATTCCTCCAATGCCTTCCCCAGTTCCTTCCCCCATGTCGTCGGATTGCCGTTACTCAGTCCTCTGAGCTCCTCCAGTAGGCATCTCTTTACTAATCTTTTAGCGTCCAGTCTACTCACTCCCCCCAGAAATTCCATCACCCGTCGCCTGGTTTCCCCCAATAACGCCCTCCTCCCGCTCTCCTTCCTCCACAAGTACCCCGGTGTATTTCTAGTCACCCCCATACCCATTTTCACAATCCTCCCCTGTACTCTTTCCAGCATTTCCCTGGCCGCTAATCCCCATACCTCTACCCCGTACATCGCTCCCGACTTCCCCAAAGTATTCATTATATACAGCCTGCTTTCCAACGAATTTAGCCCCGCTCTTGCTGCTACCCCCCACGCCGCACTCACCGCCCCCCTCTCTTCCCTGCCATTCTCCTTATGTGCCCCCCGTTCGTGTTTTTTGTTGAGAACCAGTATCCCAAGTATTTAAAAGCGTTCACCACTTCCCCCTCTCTCCCATAAATTTCCCACCTCTCCTCTTTCCTCCTCCTCCCCCCAGCTCTAAACACCATCACCTTCGTCTTAGCAACATTAATCTCCAGCTTGTTCCTCTCAAAATATCTCGCCGCTGTTCCCAACATTTTCTGGAGGCCTCCTGCATCTCCCGCCACTACCGCAATGTCGTCCGCGTACTTTAAGCACCAGACCTTCTCTCTTCCTATCACCACCCCCCCTTCCTGACCCGACTCCCACCCCTCGTCTATGTCATCAATGAATAGGTTAAAAAGTATCGGGCTCAGCGGACAACCCTGTCTCACCCCCCTTCCAGTAGCAAATCTCTCTGAAATCCCCTCCCCTGTGATAATCTCGTTCTCCGTTACTCTATATATCTCCCTTATCATCCTGTAGAAACGCCCACTTATCCCCACCCCCCACAACTTTTTCAGCAGCAGATCTCTGTCCACCGTGTCAAACGCGGCCCTCAGGTCAATGAACGCTACATAGACCTTCCTCCCCTTCGTTTTAATCTGATTCCCCACAATTGAGTTAAGAGCGAAGATCTGCTCTCTAGTCCCTCTTTTTCTCCGGAACCCACCCTGACTCTCCCTAAATTTGTTCTCTTTCTCCAGGTACTGGCTCAGCCTGTTCGCTAAGATCCCTGCCAATAGTTTATAGCCCAGATTTGATAGCGAAATCCCCCTGTAGTTCGTTACCTCCCTCTCATCCCCCCCTTTATGAATAGGAAAAACCCGAGCCACAGTCCACCCCCTTCTGATTGTCCCATTTTTCCATCCTTCCTGTATCACTTCCCACAACTCCTTCTTCCAGTTGTCCGGTAGGTTCTTGAGGAACTCCCCTGTGACCCCATCCTCTCCCGCCGCCTTCCCTTTCTTTAATCCTTTCAGCGCCCCGCAGAGCTCCTCATAAGATATGTCCCCATCTAGGCAGCCTATTTCCTCCTCCCCCTCCCTCTCCCACTGCCTTTCTACCACTCTCTGCTCTCCTGTTCCCCCCAGCAACTGCCCCATATGATCCACCCACTCCTCCTTCTTTATATTCTCCCCCTTCCGCCCCTTCTTCGGCCTACACCCATTCACCGCTTTCCAAAACTCCCCCATGTCCCTACTCTTCCTTACCCTTTCCTTCCTCTCCCACGCTAATTCTGTCAGCCTTTCCTTTCTCATCTTTCTCATTATTGCCCTCTCTGTTTGATATTCCTCCTTTTCCCTCCCTCCTCCCCCTTTCAAAAACCTCTTCAGCGCTTCGTAGACTAGAGCCCTTTGGATTTTGAAGTCCTCTCCTAGCCAGGCTTCATCCCCCTTTTTCTTCCTCCCTCCCCCCCCTTCCCTAACCATGCCTACTTCTGCCGCCGTTTCTGCAATCGCCTCCTTCAGGGCCTCCCAGCGTTCATCCGCACTCCGACCCCCCTTTGCCGCTATTTCTATTTTCTCCATTGCTTGTTGGTAGGCTTCACTCCCCTCCTGTGACCATACTAGCCTGGTCTCCCTCATCTCTCCCATCCTCTTTTGCACGTTTCTCGCCCCATTTCGCTCTTCCGCTATCTGCCTTTCACCCCCTGATCCCGCTAACTTGAAACTCACCCCTAAGTGGTCAGAATCGATCGTGGGCCATATCCTTACCTCCTCCAATGCGCTCATTTCCCCTTCATGCATGACTAGATCTAGCACCGACTCATTCACCTCCGTCTGACTCCCTACGAACGTGATGGCCCCCTCCCAATCCCCTTTGACTGCCCCATTGGCTACGTACAGGCCCTCCTCCTCACAGAATTCAATCAGTCTTTTCCCCTCTCTCTTCACCTTGCCTTCATCAAAATCCCTGGACCGTCGTTTATATTTCTCTTCACCGTCGCCCGCTTGTAGCACTCCTATTCTACAATTGAAATCCCCCACCACCACAATCTGTTCTCCCTTCTCCCTTCCGTCTTGTATTTTCTCCGATATTTCTACTATTATTTTATCTATCCCCACATTATTATATCCCGCTATTATTCTTCCCCTCTCGTCCCCCCCCCACAGCCTAATCCCCGAGATCACTGCTCCATTACTCCACGTCTCCACTCTTACTCCTTTCATACATTTCCTCACCCCTACCAAAATTCCCCCCATCCCCCTCCCCTTCTTACATCTCTTCACCGCCTCTTGCATTACCCAACTAAAATTACTTGTCACACTCTCAATCCTGTCCCTCAGGGCTCCCTGCTGCTTCTTTATCACGTGAGTTTCTAATAATATTATCACATCAAAGTCCTTCAGGTTCCCCCATATACGTTTAAACTTCTCTCCCCTCAACCCCTGGACGTTCCAGCAGGTAGCCCTGATGCCAGGATATCCCCCCACCCACCCCCCCTGACTTAGTTTAAATCACTCTCTTCTGTCTCACCCATTCTTCCACTCTCTCCACCTGGCTGCTCCCTGTTTTGTTCCATGTCACTCGTTAGTTTCTCCTCTTCCTTCAGTTCTGCTCCCTCCTCGTCCCAACGATAGCTGTGTCCTTGCACCCATACACCCTGCTGCCAGTCCTGCACCTGTGCCCTCAATCCGCTTCTCCTGGCTCTGTCTGCTATCGTCCCCATGTGCTTCACCACTTCCAGCTGCCTCATGGTAAAGTCCTCCCTGACTCTCAGTCCCTCCTTCCTCAGTGCTACTTGCCTCCTTCCTTCTAGCAGCAACCTTTTTTGGATGTGAGTTGCTAGCTTGAATAGCACTTCCCCTCCTTTCAGCCTCGTTACCTTCACGACCTTTAGTGCCAGCCCTGTACTCCTTCTCACCCTAGTCTCCAGGTCCACTTTCTCCATGCCCCTTCTGACTGTAGCTCCTACCACTACCACATTCCTCATCCTCACCCTCCTTTCTCTCCTCTCGCATTGCAGCTCTCCGTTCGTCAGTCTATCCGGGGCCCCACTCATCCAATCCACTCCTCGAAGGGGGTCCCCTCCCCCCTCCACCAATCCTTCGGGCTGGTTTCCCACCCGCTGACCAGGGGGAGTCAACTTCTCTATTGCACTTACCCCTCCTCTCCACTTCTCTCTGGCAACTTCTCCCTCGCTCCTCCGATTCTCCTGGTCTACCTCGCTCGTCTGCTCCATTCCTGTTATGCGATCCTCCCTATCTTCCATGTCCCCTCTCATACCATCCATATCGTTGGCTTTCCTCTCTGCTACCTGTAGCTCTTTCTTCACTTCCTTCACAGTGGTGCACACCTCAAGTAGCGCCTCCTCCAGCCTTTCCGCACGGCTACTCTCCTCACCCCACCTCCTGACACCTTGCTCCATCCATCTGTCCATTGCAGCTTGCATCCTTTCGAGTCTTATCTCCATTCTTCTCCATCTCTCTTCAGCCATGCACCACCTCTTCTCTCTTTCAGTACACTCCCGATTTTCGCATCTTTCAATCCTGGCCTTCCCTCCCTCATCATATCTCGTGCTATCGTCTGTGTCCTCCCCTCCGCTTCCAACCTGCTCATGCCCTTCACCTCTGGCCACCTGTCCCTCCGTGCATTCACTTGAGCTCCTAACTTCCTCGCCCTTTTTCACTGGAGTGCGCACTAATTGTTTGCCTGCTGCAAAGGCCCCTTCCCCCTTCTCCTGACTTCTCGTAAAATACTTGTCGATTGACACTGTTCGCTCCAACTTCTTGGTCTCTCCCCTCCTCGGTCGCCCCCTTCCACGTTTCGGCTTCTCGTCTTCTGTTCCCCCTCTCTCGCCCCCCGACTCGCTCGCCAGACTCAGGCTTTGCACATCGCCACCGCCATCTACCGTCTTCTCACCCAACTCTCCCACTGGCGAGCTCTCCCGCTCAAACTCCTGCTGTCCCGCTCGCTCCATCACTCTTTCTCTCTCGCTCACTTCAACCGTCATTCCCCCGCTTCACACTTAACTCGGGATAACTCTCCCCTGCCACAGCCTCCACTCTCACCTTCGATCACACTATTACTTCTCGCCTTCCTCCACCTTCCAACACCTTTTTCTCCTAAAAATTCCTCTTATTTCCCACTGAAAATCCGTCAAAACCCACGCGCACTCGTCTCTCCCTCTCATAACTATATACAGCTTAATTATGTAAAAATCATGGAAAAAAGTGTTTATTTAATTACGGGAAACTCGAAAGTTTCACCTTCAAGAATGAGAGTATATGCCCCGTGGGTGCTCCATTATTAACAAATATCCCCACTCCCATGACCTGACAAAGGGAAAGCACTACCTGGCACTTGTTCTTCTTTTATTTATTTATCCGCGTGCCCCTGTGACAATCACCTGGCACTCCCATAAGGTGCCATTTAATTCTACCGTTAGTGAGCGACTAATACCTATTATCCGGTAATATTACAGTTATCAATCAAAATAACCCCCACATTTTTAATTTTGGAAATTTTGAAAATTTTGGAAATTGTAAAAATTTTGGAAATTTTGAAAATTTTGGAAACTTTGAAAATTCAGAGAAAAAATCTGATAAATTTTTAGAACATGGGAAATTGGAGAAAAAACCAAAAAGATTATAAAGTTTGCAATAAAATCGCAAAATTGGCAAAGTTTCAAAATTTCTAAAAATTTTAGAAACTTTCCAAATTGTAAAAGAAATTTAGTGTCCCCTCTTATTACCACGAAGCACTCTTATAAAATGACAATTTGAAAAATTCAGTTTAAATTAGCTCATTTTTTTAACATCGTTTTTTCATTACGTACAACCAAACTGATTAAACTTGACGAAAGATCTCGCACATGGAAGATAATGTTCGGCCAGAACTAATTTCTCCTACTAACAAACCATGAAGTTGCTTTATATCGAAATATCTCGAAACCGCCTGACGCCTATTCCTCATTGGTCGCTGGGTCGCGTGAAGTTAGTTATTCAGCGTGCGCGCGGGAATTTCAAATCGCTTCGTCAGGCATTCGCAAAGAATCATTCACTCCTACTTTCAAACTCAGACACTCGCGCATTTTCGTTACTAATGTAATTCTGTGATTCGACATTAATCATTTCTTCTTTATATCGCGGTTGTTAGTACATTCATTCGCGGAGGAGTAGTATATCGAATATGAGGTTACAATCGACATAACGATTCAGGTAACAAAATCGACTTATGATTGTGCGACTAAATAAATCGATGGTTCTATTGCGATACAACAAGATGGTTGTTCCATGACATGTATAAGTGCTTAACCTGGTATTAAATGGCCTACAGATACGTAAGCCGGTTGACCTGCTTTCCAGAAACGATCTAGTACCGATTTCTCGATCGAGCGCAGGTGGATCACTAGGTAATTAACTCGTCAATTGCTTAGGGAATGTAGTCTAATTACTGAGAACCGATCATTTTGTGCGATTTCGTCTTTATCCATTTTCAAATTTTTCAGACTCTTAAAAAAAATAAACTAGTGGTGAGTGCATGTGTGTGCCCCACTCGGGACACAAACAAAACTTCCCGATTTGGTTTTTCAGCACAATCTACTAAATTTATTCTTCTCCAATATACTACGGATAATCAGTGTGACCCCTGTTATTATCATAACGAAAACATGCCTATTTGAGAATTCCAAACTGACTCATTTATGAAGCAGATAATTATGAATACTTGAGCAGACGCATGGTGAGCATGACGATGAGACTTATGCGTGTTACTTGAGTGAGAGTGAGACAACAATAAGGATGCGGCTGCAAAACAAAAACATTACTATTGTACCCAGTGGAACAGTATAAACAATTGCAATTGCTAATAACATTGCATATACTGCACAAATGCCATCCAAAATGTGATCCGCTCGATTTTGCATGAAAACGCTTCGAGTGGGACCGTCATGACAGCGCTGGGTCCATTCGTTCACTTATTACATACATAATTGTGGAGCCTGCTATACCGCCTTAATTATGCAAATTATCGAGAAAAGCCATTCTACATAAAATACGTATTTTTATATGGCAAGCAACTTTTCTTATATGAAGTTTGCGCTAACTCTAATAGTTTATGCAGTAGAATATTATAGACAATTGACATTGTTAATAACAATACAAGTACTGGACAACTTTTACTCAAAATTTAATCAGTTATCAAATATGCTTATATCTTTCAACTGTGACATTGAGTACTTGGATCACAACATTTGTGTGTGAATGAACGTTCAGTATCACTATTTTCGATTTTTTGCTCAACATGAATTTCTCAAAAACAGGGCAACTACTCGATGGATTCGATCAAAAATCTAATCAGCTCTAAGTTACACGGAGACGCCACGATTGAAAGAAAATTAATCAAATCGCACGATCTGTTTCCGAGAAAACGTAAACGAAAAAATTTGCCACATACGGACGAACACACACACACACACATACAGACACTTCTCCGAAATCAATTCAGAATGATGCAAAACGCCGAGAAACGTGAAAATTTCATCGATTTGGCGCTTTTCATTGTCGGGGTTCTTACAATAACTTCCCCAGATCGGGAAGTTAAAAACAGAAGAAAAATGAACAAAAATAAAAAAAAAATAACAGAGGAAATGTTAAATTAAACAGAAATAGATTTTTTTTATTATATTTTATACATAGGTTTCGTTACACTGTTACGTAAGCTGGAGGACGTCCTTACAAATTTCGTCCGAGTGTGATAATAATTAAAGAAAAAAACACGCGGGGATTACGTTAATTAAATTCCAGAGACCGAACCAGCCGTGAGTCACGCAACTCACTTCTCCGCGCCTCATTTTTTTGCTCCCCATTTGTAATTCCATGTAAACGTATTCTGCTTTTTTTAAGGTTTTTTTTTGGTCAACAATGAATAGGTGAAAGTATAAATATTGTGATCTGGTGGAAAAAAATAGTTAAATACTGTGGCAAAGTAGGCTCGACGCCTACTTTGTAATCGATAAGTGCGTCATGAATTATCATCATTATGATGATTTTCAGAATTGATGAGCTCGGAATATTTCGAATTAATTTTTTTTTATTTTGAAAATCGCAAATTATTTTTTCACTTTCTTTGGATGTCTTCAAATTTTTTGGAAACTTGATGGTAAAATCCCTTAAACCTCACGGTAACATTCTTTAGACATTAAATTCTTCCAAATGTCCCAGATTTTTTCTGTTATTTTTTCTTTACATTAGTCGATCTTGGAAAATTTCGAAATGTTGGCATTTGAACAGATAGAAAGTGTAAGTATCATCATAGGTTCGAAAAAAACTTTTGAATAAAACGGAGAATTTCCGTTGACGCCTACTTTGTAATCGATAGGCAGTTGAAGAAGCTACGTCATGCGGTTTAGCGAGATGAGCGGTCAACGCTCCTTCGTCACGCATTTTGAGGTGAAAAAGGGTCGTTTAGTGCAATTATAATACCATTAGAGTGATGACATGGCCGTTCTTTCAAAATTTTCACTGCTAAAAGATTTTGGATATTTCGCACTTTTTCTTCTGGAACTATTGGAAATTTCGGAGATTTTGTGAACTTGGGAAAGTTTGTGAAAAATGGAACCTTTTGATATGTTTGAAATTTTCGACTTTTGAAATTGAGCCACCCACTCACGCCCACCCACCCACACCCACCTACCCACCCACTCATTCACACCCACCTAGCCACTCACAACCACCGACCCACCCACCCACTCACTCATACCCACCCACTCACTCATACCCACCCACCTACGCATACCCACCCACCTCCTAAGAAACACCCACCTACCCACCTCCTAAGACCCGCCCACCCACCCACCTCCTAAGACCCACCCGCCCACCAACCTCCTAAGACCCACCCGCCCACCAACCTCCTAAGACCCACCCACCCCCTAACACCCATCCACCCACTTACCCTCTCAACCACTCACCCACTTACACACACACACACACACACTAATCATCATTAAATATTTGTCAGAAGTAGATGCAGCGTGGAGGAAAGATATGTCATTTTTTATGTAATCACTATCATTTTCTTATCGATGAGTTAATAAAGAATTAGCCCAATTGCAGATAATTACCTTATTTTTGGTGGACTTGTCCATGATTCTGTACGACGATGCTGCGTAAGCGGCCCCCGCCTTACGAGACACGCATTGCCCCATATAGATCTTCCAACGTTGCCTCTACGCCACCTAATTATCATAAAATGAGTTTTAATCAACTGCACGTGTAGCTCATTATTAAACACAAATAGGCCATCCCACTTGTTTATTTATCGTTAGAATGAAAAATATTATCCCATGATCAAACCATACAAATGCAATTCCCAGTACAAGCTTTCGTAGTATCGCCAATTAAGGCAGTCCTTCAAGAAATATATGGAACACAAATATATATTGCCAATATTCAAAATTGTGAAATTTTGAGTGTGAGTAAAAATCGTTACCAAAATTCCATTACTTTTATACATATATTTTTAGAATTACCTTTACAAATTTTTGATATTTTCAAAATTTTGAGAATCATGATCATTTGCAAAATTTTTCCAAAGTTTACAATATTTATAAAATCTCCAATATTTTCGAGATTTTTTACTTTTTTTCATTCAACAAATTTCCAATTTTTGGAAAATCCTTGAAATATTCAAAATCTTCAGAATTCTCAGTTCTGAAAATTTTTCGAAATTCATGGAACTTTTTCTAGGCAATTTATTGTTCCAACAATTTTCATTTTTCGTACTTTTTTTCCATTGATTTATGAATATAATTTGCAATATAGTTCAAGTTTAGTGCTGTAAGCTACTCGGAAAAGTATATAAAATAAACATATAATGTAAATGTGAGTCAAAAAAAATGTATAAAAAATATCTAAAGGTGCCACTTTACGAATCTTTTATAAAAATCAGTACATATAATGTATATAGTATATAGTATATAGTATATAGTATATAGTATATAGTATATAGTATATAGTATATAGTATATAGTACATAGTATATAGTATATAGTATATAGTATATAGTATATATTTTTCCCTGTCGGAAATAAAGGACCATAACTCCCATAGTCAACTTATGTTAGCTCATTACCAAAGACTTTTTAGACCATAGCCAGGAAGTAAAAGTTAAAAACTAGAGAAATAAATCGAAATTCTTGACTTTTACTTCTTTCTTTCGCACATACGTGAGAATACTTCTATTTTGCTTGAAACAAAAGTCGCCAAACCGCCCATAAAATATAGTCAACTGCTCAGAAATGCTATAAACCTGAGTAAAAAAAAATGTGGTATGCCAGCATGTCAAAAAAAATCTGTGCAAATATTTTTCAAAAGAAAATCGGCGCTATTCAGTTTCCAAATCGGGTTTTATGTTTTTTGTTAAATATTCCCTATCGGGAAGTTATTGTAATCACCCCGAAATCGAACTTTTTCATTTCGACCTGTAACTGGTGTCTTAAGGGTACCAACATGATCCCCGAAAAATTCTGAGTCAATATCTGTGTGTGTGTATGTGTGTGTGTGTTTGTATGTATGTGCCCTAAATTTTGGTCAATGATTTCTCACGAATGGATACACCAATCGAAGCCATCGAGGTCTCAGTCGACGGGTCTTCATGTAACTCAGCCCTGATTAGTTTTTGATAGATATTGGTTTAGAATATATATTGTTATTAACAATTTCAATTGTTCATAACGCTATATCTCGTAAACGGTTGAAGTTAGGAGACAATTTGTTAACATAAATTGTTCCTCAGACAGAGGTGCACATTTAATGTATGTTGACTTTTTCCCATAATGTGCATAGTTAAGTTGGTAGAGCCGTTAGAAAAAAATAATTCATGTGATGAGTGCATGAATGGAGACTAGATGGCGTCGGCGATCGCAAAAATTGGTCTCTACAGTAAACATGGACCGACTCAGAATATAATACTTGTATATCACTTTTGTGTATCAATGCTGCCATGGAACGTGAAGTCCAGTGGAGCCAGGGATACGGACTTATTGAACTTCTTCAACGTAGTTGTTGTATATTCGTGGTTTTAAAATGCTTCAATGAGACTTAAAGGCTTTAATGAGAAGTAAATGGCCTTCACGTGGAAGAGGAAGTTATCTCTTGATTATGAAAAAAATCACAAAGAGCAGCGACATATAGAGAAATGGAAAAAAATCGGTAAATATTGAAGTGAGAAGTCTCGTAAATTTTTGAAACAGACATGATCTCGAAAACTCGAGTTACCAAATTGGGAAGTTTGCATTGTGTTCTCACTGAGGGCACAAATACATCCCACCCACTAGTTAATTTTTTTTTCCTAAATAGAGCTGAATCGGAAATGGACTTGTGGATACAAATATATATATCCCCCGGGGGGATAATATATCCCCAGTCGGGAATTAAATATTCCTGATTTAGGGTATATAAGTTGCTGATTCAGGGATATAAACAATCCCGATTCGGGGATATCAATATCCCTAATTCTGAGATATAAATATCTCCAATCCTAGAATATGAATAATTCTAGTTTGAGGATACAAATATCCCCGATTCAAAGCTAAGAATATCCCCGAGTGGGGATATCCCGCAATTTTGAAATATAGATGTCCATGCGGTGATGATATACCTTCCATGTGGATGTAAGACATCCCTAATGCGGGGATACCATATCCCCAATTTGAGGATACTGTATCCTCGATTTGGGGATACCCCATCCCTCATATGAGGATGACATATATCTCCAATTCAGAGGACCATATCCCCGATTTTTGCATTACCTACATCCCCAATTCGAGGAACTATATCCCTATTTGGCGATGCCATATCGCCAATTGGGGGAAGACATATATTCCCAATTCGGGGATGACATTTATCCCCAATGCGGGGATGGCTATATCTGCAATTCAGGGATGACATATATCTCCAATTCGAGGATGGCTATATCCCCAATTCGCGGATTACATATATCCTTAATTCGGGGATGGCTATGTCCCCAATTCGGGGATGACATATATCCCCAATTCAGGGATGACATATATCTCCAATTCGGGGATGACATATATCCCACAGGGATACACATCCAGCATATTTTATTTCCAAATTAGAGATATTTCATCCTCCAACCAGGGATTTAATAATAACTTTGGACAATCGTTGAATTATTCATAATTTAGTCGACTTCTAAAACCCCCCCAAGCCTTAAGGTAGCCCAATATAAATTTTCCGAGATCAAGTGGGGAAAGTAATGAATATGGAAACTAGAAATTTTTTTTTTCTTGAAGAATTTCCATTTTTATTAACCGTAATGATTTTTATTGTTTGGCGCTTCGTGACTCGACGATCAGATATTTATTCCGGCAGAGCTTAACCAAGCGTTATCATTATTAAGTCAATTAAGTCGACCACAGCGGAAAGGAAAATTCATTGACCTGGTATGATTGGGAAAAGGCAATTTGCATAGGTTTTTTCACGCTTATTCATCGAATATCTCGTAAGATATTGCAGTTGGAGAAAAAATATTGATGAGTTTTCTGTGAGGAATCAAATTTCCTACAGAAAATTACGTCTGCTTTTTTTTCGCAAACTCATTAGTTTGCGAGATAATGGACTAATTAGCTGGGAAACATCGCCCGAAGTCAGTAGGGTGAATCTTGCATTTAACGATAATTTGCTCAAATTTATTGTAAATTTAATTCTGAATTTTGAAGCGTTGTCTTACGTCGCGGGGAAGCCAAGAAAATGGGGCAAAATGGGGGGGAAATAAAATCGATAGAACCCCGGAGAGTGCAGTTCGCCGAACAACCGAAGGTCTCGAGCTTAATCCAGTTTGCATGACTGCTCTCTAAGAGTCATTAACTAATTATTTCGCATAATGCAATAATGCATAATCTCGTATTTCATTTTTCCATTCATCATGAAACAGCGAATTATCCAGACTGTAGAATCCGTGGGTAAGCAAAAGAGCAATTATCTCGATAATGAGGGGTTCTAGGGGAAGAAGTTATAAAATATTTTTTGTGGAAAATTCGATTTCCTAAAACTGTGCCTAATGCCATTTTTCTCTAAACCCAACAGTTACCGAGATAAATGGAAATTGCAGAACTTGAATGAAGCTTAACCTGCCTATTAAGGAGAAACGACTGTGCATTTAAAATATCGCGGATTAACGGAGTAAGGACCTCGATATATTTCCCTCATCTTTCATGCATGCGAAATCGAGCAATTAGCGTACAAAATTGATTGTCGATTGCCTATTTACGATCTAGAATCGTAAAATAATAAAATCGAAGAAACGCCCTAATTTTTGAGATAACCAACTTCTTTTTGCCCACTTAAATTTTCAAAAAAAAAATATGTTAAAGATTTGTTTGCTCCATATTTTTTGATTGGTTTATCGGATATTGTCCGGCCTGATTTATCCCAAAATATTACCTCAACTTCCGTTAATTTGCTTATACAACATGGGATGCGCGCGCAACAATGAGGTTAGATTGCCTCATAGAAGCGTTACATGATTGGTTTGCAAGTGGCCCTGTCTTATGACGTCATCACACGCGTTCATTTAATTTGCTTATGCTGCTACAGTAGCACCTCTCTATTTCGACTTTGAAAAATTCGATAAAAAGATGATTACTCGTTAACGAGTGATTTTAGGGCAGAATGTTATGAAACGTTTTTTGTAGAAAATTTGATGACCGACAAAAAAGTCTGCTACGATTTTCCTCTGAATTGATCCATTTTCGAGATAACTGAACTTTTATGTGTCCGTCTACGGTCGAAGTCAAAGGGGGCATCCCACTGTATATGGGATGCGCGCGCATCACTTAGGTTAGATTGCCGCGATTTTTTTGAATGAATGAATACCTAGTACAGGCGACGCGTATATATATCTCATGTTTGAACCCACCCAAAAAAAACTTTCTATCTTTTTCAGAAAGAATTTACCTTTTTTTGTTTTTATATAATACTTTGGGGAAAAATTGCCGACTTGTATAAATTTCCAGTGTAAAAATTATTGTTTTTTCAAAGCAATAAAATAATTGAAAAAATAAATATGCAAATTTCTTATTATCCAATAATGGGAGTTGACTATTTTAAAGGTTTTATGGGGTTGCATTGTTGTCCGGTCATCTGAGATAATTTATTATGCGTGCGGTACGGCCCACGCAACCATATAACACCATAGAAACTCGTTTGTGATTGCATTCTTCGGACTTTAATGCCCAAAAAATGACGCGACAAATTTTTTTTTCCCCGCAAAGGTTTTCTCCACGTTGAACCGAAGTAAATTGCCTTTGGGCACTGAAATATCACGAAATTTTGGGACAAATTTCATAAAACCTATTAACAATTGCTGATAAATCATCGATCTAAATATTCGGTCTAAAAATAACAGACAATCTCGATTTTTTTCCACTCCACCTATGACGTCATAACCTGACTCAGTCACGTGACGTTTATGGGATGCCGCCTAACCTAATTGATGTGCGCGCATCCCAAGCTCGACGGTGCAGCCACTCATAAAAGGACATTTATCTCAAGAATGAATCGGTTTAGAGGAAAATCGTAGAAGACTTTTTTGTCGATCATTAAATGTTCTACAAAAAATGTTTCATAACATGCTTTCCTAAAACCACTTTTTAACGAGTAATCGTCTTTTTATCAAATTTTTTCAAGTCAAAATAGAGGGGCGCTACTGTAGCAGCATAAGCAAATTAAATGAACGAGTGTGATGACGTCATAAGAAAGGGCCACTGCAAACCAATCATGTGACGCTTTTATGAGGCAATCTAACCTCATTGTTGCGCGCGCATCCCATGTTGTATAAGCAAATTAACGGAAGTTGAGGTAATATTTTGGGATAAATCAGGCTGGACAATATCCGATAAACCAATCAAAAAATATGGAGCAAACAAATTTTTCACATATTTTTTTTTGAAAATTTCAGTGGGCAAAAAGAAGTTGGTTATCTCAAAAACTAGGGCGTTTCTTCGATTTTATTATTTTACCATTCTAGATCGTAAATAGGCAATCGACAATCAATTTTGTACGCTAATTGCTCGATTTCGCATGCATGAAAGATGAGGGAAATATATCGAGGTCCTTACTCCGTTAATCCGCGATATTTTAAATGCACAGTCGTTTCTCCTTAATAGGCAGGTTAAGCTTCATGCAAGTTCTGCCATTTCCATTTATCTCGGTAACTGTTGGGTTTAGAGAAAAATGGCATTAGACATAGTTTTAGGAAATCGAATTTTCCACAAAAAATATTCTATAACTTCTTCCCCTAGAACCCCTCATTATCGAGACTATTGCTCTTTTGCTAACGCACGCATTCTACAGTCTGGGTAATTCACCCTTTCATGATGAAAGGAAAAATGAAATATGTAATTATGGATTAAGCGTGGAACATGCGTGACTAATGCACTGTGTACAAAGAGACAAATATGACATGATTAGAGTAGAAAGCTGAAAGAAAAAACTGTGGGAAAATGATTGGAGCGGACACTCTCGGTTCGCACTTGAAAATTACTTTTGGTCAAAAACAATTTTATTTTTCTCCCGCGAAAATAATTCTTTTATATAATTTTTCAAGAGAGATTCGTTAATGGCAATGAAAACCTAACCTCAAAGGCAATTATACTTCTTCATGAATGAATGTACTAACACCCGGAATATAAGGAAGAAATGAGTGATGCCGAATCACAGAATTGCAGTAGTACCGAAAACGCGCGAATGTCTTAATTTGAAAGTAGGAGTAAACGATTCTTTGAGATTTGAAATTCCCGCGCGCTCGCCGAATAACTAACTTCACGCGGCTCAGCGACCAATGAGGAGTAGGCGTCAGGCGCTTTCGAGATATTTCGATATAAAGCAACTTCATGGCTTATGGATAGGAGAAATTCGTTCTGCCCAATCATTAAGTTTCATGTGAGAGATATTTTGTCGAGTTGAATCAATTTTGTTCTACATCATGAAAAAACCAAAACTTAACCATTTTTGTGGAAATAATTAAAAAAAAATTGGGTTAATACATTAGTTCTACAGAAAATTGTGCGAGTGTCTGACTATATCTAGTGGCTCTTATTGAGTAGCATATATTGTCTCAGTAAACAGTTATAATCGCCACGGAACAAACGGCAATTTTAATCGAATTTTCAACAGGAATTTTCCAATGTTCGTGATAAAAATTTGAGCTTGCCGAATTTGAAAATTCGGAAACAAAACAAATTTATGAAATTCTAAAAATTGAGATATTAGTAATCGGTGTGCAGCTGTATTTATTGTATTAGGGTGAGGTCTAGTTATGGATTGTCGGAATTTTCCGACGCGCATGCACAGTCTACATAAGATGACACCCAAAACCCAGTTTTCCCAGCTTCCCCATTTTCCAATATCCCATCACCTCCATTCACCCAAGATACTACGCAACTAAAAAAATAAATATTTACAACGAATAATAGTTTGTCAATTCAGTAGCAAAGTGATAAAGTTTATTGAAAAAAATTAAGCTGAATAATTTTGAATAAAATAAATAAAAAAATTGGGAGAGACTCTGTAAATTTATTTTTTTTTTTTCGTAAAATTTCTTACATAAGTTTTTGTAAAATGCAAATGTTTGACGGATTGTTTTTTTAATTTACCACTTCACTCCAGAATTTTTAATGATCAAACAAACTCGAAGTTTACTCACAAAAAACAACTTCCACGACGTTCACTTGATAATTCCCACGAACACAAATACACTGTCAAAGTAAATAAAGTAATAACAATAACAATGTGACAAAAATGATAATATACTAATACGGGGGAAAAAATCGAAAAAAAGCAAATTTTTGTTTTTACACATTTCTAGTTTTCTCGAAAAGTTTTGAGTTTTGGAAAAAATACCAAGAAACATTTCTTTTTGAGAATTGAATTCTCTATAAAAAATGTTGAGTGACTTTTTTTCATAAATTAACTCCTTAACGAGATAATGACATTTTTCCGGAAAAAATGGGTTCGCTGTTTGGAAAAAAATTAGACCTCTTTCAGAATTATCAAAAATTTTATGTAAAATTTTGGAAAATTTCGACGCATTTTGATTGAGGAAAACTTTTTCAAATGTCTCACCTTTTTCGCTACGACTAAGTTCCTCGGGTTTAACTTGCTTGATTGTTAAAAACATCATAAATCCGTGAAAATAGCTCTAGAAGCGGCCCACATAAATTGCGAGCATGGCACATAAAAACACTTTTTCAATTTCCGCAATTCAAAATTTTGGAAATTTACACTCGTCCCATAAAAATTCACTCAATTTTTATTTAGTATTTTATTTTATATATATTTAGTTTGAGCAAAGGATTTTTCCATATTCAAATTTGCCGCTCAATTGAAGAAAAGTTGGCAAATACTTTTCAAATTTTATGGAGTTTTCCCGCAATTTTTTCCACGATTATCTTCGGTAATTTTGAAATATTTTCGAATGTAGTGAAAAGGAGGGGCATGCAGATTTTGTCTTTTGTTGTATGTAATGTTATTTAGGCGTTTTGTTTTTTTCTTTATATTTGCCAAATTTTTAATTCAGAATTTGTTTTCAAATTTACCACTTTTTACACTTGTTACGGAATTTTGGAGATTTCGAATTCAAATTTCCCGCGTACTTCTGCAATTAGTCACTCGGAAAATTGGTGACAATTTTTCCGATTTTTTTTTATATTTTTAGAAAAATTGTTCGAATTTTAGTTATTCAAATTTTCCCGCGAAATTGGCAAAATTATCACTCGAGGAATTGTCAGACTTTTTCTTTTTCCACAATTTGTTCACTTTGTTATATTATTGCCTCATTTCATATTCAAATTTTCCCGCGATATTTCGCAAATTATCTCATTAATTCCCTGCTTCATTTGGTAAAATATTTGCACTGTTTTTAAGGGATGTTTTGTTTGGGAAACTGAGAATTCTTTTTTGGAAATCACTGGCGAAATTGAGGATTTGGAGATTTTGTTTTGCGCGGGATTTATTTAATTTTTTGAGTTTTTTGGGGGGTTTTGAGAATTTGGGGCTTGGGTACGAGTGTGCGTCTTCAAGTACGGCGGAGCTGTGCCACCTGTCATTTGGACAATATTCGATAGCGGCGAACATGCGTGTGACGTCACGCCCTAAGAAAGCCCCTTCCACTTGCTATGACGACCATGGAGGAAGGCCGATTAGTAGTGGTAGGAGAGACATCTGTTGGAACATTTGGGAATTTGTAAGTTTTGACAGTTTAAAAATTTTGGATATTCGAAAAATTTGAAACTTTTAAAAATTTTGAAAATTTCGAAAATGTTGAAAGTTCTAAAAATTTTGAAAATTTTGAAAATTTTGAAAATTTTGAAAAATTTGAAAATTTTGAAAATTTTGGAAATTTTGAAAATTTTGGAAATTTTGAAAATTTTGGAAATTTTGAAAATTTTGAAAACTTTGAAAATTTTGAAAATTTTGGAAATTTTGAAAGTTTTAAAAATTTTAGAAATTTTGGAAATTTTGAAAATTTTGAAAATTTTGAAAATTTTGAAAATTTTAAAAATTTTGGAAATTTTGAAAAATTTGAAAATTTTGGAAATTTTGAGAATTTTGAAAATTTTAAAAATTTTGAAAATTTTGAAAATGAAAAAAAAAATAGAAACTTTGCGAATTGTTAAAAACATTGAAAGATCATAAAGATTTTGAAAGAAACTTTTTCACATTTAAAAACTTTCAAAATCAGAATAATTCCAAAAATTTCAACATTTTGTAAATTTCCACAAACTTTTTTGAAAAATGAAAAACCTGTCAAAACTTCTTAAAATTCTGAAAGTCCCGAGTTTCGATGCTCTGAGAAATTTCACGCATTTTGAATGCGTTTTAGCGGTAGCAGTGACATCTGTGGGGGGTTCCCCGAAATCTATCCTAAAAAAATTCATTAATATCGATTCTACAGATAAGCGAAGACTTCCCAAGATTTTCTTTTGCGCATGCCAACTGGAAGAAAAATTCAAAATATTGACATTGAAAAAAAATACTCGAAAGGTTTCGAATTGCTAACAAAACGGGGAAAAAGTTGTAAAGTGTTAAAAAATTAGTATTAATGTTTAGAACCCTGGAGAAAAATCCGGATTTTTTTTTTAAATTGTCTGGAATACTATATGATTCCGGATGTTCCCAAAATTCCCCAAAAAAAAATCGTGGAAAACAGGAAAAAATTCTACAAAATCGATTCACAACAATTCCGCAAAATACAATTTTCATTTTTTCCCAAAAGGGCAATATATATATAGTCACGTGTGCTCTCCCCAAGTCTGGAACATAATGATCTTTAAGGATGCACACTAATGACAGTCAATGCTCAGACTATCTGCTGTCTAAATGGTTTTACCACCATATTCATGTACTATTTGAGGCCACGAAATAATTACTTTTCCAAAAAAGACGCCGTAAACTACATATATATAAAAATCTACTGCAGTTCCTCATTTTTCATTTTTTGGAGATATTACACGTGGGAAGTATTATTGACTTGCCAATCTAGGGCGCCGAAAATGGAGTGTCAAAAATTGAAAATGTTCACTCTCACGTTTGACATTATTCTGACGCGCTTTTGATAAGAGTTCTGTATGTGTGTGTGTGTGTGTTCGTATGTGAGTGATTCTTTGAGAAACGGTTCCCGGTAAACGGCTCGATCGATTTGTTTCTCATTCGGCACAGAATTACCTCTGACTGATGTCCAGGGTATACAGGAGTGTCAATGTTGAAAACCAATTCCTTCAATTGTTATTAACAATTTTAATTGTTTATAACGCTGTATCTCGATAACGATGACAGATAAGAAAAAAAGTGCTGTACAAAAGTTGTTCCTCTCATAAAACTACATAGTTCATACTGTATTACTTTTTTTGCTAGGCCTCATATTTTACGAGATATCGATAAAAAATCGTGATAATCGAGCAGTAGTCGATTTTACGTGACTGATATACAACTTGACTTCATACGTCTATCGTCACACATACACACATACTATCGGGAAGTTATAGATGCGACCCATCGAGGATCCTATCACGTCCCATTCATGTTTTTCAAAAATTGCCTCTCACTGTTCTCCAGACCGCAGAGCAGTATCGACCTTGAAACCCAATTACTTCAATTGCTATTAACAATTTCACTTGTTTAAAAGACTCTATCGCGAGAATGGTTAGAGATAGGAGAAAAAGTGTGAAACGAATGTTATTCCTTGCACAAAAATACAGATATAATATGTTATGACTTTTCTTCATAACTCTCATAATTTAGGAAATGTAATTGGTTGAAGCTGCGCGGGTGGCGCGCATTTTTGTCTGCTACGGGCGCATACACCCAGGTAGGGATGGCAAAAGCTGACGATGGAATCAGCTGAGCTTCTATCAGGCTGAGCGTCCCAAGCCTGAACCAGGTTTGAGTTTATCGTCCACTCGAGCCTGGCTATGGGGTCGTTTTTGAGGCTGGTTGCAACTACTGAATCAGGCTCGGTTCAGGCCGTGTATATCGAGGCTGGATCAGTATTTGTTTTGAGTCGGTGTCGTGTGGACGCATGTCTACCGCTCCCTACGAATTACAAATTTCAAACGTACCGTGCTTCTAGTACATTGAAATTTTAAATCGAGTAAAAGTTTTGGCACAAAAGTGTCAAATCTAAAAAACCTAAAAATTCCCTTGGCTCCCAAAAGGAAAGCCAAAACGAGTCCTCCGATGGAAGACCCAAAAAAAACAAAAAAAACCGTTATGAAACGGTCAAACAGCGCGAGCTCTGAACCAGCCCGCCCCAACAATCCTCCGACCTCTTCTGATGGGCCTCAAGACGCTCAAAAAAAAACCTCAGTGCCTCCAATCATCGTTGAAAACGACAAATTGGAGACCAAAAAGTTAATAAATTTCCTGCAAGTCAATGCCTCGGATAAAAACTTCAGGATGAAGTTTAATGGAAGTACCACGATCGTCCACCTACAAACGACCGACGATTACAACAAAATCGCAAGTATCCTGAAAAGGCAAAACCTTAATTTTTTCACCTATGGCCTTAAAAGTGAAAGACCGAAGAAATTTATTTTGAAAGGGCTTCCCAGCAGTTTCTCGGAAGCCGAAATTCAAGCCGAACTATCAAATCAAGGCATTAGCGTACTTTCCGTTCGCTAGTTCGTGAAAATAAACAAAGACGGAAATATTAAAGAAAACAGGCCTCTCCCGATCTTCGCAATCACGGTTGGCCCTGAAGTAACCTTGAGCAGCTTTGCTGCTATTAAAACTATTTTCTATCACACATACAAGATAGAAAAATTTGTGAAATCCGAGCAACCGACCCAGTGTTTCAGGTGCCAACGGTTCGGCCATGCAAGCCAACACTGCAACCTGAACCCCAGATGTGTAAAGTGTGCGTCAAATCATGACGTCAAAGCCTGCACTTCAAAAACTCTCAAGTGCGCGAACTGCGGACTAGCCCACACGGCCAGCTATAGAGAGTGTTCCATGCGCCTAAAATTCATGGAAACTCAGAAAAAACGAGCTCAATCGGCCAGGCCCAGCATAGCGCCACTGGAATTGCCCACTACACCTCACTCGGCCACGATCCAGAATCTGGAAAGGAACATCCAGTCCCTCCAGTCTCCTGCAGTCCCAGTGCCAACTCCGAGTTCTACTGCCAACACGTCCAGGCCCACCTACGCTTCCTTCTTCCCGACGGTGGAAACCTCGAGAAGGAATCTTATCGCACCCACTGCTGAACCTAGGGGCAACCCAATGGAAACACATGTTCCCGAATCTCATTTAAGTAGAACTATAAACTATGTAATTACAGCAAAGCAAGTCCTTGACGAGCTAACAACCCTTAGAATTCCCGAAATCCTCTCAGAGCTAAAAGAGATGAGCTCTAAACTCCAAACAGCCCTTACACCAATTGATAGGATCACAATCATCGCATCCTATGTCCACCTGTTCTTACCCTCCTCAAACACACCTACGATTCCCCAGCAAACATAACCAACATATTAGCAATTAATATTTTTGCGCTCAAGCCTAATCTGGACGAGTTATTACACATCGTCCACAGAAATAACATCAAAATTTGTTTGATTTCAGAGACTAAGTTAAACAGCAAAACGAAGAAAATTAACTTCCCAGACTTCTCGCTGATCAGGGAAGACAGAACGGCCAAAGCAGGTGGTGGTGTTGCGGTGGCGATCCACAAAACCTTGTCACATAGAACTCTTCCGCATGATCTCCTGTCGCTCACCGAATACGTGGGAGTAGAGGTCCAAGTAAACAATAAAAAAACGAAGATCTACTCGATCTACAATCCACCGGATGTCTCAATAGATACAAACCTATTGAGGCACCTATTTTCCGATAGTACTCCAACAATTATTGTTGGAGACTTCAATGCGAAGGACACTGCTTGGACCTCTGCTAGGCCAAACGAATCAGGTAAGATTCTCTCAAATTTTTTGACGGAACAAAAAATTAATCTGCTCTTTCCAGACGTTCCTACACACTACCCTCATAATTCAAACACTCCTAGTACTATTGACCTTTTATTAACAAACAACATCTCTATCATTAAAAATTTCACCACACTTTCCGAATCCCCATCCGATCACCTACCATTGTTTTTCTCCCTATTTGGCAGACCAACCTCACCAGAATCATCAAAAATTTTAAACTACGCAAAAACCGACTGGAATAAGTTCAAGGATATCTTAAATGATGAGATTTCTACACCAAACCCTACTTGTAACAACACTGAAGCAATAGATCAACACATAACACATTTCACCCAAGTCATTCAAACAGCCCTGGATTCCTCCACTCCCAAACGCTCAACCAAATCCACCCACACTCCTATCCCACCCGAAATAGCCTCATTAATAAAGCTAAAAAATTACATTAGGTCAAGATGGCAAAAAACCCGAAATCGCTACCTTAAATCCGAACTCAATCAGCTGATAAAAGAAATCACACTTAAATTAACCGAATGGAAACAATCATCTTGGGACAACAAACTCAGAAACATAAACTTAAAAGATCACTCTATTTGGCGCGTAGCAAAATATTTTAATAACACCGCTAAAACAAAAATCCCCACACTGAAGTCAAACAACACACTCCACACAGAAGACCACGACAAGGCGAATACACTCTGCATACACTATGCAGCAATACACGAAATATCGGCCTCCCGAGGCAACAAATCTTTTGAACAACAAGTCACAGGTCATGTGAGAAAAACTATCCTCAAAGCCCGCATCGAAACTCCCATTAAATCCCTGACAAATCCCCGTGAAATCTCTTCCGCTATCAAAAAATTAAAAAATAAATCTGCCCCGGGTGTGGATAATATTCCCAATATAGCACTAAAAAACCTCCCAATTAAAGCAATAAGTTTACTAACAAAGATATACAATGCATGCCTCCCCAGACAATATTTCCCGGAACTCTGGAAAGGAGCGGTGGTCATTCCGATTCTAAAGCCCGGTAAGCCCCCTTCGCATCCGGTGAGCTATAGGCCTATTAGCCTCCTACCGGTATTGGCTAAACTCTTTGAGCGAATAATTTTAGCTCGTCTCAAAAAACCCATAGAAGAGTTACAACTAATGCCTATCAATCAATTTGGTTTTCGATCAGAACACTCGACCTGCCACCAGCTGGTTAGAATTACGAATGATATAAAATCCGCGAAAGACCGGAAAGAAGATACCGTTCTTCTTCTCCTGGACAGCGAGAAGGCCTTTGATTCTGTTTGGCCCACAGGCCTTATATACAAACTCGAAGGATTAAATGTCCCTAAATATCTATGTAAAATTTTACTATCATATCTCTCAAATAGATATATCCGAGTTCGAGTCGAAACTTCGCTTTCGAATAAAATAGAAATTGTCGCGGGAGTCCCACAAGGGTCTATTCTCTCGCCTGTTTTATTCAACTTGTACATTGCTTCTGTTTTTAGTAGAATTCCGAGAAATGTATCCATTGCAGGCTATGCTGATGACATTGCCTTGTACTCAGCTAGCAAATCGATAAACAAAGCTATTAGAAGAATAGAAAATGCTGCTTCTCTCACAATCAGTGAATTAACGAAATGGAAAATTCAAGTGAATGCTGCTAAAACAGAAGCAATCTTATTTACTAGCTCCAAGGCCAAGCCGACCTTAACTATTCGTAGCGATAAGATCACACCAACCGACTCTGTAAAGTATTTAGGCTTACACATCGATTCCAAACTCCTGTGGAAAAAGCATATATCTGAAATCAAGGTCAAGACTAAAGTTATCCTAGTAAGATTGTATAATTTGCTAAAATCACCCGCGCTCAGTCAATCCCTCAAACTTACTCTCTACAAAGGGTTAATTAGGCCCATTATCACCTATGGTTGTCCTGCCTGGCACAATGCAGCGAAAATGCACTTGAATCATCTTCAAGTGATTCAAAATAAATTCCTACGAATAATAGGAAATTTTAAAAGAAGAACGACTATTGTGGAAATACACGAAACGCTCGGCATGACAACCATAGGCGAATTTATCGATAGAATAAATGAGACATTTAAATTTAAGCTACAATCCCATCCTAATCCCCAGCTCCAAAACATCAATATTGACATAAAATCCAATTGGTCCCGCTGACCACCTGTTTTGTCCCACCTTTCCATATATCCTTTTCTCTCCCGCCCCCCATGCACCCATTACTTATAAGGTTTTTTAGAAGTCATTTTTCCTTATATCGAGTCATCATGTAAATAATCACAAATATCTGTAATAATGAAAAATTAGGTTACACTTCTATCAAATTACATATAAAGCCAACGGCTGGTGATCTAGAACGTAGCACTTAAGATATTAATACTGTATATAGTATGTATATATGACAAATGTTAATAAACAATTTTCAAGTCAAGTCGAGGCTGGATCTCAACAGGCTCAGCCGAGCCTAAGATGTCGAATTAAATTCAAAATGTGTTTTTTTTTTTTTTTTTAATAATTCATGATTTCGGTTCAATGACTTGGAAATATAGTTATCGTGATAATAAATAAATCCACGACCTCTGCTCTCAAACCTCTCAAACTCAGCCTGGATCAGGCTTGTACCAGCCCTTGTTCCCCGATGCTGCCTGAATTGGATAAACATACACTAATTAATCAGTTCGAGATTCAGTGATCCATTAAAAGTTTATCCTCAAATGAATAGATAATAATAAATGATGACAATGCTAATCATAATTGAAATACTTGTCATTGAAATAGAAATCTAAGTCAACAAACACCCTAACCCTTTAATACTCTAAAACACTGATATTTTACAACAATGCTTCGATAGTTTACTTATAAGGTTTTTTAGAAGTCATTTTTCGTTATATCGAGTCATCCTGTAAAAAATTCACAAACATTTATAGTAATGAAAAATTAGTCTAAACTTAGTGTCAAATTAGATATAAAGCCAATGGCTGGTGATCTAGAGTGTAGCAATTAAGATATTAATACTGTATATAGTATGTATATATGACAAATGTTAATAAACAATTTTCAAGTCAAGTCAAGCTTCGATAGCTAGGTGGTTAGGGTCCAGGGCTAGTAATGAGAAAGCCCACCTTTCAAGTCTCTAGTCGGCCGGTTTTTTTTTACTTTTTTTATTCACCCCGAAGAATTCAGATGGTTAATAATCATATTTCAACCATTATTCATGATTAATTAGATGATTTGCTGAAATTCATTAAAGCGAAAAGTGAAATTTAATTTAATCCCAGGCTTCTCTGAGACCCTTTTAGTCAGCCTGTTTTGAGGCTTGGGGCCCGAGCCTGAGAACGCGTTATCATTTGGGGTCTGGATAAGGACTCAACCCGGGTTGGCGCTCAGCCTCAATCCAACATCTGTCAGCCCTGATCAAGCCCTGTCCCGATCGTCAATTCCTACCTGGGCACCCGTGCGTCTTTTCCACAGACACACCGGTTAATGATGCGGCCCATCGAGGATCATACTTACATACCTTTTATTCCCACAAATTTTATCTCTGGCATTTATCTATGAATGCCCTTCATTCAGATATTAGGCGAAAGCAATGATTTCTTTCATTCGCAACGCATTGAATGACGTTAAAAATTTTTTTGTTGAACATGACATTCTGTGAAAAAAATGGTCTTAAGCAATCTTAGGAATCAATTTTTTCGCTTTTGCCTAAAAGTTATTGGTGCGACCTTGTTAATACCTTCGTGAAATAAACGGGACGTGCGTGTGACCCTCGACGGGTCGCATCATGAGCTTCCCGATGTGTTAGTCTGTGTATGCGTGTGTACCCGATTTGGGATAAATTGAACGCTATCGCCTGAATTATAAGTGTTACAAAAAAATTCACGGAACAAAAAATGTATGTTTTTACATGGGGAACAATTTTTATTCAGAACTTTAACGGCTAACTTTTTTTTAATTTGAAGTATTCAAACCATCTGGTTTATTCTGCTATAAAAAAATTACAATAAAAAATTAAAAATAAAAATTTAGGCCAATAATAATAATACCGGAAATAGAGGAAAGAAAAAAAATACAATATAGTATACATAAGCGTATCGACAAGTTACATAGGCAGTATTAACATCGTGTGGCATTATTACTATTTCGTTTGTGTCAAAAATTATTTCCGATAAATTTGTAGCTGTTTCCTGTTATGTTCAAATATTTAGTCCTGAAGACTTCAAAGAGGAATCAAAAATCAGGAAAGTTTTTCTATTTAATTTTTCAAGGAATATTCGACTATCGTAAGGTGCAGAAAAACCCTCCGTTAGCAAACCAGCCAAAAGTTTAGGTCTATATAGGGCATATCTAGGACAGAGCCAGAGAACATGATTGAGATCCCCATCAGGATCTCCTCACTCACATGCCGAAGGCATAACGATGTTAATTCTTTTCAATTAGCTATACAATACGAGCAAATTGAATGATGGACTACAGTTGGTGATTGTCACCTCTATGTATTGTAAAGATGGAATTGTAATATTATCACCCATAATTCTCGTGTAAGCAAGATGATTCCTAACTGCCCACAACAAACTTCCACCACGATCATGAACTCTGTCCTCCCTAATAATTTCAAAGCCAGGAATTCTAGTAATCCAAGAGTTGGTTGGTTTTAGCCAAGTTTCTGAACGAATCATTATGTCGTAATTTTTTGCAATGGCGAGTATTTCTTGAAATCGTAAATCGAGACTCCGACAGTTCCAGTGAAAAATATTTAGATCTGGGATATTATTTGGTCAGAAGAAGCGTGAGCAGATATTTGTTGAGTATTATTGTGCATAGTTATGTGTGTATTGGAAACTGCTTAAAACGTTAAGTGGTGAGTCAGAAATCGTATCGATATGGTGTTAGCCATTTGCTTCGGACAAATCCGAAGGTTTTCCAAGGAAAGGATTATTCGAAGCCATCTCCTGCGGAGGGGTCGAGTTTTGATGAGGAGTGGACATGAAAAAGTGTGTTTCAGATGCGTGGGAAATGTTAACTTGTG
The DNA here is from genome assembly GCA_026005395.1 of Asobara japonica. NCBI lineage: Eukaryota > Metazoa > Arthropoda > Insecta > Hymenoptera > Braconidae > Asobara > Asobara japonica. The sequence continues at coordinate 1,411,795 of BQMI01000519.1, forward strand.
ATGGAAGTGAAATTGAATCTTTTTCATGCATGATATGTTGCTGAATATCATCGATTTTTTTCACGATTCGAGTGCATCTACCCTCCATAGCTTTTGTAGGGAGAACAAAGTAAACATCGTTGAGCAGTGCAATCAATTCACCGAGATCCTCGGTAAATTGAAGCGTAATATGCCTAATATTAGGGACTCCGCGAGTCTTATCGAAAAGATTCTGGAGTTGAGTTGCATTTAAGGGATACTGACAGTATCCCTGAAGAGGCGTAAAAATGTTCAACTCTTCCCAATCAACTACGACAGGTGGGTTATCAATGATTTTAGGCTTCTTATTCTTGCGACGAAGTTCCACAAAAGAGGCTTCAGAGAGGATCTTGCTGACATCGGAGTCCATTTCACAGTTATCCCCAACCGGTTCCGCCTCACATTGATCCTGGTGACTTTCTGGAGCAGATTGTGCAAGAGAATTCGTCAACGAGTGAGGTCTCTTCTTATCGGCATTGGCATTGAGCGCTTTATACTTGGTGAAGATCGGGATGATTGTGATCGCAGAAAGTTTCTGGGGGCTATCTTGTGATATGTGGTCGTTATTTTCAGCATTTCTAGCTCCCCTGCTTGGAGGAAGTGGAGGGAATTGTTCTTCTCCTGTTCTGTCCTTCTCCGGGATGCCATCAGTGGTTTTGCCATCATTTTTAGGTTTGGGCGGAGTAAGTTGAGTGAATGAGTCATGTCTGGTGAGGCAATGTTTGGCAATATGTCTTTCACGTTTGCACTCATAACAAATTACCTTGTCTGTGGAGAAAAACACCCAAACAGTTGGCAAGAGCTAATAACACGTTTATTTCGATTGACGAAAGGACGTATTGGGATTTTCTCATTCTCAATAGTAATACACTTCTTGGATTCAATGAGTTCGTCAACAGTGGCCTTACTATCGAGGTAAACACAGATCTGATTGTGACCGATTTTGGCGGCTCTATGAATCTTCAGCCCTACAACATTTTTTAAGGCTACTATATAGCTCTCGAGAGTTTTATCCCGTCGATACTCGATCACAACCGCTCGTTCCTCCATTCGTTCTAAGGTAGCTTGTGTAGCCCTGACCATTTGGGATCCATGATATTGCGTGTAGGTTGCGTGGATGTCTATCTTCTGTTAAAAATAGGTAAAAAATAAGCTTTTAGTACTTACTAAACATTTGAAAATGAACTATTTGAGTAATTTATAGCCATTAGTCACTCATTTATCATCCATTAAAAGAATTCGTTTATCCCACAATGAATGGTAGCGTGAATGTTGCGTGGAAGTTCAATCGCCAGGGAACGTTTGCGTCATCGGCCATTTGGTTTCCGTGAATTCCTTGGGACGACATTTATACCGGAAATGGAATTCCTGGTTCCAGAAATCCACTTCCGATAAAAGAACAAACAAACAAAAAACAACCGCACACAATAACTTGGACGTTTGTATATTTTAATTATCTTTCACTGTAACTAGTTAACTCAACAATTTCAAATTTATACCGAAACGGAGCCCGCACAGGTAAACACGTTCGTTCGAGGAGCGATAAGTAAACACGTTCGTTCTGTTTGGCTGTCAACACCGGATTCATTTCCCGGCTAACTCTTACTGTTCGTGTAATAGAGCGATATAAACAATGAAAATTGTTAACCAGTGATATGTCCTGAGATATGGGCATTCTGAAAAAAAGTCATAAAAAATTATATGCGTATTTTTGTATAAGGAATAGCATTCATTGTACACTTTTTCTCCTGTCTCTAATCGTTCTCACGATAGAGCGATATAAACAATTCAAATTTTTAATAGCAATCCAAGGAATTGTTTTTCAACATTGACACTCTGTTCCGCCCTGAACATCAGTCAGAGGTAATTTTGTGTCAAAGGAGAACCAAATCGATCGAGCCGTTTACCGGGAACCGTTTCTCAAAGCATCACTCATATACAGACATACACACACAGAACACTCATCTAAAATTTGTCAGAATGATGTGAAACGTCGAGAAAAGTGAAAATTTGCGATGTCTGAGACACTATACTATCGGGGTCATTACAATAGCTTCCCTAAATCGGAAAGTTAATACTTTTGTCAGCATGTGAAATGCCTTTCGAGCTCTCCGTTGACAATTAACTCAGACGTGTAATTTGTTTCTGTTGCAAAAAAAAATTCAAATAATGTTCAAGGGTTTTCAATCGGAAATTTTTCGACTGTAATTTTTCAATTTTTCACAGATTCCTCTCCCACAATTGGCACGCCAAAATAATCAACCAGAGCTCTCATGCAAGACGATATCTATTATCTATTACATAACAAAATTAACAAGATTCAAGAAAAAATATAGGTGCAATAGGCGATATGTGAGTGTTGGGCGGGTTAAGGCTCATTTCAAATTTCTGGATTATAATTTTGTAGCGGGTCGCTTGTCCAAGTATGCCTTGATATTGGGAATTGTTCTGATTGTCTCCACAAGTTTTTTCAGGGCTGGATGGTCCTTGTTGAGATCATGGCCCAGAGTTATCGAGATATAGTCCGTGTAAGCGGCATAGAGTATGTCAGCCCAAGATAGCTGCATCAAAACAATTTGAAGCAATTAAAAAAAAGAGCACATTATTGATGACTTATGATTAACAAACGATAGGAAATATAATGTCTGCAGTGTTGCTGCGATACGAGACGAGGCGAGAATTTCAACTCTCTCGGCTTGTATCGAAATTATAAAACCAATTGTTATCTCGTCTCGAGGCTCGAGAATGCAATCCAATATCGTATTTTTTTTTCTGTCCCGATCTTTTTCATTTTTCAAGTGCTCCCTCGGAAGGACTCTTTTCAAAGGCTGCTTTATTAATACGAAAACACAGGAATCGATTGAGTGATATTCATGCTGAAATGCTTCTGTCCCTTCATTCTCGCTTCCAGTCTTCCTTACCACCAAAATTGAAATGCCCCATCAAATATCCGTTGTAATTATTGCGAAAGAAAATATTCGGAAAAAGTGGGTGTTCATGTTGGTTGTTATATTGACAAAAATATATCTTCAAATTTTTACACTCTTGAATAAATCAAATTTTCTAAATGTGTGAACAATTTATTATCATCATTATCACTTCTTAGTATCACCATGAATTGACGAAAAAATCATTAGTTTGTGAGTGAAATATACACACGGAAAGGGATATTTGATGCTTGATGCAATGAGTTCGCAATCCATCTTTCCGTTCATATTAAAGTAATTAGTCCCATGATATGTTAATGCCAAGTTATATGGGTAGCAAGGTTTTCTCACTTACCTTTCCATTCACGAAGTAGCCTTTATTTTTGCTGACTTGCTCTTCGAATTTACCAAGCAGGAAGGCCATTTTTTTGAAGGCAGTATCCTTTTGCTTTGCCTTTGCAGTCTCGTCCTGCTCCCAATACCAAGTTGAAATGGCTAAAAAAATTAATTGTATTTTTTTTTATCGTTCTATACAGAAATTTTAGGAATAATTCCTACAATTAAGAATTATATGCGTATGGGTGTGCATGGGTGGGTGAGTGGCTAGGTGTAGGTTGCTGGGTGGCGAGGTGTAGGTGGGTGGGTGGTAGGGTAGGTGGGGGGGTGTTAGAGTGTAGGTTGCTGGGTGGCTAGGTGTAGGTGGGTGGGTGGTAGGGTAGGTAGGCGGGTGTTAGAGTGGGTGGGGGGGGGGGGGGGGGGGTGGAAGGGGTGGGTGGGTGGGTGGTAGGGTAGGTAGGCGGGTGTTAGAGTGGGTGGGGGGGAGGGAGGGGTGGGTGGGTGGAAGGGGTGGGCGGGTAGGAGGGTGAGAGGATGGGTGGGTGGGAAGGTCGGCGTGAGTAGACAGGTGGACGTGAGTATGTGTGTTTGTGCCTGTGTGTGTGACTATGTGGGCGCATATTCCTGAATGTATTCAATTATCAAATTATCATTCATTCATTACATTAATTATATAATGAAAATAATCAACCAACCCAATCTGAGATCATCAATTGTGTCAGCAGCGGCGTCAATTTGAAATGCCTCCTCATCGTCCGATCCATAAAGTGCCAATTTCTTGGCCAAGTATCGTAAAATTGATTTCGACTGATGATACTTCTTACCATCAATCTCCAATACTGGCATTTGCCCCATTGGCATTTCTGCAAAACAAGTAAATATCCATAGAAGAATTAACATAATTTCATATCTACCATTGCTGCGATGATCTACAGTTGGTAAAGTAGGATTTGATGCGGTGATCTACAGTTAGTAAAGTAGAACATTATTGTCATGACACAATAGAAGTAGTTTCATGTAATTTTTTGAAAAACAACGTTTAGGAATAAAAGAAGAAGTAGATGAATACGTAAAAGCTCCAGTAAATTCTACTCAACTGGTACTATATTTATTAATGTGTGCAGCATGTAGTACCTACAGTTGGTAAAGCATTACCATCCGCAGTTGGTAAAGTAGAATGTGATGCTTTAATCAACAGTTGATAAAGTAGAACTTTACTTGTACGCAGTAACGAAGAAGGTTTCACACCATTTTTTAAAATAACTTTAGAATATGTGAAAAAAAATCTGATCGAGTCGTGAAAATTTCAGCCCAATTCTATTTACTTCGTAAAATATCTGTTTGTGGGTACACTGTCGAGTACTGTGATCTGCTGGTAAACTAGGATTTGATAACTTTATCGGCAGTCGGTAAAGTGGAAAATGGCAGAATCGATCTATGGTCGGTAAAGTAGAACTTACTTTTACCGACAATGTGAAACAACGTGTGAAACGAATTGCTAAAAATGTTTTTTGCGCATCTATTACGTACCAGGCTTGTATTTTGGCCAGTCTTCGAAATTCACCCGACGATCCTCAAATTTAATACCGCCATAACTCAGCATATAACGGGCAGGCTCACCCAGACCCGTAATGTTGAAGTAAGTCAGTCGGTATGTTGACATGTTTCTGTGTTACTGTAACAAACAAATTAGGTGAAGTTTGACGTGAAACTTTGGCATTGGGGGAAGCCGGATCAAGTCCCGACGATGGTCAAATTTGAGGTAACTTCCGGGCTTTGAACCGGTGGAATACGGCGAGACTTTAAGGTCTTTGATGGGTTCCTTCAAATGTGAACCAGAAGGGATACGCTTGCGGCGGACGCTGTCCAGTTTTGGGAAAAAGTCGGCTTCCACTGTCGCCGCATTGAAAGGACACGGATTAAGACTCGGAAGGACATACGAATAGAATAAGCTACGTCATTAAAAATATTATTGCAATTGTGTTGCACAAGGTTGCTGTATTGTAGCCGGTATGAATGCTAACGACTGTTGTTAATAATTAACTATGTGAGGCATAATTGGTGATACACGCCGCAGGAGGAGGGAGATTGTATATCACAATTTGCACGTCATGGAGCGATAATGATAATCTTGAGAATGCAATGGATTTTTTTACTTGTGAAACTTGCAAAAAAATGTTTGTGCACGGAAACAAAATTATGCTGTCACTTTGAAAAGAAATTGAATTTTTTAAAATCTAAAATTTTTTTAATTTAAAACTTTTTCAATTCAAAATTTTTGGAATCAAAAAATTTCAAAATCTAAAATTTGTTAAATTTAAAATTTAAAATTTTTTAAATTTAAAATTCTTAAAATTTAAAATTTTTTAAATTTAAAATTTCTTAAATTTTAAATTTTTAAAATTTAAAATTTTTTAAATTTAAAATTTTTTAAATTTAAAATTTTTTAAATTTAAAATTCAAAGTTTTTAAAATTTTAATTTTTTCAATTTCATTTTTAATTCGTTCCACAACACAAATAGTCACGAATCCTTGAAATCGATATTACGATTCGCTACACGTTACGTTCTCAGTCAATATCCGCTCACCAGCGCGGCGACCGGTTCTGAAGGTAGTTCGTTCACTAAAAAAAATGCGATAAAATCCTCGAAAAGATTACGGGGGCTATCTACTCCGCATCTGGAACATGCCCACAAAATTTCACCCCCATAGAAAAATCCCCTAACGGAACCTGTCGACAGTTAGTCGAGAGTTTGTTGATAGTTAGTCGACTGTTTGTCGATTTTTCTCTCGACCGGTGGCAATTTTCGAGAGTAACTATCGAAAGGTTCCGCGAGGGTCACCCGTGCACCATAATTAAATTGCACGTTCCAAAATTGCGGGAAAAATTCCTACGGCACCTCACGTGTTACAAAAAAATTTTCCTTTAAAAATTTTGAAATACATGATTTCTCCAAAATTCAAAATATTTTCCTACTTAATCCACAATAAATTGTTATTAACAAATTCGAGGGGAGTAGCCACTGGGAAATTTCATTTTGTCATTATCTCTTGGAGCACGTGATAAGCAAATGACTGATAATTTGAAAATTCCAGGCGGAGTGGCTACTGAAACCAGACATGCACAATTTTGATTTTACGCATGAGCTGTTACGCAATTCCATACCGCTTTTCAAGCGCATCACCTCTTTAAAACGTCAGTGATAACGTAAAAGAAGTAGGAATCCTGGGAGATAATTTGCATAATACTAAGACTGCGGAAAAAACTGTGGTGACAATGTGAAAAATTCAGATATTTGAATTTCCCGCGTGAATGTACATCTATGTTGTCAGGACGTCCGCGGGACGTCCCTGCCATTTTTCGCGTGGATTTCCGCCATATTTAACTCTGGCTGTGATGAAATTTTGTTCTATGCTCGTATGCGGTGTTCTTTACTAATGAAATAAAATTGATGAGAAATATATAAAGACCCGGTGCGTCCTTAAACTATTCAAACCTGATTGAGACACTCCTTCCACTTTGGACTGTGCGAAACGACTGAATCGTCACACAAACTCTGGGACTTGTTTGCCTCGTTCGTGGCGGTTTATCGTTATGTCATGTTGCTCTTACAATCCCGTCTATTGAAGTTACGATTGCTTTGAAGTTTTAAACTAGTGGTGGTAATGGTTTTTTTTCTCTTTCCTTCGTCCTTCTCTCTTCTACGCAGCACTGTAGGCGCCCCTCAGCTTTTTCTTCGACAGGGAGTACTGGACATCCGGCCATACGCACCGGCTGGGGCCGACTTTTGCCAGTTGAGCCATCGTATTTTCAAACACAGGGTAAATCTCCAGAAACTCATGTGCTAGGATGGCGGGTGCCTGTGATGCAATTTCCCCCCTCCCCTGCGATGGGTTAGGTTCCCGATGAGCAGCACCCATTGCACACATGGAATGGTCCTGCTATCGCTCCCATGAGAAAATATTTCAGTATGGGTGATCGTGTGTGTGTGCCTGTCTGGGCGCGGATAAGTGGGTGGGTGGATGTATGGGTGGGTGGGTGAGTGGATGGGTGGGGGGTGAGTGGGTGGGGGTGTGGGTGGTGTGAATGGGTGGGTGGGTGGCTGTGGATGGGTGTGGGTGGGTGGGTGGTTGGGGGGGGAGGGTGGATGGGTGGAGGAAGGGTGGATGGGTGGGGGGGGGGGGGGGGGTGGGTGGGTGAATTTTTCTTTTTGTATTTTTTGTGTAGACAATTGGAATTTTCACGTCGTATATTTTTCATCTAATTTGCAGTTCCAAATTGTTAACGCTCCTAAAATTTTCCAATGTGACTTCACACAAACGCAAATTATTTGCCTCGTTCATTGCACTTAATCGTTATGTCATCAAATTGCACGGACAATCCCATCTATTTAACCAACGATAATGGTTTTCTCGGTAATTACTTGTTGTGAATACAAGGCTTGGAAGGAATGTCATCCATTGTTAAATGGTGAATGTTTTCCATTGTACAAAATATTTTTATTCGCTTTTTAATTTCCAAGAAAAATATTAATCCGTAGGCAGAGCTGGATATTCCAGTTTGTCTATTCCCCATTATGCCCCGCCCTCCAAGAAATACAAGAACCCCGAGAATTGAATACAAATCCAAAAATAGAAGAGACAATTAGAAATTTCGAGAGTTAAAAAGGTAATGAATGTGGAAAAAATGAAAAACATTTTTTAAAAACGACAATGTCAAAAATTCGCAGGTTCAGCAAAGCATCAAAAGGAAGCAGAAAGAAATTTAAAGATAAAAAAAATATTTTCAAAAAATCAAAATGGATCGATATTCTTTCTCTCCTTCGTGAGTTTGCAATATTGTAGATAAATCGTGAAAGTCACATCAGCCCACGCAGTTTTTATCACAACAGTGACTAGCACTTTACTCCAAGTGTTTCATTGATAAAGCGTTCAGATAAGAGATATATTTTGAGGTAAGTTATCAGTACACATCGTCAATAAGTGGAAAAACTTTATTTCAAAAATAGTGATATCTCTAAACAAGTATTGTAGCATTAAATGACTACAAAGTATCTAGGTGGGTATTTTTAAACATCATAATATATAAAAAAAAAGGCATCAAGTTGAGTAATGAAGTTCGCTTAGATGCTAAACTCACTCTTTGCGGAATAATTCTAAACCTAAGAGAGATACAAAAAATTGCATAAAAAGTGTTTTGTAGAGCTGTTTGAGATGAACAAAAAAGGTTGTATGCAAAATTTCGATAGCTCGCTTAGAACTCGAGATATTCCTCGAAGAGTGTGTCAAGTATTTTGCAGCACTTCACCACTTGTTGGAAGCTGTCTTCTTGGAGTAGGTTTAGCGATCAGTGACTGGACGCTTCTCCACCCAGGACTTGATTTGAGGAACAGCCAGAACCTTGTCGTTCAGAGCCTTCAAGTTGTCGTACTTGTCGATGAGGGTGAACTTGGCCATGAAGTTCAAGTAGTCGAGAAGTGAAACGAAGACGAGATCGGCCCACGTGAGCTTGCCGCCGACAAAGTATCCACCGTTGTTCTTAACTTGGGCGTCCAAGCGTTCCAGGAAGAAGGGGATTGTTGTGGTCATAAGAGGACCTCGTTTCTCCTCCTTGGCTACTTCATTTGTCTCATAACTGTATGCAGCAATTTCTACGCAAACATTAAACTTTAAAGTTGGCTGCAAATTCAAGTAGAGTCGTACTTGGAATTGTTGAATCTGCATCAAGTATCATACTTCGCGTCATGTAGCTAAGTACAGTACTTAATGTCATAGTACTTGATAATTGATACTTGATACTTGATACTTGAATATGTCCCGGGAATTTGAAAAAATACTTGGCACTGGAACGCGGTATCAGTGCCGGGTAGTCAAATACTTTGCTATCCAAAATATTCAAAGTATCAAGTATACTTGATACTTGAATACGATGTAAGTGTCAAGCAGCTAGCTCCTCAAAATCGAACATACGTGAAGTATCGATTATCGAACTTGATTCTTAGACACCGACAGCGGTTGCAAGTACCAAGTATCCAAGTACTTGGAAACTTGATTTTTTTTCATATACTTACTTTGACGCAGATCATGAATAGTATCGACTGCAGCGTCAATTTCAAGATTCTCCCAGTCGTCCTTTCCTACAAGTCCAAACTGCTTGGCCAAGTACCGACAAATGGCTGTACTTTGATGTATGCACTTGCCATCAACCTCCAGCACTGGAGTCTGGCCGAAGGGGAATTCTAAAAAAGTGTTCAAATAGATATTCTAGGGTGGGAGGACTTGATGTGCCAACCGAAGAATCAAGTTGATTCAAGTTGCAATGCTTGAAACAACTTGAATTGGTCCTGTTAAGTACTTACTGCTCTTGAGCTTAGGCCAGTCATTTACGTCAAAACGTTCATCCTCAAATTCAGCGCCCCCATAACTAAGCAGGAAACGAATTGGCTCAGCCAGGGCCTTCACAGGGAAGTAAGTCACCTTGTAGCTCGGCATCTGTAATTGGTACTTAAAGTTGAGTAAGTACTAAGCATCGAACTTTGCGTGACACAACTTGATGCTTGGCCATAGTCAAAGTACTGAAAGCACTGGAATCCAAAATACTTGATCATTTTCTGAGCATCAAGTTCCCGACTACTTAGTACTTGATGATGCTGCAAGTACCCAGTGGGCGAATACTTAGTTGGAAATCATGGTTCAAGTACTACAGAATGCAATATTTGGTGTGTGAATACGGACTGAGTCTCAAGTTGCCGAATACTTTGTACTTAGCGATGGTGCGCAAGAAGTGAATATTGTTTAAAAGTTGCAAGCACGTACTACTTAAATGAAGCAAATGATTAGTACTTGACAATGTTCTAGAGCACAAGGTCCTTAATACTTAGTACTTTTACTTGGCCCAAGTTCTCGAATACTTGAACTTCCTCATAGTTCAAGTATCAAGTTTCCAAATATGCAGTACTTGAGTACAGACTAAGCATCACGTCACCAAGTACTTGGTACTTGAGGATGTTCTACAGCACAACTTGCTGAATATTGAGTACTTGATCATGTGCCAAGGATCAAGTTCCTGAATACTTAATTGGTGAACATGGTTTAATTATTAGAGTTCCCAATACCCTGTACTTGAATACAAAGTAAGTTTGAGATACCTGAATACTTAGTACTTGAACATGGTCCAAGTTCCTGAATACTTAATACATGTTCTAAGTAACAAGCAGATAAATACTTGATGCTTGAAGATCATCCAACTATTAAGTAACTATCTGCTTGAACATAGTGCAAGTATCAAGTAACTACTTTTCATTTTTTTTATATTTTTGATCTATTCATTTTTTTCGGAAAAAAATTCTTAAGTTAATTCTGTACATTAAATTTGTCAACTTAAAGAAAACTTTAAAAAACATATTTAGAACTTTGAACTTAAATCAGCTCAAATTAATTAATTAAAATTATGAAATTTATTTATATATTTTATTCACTTATTCCTTTATTTATCTATCTATTTATCTATTTATTCATTCAATTAGTTGAGATTTTTTTTCCAACTTGAATGCTCAACGCAATTATACGATAATCTTATTTAAATTTTTTTTGATTAATGAAGCCCGCGAAAATTTGAAAATCAAACTTGACACTTGAATCGAAATTTCGATGTCTTATCGATCGCAGACAGGTCATCTTGTTTACTTCGGTAAATTACGATGATAGAACAACGTCCATAAAACGTCTTACGATAACAGATCTCTTAATTAATCCTCTTTACTGAACAGTGGACTTGAATATTCAATACGATCCTAAGTTCTGTTGAAAGAAGATTATTTTACATAATGAAATATTGGCGAATGGCGAAAATAACTGAATATAGAATAAGACAAGCTTTTTAAAATTATGAACAGTATATTTCAAAATTTAAAATTTTCATCTGCAAATTTTCGTAATTTTTTTGAACTTTTGATATTAGAAACTCTTGCCATTTTGAAAAATTCGGAAATTTTAAGAATTAAGATTGCTCCAAATTTAGGGTTTAAAAAAATGGGAAAAAATTTTGAATGCGCCTGGAGTTGCCCTTATTTACCGTAATGATGTATAGTAAAGTGTAATTTACTATGATGATACGCGCAATTTGTGCAGAGAGGCTAAAGGGAGGGACCCGCCGACCGCTATAAAAAAATATGTCTCCAGTTCTGAGATTTTTGAAATTTAGAGTTATGAAATTTTCCGAATTATTCGACGGCGGAAAAAGTCTTTTGAACAATTTGATTTTTTGACAATTTCGTGCAGAAATTATGGCAAGTCAGCGCTTGGATGTTCCGGCTAAAAATTGCCTGAAAAATTGTTAATTTTTAGGAATTTCGGTTTGAAAAATTGCGGCAAAATTTGAAGCACAGTGGGGCCAGCACGTGACCTCGTAGTTCTGTAATTATGTATTGGAAAATTTACTTACGATGAAAATACACACAATTTGACGGAAGATGCTAGATTGAGGGCCACTCGAACCGTTATGAGAAAAAAAGTGCTCGATGCCGGCTACTTATGTGCTATATTTTCACTTCGTTGCCATCTGCTTTGTGCTTCACTCTGGCGACAGATTTTCGAAATACTTGATTCTGACTATCGCCAGTGTTTATTTTACTTTTCAGACCGGCGAGTAATTAGGAGAATGACCATTTCAACAAAATTTTCAAGTTCCAGACCGATTTTTTGTCCTTTTTCTTCTAAATTCTTTGAAATGTCAAGTTTAGAGATTTTGAAATTGCCGCATTTTTCTGATCACGTGCTCACCCGTAAGCGACTTTTGGCTTTTCTGTGATTTTTTATATTTTTCGCAATTTTTTTGGTTTTTAAAATTTTCCAAAATGTTTTTTTCTTTTTTTCTTTTATGATGTTTCATTTTTTTTACATTTTTGGAATTTTTCAAATGCTTCAATTTTTTTTCTAAGCCAAACTTTTTCCCGATCTTGAGGGAAGTTATTGTTATGGGTTCGAAAATCGAAATCGGAAATTTCACCTGATTTCCACGTTTCATGACTCCTAGAAACGTTTCCGACCATTTTGAGCGAGATGTTTTCTGGGTGTGTGCGTATGTGAGCAAAATTTTGTCGAACCATTGAATAAATTCTCTTCGTTTTGTATTTTTTTCAGTCATTAATTCCCACATTTCGGATTTTTTTTTTGTAATTTCAGATATTTTCACAATCTGGAAATAAATTTTGAGACAATTTGAAAATGTTTCAAAATATTTAAGGGCCAGAAAATTTAAAAAAAACGTTTTTTTAAGTTTTTGCAGTTTAAAAAAGCTCCACAATTGTGAACAATACGAGAAAAAAATCTAACAACCCTGGCTATTGCGGACCTAAAAGTGGATCGCAACCATCTGAGGGCTCATACCTTTTTGTTTCTCTCTTAAGTGCGGTAATCCCCCAATCGCGGAATGACGTCATAAACTGGTTCAAGCATTTCAGTACTGTGACGAAAATTTTTTTCGGACCTAATAGTTTGTCGTATAAAAAGATGTTCTGGCGCCAAATATGAGTTGTTAATAAAAATTTCGATTTTCCTATTTTGCAAAATATATTAAACAACTCTTCAGAAAAATATGGAAAAAATGCGCTAAAGCTCCCAGGCTGTTTAGAAAAAAAAAACAAACAAATTTTGAAAGAGACATTTCGAAAAATCCCTTTTTCTAGACCTTTTCCAAAAAATTGCGAACCTCGCAAGAGCGACATAACCACGAGTCGTTTAGACCAATCCCCTCCTCCGCTTCGCTTATCTTTCTACAGTAACAAAAGTCTTCAATGCCCCCAACTAAAATCTTCCAAAAAACCCTCTTTCCATTTCATATTCAATTTTGTATACCACGCCTTCAATCTTCCCAAAGAGTTATTGAAACAGCCACCTGGTTATCTAAAAAAAAAGATGCCCCAATCTTTCAGGTTCTGGTCTTGTCATTTTCGACTTGCGAGATATCGAAGCGGAATCGACCGATAATAATACCCAGTAGCGATAAATATTGAAATATTTAATTTATTCATTTGAATGTGAAATTTATCGGAGTTATGGATGCGGAATTCCGCAAACGATGAAAATTATCAGAGAATTATTTCACGAATCATTAGGGCCAAGTGCTTAGCGCGTGCGCGTATTTATACCAATATAGTCACCAGCGCCACCACTCTCAAAAATTGCGCATCTCGATGTATTCCTCCTTGACAATGACCTTTTATCCCTGTAATTTCCCATTTTTGCCCCAAAAATAGTTACATGACGTCCTAAAATAACCTAAAACCCCCGCAACCTGCAAAAACATCAAAAATCGGATTAAAAAGTTGCCGTTCCCACCGAAGCGCAAAAAAAATCACCGCCCAATCACCTGCCCCACCCACAAACTAAACAAACAAATGGATTGTTTAAACAATAAAATATTTTTCGCTAATTCCAAAATTTAAAAAATGAGAGGGGAATTATCGATGTGCGCATGCGCGCAGAAAATCGGGTGCGGAACGATTGTACGCATTTTTTCCCACAAAAATTGGAATTGTTTAAACAAGCGAGAGTGGGGAGGATGGTAAAAAGTCGTAATTAATGATATAGGTGCGTCGAAAACGATTTTTTCAGGTCCTACACGAGAAAAATGGGATATTTCAACTTGACCTACCCCTCCCCCTCCCCTCAGGCGCATCTACAGAAGACGCGGCAACGTCGCTTATCTTTGTTCGCACATGCGATGTTGTCGAGCTTAGCCTTACAACAGTTTTGGCGTTGGTCCTGACCATTTCAACCGCAAAAGCTCTCCATTTTGTTTATAATAAAATATAAGTGTACAATAATTGCGCCAACTAAAAAGTCAACGTCCTGGTGATAACTGGTACGTATATACCACATCAACTTATCAATTTCAACTGAAAAATTGGGTCAATTGAGGACAATTGAATATAGGGTCTTACGGGTCCTGTTTTTTTTTGCTTTTGCTATTCAATCGTCCTTAATTATTATGCAATACTATATTTATGTCTATACTATGTTGGCAATCTATACTTTACATTGGTACCATGAACTAACAAAATAAAGCATTTTTTAGGCGTTAAATCTACAAAAGAAAGTCGTAGGTTTCGAGGTTAGGTCTCGAACCCTACTTTATGACTCATCGCTAGGTCATGTGACCTGATTCATCGTAAAATGATGGAAAAACGTAATTATTTCTGATGATTCTCATTAATAATTGGCGAATTCTGGGGAAAATATGGGAAAATAAATATTGTTAATTAACAAAACACTAATTATTTTTTATTTTTTCTAATTTTTTGGATAAACTTGTAATTATTTGGATCTACCCAGGCTGAATAAAAGGGGCGTAACCGCCATTTTAATATTTATTTAGCAATAAAAAGACACAACTGCATTTTGGTTATTTTTTAGCGCTAAAAAATCGGAAAGAGGCATTTAACTGGATATGACAAAATTATAAATGAAAATTTGGAGGGAAAACCGAAGTTTGGCGAAGTTGAAGCGAATAATTTTCGAAGCTTATCGATTTCTCATGGCCTCGCTATGCACACCATATATCCGTGGGCCTGGCGGAAGGTTTACAAACCACGTGACTCGAAGCCACTCGAGCAATGGAAACTTCCAGAAGTCTTCGTTATTTTTCCTCGATTTTCGATCGTCTGCTGTTAATAAACAAAAAGCCCAATTAACCCCACGTTTTCCCCATCAAAATGTTGATTATAGACGATTAAATATATAAAAATCTAACGAAAAAAGGTTAATGCGCAGAATCCGTTTTTCAACGTTGATTTAGTATTTTGCCCCCCCCCCCCCCCCGATGAAGCGCTGGTTTTTTAATAATGATCAATAATAGCCCGTTAAGCGTCAACAAATCTCTATTGAGTATTAACATTTAATGTTGCTATTAATATGAACAATTACCATTGCGCATACGTCAGCGAGCAATAAATCAATAGATCAATGATTGAGGTGAGCGCCATCTGGTGCATTTCCCATTAAATACATTGGCATTGTCATGTGACTTTTGTCTTCTGACAATTTCCTACATGACTTGTCAATTGCCATCCATTAAAAAAAACAGCATGAGCTCATTTATTGGAGTTTAGAGATTTGCAACAAAATGGCGAAGATTTTCGCTTCACGTAATTCGTTATTTCTGCAAACGCAATATTTTTAATCTATATAGCTGCCGATAGATATATGCGCAAAATTGGTATTTTCGATTCGCGAATTCGCAGCATGGTCGAACGGATCAATGTAGAACGTAGGGGAGCATACTTCTACTTTCCGTGTGACCTTGATTTTTTAAATCCCAAAATTAAATGCGAAAAGGCGCGCTTTTTTAGCGGAAAAATGGAAAATTTCAAATGTCTCGTTTGAAAATTTACAATTGCACATTCTCATAATGAGGTAAAATTGCTCAAAGTTGGATCGAAATGGATCCCGTTCAGAGTAGATTATGCCCGCCATGTTAGTTACTTCGGAAATGTTCGGTTAACATCGGTAAATGTAACCCGGGGCCTGGGTTCAGTGTTCTACGTCGGTCAGTGTAAAATACTGTCGATAATATTTTACTCCCCCTGCTGAGCATTGTGAGGCGCCATTACTATTGAATTTTTGTGTTTATCTATATTGACTACTTAATGGAATTAGTGATAAGGTAATAATCTGCATGTAGATTTTCATTATTCTATGCATGTTAGATTGTAATTGGGTATATAGTATATAACTGTAAGAACATTCAAGGCACAACGGCTGAGGCGAGTCAGCTTTTACTTTCCGCTCCCCCAATCAGGGGCGGAGTTAGCGAACCATCTGTGGGGGGGTCATAGTCTTGTTTTTTTTTTTTCCCCCAATAGGGGCTTACCCGCGGCAAATTAAGGTCCTTCAGGTCAGCTGCACTTAGGTCACGAAAATTACTAAGTTAAATCACTAGATTATTCGAAATATCTCCGTTCGCGCCCGCGCATCCATCTCCAATTATTCCGGTGAAAATTTTGAAAAGTAGACCTCCAGTACCCTCAAATATGGAGTTGCAAATAGATTCTTTTTTTAGGTTAAGAGACTTAGTCCGTAACAAAATGTAAAATTTCCCGGAATTTACTCGCTTGGCGAATTTTCAAGAGTCGTCGCCACGAATTTTTGCGATATGCGCGGTGAAAAATCGAGCGGGAAAAAGTTATTTTAAACGATGCACATTCCGGAAAGTTGTGTTGTATTGGGCAGAGAATAGTTTTTTCCGAGTACGTGAGACTAAAAAGTACAATTTTTTCCCATATTTTTGCTGCCAACTTTAGGGAAAAAAGGAAATTTTGTAGGTTAGGTGAATAATTAGGTGCTAACTTATCAAGCAATATAAATATTAGCTTATTTATTTTATTAATTATAAATATTCATAATTGTTGTCTCGTAGACTTGTTCCAACGGTGGCCATTAGATAACAATTGTATGTATTGAGACGACAATGGAATCGGTGCAGGCACAATCAATGCACATTACTGAATCGAAGCCGCTATGCTCGGCCCCACCTAAACTTGAAAATGGAATCGAAGATATATCAAAAGAATTGGAAAATGAGCTTTTATGGGGTGGAGGGGATGATGGAGATGGGCTGTCGGATGATGCATTATCGGAGGATAGTTATCGGTTAAAAGTTTCCGATGATGAGGATATGGAGGATAAGATTGATGCTTCCAAGACTGTAAATAATGGGAAGAATCAACGCGACAAGACTGTATCGGGTAAGTTTCATTGCATTTCATTAAAATCATTATCAGGCTTGTAGAAGGGACTGTAACGAGTATACTGGAAGCCATTTTGTCTACAGCAGGCGCCATTTTGATTGGACTAATGGGTCAATGTTTTAAAAACTTCGGTCGATTGAATTTTTGGCGGGAACAATGATTTCATTGCACTTCAAAGAAAAAAGGAAACTAAATAAAAGAAAATAATCAGTATGCAACGTCTTTGACGAAGTTTTCGAATCCAGACTGCAACCAATATACTTAGTATCACAAATCATTGATTAATCAATTAACAAATATCACATTAAGTTGAGCGCCGCACTAACTTACCACTTATCGCATTTTAAATAGGAATATAAGTAAGTTTAACAGTAATTATGACCGCGACAATCATAGGCGTGAAATTGTTGATTGCAGAATTGACACTGGACGTTGTTGAAACGAACGGTGAAACATTACAACTAAGTAAAATAAACAGTCCAAGTCCAATAAATAAAGGGGGAGAAAATGGCGAGCACGATTTTGCAGATGATGATATAGTAGAACAAGACTTTTGCGATAAAAGTCAATATAATTTGTCATCAAGTCCACAATTCGATAATCCTGATGTTGATGATTCATCGGACAATCATGTGAAGCAAACAATTTCCGTAAAGTCTCATGAAGAATTGACTGAAAATTTTGATAGCAATGATCATGTTGATCCTGATATTACCGAGGACAAGGAAGATGACGAGGAACAAATAGATATTACAGATAATGAAAACATAGAAGAAGCACCTAGTGAATTATTAACTGAACAAGTTCAAGATGAAATATCCGAATCTAAGTCCGTAGAGGAGAATTTTGATTTAATACCAGATGCTGATGTTGAACTAAACGACATTCCCAATGATGATAGCTTGGAAGTTGTCGAAGATGAAATAGAAGATGATGGAGCAGAAGAGGCGATCACTGATCCCACTGAATCCATTGAACCTACAGAACTTGCTGAAGCTACTGAACCTATTGAACTTACCGAAACTAGTGAACCTGCTGACACCAGTGTAGCTGCTGAGCCTACTGAGGATGTTTCTGAAGTAGAGGTGGCTGCAGGAAAGCATTCTGACGTGACTGCAGTTGATGAAGAGTCGTTACCTGACAAGTTAACTGAATCCGCTGAAGTGCAAGAGTCTGTAGAAGACCTAGCGAATACTGAAGATGCTTCTCCTACGGAGCAACCTAGCGTAGCCGCAACATCACCAAAATCTTTAGAATGTTGTGAAACAATACCGGATACGGATACCGAACCCATTGCACAGTCTAAGGCTTCCGAGAGTATTGAAGAAGTAGGCGCCAAGCGTCGATTATGTTCATCGGATAATGATGGTGCTTCCGCGAAAAAAGTTCTACTATCAGATAAATCGGAGGAGAAAAACAAAGTAGATGATACTATTGAAATTATAGATGAAGCAGAACAACCTGCTAAGGCAGACGCATCACAACCTATTCTAAAAACATTATTAGTGGATCCTAAGAAGCGAGATTCTACCAGCGAAGAAATTATTGATGTTGATGATGACAATCCTGGAGAATCTGTGAAAAGTGAAATCGCCCAGAGCACTGAGGATAGTCCCAAGACAGCCGAATCACCTATTAAAACCAAGCCAGATGTGGTGAAGGAGTCACATTTGGAGAAAGAGAATCAAAATAGTGAAGAATCAAGAACACGGAGAGGACGAAGGTTGCGGGGCGATGCTCAGCTTCTACAAGGTAGGAATAAGAATCAATTATTTTGTGTATAAGAGCTACCTGCAAAGCCCCACCAAATCCTCGGAACTCCTGGTTTCTTCGATGTCTTTCATTGGAATGCGATGTTGTACTGTGTTGTTTTTTATCCATATTATTTTGTATGTTCTTTGAGTATTATACGTTATTTGGTGTGATCCTGATTTGACTTTTATGACTTCTTTATTGCTGCAGTCTGGATACGGAATGGTCTTGTCCCCTCTCTGCTTTCATTTCCTCCTAAGATCTTGTGATTTATCACAATATTTTTGGCCACTTTACCCCGCTTGAAAGGTCACAATCCACCTTCTACCTAATTATCCTAAACGTAATCCGTCTCACATTGCAGAAAAAGAAATAATTACAAGAACGAAGCGCGAAGCGGCGCAGAAAGCCGAGTTAACAGTGCGAAAGAACATTGTTACATTGAATAACGACAGTGATACAGAATCACCCGATAATATGGTACCTTATACTCCAAAAGGGGCAGCACCATCACCTGTTACATTGAAGCGCACATTGGAGCTGCCTGGAGAACGTTCAGATGGGCTTAAAAAATTAAAGACTGAAATGGGAAATCAGAATGCTCAACCTAAAATGGAGCCCATTAAATCCGAGTCTAAGAAAACATTTGATAGTGTTCGTAAATTTTTTTTGAGAGATAGCAAGCAGAAGTTGAAAAAATTGACTCAAGAAGTAAGTATACTTGCCGATTGGTTTTTCTTGTTCATGCCTGAGAGTTACTCATTGGTTGAATGATTCAGGAACTTGAGGAGCTGTTCATACAAAAAATTGTGGAAACACTTACGATGCGTGAGGAGATCGGCAAACTTCGGGAAAAGGCGAAAATATCGGAGAGAAACCAGGAAGCTACGCGCGTTAAGTGTCAACAGTTATCCAAGCAAATCAATGATTTTGAGATGGTATTGAGCCGTTACGATAACGATCGGAGGAGCAATTCTAATGCAGCGCCAATAAAAATCAATCGATCTGTTGGGCTGCAAGTGAACTTCCTGACTGTAAGTATTTTATGACTGGAATAATTCTTACTTGAATATAGGGGATTAATAAAGCGTTCCATTGTGTAGCCTTGAATGTAAAAGTTACAAGCGTTGATAATGAGACGTCCGTAGATTGAAGATAAAAATGAAAGATTCGCGAGAGGAAGGGAAGATGACGTTCTTGAAGGCAAAGGAGAAGAGCAAATTATGAAGACTGATATATTTTTCTGGGTTTCATTTTTTTCTTCGAATATCAGTTCCGAAAAGAGAGGCTTCTGTTCAATTTCAAAACTGCTCCATTCACATCGCTCGCCGACGGTTCACACGAGCTCTATCTATCTATACTCTTATTTGACTTGGTGAAGTCGCGCTCTGCCCACTGCGCATCTCCAACTGCACATGGTCTGCCTCAAGATCAATTCACTCGAGTTCCTCAATAATTGATTCTTTTTCGTTTTCAAAAAAATACACACCTCTTTTTTACGGTCTATCTCAAATACAATCTCAGTTCTTATCTTCAATAATTGATTCTCTTTCGTTTTCCAAGAAATACACAGCTCTTCTTTACGGTCTATTTCAAAGACAATCTCAGTTATGGCGAAAACGAATCGATCTGTAAAACCAAAAATTTTGTTGCAATCGAAGTGGTCGAAAAATAGAAAACAAATTTCTGATGAGTCATCACTTTATAAACTATGGTTGAATCATATTGAGACCTGCAACTCTTTTTCCAATTGATGGTTCCGATACCAGTCACGAGTAGCTTGATCAAGATTTTTTTTTTCAAAATGGTTAGAGTCTTACGTTTCTGCTAATGGTGCGTTGCAAGTTGAAAATGATTTTTCGGCAAAATCTCCCAATGCCCAATTCAAATGTCCTTCCGACGGATTTAGGATGCTCAGCTACCTTTGCTAACTACCGACTAGTTTCGACATGTAACTAAGATAAAAGCCTTGTCAATCTAGGATCATGGAGTCCAGAACCTTCGACAGCTGCAAGCAGCCAAGACAGTTCCTATCAAGACTGTTCCAAAATCCCCCATCAACGGCTTGCCTCCACCTCAGCCCGAAGAAGTTGCTGCTCGGCGTGGCATCAAGGTACGATCACCAAGACGATCAGAGGGTCCAGTTGCTCCAGTTGGCACACCAGTTCATCATTCTCTTCAGGCACAACCACTCATCTCAACTGTAACACCATCCTCAATTGCTCTTTCAAAGCCAGCTGACACACGCACAACAGCGAGCTCCGGCCAAATGATCCAGCATCACGTAGTGGTGAATGGAATGACGAGTTCAATTACAAGAACTACCAAAGTCATTACACCCAATAACAAGAGCAGCGGTAGTCTAACTATCGATTTGACTGAGGAGGAGAACAAGGTTAGCTCGGTACCACCTCCTTTAACAGCTATACTCAGCTCCAATGCCGGACCTACTCATATGCAGAAGATACAGTCTAGGTATCAAAGGGTTGTGCCAACAACAACAAATGTCTCGATTCCACA
This sequence comes from Asobara japonica, assembly GCA_026005395.1. NCBI lineage: Eukaryota > Metazoa > Arthropoda > Insecta > Hymenoptera > Braconidae > Asobara > Asobara japonica. Next base: position 1,433,096 of record BQMI01000519.1, read on the forward strand.
ATCAGCCATTAGATTGGTTCAACCAGCTAGTCAGCCAACGCCTACTGCTTTAGTGGTGAGTTGTTAGTTTCCTAAGAGAAAAAGGTAGTGTGGTAACACAGAATGTGGATGTGTGTGTGTGTGTGTGTGTGTGTGTGTGTGTGTGTGTCTACATTCGCAAAAATGAAGGGCCGGAACGTGTTTGGTGAAGTGGGCTGTCCAATCATTGATAATGCTGTATAGTAAAAACTATTGGAGATAGGAAAAAATGTTAGTAATAAATATTGTACCTTATTCAAAAATACACAGTTTAGGTCATATGACTTTGGTCGCTAGCACTCATCATTAAGGAGATATTGCACGTTGAAATTATTATTGTTATTGAATGTAACTCGAGAACAAGCCAGTTTTGGGAAAAATTGTGAAAACCTTTTTTCTCCGGAATTGAATTTCCTATAAAAAAGGTTTTATAATTTTTTTCGAATCATCAGTGGTTCACGAGATAATTGTTTTTGGGGAGATTTTGAAAAACACTGTTTTTATTACTTGCAAAATGTTAATTAGAATTTGTATTTACAGAATAATATGAGCGGAATTGGCGGAGCTCCCAAATTTGTGGTGATGCAACCAGGTCGCCAACTTGTTATAGCAAATAATGCAAATCAAATTAGAGCTACGACTGGGAATAGTAGGACGCCAATATCGAATATTACCTATGCAAGTGAGTATGATGGACAATTGTGTCCTAATTTTTCTTCACCCATTTTCCACTTTTTCAATACACAGAAGAATAGCAATGTCTGTCAGGAAGAGACATCCTTTTTTTTCGCTTGCACGCACAATTTGCATTTGAACACAAAAATCGAACGGAAAAAAAAATAGAACGAAAAACAGAAAAGAACGTACAATACTCTGGAGTTGTCGAAAAAAATTTTTCCCCCAATTTAGAAACTCTTTTTCTAGTCAAAGTTTGGGATTAAAACTTGGCGCTAAGATTGGTTTTTCTGGGAAGTTTGAAAAATGTAACGTAGACCCGGGAAATAAATGGAAAAGATTGGCACCAAGGAAAACAAGGATTTTTTCTGTGGAAGAAAACATGAGAAAGAATAAATAAATTCAATTCATTATGCTGGAAAATTAAAAAAAAAATCGCAATAGCGATGATGAAAAAAATATTCAATTTTTGTTCAAACTTAAATTGCACTTGCAAAATTATCGGGGAACTGTAAAAAAAAAAATTCAATGTTGCTCTATGACAGAGATTTAGGCGCTTAAACATTAATATTTTTATTCGTATTCTGGATAGATGAGAAAAAAAGAAACGGATGAAAAAAACTGGGGAGTACATAATTGACAAAATGAGCAATCAATTATATATATATATATATATATATATATATATATATATATATATAGAAAAAATACTGAAAACAGCTTCATCATTGTTTTCAGATTATTCAAGTAATTTGGTACAAAAACATGAATTTAAAACAAACTGAGATTTTCTAATTTCGAGAGGAATTGAATATATATTTTGGAATAATGTTTATACTTGAAATTGACATTACTTCCCAAATAAGAATATTTACGGGATTTTAAAACTATTTTTTATTTGTTCAGAATTTTCGGAGCTTTCAGCTTCATCTCTATCTTTTCTATTTTTAGTAAAGTGTATTACTTAACATACTATTCTGCATTTTAGCATGACAAACTTGAAACTTCAAGTACACATTTTTTTCTACGATATATATTTATGTGAGTTACATTCTCAGTTTTTTTATGATTAAATGAGATTAAAATGACTCGAAAACGTGAAAGTCTAATTTTAGTACAACTTCTTATGCTTCATTTTCTTAGCTGAAGATGGCCAAAAAATGATGTCAAATTTCACTAGTATTTTTCATAGTGTTCAAAAAATATCCATATCTCTGTACCAAATGATTAAAAAAAAACGTGACCTTATTCTTTGACTACGGGAACAACCTGAGATTTTTTCAAAATTTTTGAAAATCCTGATGTAGATGAATTGGAGATTTGCAAAAACTGTTGAGCGTTTTAAAAATTTCAACAAAACCGAAAAATAAAACTTTTAAAAATCTGCAAAAAATTCAATCCTTTAACTGGCTAATCTTCAAGTTATCAACAATTTTTCATTCCATAATTATTTTTTCAGCCGTGCCATCCATGACAAACGGCACAGTGAGAGTTGTCCCAACATCAGGTACAACAGTGCAACTTTACAAGGTAACTGTAAGTCTCGCCTTCGTCCAATTTTTCTTTGAATAATTCCTGATAAAATGGAGATTTTCGATTAATTGATTGATTATTTTTTACAGCATCCTGCACCACTGCCAGAGCCCATGAATTATCCACATAATCCATCATTAAAATTGCCTCCACCAGCTCCATCCCTAAAAATTTCTAAAGTAGCACATGGTAAGTATTTGATTAACTTAAGTCGTAATCTATAAAAAGGAAAAAAGTTATGTGAATTGAAATTTTGGAAATTTAATTTTTTAACATTGCAAATGTTTTTAACAATTCGAAATTCTTTCACGGCCAAATTTTTGATTATTAGTTTTTGCAAATTGCTGGATTTTTTTTTACATAGAAAACAGATTGATATACTTAAGATTTTTGAAATGTTTGCAAATTTTTTAAAATGAAATTTGATAGATCTTTGAATATTTTCGGTTTTAATTTGTTAGAAAATTTTGGTCAGAAAAATGTTTGAGATACAAAAATTTGAAATTTATTAATGTTTATAAAATTGACAATAAAAATTCAACAATTGACAAACAAAATTGAGGAATTTTTACGATATTAAAATTTTGCGAAATTTTGGAAAAAAAATCGAAGAATTTAAAGATTTACAAAAATTAGTAATTTTCTGAATTTTTGAATTTTGGGGAAAAGATTTGATGGTTTACGAAAAAAATTGAACATTGGAAAAGTAAAATCAAACTTTCGTAGGTGATACGTGAACCGTTTCAAAAATGAAGAATAAACCAATAACGTCTAACATTTGGTAATTCTCCACACACGAAAGTCTTAAATTGATTGCCTTTGAGGCAATCTTAAATTACATATATTTTGAACAATGGAAAAACTCGGGAAATTTCGATTTTCCCTGCAAACCTTTGAGTTGTCCGAAAAACGAAAACAAGTGTTTTAAAAATTTTCAGAATGTTTCAAATTTCTCAAATTGTATGAATTTCGACGATTTTTGGCATTCCTAAAAATCTTCAATTTTTCTGAAAATTTTGAAATTTACTAAATTTTTCGAATTCCCAAAATTTCCATATTTCCATCGAATTCAAAAAATGATAAAATTTCCATTTTTTTTAAATATCAAAACTTTGTCTGAGTTGGTAACGTTTTTCAAATTTTCAAAAAATAGTTAAAATTGCAAAAACTGAAAAAATCCAAAACTTCAGAAAATATTCGGTATCATTCATAATTACGCATAATTTCCAGGAATCGTCTTATCATGGAATATGGCGCTCACGGAGAAATTTGCAGACATAGCAAGTTACCAGTTATACGCCTATCAGGAAATCGCTGGAATAGCCCCAAATTCCTCAAATTGGAAAAAAGTCGGTGACGTAAGAGCTCTACCACTGCCCATGGCCTGCACTCTCACTCAAGTATGTATCAAATTTCACAAACTGTGCAACTTCTTGAATTACTATTCGAGGAAAAATATTTTTCTCGGTTTGAATTGAGGTAGCTCAGTGAAAAAATCCATAGTATATCTTTGAGGTAATATCTATAATTCCCACATATTACCTCAAACCCTCTTTACAGTTTTCAACATATCAATTTTCACTTTGCCAATTGTTAGTTGAGAAAGTTTTAAGGTTGATAAATTCTTTTCATTTATCAAAAATTCTCTGCTTCTGGAATTTTTGAAATCTCCAAAACTTTGAAATTTAACAACATTAAAAGCAATTTGAAATTTTTAAATTTTTGGTATTTTATTTTTTTCTCTCATGTTTTGGAAATTTTTAAAATTTCGTGCAATTTTTGTGTTATGAAATTTCTTAATTTTCTAAATTAAATATTTTTTTTTTTCAATTTTTTGAAATTTGAACAATTTTTGAATTTATTTAATGTTTGAAAATTGAAAAAAAAATATATTACGATTTTTTCAACTTTTTGAGATGTTTTGGGGAATTTATTGATTTTTTTCTCAGAATTTTTTAAGAAGATATTACGAAGACGAAGAAAATAATTTACAAATCGAAATTTTTGTGTGGCTCTTGCTCATTTTTTTTACGTGCAAAAAATTAATTTTATTTTCTCCTCTCATTGCAGTTCTCCGAAGGAAACAATTACTACTTTGCTGTGAGAGCAGTGGACACACATTCCCGATATGGGCAGTACAGTCTCCCTGGAAATATTTCACTGTAAATTAATACGAAATGCATAAATAATACAGAAAATTTGGTTGATATAACGTATTCTTGTTTATATTTAAATTTGTTATATCGAGTGTGTGGAACATTATTGGCTTGACGAAGGAAAATTTAGATGTCCTGCTGAGGTTTTTTTTCAATTTTTTTTTATTCCAATCATTTAAATCTTGGAAATTTCTGAAGTTGTCCAATAATTAGAACTTTTTGCAATTCTGGTGTTTAGAATTTTATCACCTTCTCAAAATTTTCTTTTTTTTCACATTTCAATTTTTTGCACAATTTATGAAACTTGAAATTTATGGAATTTTGATAAATTATGTGAATTCTTGAAATTCCTAAAAATGGTCAAAAACTTTTTTGATTTTGAAAGTAGGAGACATTTTTGGGATTCTCGAAGGTTTCAAACTTTCGCATTTTTGAAGTTTCCAAAATTTCCAAACTTTCAGAAACATTAAAAATGTCCCAAATTTTTGAAAGTATAAAATTTTCAAAAAACGAACCATCAGTCTCGCTTAAGAAAAATTATTTTTCTTAAGTGCTTGTCGAAAGTTCCAGATGTAAAAATGGAAACATTTGAGATTATGTATTTTAAAAAAATGTGTAATATTATTTTACCTCTTGATATGTTTCTCGTATACGAATTGAGCGCTTCAAATTTCTTTCATATGTGATAAATTTTTTTTTTCGCATACTTAAATTTAACACTTGCGTAAGACGTAATTTATTTGTCCTTATATTTTATGCTATCGCAGGGTCGCGAATAAGAGTAATTGGAAAAAGATACATAATACTAATTTATAAATTTTAGCGATTATTGAATATAAGTCGTTTGATACAATTCGCCTGTTCTTTATTTACTGATCCTCCGAAACTCTAATCCCCAAATTGCGCAATTGGCGGTTGGGCTGCGCGCGCATGCAATTCTGGCGCGAAACTTCGTGTAAAATTACCTTATGCCACTCTTGGGTAATTTTCGAAAATGTGAAATATTTTCTGAGTTTTACAATACAAAAAATTGAAGAATTATCAACTCTTCGATAAATTCGAAAACTCTTCGAAATGAGAAAAAAAAATCAAATTTTCAAAAGTTGGGAAATTCCAAAAACGTTGAAAATATAGAAAAATTCATAAAAATGGGAAATTTTACGAATTAACCTTTTGAAATTTCCGCGCCGTTTTCTTACGCCGCGCCTCCAATCAGCGTCGGATCTGCCCCACTCCCGCCCGATTGGTTGCAGCTTTCTTAGAAATGTGTCCAAGCTACTCTTGAATTCCCCCGCGCTCACCTTCCGCCAGCCAATCACAGGCCAGCCATCGCAATCACCCCCTCCCCGCCTTCTTAACCCTATTAGCTTCTCTTCCCCGTATTCTTGCATGAATAAAATGATTCAGACTTGTATTATGTCGAAACCATCAAACCTCAACACAAAGAAAGCCCGCCCAAGTGCCATAAACGCGCCAAACTTTGCCAAAATTATCGCCTTAACCCCCACCAAAGTCAAGTGAAAATTTCCATTTACGTATTCATACTCAGACGAAAATCATAAAAATCATAAAAGTTATAAAATTTCATAAATATTTAAAATTACCAACCGTTTATAAAATAATAGATTAATAGGATATAATAATCATATCAAATTTGACAAAATCACCAAAAGATAAAAAAAAATGATTACCTTAAACAATTTCAGAGTGTATTGCTAGTGCCTGTCAAATTAACATTTTCAAATTTTCCCGCTAAATTCGCGCGTTATGCTGCGTCTCCAATCAGCTTCTAACTTCCCCCACTCCGCTGCGATTGGCCGTAGCTTTCGTAGAAACGCGTTGAAATCGCTTTGCAATTCCCCCGCGCACCCCTTGCACCGGCCAATCACATGCCAGGCATCCCTATCGCCCCCCCCCCCCCCCTCCCACTTTTCCCTATCAACTTCTCTTCCTCATATTCTTGCGCGAATAAAATGAGTCAGACTTGCATTATGTCGAATCCGTCGAACCTAAACAAAAACAAAGCCCGCCTAAGTCCCGGAAATGCGCCAAAATTATGAAAAATCATCCCCTGAAAAGTGGCGAAAATCAAGTGAAAACAGCCGCAACTGAGTTAGTGATCAGACAAAAAAATTCAAGTGCGTGATTTATCATTTGCCTTTTTTTTTCGCTTTCCCATTTTTACCATTTGCTTTTATCCCAACATTCGCACAAGTCGCAAATCTCGATATTTCCTGGGAATAATTGGCAAGTGGCAAAAGTGAAGTGTTGGACATTTGAAAAAGTGAGTGTGACGTTTAGTGAATTGGTTTTTCAAGCATCTGTGATTTGAGGCTTGACAGTGAAAGTTGTGGATTTTATGGTGGGTCAGGAAAGAAAAACAAAACCATTTGGAGGAAAATGGAGGTGTGTAGGTGGTTTTAACGCTGTGTGTGAGAGGTCAAAATCGGCAAATGAGGTGATTATTTGCGGGCGATTTTGGGGGCGGGGCGTGCGAATGGGGAGGGGGTATTTCGGGCTTGTGGTGTGGCCAACTTTAATATATAGTTTTGATAATCGTTTCTAAGAGTTTTTAGGGATTCTTAGGTTTCACATTTTTGAATTTTTCTTTTGTGGCTTTCAAGTTTTGAACGATTTTGGAGTTTTGCGATTTTATCGAAATTTTTTTGAAATTTTTTTGAAATTTTTTCGAAATTTTTTCGAAATTTTTTCGAAATTTTTTCGAAATTTTTTCGAATTTTTTTCTAAATTTTTTCGAAATTTTTTTAGAAATTTTTTCGAAATTTTTTTGAAATTTTTTCGAAATTTTTTCGAAATTTTTTCGAAATTTTTTCGAATTTTTTTCGAAATTTTTTCGAAATTTTTTCGAAATTTTTTCGAAATTTTTTCGAAATTTTTTCGAAATTTTTTCGAAAATTTCTCGAAATTTTTTCGAAAATTTCTCGAAATTTTTTGGAGCATTTTGTAATGAATTTGTGAAAATTCTTGGAAAAATGTTGGAATTTTTGAAAATTATTGGAATTTTTGAGTGTTGGAAAATTTTTCAATTTTGAATTTTTTTTTTTTCAATTTTGGAAATTTTTTTTTTGGGACTTTCGAAAAATTATGGAATTGTGACGTTTTTTTTTTAAATTTTGAATTTTTGGAAATTTTTGTATTTTTTGAGTGTTTTCGAAAATTTTGAGGTTAGATTTTTTGGAGTTTGAAAAATTTCTGTAATTCTTAAAATATCTGAAAATTGTAAAATTAGAAATTTTTTTTTTTCAATTATGCACCATTTTTGCGTTATTGAATTTTTTGGGAATCACGTAACCTCAAAAAATGTTGAATTTCTCAACCCATTTCCACAATTTCGAAGTTCTTGAAATTTCGGAGTTTTCTGAAGTTTTTATGATTTTGAAGTGTTCCGCAATTTTTGAGTGTACCGTCTTTAGAGTTTGTGAAATCTTTCAAATTTTTCTAAATATCTAAAATTTTCAACTTTTCTTGATTTAGGAAATTTGAAAAAAAATTTAAAAAATTCTTCTTTCATTTTTTCATTTTTTCAGATTTTAGAGATTTCCCCAAATCCAAGATATTCAAAATTTTCTATCTTTTCAAAATCTTCCAAATTTTCGCAATGAATTTTGATAATTTTTTAAAAATTTCGGAATTTAAAAATGTCTGAAAATCCATCAATTTACAATTTGTAAAACTCCCAATTGTAAAAAAAAAAAAAAATCCCATAATTTTTTGAATTTCGCAAAAATTTTCCGCCGAAATTCCATTTCCACCTGAAATTGTTAACCCGTCAGTAGTGGCGTCATGCTCCCACCGTTCTTTAGGCGCGCAGTGAAAGAATCTTCCACATTTCGTTTTGCGCTTATATCTCTGAATGTGCAGGAGCTAGGTCAACTTTCATAAGAATGTTTTTTGTAGTGCACACCGAGAGCTACAATAAAGCTCTCTATGAACATTCGTTAATATTCTTAGTTTTAAAGATATCTGCCAAAAATGCTTTCGCTCGATGCCGCCGAATTTCTCCACAGATGGCGCCACTGTGAAGCCAACGGCGCGCGTAACGCGCGAGAATTCTGATCGAGTCGAATAATATAATTCCCATCAACTTAACCGTGTGCTATAGATGATTTTTATCACCACCTAAATAAACTGAAAGAGTTACTTGAGGCATTAAAAAAGTTTCGCTCAAATATTTCAATTTCCCAACATATTTTCCATAGGATGAAAATTTTGGTGAGCGAGAGTCTCATAGAGCGACTACAAACGGGTCAATTTGGTGGGAAGAATACGCTAAGTTATTCGCTGGAGGAAAATTAATGGATGACTAAAAATATCCCGTATCTGACACCTTTGCACAGTTACACATTTACGATTTACTCAACAAATGAGGATAAATTAAATGAAATTGAGAATTACTGACGCGTATAAATTATTATTGTTAAATCGCGTGTTTTTTCTCACGATTATTTAGTGGAAAATAAGATACGACAAGTCAGATATTGCAAAATTTCGAACATAAGTTTCGCTCATTCGAAATTTCCAAAATTTTCAAACTTCTCATAATTTTTGAAAATTTTCCAAATTTTTGAAATTGTCAGAAATTTCAAAATTTTTGAAGATGTCAGAATTTTTGGAATTTGGAAAATTTTCAAAATTTTTGACATTGTTGGGCAATTTTCGCTTTTTCAAAAAATCGTTGGGCAAATTTTTTTTAAGATTTTCAAAATTCATAATTTTCTCTTCCGACAGATGCTAGTGACCACGTGACTTAAAAAATGAACGAGCATAGTAAGCATTCCTAAATGCGTAAAACGGAAGTGTTGGAGAACCTAAAAACCCTAATACAGGGGATGCCTAGCCTACATTTGCTCGTCTTCCGACGAGCTAATCCCCTAATGGAGATGGGTACTGGCAGTTCCTTAACGAGTTCGTTAGCCTCCGTGGAGCCATCAAAAAATGCCTCTAAAATGAACGATTTAACCAATAAACTCAGTATAAAAATACCGCTAGTGCGGAAGGAATCGAGTGCTAATAATTTATCCAGTGATAGAACTTCACTGTCAAATAAGAGCAACAAAAGTGCGGACGCGCCTTTATTGAGGTAACTAAACCATAAACCAATGACCCATGTGTCACATTTGCCTTTTCCTAAAATTACCAACAGAAACTGTTTGCATTTGTTGAATTTTTATTCAAATTTTTTCATAGAGTGAGTGGTCCATAAGAAGGTTGGGAACCGTCCTCTGGTTCATCCAACCGCACTTTCCAGCTCTCCCGCGCTGTTCAGCCGTAGAATAGAAAATCCTAATGAACGATTGATGCAGTTGTGTTTTGCATTGTTATTGACCTTTTTTTGTTATCCTTCCCAAGGCCGGAAAGCAGCGCAAGCCTCGAGCGGGGATCGTGGATGAACATTGGACCAAAAACAAATCTGCGCAAGTGCGAGACGACTGTAGGGCTAAGTACACTTGCACTCGATGGAAACAGGCCCATTAATCGGAGCAGGGTCTGTTCGAGATGTTCGAGTTTGCTGTCCTTGGCTTCGAGTTCGAGATATAGTCTAGCTGCTGGTAGCTTCGTTCCAGCTCAAAATCAGGCGAATGCTCAAAGTGGACAATTTTTCTGCAAAATTTGCCTCCTCGATGTGTCATTGACGAAAATTTTCAGGATCGAAGGCTGCGGATGCTACTGCTGTAAAGACGTGAGTAAAAAAACCTGTCCTGTTCAAGCGAGCCCGGGGACTAACGTGAACATCGCCCGAGTCGAAAGCCGTAAGGCGGCTCCTCATTGGTCGGTCGTCATTCACTTTTCAATCGCGATTCGTTCATTGGTCGATCAGATTAGGCAGGTAGCAGCGTGAAGTTGGTTGGTTATCGCGTTTGTGTCGATAAATATCGATATTTGGGATATCGATTCGACTTTTTTTTGGGATATCGGGAGGCATTTGGGCTCATTGGAGAAAGAAACAAATGGTCAATGTGAAATGGAGGAAAAATAAAATTGAACGAAATGAAGGCGTAAATAAGAAAAATAAAGAAAATTTGGTTTACTTGAAAAAAATTTGGAAAATTGAGACAATTTTCTACACTGCAAAAATTCGAAATATATTTGAAAATTCGATAAAAAAAATGTTGAAAAGTGTAAATGTAATTTTTAAAAATGTCTCGAAAATTGGCTAAAAATTAAGGTATAAAAAAAATGGAAAAATTGGGTTAACTTTTCAGTTTGTTCGATCTTGAGCCATCATTTTAGGAAAATTCAGAAGAATCGTTCGGGAATACGAAAAAAAATCATAAAAATTTTGAGCAAAATTTTACCACTTTTTTAAAAACTTATCTTGAGGACATTTTATTTCATTTTTCATTATTGTTATTATTTTTTTCAGTGTATGAAAGGCTATATTGAGTACGAGATTGAAGCTGGAGCTTACGAAATAAGTTGTCCAGACGCCCAGTGTGATTGGTCCTCAGTTCTTACTCTGCCTGAGATATCTTCATTGGTTAGTCCCGAGCTCATGGAGAAACATCGTAAATTTCGTCTTAACCGAGGTAATGCAATCTTGTCCCCCTGTTTACATTTTCCCGCACAGGAAAGAAGAAAAATATTGAATGCAGAAATTTTATTTATAATTAAAATCAAAACACATGAACACAATTTTTAGTTTATCACACGAACTTTTTGTTCTGTTTGTTTTTTGGTGTGACTTAATTAATTTTTTTTTTTTAACTTTTAGCACACCTTGATAACAATTAAATAAACCCGAATTGCACAGAACAATATAAAAAAAAACACTGAATTGCAAACTTGGCCTGATTAAATTGTGAAGAGGAGTTAACGTTCCCGCACCCACAAGCAGACTGCCTGGTCTCAGTCAAAAATTGTCTGGTTACCACAACGAATTTTACTTCTTGAGATAGAATAAAGCATATCTTAGATGCATATGCTAGAAAAGGATAAATACAAAACTGAGTGAAAGATATAACAAAAAAAAAAGGTCAACGTTGCAATACGTAGACTCGAGTTTTCCGGTGTTTTCTAAACATGTGTTGGTCATAAAATTGAGGCGGGTTCCAAAGGTCCGAACTGGAACAAAGAGTGCTCTGTACTTTTTCAAAAGCGTCATTTGGAAATACTTTCAGTAATATTTCTTTCGTATTTTCTCACGTGTTTTTTAAAAAAGAGGAGAGGCTCGAAATTTTCTAAATAAATTAAACGATCGGAAAATATATTGTAACGATATCAGATTGAATGATTTTTTTTAATTTTGGAGGGTTTTTGACTTATCAACTATTGCGTCGCAACAATTCAAGTATACTGATAGAAAAAATCTCTGACACGAAAAATCCATTCTCTTGAGACAAGAGATTTTTTTTGCAAAAGCCAAATTCTCCAATTTGGCGGGAAATCCTCCACATGAGGATGTTCGAATGAGTTCCCAATGTTACTCGAACTTTACATTATGCGGTAAATACGTCATATATCGACTTGTCCTAAGTTTATACAGAAAAAGGGGAAAATTTAAATTAATAACAAAAATATAATTTTGAAAGAGATTCAATAAACTGATATGTAACATACTCATTCTCAAATATCTACCTATCGTAAAATATAAGAATTATATTAGACGGCACGAGGTACAAATGCCGCTCAGATTTGAGCCTTCGAAAACAAATCTCTTGTCCCAAGAGAATGGATTTTTGGTGTCAGAGATTTTTTCTATCAGTGTATATAACATTTTTTAATGATTTTTTATTGAGATAAATAATATAGTTTATAAGGACTTGAAACCGAACTCTGGTTCTCTAAACGCATATCCCAGTTCCGCTCCGGTGTTTTACACTTCAAATCTGAGTATTGGTAGTTATACTCTATACCTGAGTGCCAACATAGCGTCCACTCCTTGAGTTCCAACCCTCTGCTTATATGGTTGACAAGATTCCGTTATTTGGGGAGAAATCGGTAAAGTTTGGTTTATAAGAGACGTAATAAAACAATTTACGGGTCCCCTCCCGAACAGCCAGGTAGACACTAAATCCAGAGGTAGTTGATCTTTGAACGGAAATGAGTTTACTGAAAATCCAACAAGTTCAAAAACTTAATAATTTTCTTTGGTTGAAAAACGACAAAATTTGAAAATTGAATAAGATCATGAAATTGAGAAATTGGGATATCAATAATCAATGTTAGAATTTTAAAAGAATTGAAAAAAAAATCGTGAGCTGTAAATCTCAAAAATATATTTTTTTTATAATTATATTTGACGATTTTTCTTAATTTTAATTCAGGTGTGAAAAATTGAATTTTCATCGATGCCACCCAGACATTTAATTTCCTGTATACGCGTCAAATTCGTTGAAATATTTGCCATCTCAGATATTTCATGTGGTGTTCAAAAATGTGCAACAACTTCAAAACCTGAAAGAAAAATTCAATTTTTTTTTTAAATTTTTTACCAAACAATTATTTTTTTCTCAATTAACAAAATTCTTTTTAATTTTTTTGCAGACAACAAGAAATTTTTTAGCTAAACAATTATTTTTTTCTATTGAATAACATAGAAATTAATATTTTTTAGAAAGTTTCAAAGGCCTGTAAATTCAACGAAAATATGAATTTCGGATTTTAATCAACAACACGTGTCGCCTTGTCACTTATACACATTCCCAGTATGCATCAAATTCGTCTCCAAATATTTGCACTTCACGATGTTCTGCTGGATAAGTAATATGCGTAGTATTGAAATACTTTTGTATCTCCCGGATTTCAAAAATTCAAAAACATCATGTGAAAGTTCCTAAAAATTTCATTTTGTTTTCGAATTTCACAAAAAAAGAAAAACAAATACAAAAAGCTTGAATATGTGAAACACGCATTAATTACCTTTAAACTTGGTCGAATTTCAATGATCGTCCTCATTTCAATTTTGGTTTAATGTTGAAAATTTCCACTACAAAAATCTAAAGAATTTGGAAAATTTCAACGTTAAATTTCTACAAGTTTGTCAAAAGTTCCATAGTTTTTGGGAGTTCGGAAACTTTTCAAATTTGGAAAAATTGCAAAAATAGAAAAAAAAAACGTAAGAAATTTAGATACTTCCAAAGATTATTATTATTATAATAACTTATATATTATTATAAGTTTTGAAGAGAGGGCAACATTCGAAGTCGAAAGTTCCCCTTCAACTGTTCTTTCTGACGCACTGAAATTCCCCCCCCCCCCCCCCCCCCCCCCCACTGAATTTATTGAAGTTTACTGATTGCTGCAGTGCTTTCAGTTCCTAGAAGTTCGTAGTTCATCCGGAACAGATTTTGCGACGGTTCCTCCCCCTGGAGCGATTCCTGCGAGCGTTCCCGGAATTGAAGTTTCATCTGCAACTGTTCCTGGAACGGTTCCCAAAACTTGGGTCCCACCTAGAATACTTCCCAAAACAGACTCTTCACGGGAGACAATTCTCGGAACTGTTCGCTCACTTGGAACCGTTCTTACTTTAGCCTACTGCGCCAGTGCGTTCAGTTCTTAGAACGTTATGTTCATCCGGAACAGATATTGCAACGGTTCCCTCTACCTAATCCCATTTCTGCAACCGTTCCCGGACCTGAACTTTCATTTGCAATTGTTCCTGGAACGGTTCCTAGCACTGAGGTCCCACCTGGGACAGTTCCCAGAACTGAAGTCCCACCTGAAATAGTTCCCAGACATGAGGTCCCACCTGGAACAGTTCCCAGCACTGAAGTCCCATCCGGAACAGTTCCCAGAACTCAGATCCGACCTGGAAAAGTTCCCGGAACTCAGGTCCCATTCGGAACAGTTCCTAGAACTGAGGTCCCATCTGGAACAGTTCCCAGCACTGAGGTCCCACCCGGAACAGTTACCGGAACTGAGATCTCACCCGGAACGGTTCCCCGAACTGAGATCTGACCTGGAACAGTTCCCAGAACTGAGGTCCCAACCGGAACAGTTCCCGGAACTGAGGTTCCATCCGGAACAGTTACCGGAACTGAAGTTCCACCTGGAACAGTTGTCAGTACTGAGGTCCCACGTGGAACAGTTCCCATGTTCCCAACATGATCATAACTGCAAGCACTGCTCCAATGGGTTCAGCAGTGATGTAACTGTGCACCTTCAAACTCTGATGAATTTAGAAGGGGGGGGGGGGTTAAGGGGTTCAGACTGAACCGTTACCGAGGAACTTCCAACTTGGAGCTTTACCCTCAATGATAGAGCCGGCAGTTTTGGAACACTGTGTAGAGATCTTTTGGGACAGACAAGTTTTGCAAAAGAGTTCTTATGGAGAACTTCTCAATTCTCCGGGAACCTGGAATATTTAGAAAAATATTTGAGCCAACCGATTTTTGCGCTCACCTTTTTACATCATGCAGAATTTCTCTTCTAAGATTGTAAGAGTTTTTATGCGATTTTGTCATTGCAGATGTTTCGATGGATAAGGAGCGTGCGTGGTGTCCACGTGCAGGCTGTGAGACAATATGTTCGATCAATAGTAATGGTAGCGGTGGTAATTCACCTGGCCCAGTACATTGTCCGAATTGTTCAACTGATTTTTGTTCAAATTGCCGTGAGCCCTGGCATAATGGTACCTGCACAAATTTACCACTTGGTATACCATTTGACAACGATCACATTAAATGTTGCCCAATGTGTTCTGTACCAATTGAGAAGGATGAAGGATGCGCACAGATGATGTGCAAAAGATGTAAACACGTTTTTTGCTGGTACTGCTTAGCTTCTCTAGATGTGAGTCATTTGTACAATGATTAAAGTGTAAATGGTTGGATCCATTAGGAAGATGTCACACAGTGTACACACACAGTGACACAGTGACAGTGTGTGTGTCAAGTGTAGGAGTATACACGCTCCTTGTGTGGTGTGACAAGTAGCATCTTTGTAACTTTTCGCAGTTGCCGCATGATAACTCGAAATCTAAGAGAGATATCAAAATTTTTTATAAATATATTTTTGTGCAGAGTGATGAGATCTACAAAAAAGGATTTCACCTACATTCGGCTATCTCTCTCCGTTTTTGAGATATTTGGAGTAAACTGTGAATCCTAGGGGAACAAGTGCATGATGAATTGTAGATCATTGTTAGAAACTGTCAAATTTTGACAGGGGCTGTCAAAAATTGGCATTTCAAGGCATGCTGTAATCCTGACATGTACAACATGGTGCCCGATATTGACATGACATTTTTGACAGCCTGTTATTTTATGCTAAAATCTATAGATATCGGGCAGCAATCTGGTAAAACTTGACATTTTTAACAATTTCATGATTTTGACATAATATGATATTTTTTGGCAGAAACTGTCAAATTTTGACAGTTTTTGGAATTCGTCGATCTAGATATTATGTCCGGAAATGACAGAAAATTTGGGACGAAGACTGTTATAAGGTGTTCGAATCTGTGCAAATTTGGCAGCGGCTGTCAAAATTTGACACCCTATGACAGCCTATGATTTTGAAATTTAAAATATTGTGTCACGAAATGACATGCAGTGTGAATGAAATCTGTCATATCGTCTCATAATTTTCACAACTTTGGCAGAAGCTGTCAAAATTTGACATTTCATGACATCCTCTGATTTGGACAGCTGAAACATTGTGTCACAAAATGACATGTAGTTTGCATGAAATCTGTCAAATCCTGTCATAGTTTTCACAACTTTGACAGAAGCTGTCAAACTTGACACGTTATGACAGCCTATGATTTTTACATCTGAAAACTTTTGTCCTGAAATCAGATTTACTTTAAACGGAATCTGTCATATCCTGTCATAGTTGTTATAAATTTGGCCGAGGCTGTCAAAATTTGACACTTTATGACATCTCATGATTTTGGCATTTGAAATATTTTGACACAAAATGACATGTAGTTTGCATGAAATCTGTCATACCCTGTCATAATTTTCACAACTTTGGCAGAAGCTGTCAAAATTTGACACTTTATGACATCTCATGATTTTGACATTTGAAATATTTTGTCATAAAATTACATGTAGTTTGCATGAAATCTGTCATATCCTGTAATAATTTTGACAACTTTGGCAGAAGCTGTCAAAGTTTGACACTTTATGACATCTCATGATTTTGACATTTGAAATATTTTGACACAAAATGACATGTAGTTTGCATAAAATCTGTCATATCCTGTCATAATTTTTATGAATTTGGCAGAGGCGGTCAACATTTGACAGTCTATGACATCCTATGTTCGTAGCATACGCAACTTTTTTGTCAGAATAAGACGTGGATTGTTTTTGACACGTGATATTGTGTCAAAGTTTGTACGAATCTGTCAATGTATGACAGTTTATTATTTTTTGACAGTTTGATTAATGCACTTGTAATTTTAGGACGATTTTCTACTTCGGCATTATGACAAGGGCCCTTGTAAAAATAAATTGGGTCATTCTCGAGCCTCCGTTATCTGGCATCGAACACAAGTTATTGGCATTTTTGCTGGCTTTGGTCTCCTACTTCTTGTTGCTTCACCACTTTTGTTGTTGGCAGCCCCGTGTATTGTTTGTTGTAAATGCCGAGTTTGTGGATCTTCCAGGCTCGATCAAGAAGCTAATACTGAGGACACCTCGACGTAAGCAACATGGGATAATTTACTATTTAAATAACGGTAATTATGTTTATATTGTTGGCACAGCGATCGATTGTCCACCATGAATTATTGGTTTAGGAGATTGAGGAAAAAAAATCACACGTTTTTAAATATTCATAGAAATTAAAATAAAGCATCGATTTAATTTTTTATTTGTTTTTCTTGATTGTTTATATTTTTTTTTTCATTTAGAAAAAAATGGAAAAATTTCGAAAATTGACCAATTTTGAAACTTTAAAATTGTGATGATGGGTTTATTAAAAAATTATGGGAAGTGGAAATTTTAAACGCTGACGAATTGACGGAATTTGATGAATAGAAATCTTTTCAAAACTGAAAAAATCCATCAATGAAAAAAATACGTCAACAATTTCAAAAATGTGAGGAATCTATAATTAGAAAATTTGAAAATTATGCAAACTTGAAATTTTGGAAATTAGAATATTTTGGAAGTGCAAATTTTGAAAAATTTAAATTGTCAAAATTTTAGAAATTTGGAAAATTGAAATTTTGAAAATTTTCAGAAATTAAATTTTGAAAATTGAAATTTTGAAAATTTTCAGAAATTAAATTTTGAAAATTGAAATTTTGAAAATTTTCAGAAATTAAATTTTGAAAATTTTAAGAAATTGAATTCTTGAAATTTCATGAGTGTCAAAAAAAATGGAAAATAACAAATTTTTAGCAACTTTCAAAATTTACAAAATTTGAATTAAGAAAGAATGGATAATTTTCAAAATTTGAGGATATCGTATATTTGCCCGGATATACTATATTGAGGATATAGTATAAAATCAAAAAAATATGAAAATCGTAAAATTACAAAAGTGAAATAGTTCAAAAGTACAAGAAAATATTGATAATTGAAAATTTTTTTTTTGGTTGTCTAGACCTGATCAGGAAGCTGTTAATAAGGAGGACACATCTACATAAGCAACGTGGGATAATTAAGTGACAATTTTACTGTCGGTAATTATGTTAAAAGAATTTAAAAATGCGAAGTTTTAAGAAAATTTTAATTCAAGAAAAGAAGTAGAAAATTGAAAAATTTTAAAACATTTGATGACGAAAACAAGTATAAAAAAGTGGAGAAAATAAATTGGAAAATTCCAAAAATTTGATATGTTCCATAAGTTTCATAAATTTGAAAGATTTCAAATAATCCGAAATCTTCGCATTTTTGAAAATTACGAAAAAAAATTGTGGAGTTTTTTTTTAAATTTGCAAAATTTTTCAACAAGTGCAAATTTTGGAACAAAAATTATGGAAAATTCCAGTATTTCCAAAAATATTTTAATTTTCAAGTTTGAAATTTTTGTAGATTTTTAAAAATCAAAACTACCCAAAATTTTCAAGTTGTCAAAAATGTGAAAAATGTAAAAATCGGAACAAATGTCGACAAATTGGAATAATTTGAATATTTGGAAGATTAAAAACAAATCACGAATTTCGAAGATTAACAACAAAGTTTGATTTGGAAAATTTCAAAAAAATGTTGAAAATTTTGAAAGTTTCAAGGACGTTCATACGTAAGCATCATTACGTGCAATAATTTAATGACTATGTAAAAGCCGCTAATTACGTTTATCCCCTTGACAGATCGATCGATTACCGATTATTGATTGAAGATCTTGAGTGAGCGTTAGATTAATTTACAATTGAAGATAAGATCATGTTTGGAGTGCGTTATTTTTGCCTCACACACAATTATGTTGTGAAGTCATAAAGCACGGTCTGCTAGGTATATGCCATGTTTTCGATGAATAATTGATGATCTATTGGAGATAGGGCATTTGTATATAACACTTTTTTGTAGAGAAAAATGAGACCTACAAAAAATGTATCTTTAAAAATTTCGATATCTGTCATAGATTTCGAAAAATCTAGCCTGAAGTTATAACACACAATTAGTTAAACAATTTCGGAAAAAGTTGATCCTCAATTTTGTATATTTAAAATATGAAAAAAAATGTATAATAAAATTGTGGTATATGAAAAACTTTGGGCAGATTCGAAATTTTCAAAAACAACGAAAAAATTTAAAGTCTGTTCTAGAATTTGTGATATATCAAAAAGTTTAAGAAAATTGGAGAATTAAAAAAAATAGAATAAGTCTTTTAAAATTGAATTTTGCATTCAAATAGCGAAATTACCATGACAATATTTTCTGTAGACCTCATTTTTCTCTATGAAATACCTTTTATGAACATTCCTCATCTCCTATATATAACACACTATAATACAATTTGATTTAATTTCCTTAAGGGTGTTCACAACGACAAAGTAAAATGAAAATCTTCAAAGAAGAATACACCCTGAACAAAATTATTTTTTTAAAAGAGAAGAAAAAATGGCAAAAATTCGATAAATTGCAAACGATTAGAATTTTCTTTTAATTTCAGAATTAAAAAAAAATCCCATTTTTCCGAAAATCTCAAGAATGGTAAAACCAGCCAAAAAGCTAAAAAGATCCAGAAGTTCAAAAAACCATTAAATTCATCCCAAAAATAAAGAAAAATCACTTTCTTTGCTCTCAAAAAAAAAAAAAAAAAATCGTAAAAAAAAGACCATTCCTCAATTTTCGTCGAAAACACAGTGTTTATTACAAAAGCCAGATTGTTCATCATTCAGTTTTTTTCCTCATTTTTTTTATTACAAGACTTACGTCATACTGATATGTAAATTTTTTTTTAAGCCATTACTCTTGTTGATTCATTTAGTGTTATATATATATATTTTCTTATCACTAAGAAACAAAGATGTTTGCCATGAAAATTTAAACTTGATGATAGGAATGATTTGTCATTATTAGTCATTCTCAATGATTCTTTGTATTGTTTCGACACTTATCATCAGATGTTTGCAAATTTGTAGATTAATTATTTTTCTGCAAATGTTAATTTTTGTGAAGTGCTACATTCCCATGGCAAAATTATCGTGGCTTTTTTTTAAGGATGTTTGTTTATGAAAACAAAAATTAGAAAAAAATTTAAATAAATTTGTTATAAAGGTTAAAAATTTGATAAAATTGATTGACTATTTTTCTTTCAATTATTAAAAAATTAACGAATTAATTAAATAAGAAATTGTTAATTTATGAATATCGTAAAAATTATGACAACAATTAGAAATGCAATTACAGTTTAAATATTGAAAAAGAAAATCCTCAATCAATTGATCAATTAAAAATTGTTATTTTGATATTTAAAAACAAATTGTTTCAATAGACAAACATCCTTAATGATCAGAATTGTTTTCTGATATCTATATATATCGTCGAATTTAAAAAAATGGAATGTCTGGATGTCATCTGGGTGGTTCATATGATTAGAAATATTAAAATATTTTTTTTTGCGATTTGAAATTTTTTTTCCTGTTTTTTGTGACTTGAAAAAAAAAATGGGAATTTCTAGAAGTTATATAGTTCGAGTAATTGTTGAGAAAGAAAGGTGAGTTTTTTTTGTGCACCAGAGACTGCAAGATTTTTTTTATACTTACATTTTTTAATTTTCGAAAATTTGTAATAGTTGGAAAATTAGGAGAATTTTCAAATGAAGTTTTATTTTTTTTCCTGTCATTTAGAAAAAAAAATCTATATTTTCAGTTTGAACTGTCAAAAATGGTGGAAATTTGGTATCTCTGCAGTATTCCCAATTTTTGTTTAATTGATCAATTTTGATAGTAATAAAAAATCTGCTATAAATAAAAAAAAAAATCTGAAAATAAATTTTTCTGTCAAATGAAAAAACAACCGCGAGCAATTTGAGATTTTTCAAAAAATTCTAAAAACAAAAAATTGAAGTGTGCAAAATGATTTATTATGTGAATCATTATTAAGTTTGAACAAATTTTGGAAATTCTCAGAATGGAAGATTTTAAAACCTTGAATATAGAAGAAAAAAACATCTTTTCCTTGTCGAACTATATAATTATAACCATATATTATATGATGTATATACAGTATAGAATATATAATATATAATATATAATATATGATATTGAAAAAAAACCCTAATACTAATGTGATAAATATATGGAAAACCATGTGTTTCTTAAGCAATCAGTCAATGTAATTTAAACAAAATCATCTTTTGTTCTTAAATAGCCTAAGGTATAATGAAGCGATATAGTTACCACGGGGTTGATTATACGATAGGAAAAAAAAATTAAATAATTAAATGTAATACAATGAACGATTAAATACTTATTATTTAGGTGAAGGGTGTACGTATAAAAACACCCCATAGGATTTCTATAAGAATTCTCTAGGACTTCTATAATAATTCCCATAAGAATTTAATAGAATTCCTATGGTATCTCCTACCTGATTCTTCTCAGAATCGTATTTCAGTTCTCTCACATTTTCTATGGCATACATTATAGGAATACTATGGGATTTTTTTATACGTGTTCGGGATAGCCCCCATAAAAACATTATATGGAGAAATACATATGGGGTAATTATATATATTGTTATGTATGTCGCATATAACTAAATACGGTATTATTGAATCAAGTCCGAGGAATTCCTACGAAGAATTTCCGTAACGATTTTCATAGGATTTCAATAAGAAATCTCAGATTCGAATCCCATGAGGAACGCCTCCAGTTGTCACAGCGTTTCTATGAGAATTCTATTACAATTCTATTGAACTGCTACTGGCATTATATTGAAATTCCATTGGAATTCCATTGGAATTCCATTGGAATTTCATTGGAATTCTATTGGAATTTTATTGGAATTGTACTGGAATTTTATTGGAATTCTAGTGGAAGTCCATTGGGATTTTATTAGAATTCCATTGGAATTCTCTTGGAATTCCATTGAAACTCTACGGGAATTGTACAGAAATTTCCTGAAAATTCTATGGGAATTCCATGGGATTCCATACAACTCCCTATGCGATTCATCCATAGGTATACAAAACAACATTCATACCCCGTCGAGCATACCACGATTTTTCCAGATTGTATTTCATGGGGAATTCCCGAACAAAACCGAAATGATGAAGATATAAATGGACCAGGTTAAGTTGAGAGAGTTTCGAGCCAATGTTTGATATACATTTATAACTGAAGAGATGAGTGCGAAATGAGATTATTGGTAAGGAAGTGAATGAATTATTGACTCGTAATTAATAATTAAGCATTCATATTTACAAGATAAATATATAGTAATATATTTCGATTGAAGGAAGATTCGAAAAAAGTCAACTTTAACGAAAAATACCCATTTGTACTGGTGTTTTAACCAATAGTTTAATTCCAGATATCTGCATTTTTTTTCTTCAACAATTCTGTAATTCTTCATTTGTTTTTTTTTTAATTGTATACTGCCTGAATATCTTCCTTCTTTTTTACATTAGTCATATGCCAAAGAGGTTGTTCTATCTCGTTACAAGAAAACAATTGAAACTATGAAAATAATGTCAGTAATCATTAATTCTCGAGTAAAGGCTTAAAATGGAGTGAGTCAAGTCCGACTTTTTGGCGAATATCTCGAAATTTAGGGAAGATGGAGAAAAGTTTGTAAAGAACTTTTTGTAGAGAAAGGGGAGAGCTATGAAAAAGGTTTTATGGGAATTTTTGTAGGGTGAACTGATTTCGAGATATTTAGCGAAAACTTGGGACAGATACCCACAACGTTTTTCCAGGTCACTATGGGATTTTTGGTGGTTGTTTCATAATTTTTACATGTGAATGACTTTTATGGGGCAGTGGAAATTTGTGCGATTATGGGATTAGTGAGTTGTGATCTTATGGGGAAACCGGCAGGAATCGGAAAATGTTAAAAATGTGGAAACGTTGAGTATTACTGTTTAAGATGCATAATGTTTAAGAATTGCAAGAAAAATCCAAAAATTTTAAGATAAAAATTTTGGAATTTTTGGAAATTTTGCAATTCTGAAACTTCTGAAAATTTCGGGAATTTTGTGAATTTAAAAAAAAATGAAAATTAGAAAATTTGAAAATTAGAAAATTTGAAAATTAGAAAATTAGAAAATTAGAAAATTTGAAAATTTGAAAATTTGAAAATTAGAAAATTTGAAAATTAGAAAATTTGAAAATTTGAAAATTTGAAAATTTGAAAATTTGAAACTTTGAAAATTTGAAAATTTGAAAATTTGAAAAATTTGAAAATTTGAGAAATTTAAATATTTGAAAAATTTGAAAAATTAAAAAAATTTGAAAATTTGAAAAATTTGAAAAATTTGAAAAATTTGAAAAATTTGAAAAATTTGAAAAATTTGAAAAATTTGAAAAATTTGAAAAATTTGAAAAATTTGAAAAATTTGAAAAATTTGAAAAATTTGAAAAATTTGAAAAATTTGAAAAATTTGAAAAATTTGAAAAATTTGAAAAATTTGAAAAATTTGAAAAATTTGAAAAATTTGAAAAATTTGAGAAATTTGAAAAATTTCAAAAATTTAAAAAATTTCAAAAAATTGAAAAATTTGAAAATATGAAAAATTTGAAAATTCGAGAAATTTGGAGCTTTTCAAAATTTTACAACGTTCCAAAATTTTCAGTTGTTAAATTTTTGAAAATTTTTTCAGATAAAAATGGAGAAGTTTAAATTTGGTAATTTTCCAATTAATCGGATCATTGCAAATTGACGCATAGAACTCTATACCAATTTCCGGTGTCCCACGAACTTCATAAGCATGCCAGTAAAACAATTTATAAAGTTAACAGTGATGATATATACCATATTTTCAAACTAATTCCCGAGACTCAGTTACTTCATTAACTAATCAAACATTTCAAATCTGCTAAACATTTGTTCTGTAAAATTGGAAAAATAGATGCAAATTGCGAGATGTCTGCAGCGGACATTGTACATAATAAAAAAATCACTAGAAAATAGCTGTTTCCACTCAATTTATACCCAATCAACGTCGTTTAGCTAACGTTTAGCAACTATTGAGTAAAATATTATGAGGAATGTTATACTAACTCATTCAGTCGTATTGATACCTCAAATTCGTAGAACATTAACTATTAGTAAATTATTTTTGCCATCTTTGAGAATTACGCAGAGATAAAACGTTGTTATAACATGCGCACTTTGCGCGGGAAAAGTTTGAATGAACGAAAATAAAAAGATCATGATTCGAAAGCCTTGATGGGCAGTACTTGCGGAAAAGCTTTGCGGTAAGATAATTTGTTGCAAGATTGTTCAAATAATGGACTCACACAGGTTCGAAGAGCAATGAATAGAATTGATCACGGAGGAAGGGGTGAATGGGCTTAAATATGTAGGTAGATGTGTGTGTGTGTGTGTGTGGATGTGGCTAAGTAGGAAAGTGGGTGGGTGGGTGGGTGTGCCTGAATGGGTGGGTGGGTGTGACTGAGTCGGTGGGTGGGTGGGTGGGTGTGACTGGGTGGGTGGGTGTGACTGGGTGACGGGGTGAGTATCTGTGTATCTCCTACAGAACAATGTGTGTGCGTGTGTATAATCTCCTCTATCGACTGGTCTGGGTATAAGTATGTGTGTGTGTGTGCGTGTGTGTCACATTCCATTCAATTGACAAATTGCCTTTTGTTTTCCCTCGATAAATTGTCATCTTATATTTTCACTGAAAATGCCAAGTGTCCCTCAGAACCCACCGTAAAATTTTCCCATATTTTTTCACCCTCTGCATTGATAGACAGATATCCCGAAGTACCTGCTAGGTCGTTAGTATTTTTTCGTTCGTCGTTGCTCCTCCTCCCCCCCCCCCCTTCCTCTTCCTCCTGCTCCTCACCCTCGAAAAAAAACCATGTATGTTGACATTGGCTGTGCGATTCCGGACTGCCCGCGGCAGTCTCCTTTCCCCTAGAAATGCACCTGTAAAAAAATAGGAAGGACTCAGTCTCACTGCGGGCGGGCAGCCCGCAAAAAAGTGGGAAAAATCGCTCGCAAAGGGAATAAAAAAAAAACAAACTTCCAAGAGAGAAGGAACGATAACGCCAGGGTGGTTGGTTAGGAGGTCCGGCCCCGGGTCGATATATCAGGGCTCGGGGGTTGCAGCTGTCTGTCAGGTACGCGGACTCCACGCTAGACGACGTCGGTAACGTTGAGGAAAAAAATAAAAAAAATTTGCTCACTAGTGCGCCTCTGGGTAATTTTTCATCGTTGCAGTGAACGACAGAAGCGCTTGTAGAGGCAGAGGGGGGGAGGGGGGTAGAAGAGAGAAAGAAAATATACAGAAAAATGTGTGTGTGTGTGTGTGTGTGTGTGTGGGAGAGTGTGATCCTCCATCACTTCCCTAGGTCTGTGCTCACGAAATCCCGACCACTCCATCTTTTTTTAGTCCGCCCTCCCCACCCATCCTCCCACCGCCCCCTCCCCCCTACTCCCCCTCCCCCCTGCACTTGCCGGTAGAAAAATTTCGCATGTACCATCGTATTTGTGTGAAAAAACCTCTAACCCTCCATGTATCAGTCAACACAAAGAGAATTTTCAACACACACACGCGGTGGGGGGGGGGGGGGGATATGGCAGAGCGCAAGGGGGGTGGGGACGGGGTTGGGGGTGAAAAAAATCCTGCACCAGACGTCGAATAGAACAAGGCGTCCCGACGCTCTACGAACTCTTTCCATCCCCCACCAATTTTTGCACTCACCAACTCACCCCCATACAACCCCCTCCCGCCCCCGGCCCCCCTATCGCAACACTGAGGGTAAAAGTATGGGGAAAAGAGTGGGGAGGATCGATTTTTACTGGGGCAACTCCCCCCCTCCACATGCACCCTGCAATTCCTCCCGCTTTTTTCTAACTCTCCCACCTCCCCCCCGCTGCCCCCCCCCTTTCACCCTAGGTCTCGCCACTCTTTTCGCCTTCTCCTCTGCACCTCATCCGCAATTTTTTTCTGCAAGCTCTTTTTATTTTCTCCACTAACACAGGGAAAACACAGGCGTTCACTTGATTTTCCATCTTTTTCCCACATACTTGCCCCCGCCCCCCCCCCCCCCGTGCGACCCCCCCTTGAGCTAGGTCCTAATGCACCGTCTCCTTGTGAACCCTTCGAGACACTCGCTTTTTCCAGAGCCCACCCCCAACCCCCTGTTACCAACATGTACTTTTTCCACGCTGGGTACGCCGCACTTTCGTTATTCGCCCCCCCCCCCTCCCGCCCCCCACGGCCATTTCAGCCGGTGCCCTACGATTTTTCTTGATAATCCCACACGAAGCTGTGCCGAAAGAAAATAACATACGATGTCATTATTTTATATTTTGTTCCGAATTTCATTTTGGGGGAATGAAGACAAGTTTCAGAGACTTTGGGTAGTGTATGTAAGCGACTATATGAAAAGGGCCCACTTTGTCGGAATTGGATATATTGACGGAATTACAGGGGCCCGAACATCGAAAGTGAAGTTTTTATGAAATTGCATCAAGGTTGTTAACCTGAAACGGGTGTGTGTGAGTATGTGTGTGTGTGTGTATGTGTGTGTACATTAGGATTTTAATGACTAAAGTCTATATTTTAGATGAGAAGACATCTTGTTTGATTGATTCACGTACGCGGCGATAATTTGTCGATTTCGACAAAGTGGGCCCTTTTCTTCAATTTTGAACGAAGCCGATTTTTGATGATGTAGTTTCACGCCTCTTCAGTTTTTATAGTTCGAAAAGTTTCAATTCTTCATTGAATGTATAAACGTTAAATTGAAGATAAGCATTTTTGAATTTGCAAAATTGTACAAATTTGAAACAAAATCTGAAATTTTCTAGATGGGCCAGTCTTGGTTGAGGAAGTTCAGAATTTTTCTAAAATCCATGATGCTGTCAACATTGCCGAAAAATGGGCAAATCGAAAAAAAATGCGGCAACTTGACAAATTTTGAACAATCCAAAATTAAAAAGGACCAAAAATTTTCGAAATTTTCAAATTTTAAAGAATGTCCAGAATTGGCGGAGAAAAATGGAATTTCCAAACATTACAAAATTTTGTAAAGCTTCGATTTTGGTTTCAAAATAGTGAATTTTTGGAGTTTTCACATTTGCAAAATTACAAATATGCGCAAAATTTCCAAAAGTTTCGTAACAACAAATTGAAGCAAATTACATATTGGAAAAATAAATGATACGAATGAAATTATAAATGGAAAATCAAAAATCAAAAATCAAAAATCAAAAATCAAAAATCAAAAATCAAAAATCAAAAATCAAAAATCAAAAATCAAAAATCAAAAATCAAAAATCAAAAATCAAAAATCAAAAATCAAAAAACAAAAATCAAAAATTACACCACCTCCAAAAATCACAAAAATTCCATTATTCCAAAAAACCCCAAAAATTTCGAAAACAAAAACAAACTAACTAAATCGGACTATTTCTGTCCAGTAAAACGCCCGCCAAACGCGAAAATGACGACTACCACCCCCAACTTGAATAGAACCAAAAACTCGAAAAAGAAGTTACGAATTTCAAATACTCCCCCTCCCCCTCAAAAATCGAAAATGAAAAAAAAATTGAAATATGCAAACATATTTACGAAAACGTAAAATCACAGTAAACCGTAAATGTCAGCGAATGAAAAAGCTCGCCGAAGCTAAGAAAAAAACCGCGAAATTCCCATAAACTCGAAAGAAAAAAAACCAAACATTGTGCAAAAAAAAACTGAGGACATCACCTACAGATTGTCCCATAGGGTCAAGGTCTTCCCTCCCTTATTTTGTTTTTCCTATTTCCGGTAAAACGAATCGAGTGCCAAGAAGTGGCGTGTAAAAAAACAATGAACAAAAGTGCCAACAAGAGGAATGAAGGGAAGAAAAAGGAGCATTGTACCCCGGAGGAGGGTAAAAAAAGTGAGAAATAATAAAAAGGGAGTAGAAAGATGCGAGGGAGGAAAATGGACAGTTGTTAGCCTGGGTGGTGGAGGGAGGGGGGGGGGGGTGGAAGGACGGGGGGGGGGGGTTTATGGAATTCAGGGGCGCCAAGTTGTTTTGGTTTTCTTTGACTCCAAGTAAGAATCGCACCAGACGGGGGCAACTGGTCTGAATGGACCCTCACAACGGTAGTCAGCCCGGCCCCACTAGTGCCCTACTACTCCTCTTCCTTTTCCTCGTCTTATTCCACCTCTTTTCCTCGTCTTTTTAACGTTTTCGCTCTTTTATTTTCTAGCGGTTTTCTTACCTCACTTTTTATACGCAAAGTTTGAACTTGAAATTGCATTAGAATCTGTCGATATGTTCATATTTTGCAAGTTTTGGAGAGACTTTTAATGACGTCAACTTTGAAGAGTGAAATCATCACAGTAGGCTGCATCAATTACTGCTCGATTGTGTGTGTGTGTGTGTGTAGGTGTATGTGTGTATGTAGGTGTATGTGTGTGTAGGTATAAGTGTCTGTAGTTGTATGTATGTGTATGTGTGTGTGTAGGTGTATGTATCTGTGTGTGTGGTTGTATGTGTTTGTAGGTGTCAGCGTGTATAGTTGTATGTATAGGTATGTGTATGTGTCTGTGTAGTTGTATTCGCGTGTAGGTGTATATGTGTGTAGGTGTATGTGTGTGTGTGTGTGTGTGTGTGTGTGTGAAAGGTGCTGGTGAGGTACGTGCCGATGACTGAGACCCCCCGCGAACACATACACATGAAATCTTTTCAAACTATGCATTCCTCTAACTTTAACGGAATGTGATAACATTGTGATTTTCGGTATAGATTTTGATAATAATCGAGAGAAAGGAAATAATTTTAGTTCCACAAATTGTAAGAATTTTAAAAATTTCGAAATTTTCAAATATTTTGCACAATTTTGAGAATGTGAAAAAATTGGAAAAATTGGAAGATTCAGCTATATATATATATATATATATATAGTCAGCTCGGCTCCACTAGTGCCCTACTACTCCTCTTCTTCCTTCTGCTACTCCTCTTTCTTATTTCACCTGCTCGTCTTTTCAACCTCTTCGCTCTTCTATTTTTTTAGCAGTGTTTTTAGCACTGCAGTTTTTGGTCCAAGAATTTTGACTTTGATATGGTTTACATTTTCTACCTATGTGGTTAATTGTTCATTTGATTTCGGAGGGTCAAAAAAATCATGAAGAGATGTAAAATTCGCAAAAAAGAACGGAAAAGAGATAAGAGTTCAGATGGCAATTTTGAACAAAATTGAGAATTACTGAGAGCTTCCGAACTTCAAAAACAATTTGGCAATTTTCAAAATTTCAAAATGTCCAGAATTACAAAGATTTCTAAAATTTACAAATTACAATTAGAACATAAAACAGCTTCATGTTTTCCCAAATTTTTATAGCAGAAAGTCCATTACCATAGTTTCAAAATTTTCAAATTTTCCACCTCAAAAATGCTAGAATTTTTCAAAAAAAGCACAAAAGCTCTAAAAACTTTGGAACACCCTAAAATTGTCGAAATTCCTAAACTCCTCAAAAGTTCAAGAATTCAAAAACTCAAAGATTCAAAAATTCAAAAATTTAAAGATTTTTAGAATTCAAAAATTCGAAGATTCAAAAATTCAAAAATTCCAAAAATCAAAAATTCAAAAATTCAAAAAATCCAAAATTGAAATAACTTAAAATTCAAAAATTCGAAAATTCAAAAATTCAAAAATTCAAAAATTCAAAAATTCAAAAATTCAAAAATTCAAAAATTCAAAAATTCAAAAATTTAAAAATTCAAAAATTCAAAACTTCAAAAATTCAAAAATTCAAAAATTCAAAAATTCAAAAATTCAAAAATTTAAAAATTCAAAAATCTAAAAGTTCAAAAATTCAAAAATTCAAAAATTCAAAAATTCAAAAATTCAAAAATTCAAAAATTCAAAAATTTAAAAATTCAAAAATTCAAAAATTCAAAAATCCAAAAATTCAAAAATTCAAAAATTCAAAAATTCAAAAATTCAAAAATTCAAAAATTCAAAAATTCAAAAATTCAAAAATTCAAAAATTCAAAAATTCAAAAATTCAAAAATTCAAAAATTCAAAAATTCAAAAATTCAAAAATTCAAAAATTCAAAAATTCAAAAATTCAAAAATTCACAAATTCACAAATTTAAAAATTCAAAAATTCCAAAATTTTAATTTCGAAAATTCAGAAACTCAACACAAAAATTCGAAAACACTAAAATTCAAAACCCAAAAATCTAAAAAAATCCCAAGAAATCCCAAAAAATATTTAATCGACGCCACGTGGACCCATAATAAATATTCAGAAAATTATTCCCATATCGATTATATACGGCCCTATCCTCAAATGAACATGTAACCACATAGAGCCAATTGGTACAATCCATGACAAAGGGTTAAAGTTGTATGGGGCAATGGGGCTCATTCATCCGTTGGCTTTTTAAGATTATTCCACCTGGCCGAAAGTTTTCCAGCTTGACACACAATCGAGTGTCGAAGCGATCATTCATAATAATAACGATAGACTAAGTACGAACTATGTAAAGCAATCCTCCAACTGCGGATCTGCGGTTAACAAAAAAAAAATAAATAATAAAAGTTACCTGGAAGAAAAAAAGTCCAATGCTCGGCTCATTAATCCATATTCTCTTTTTCTACCGGCTCCGTTAGACTATGGTTCATTGTCAATTCACCTATTAACAGATTAGTCTTATTTTTGTACAATTTAAAATTTAATTATGTTCAAAACAAGAAAAAGACGGTCAAATTGGCGGAGGGAGGGGGGAGGGGGAGAGTACCTATTAAATATGATTTCCTACTAGTGATATTCGGCTCAAAAAACTATGGAACAGTAGTTGCTAATAGGAGTGATTTTGAGTGCTAATAGGAAGATTTGGGAGTACTAATAGTTCTTAATAGTGATAATAGTAATAGTTGTCAATCGGAATTATTAACAATAGTTATTAATCATTAGAGTAATAGTAGACAGATAGTATATAATAGTAGCGACTTATAGCAGGTAATAGTGGTTAATAGTTAATAGTGTCCACTATTGTTAGTTCACCTGCTAATGAATTAGTATTATTGGCTTCACAATCATTACCTTCAAAAAAGAAAAATAGGGTTAATACTACTAGTGCTATTTGGCTCAAAAACTATGGAGTGGAAGTGAGTAATAGGAACGTGTCAAATAAACAAGTACTATTAGCTACTAATAGTGGTATTAGTAATAGTTATTAATAGGGATAATAGTAATCGTTATTAATAATGATCATAATAGTTATTCATAGTGGTAGTAATAGGAGATAGCTCGTTTATAATGGCGATAACTTATGGATGGTAATAGTCGTTAATAGTTAATAGTGGACAGTTTTCTGTAGCGGCTTTATTACACTATTGTTAATTCACCTATTAATCGACTACTCATATTTTTGCACAATTTTTACGCTCAAAAACCAAAAAGAAGGCAAAATTGGGGGGGACTACCTATTAAATAGGATACTACTATTTGGCCGAAAGAAGCGCTATTCAATACAAGTTATTAGTAAGAATGTGATAGGTTAGCGAGTACTAATAATCATTGATAGTGATAATAGTAATAGTTATTAATAGGGACAATAGTAATAATTATCAATAGTGATAGGAAGATAGTTGATAAACGTGGTCATTTCTAGCTGGTAATAGCGGGTGATAGTTAATAGTTGCCCCCCATAGTTAAGTAATAGTCATGCTATAGTAATGGTTAGTAATGGTCGCTAGTAGTCAGTAATGTTCAATAGTAATTTGCTGTGTATGCCAGTAGCTGCTCATAGTTCCTAATAGGTGCGAGTCGGGATTCATTGTCACGCATAGTTGTTACAAGTTTCTAATAGGCATTAATAGGCAGTCATAGTGACTGATATGTACTAATATTTGCCAATACTTGATGATAGTTGTTAATAGTTACTACTCGGGGGGGGGGGTATTTGTATCGCCAAATTGCAGTTCGTACCCACCTCTCACTACTTATACTTGATCAACAAGTACAAATTCAAGTACAAATGGGTATTTCACTCGCCAATCTTTTCCTTCGCTCCTACAATAACCAACTATTTTCATCCCCCGCAAAACATCCTTGTAAAAAACCCTGAAGAAAAAAGTTTTTGAGATTGTCACAACTTTTACAGTCTCTCTAGTCGAACCAGTTGATCTTAAGAAGTCTACATGTGTGCTATGGGTCCATTGCGAGATTCTCCATCTCTCGTTGGCAATGAAGGGGCCCCCAGTAGGACCACGTCAAGGAACTAAGAAAGAGAAAGATCGAGAGAGAGAGAGAGAGAGAGGGAGGGAGGGAGACTTGCGGGAGGGGCAGAGGGAAAGAGAGTGGGAGCGAGTTAGTGAGAAAGAGAGCGAGAGTGTGAAAAAGAGTGAGAGAGGTACAGAGAAAGAGTTCGCATTGCACCGCGTCATCGGAGCCTGCAGCCGGCACTCTGCAGGAGCAGATACGCGCTTCATCTCCTTTTTTTCACTCCCTCCCCCCCCCCCCCCCCCCCCCCCCCCCTACACTCCACCCATCACTCCCTCCCGCCCCTCCTTCACCAAACCCCACGGTAAACAAAAACTCGGCTGCAACGTTGTCGGATCTTCCCGCTCCAGTCACTCTTGCAAGCCCCCAACCTCCCATTGGCTGCAGCATTTTTCTTTCTATTTTCTTTTACTCCCTCTCTCCCTCCCCCTCTCGACTCCCTCGCCCCCTTCCCCTCTTTCTCATCCAGACGCATCCACTTTATAACTCTTTCTTCGTTGGGTGCCTACCCGATCTAAACGACTCTCACACTCCTGAGACATTGAAGGAGAAGGGTGTGATGGGTGGTAGGAGTGGAGGGGGGGGGGAGAGGGGGGTGCATAGGAATTCCCGCGGCCTCGCGACAGCTAGGAACTTCTCTCTTTCTATGGTGGAAGCCATTCCATCCGTATTTCTCTCACTCCCACTCTTTTATCCCCTCACTCCCCCCCCCCTCCCTCCTCCTCCTCTCCGACCCACTCAGACTTTTTTCAATTCTATTGCTGTCTTTGTCTATGGGGGTATAGACTTTATAACTCCCTGTTCGTTAGGCGCCCA
This sequence comes from Asobara japonica, assembly GCA_026005395.1. Taxonomy (NCBI): domain Eukaryota; kingdom Metazoa; phylum Arthropoda; class Insecta; order Hymenoptera; family Braconidae; genus Asobara; species Asobara japonica. Next base: position 1,466,063 of record BQMI01000519.1, read on the forward strand.
CAGATCCAAATCAGTCTCACACTGAGAATTTGGGGGAGGAGTGGGAGGGCCACGGGGGTTGCAAAATGGGGGAGGGGAAGGGTGCATATGAATTCTTTCGGCCTCGCGACAACTAGGAACTTCTCTTTCCATGGTGGAAACCATTTCATCCATATTTCTCTCAATCCCCCCCCCCCCCCACCCACCACCCCCTTTCGCTCAGACTTTTTTCATTTCGATCGCTATCCTCGTTTGTACCACCATACACCCTATAAGTCTTTTTTCGTTAGGCGCCAACCCATCTGAACGAGTGTCATACTCCTGAGGTGGGGGGGGGGGGGGGGAGGGGGTGGGAGGAGGGGTGTATAGGAATTCCCTCGTCCTCGCGATAGCTAGGAACTTCTCTCTGTCTATGGTGGAAGCCATTTCATTCGTATTTCTCTCACTCCCACTCGTGCGCTCTACTCCCCCCCCCCCCTCCTACTCCACCTCCCCATTGCACTCATCAGACTTTTTTCCATTTCTATTGCCATCCTCGTTTAGAGCGCAGCAAATCGAGGGGGTATGTCCTGAACCGAGGGATTGAAGTTTCCTCTCACTCTTAGCCTCTCCCACTCCCTCCCTCTCTCTCTGTTACTAACTCTCTCTCTTTTTGCCGTGACTTTGCCACTCATGTCCTGCCCACCCCTTTTTTTCGGGAAGCTCTAGAAAAAAAAAATGAAAAAAGAGGGGGAGTCCCACTCTGTCGGGAGAAGGTAATCGCCATATGAGATGCTCACTCTCTTCTCCTCTCTCTCTCTCTCTCTTTTTCTCTTTGGGTCTCTTGCTCCACACGCCTTGGACTTTTGTATGTTTAAATTGGGTTGCGTTCTACAATCGGGCGAGCGTTAACTGAATCCTTAATTACTATTCTGATTGCATTTTGGCGCGCTCTGTTTGCTAGGTGGTTGAGGGTTTTTTTTGATGTCGTGAAGGGGGAGGGCGGGGGGGCGGTGAGAGGTGGAGGGGGAGGAGTCATTTTGGGATGATGGAAGTTGGACATTTTTTCGCTTGCGAAAATTAAAAAAAAAAAAAAAGTCGAATTTTTGAAAATTGACGATCTAAATATTTTTAAAATTTGATGAAGATTATTAAAATCGAAAAAGTTACTAGCAATGGAAATCTTAAAAATACAATTAACAACTTGAAGAACTTTGAAAATTTGAAAAATGTATATATGTATGTATGTATGTGTGTATGTATGCATGTGTGTATGTATGTATGTGTGTGTGTGTCTATGTGTGTGTGTGTGTGTCTATGTGTGTGTGTGTGTGTGTGTAGGGCGGGGTACGTGGGTGTGTTGAATAATTTCGAAAAAAAAATAATGAGGTACAGAAATTAGTCAAGTTATTGGCTCACTTAAGTTCATTCGGTGTTACTACACAGTTTATCCTTGGAATTTGATTGTATCACGGTGCGAAGTGAAGAAAATCTGGAGAATTGTGAAGAGAACAAAACTTTAACAGTCAGGGTCAGTGTGACACTGTCTGAACAACTTTTTGACGGTAGACAGGTATATATGCGCATTTGGCTGGCCCACAAAATGTGCGTCATAAGCCGGTATAACGAGGACCCAAATGACTCATTTTTTGGTCATTTTTGAGACGTCTAGACTCCGAAAAACACCGAAACTTGAGAGTTTACCGTAACGCGACTTTTAATTTGCCCTTCATCTCCCGTGGTCCAATTCAAAGAGTAATTTATGTCATCTCTCCATCTTTTCATTAATACACGAACTCAAGAAATTTTAAAATTAAAAGGAGCGAATTGTGGGGATGGTCCATGTTCACACCAAAACCTTTCCGATTCGCAATTTTGATTAGACTTAATTTGATTAAATAATAGAGATAGAGGAAAAAGCTTCAAATATAAAATGTTCCTTGTTTCATGGAGAACCATTAAGGTCCTATAAATTATATCGCTATCTGCAATACTCTCTGAAGAAATGGGGGTTGAATGTCAGACGGCTGGCAACTCACTGTCCCATTGCATATAAACTGCAATACGTTGCAAAATATTGGAAATACATGGAAAAGTCATAAAACTTAACTGATGGAATTTTTATGCCCAATATTTTTTGTTATCACTATTATACTCTATATCTACTCCATTCTTCAAAAAATGCTGCAGAGTTTGCGCTGGTTGCAAAAAACTGTCGGAGTGCGCAGCGAGGCGTTCGCGCATTACCGTTCAGCTTCCACTCGCCATACCTATTGAATGGTCACACTTACGAAAAAAAGATATTATACATAAAAGACCTATTGTTACATGAGGAACAATTTTCATTATAAACTTTTTCTTGTATTTGCAACGGTTGCCGGGATATAGCGTTATGAGCATTCCAATTTTTTGTGAGTCAGATTTTTATCTGCGGAGGAACGATATTTCTAGAGGAATGTCGAAGAACTTTCCTTTTTGAAATATTGCAGAATTCCACTTTTATCCGCAACCTCTATATCCTTCAGTCCTAGATACCTTTATTTTGCTGTTAATACACTTATAATATTTCATGTACCAAAACGTTAAAACTTTAGTTTCTCTAATTTTCCAAATCGGCCTCTCACCGTATAAAGCCGTGGATTTCTCGAAAACCACGGAAAATAACGAGAAAATTGATAAAATGTATTTGATAGGCCTTTTCATTATGAACATTTTCTTTTTCTACCATTTTTTCCTAACTCCAACGGTTTCCTCGATAAATGCGTCGGAGTGCGCAGCGAAGCGTTTGCGCTTACCCGTTCGGTTTGCACAGCCTATATCTTCTGAATTATCAGAGTTACGAAAAAAAGGTATTATACATAAAATAACTAGTGTTACATGAGGAACAATTTTCATTACACACTTTTTCTTGTATTTCCAACGGTTGCCGCGATCTAGCGTTATGAGCATCCCAAGTTTTTGTGAGCCAGGAGCCAGTTGTTGATTGGCGGATAAGCGCTATTTCTGAAATAATTTCGAATAACTCTTGTTTTTGGAATACTCCAGAACTCCACTTCTCCCGGAACTTATATCCCGTGACCTTCATTCCTAAACAAGTTTATTTTGCTCGCAATGCAGTTATAATGTTTCGTCTACCAAAACACCAAAACTCCGACCCATTCCCCCGCAACTCGGGATGCTGTGTGAGTAGAAAGGCGCACAACTTTGAAATTGGTTTACGCCTCTTGTTTTACCTATTCTGTTTGCAAAGCTATGACCCGAAATTCACATTGCTCCTCTTTCTCACTGGCTCTTCCCCACGTGACATAAGCAGATTCGACCTTAACCTTTGAGGGGTAAAGTGGGACTAAAAATCTTCGATAATTTCGGACGATTTTAGAAAACTTATCAATTTCAAATTTTGTAGATCTTCAAAGCTAGTGAAGGTTTTTGATATTTTGAAATCCTTTTTGACGTTTCAAAATTTGTTTTGAACAATGACATCTTGAATTTTTTCAAAATTGAAATATTCGTAAAATTATTGCAATTTCTAAATTGTAGGGTGAAACTGTTGATTTTTTTTGCAATTTTTGCATTTTTTGCAATTTTTGAAATTTTTGAATTTTTTGAAATTTTTAAAATTCCTGGGATTCTTGAAATTTTTAAAATTTTTGAAATTCCTGAAATTTTTGAAATGTTAGCAACTTTGAAATTTTTGAAATTTTTGAAATTTTTGAAATTTTTGAAATTTTTGAAATTTTTGAAATTTTTGAAATTTTTGAAATTTTTGAAATTTTTGAAATTTTTGAAATTTTTAAAATTTTTGAAATTTTTGAAATTTTTGAAATTTTTGAAATTTTTAAAATTTTTGAAATTTTTGAAATTTTTGAAAATTTTAAAATTTTTGAAATTATTGAAATCTTTGAAATTTTTTACATTTTTGAAATTTTTAAAATTCTTGACATTTTTGAAATTTTTGAAATTCTTAACATTTTTGAGATTTTTGAAATTTTTGAAATTCTCAAATTTTTCAGATTTTTATTGCAATTGTTGAGCAATTTCAACCTATTCGATGTTTCCAAAGATGTTATTGAAATCTTTCTACATTCTACCCCTATTCATAATGTCAAAAATCTTGAAAATTTTGTAAGATTTGCAAAACATTAAAAGATTGACAAATTGATATGTATACTCCAGAGGGATACGTATAATCGAGCTTCGAATTAGCTATTTATTTCCCCTATTTTTCGGTAGGTAGTCAGGTTTAAAAGAGCGCTAATAGAGGAAAAGCCAAGGGAGGGGATTGTGCGCGGGAAAGCCCGCCAACTTTGAAATTGGTTTACGCTTCTTGTTTTACCTATTCTGTTTGCAAACCTATGACCCGAAATTCTCATTGCCCTCTCTCTCTCCTTGAACGAGCACTAACGTTGTATCTCGTAGAACCCTCCCGCCCTCCGCCCCATGTGCCATAAGTTGACTCCATGCAACTATTGCGTCGACCTGTTGCGCTTCATTCATTTTAGTACTGATTCACTACCTGACCCTCTACAATCTCCCCTTTTTCCCTTTTCCCCCGTATACTTCGTCCCTTGGATGACGCGTTTAACTCGCGCGGAAACTGCGAAACTTTTCGATACTAACGGCTCAACGTGACTGCTCCCCTCCCGCCGTCCGCCCGTCCTTTTACCGAGCACGTCGTAAACGAAAGCAACCCTCCAACGACTTTTTCATGACTGTCCCAAAGTCACGGCCAATTTTTCAAGCAACAAATGAACGTAAATCGAAGGAGAGGAGGTAGAAATAGCTGATACACACCCACACACATACACACACACACACACACATAGAGAGGCATAGAGGTTGGCCAAGAGCAGAGTGGAATGGAGATAAGAATGATATGCGCACACACACACACACACCTATATACACGGACTCGCTCACATCGATCGACACGCAGGATTCACACACACGCACACACAAATTTTCAAAAATTTCGAAACTTTCAAAATTTTCCACATTTTCCAGTTCTTCCAAATTTTACAAATTTTGAGAATTTTCAAAATTTTCAAAAATTCCAAAATTTTCAAAATTTTCAAAATTTTCATAATTTTCAAAGTTTTCAAAATTTTCAAAATTTTCAAAATTTTCAAAATCTTCAAAATCTTCAAAATTTTCAAAATTTCCACAATTTACAGAACTTCCAAAATTTTCAGAATTTTCAAAATTTTTTAAATTTTCCAGATTTTTGAAATTTTCGAAATTTGCACAATTTACAGAACTTTCAAAATTTCCCGAATTTTTAAAATTTTTAGAATTTCCAAAATCTTTTAAACTTTCAAAAATTGCAAAATTTTCCAAATTTCCGAAATTTTCAAACCTTGCAAAATTATCAAATTTTTCACAACCCGATAATTATCCCTCCACAAAATCCAATTGTGTATCACGTTCAGCTCCTAAAACCCCTACGTCAATTCCCCCACAGCCGTGTCGTAAACGCAAGTTTAATGACGATATTTGTTCACAACAAATGTCTCGGAATTTTGCGGGGCACGATTCAAGTGAGAAAATGCAAGGGTAGTTGAAAACAAAAGGAAAAGTCAAGAGTGCAGTGAAACGCGTATGTTTGCATTATGCATATATCGTGTACACCTGTTGCCCCCCCCCCCCCCTCTCGAAAAATCACGAGAGTTGAAAACATCATCCCCCTCGATTTCCACCCCATTCCAATTTTCCCGTTCGCGTGTCATCAAATGGTGCAATAAAAAAAAAATAAACTAGTTGGTTAAAGTGAGGGTGACCAATAGGGGTTGAAACACTTTCCGATCGATGTTTTCCGCATATGAAAAAATCCCATAGGATTTGGTATGAGATTTTCATGATTTTTTTCATAGATATGGCATACAAGCTTTCATAATAATAATTTTAAAATAATTAATTGTACCATAAGAGAGCGTTAAATTAAACTACTTTACCGACTGTAGATAACAACGGTAACTATATTGCCGACAGTCGGTAAGACAGATTTCTCCAAAAAAAAAGGGCCAAGAGACTATTCTTAAGTTCCCGAAAAAAATGATTAAGTTGTGATAATATGAACACTTGAGGAGGCGCATGGTGAGCGTGAGGATGAGACTTATGCGCGTTACCTGAGTGGGAGTGAGACGCCAATAGGGGTACCGCCGCTCGAGGGTTAAACCCGTCATACCTCCTTAATTATCATCATTATAAAAAAAAGTCATATGAAATTATATGTGCATTTCCACTTACAGAACAAGTTTTGTTTAACACTTTCTGCCGTATCTCTCACTGTTTTTGCAGTAGAGCGTTGTGAACAATCCAATTGTTAATCACACTAAAATTGCTCGCTCAGTTTAAACCAAATACTAAATTTTTTCCATCTCTAGAAAAAGAAATGTCTACCTTACCGATTGTAAATCAAGCAGGGAACTATATGATCTACAGTCGGTAGAGCGGTAATCTATTTTACCGGCAATTGTACTTAGTTACAATCAAAAGTCGTGGAAAAAAAGTAGTATATATCGCATTTCCGGAGTGCTTGGGACAATTTGAAATCGCAAATGCTGAAAAATTATTGAGAACATTACGGAAAATTACAAAATTAATTGTCAATGAAAATTTTCATTAATTAAGACTCTGGAATATGTGACATATGTGACAATGATTTCATTGAGATAAATTTAGAAAACGAGTTTTTCCCTTTGGTACTGAGTGAGAATAACCTTCGGGCGCGTGCCGCCAAGACAGAAGACGCCAGGATAATTAAAACTTGAGTACGGTAAAGATAGGTTGGCCCTGCGCCATACAGAAATTCATGGGTAATTTTTTTTTTTAACTTTTTTACGTTCCCCCCATTTTCGTGAGTTACCCCCGTGTTTTTTTTTCTTGAGACACCAATAAGCCAAGCTTAAATTGAGCCTGGCAGTATCTGCAGTTGAGGATTTGAATCGCTTAAAATGAGAGACACTGGAAAAGCTCAGTTCAGGGCAGAAGCTTTTTCAAAAAGCTCAATTCCAGAACTAAAAAAAATGCTGTATTTAGTGGAACCGCGGGAATTATAGGGAAAGCTCGTTGAGCTTTTATTTATACTTTCGAAATCAGAAAGCAATCAGTAGATTTTTTCGCGCAATTCCCTGTTTTACCGACCGCCCATAACGTAGACATCTATATTATCTGCAGTCGGCAGGGTAGTTTTCTGCTTTACCGACACTTTAAAATTTGGTGCATATGTAAATAAATATTTTTATCGGGGGGGGGAGGGGGTAAAAATTGAAATTTTTTTCAAGTATATAAAAGAATGGATAATATGATATAGGTTTGAAGGATTAAGTCGAAGGTTTGCAATTTTACATTTTTGAAAGATTTGAGTTGTGGATCAATTTCACAGAACTTTTTGAAGCTCGTTGTGTCCTCAGTTTTTAGTCTGAAATTAGGAAAAAATAAAGGGAATGAAAAAGGATTAATTTACCGACTGTAGACAAAGTAGTTATCTATATTATCTTCAGTGAAATTGAGAAAAAAATTGGGAGATTTACCAAAATCTCAGGAAATTGTAATAATTAAGAATTTTTAAAATATGTTTTCAAAACATTCAAAATTTTCAGAATTTTTCAAAATTTCCAAATTTGAAAAAATATGAAAAATCGGTAAAAACGTGAGAATGTCGAAAAAAAAATTGAAAAAATTGGTAGAATTAACTGTTTTGAAAATTTTCGGCAATTTTGTTAATTCACAAAAATTCTCAAATTTTGAAATTTTAATACAGAATTTGTTTTCCCTCCGGATAAGCAACGAAACAGAAATTTCTCCGCGATCGAAAAGGCGACACCCTGACGCCTGTTGATCCGCTATAGAATCCTTGACCCTCCATTTCCTTTGGCAATACTCGAGGAAAAAAAGCATTAAGTATAGCTTGCCCAGTCAATACTCCAGGGATTTCAATAACCCCTCGCCACCGCTCCGTGATATTCCCTCCATTTACCAACTACCTGCAATTTTTCTAAAATTGCAAAATGTTTCAATCCTCACTTCCCTAGTTCCCACTATTTCATTGCAATTAATTTATTTCCCTAATTATTAACATCCAAATTTCCACCTGCCACATTTATAATCCTTCCTAATCGTTCAAACCGCTCTATCGTGAAACCGGTCCGAGAGAGAAACAAAAGTCTATAACAAAAATTGTTCATCACACAAAGATACACATTTTATGACTAATCACTTTTTTCTCTAAATCGCACAGTTCAGGAGATATCGCGGACTGAAGCTGAAAAATAGAAGATGCGCTATAGCTCGAGTCAATAAAATTCGAAGCAATGAAAGGGAGAAGTGTTAGAAGATGTGATAAAACAATCATGGGCTTCGGACAATTAAATAGAAACCTTGAGTCATCCTTGAAGGACCAGTTGTTCTACTCAATAAAAGATTTATCTCATCGACTCCAGATACCACATGCTTATTCTTCATATTGCAAAGTTATTTCATCACATGCGAAAATGTTTTATGCATCAAAAGTGATGTCATCAATTTTTTCATTACGTCATTCGAAATATTTCTTTTGAGAAGACTATAGGTTTTCTATAGCCGACTCAGTGCCTGTGCCAAGCTTAATCTCATCTTCCAAAGCAGCCTTAAACTCAGGGTAGCAAATAAGGCGATTGCTAAGGCTCGATTTAGCCTTGCCTCAGGCTGAAGCTCTCGATGCTGAAAATGCCTACGCTTAGCACAGGATAGTTCAATGGACACGATGCTCGCCAGAATTATCCATTGGAGGCGGTGATGTCTGCTGATGGAGGTTGGGCTAACCAATTTCCTCAACGCATACTCCCTGATCCTCGGCCTATTGATACGATACCTTCCTCAGTTGCTCGAAAAATTGTATGACATAGTCGACCGTGACATATCAATAATAACCGCGTCAATTAGTCGATTTCAGTCAATGGCGATGAGCCCCAGTTCAACCCTGTTACCAATGTGGTGCGGGCTTTGAGAACAATGCCTTTCGAGGCTTGTCTCAGGCCGTCCTCGTTGGGAATTCAAGGCTCAGTTGAGGCTCCCCATGAACCCTGAGCTAAGGCTTGGTTTACGAGGCTCAAACGGCGTTATCATTTCGAGGCTGAAACAAGCCTGAATCAGGGTTGGCACTCAGCCTCAATCCAACATTTCCCAGCCCTCCATGAGGGCTGAGACAGCGCTGTTCCGATCGTCAATTCCTACCTCGGTAAAAAGGTCCTCAATAAAAATAATAAAAAAATGTATTAAAAAGGAGGAAAAAAAAAATATAGGAACGGCCAGGATTGTTCCATCTCTTCCTGATCCGTCCTCGCTGCATTCGATTATCGTGTCACAATTTTTTTACGTCAAATTCACAATTTTTTTTTAATCTCCTTTTTTATTTTTTACAATTTCTTTTTTTTCCTCCAATTTTAGCGAATCGAAGGAGCGGGCAGTTGAATAGTGCACAGTGAGCGGAAAGAGGGAGAGAGAAATGAGGGAACCAGAGGAAAGGAGAGTCATGGAGAGGTAGAAGGAGAGAGAGGGAGAGGGAAACAGAGCAAGAAACAGAGAAACGAAAGCACGATCGTAGTACAGGCCGCCTCGGGCGAGTATTAGCATCGGGATGCACGGTTGAGAGAGAGTAGGAGAGAGCGAGAGAGGGGGGGGGGGGGGGTGGGAGAGAGTGCGGCGAAAAAAGAAGAAAAGTTGGGCGGGCACAGCTGCCTGGATACTCTCGGCGATCGCGAATAGAAAAATCTATGCAGGTGTGGTACCGCGCGCAGCCAAGGGTACCCGCAAATCTCTCTCTCTCTCTCCCTCTCTCTCCCGCTCTCCCTCACGCTTTTTTGCCCTCTCTGAATTTTTATCCCTCTTCTTCTCGCTCTCTGTCTCTATCCCTTTTGGTCTGCCCCACTGGTTCTCTCGATCCCTCTCTCTCTCTCCTCCTCTCGCTCTCTCCATAATTATGTATAAATTGTGAACATAGAAATAGATGAAAATTTTGTAATGAAAATGAAGATAACGTATTTCAATGATGATTTCAATGATCGTTGGAAATTGTAAAAATGTAAAAGTTTGGATATATATATATATATATAGATAAGTGTATCTGTATATATAGAGATATATATATGTGTATGTGTATGTATGTGGATATATGTATGTATATAGATATATTTATGTACATAGATATATGTATGTATATAGGTATATGTATGCATGTATATATGTATATGTAGGTCTGTGTATATGTATATATACAGGGTGCTCCAAGATGATTTGCACGATGAAATAATTAGAAAACAAACAGTTGATGTGAAAATGATTCAGCGAAAAGTTATGTAGTTGGGGTGGGGGGGGGGGGGGGGGGAGGGGAAGATTAGAGGCAAATTTTGGGCATTCAATAGATTGGTACACATGACGATGTTTTTTGGCGCGAAAATTGCAGAAAAATAATGAAATAAAGGTTCAACCTGACCATGTTCATTCATCTGAGTGTCGAACATTCCTTCAGAAGGGAGTACTGAACACCAATGCGGCTGGGGCCGACTCTCGCCATTTACGCCATCGTATTTCTAAACGCAGGGTAAATCTCCGGAAGCCGCTATAGTACGATTGCGGGCGACGACGATTTTTTTCGATATAATGAATGGGTTTGATTTTCTATTGGTTGACCAAACAGTTCAAAGTCAAAAGAGCCGAAAAAAACCCATGTGCAATTGAAGTAGAGAACACAATTGATCCCTTGCAGAAAAACACGAAATTAAATAGCTGAAAGACTACCTAATACTAGCGGAAAAAATATCAATCGGCAATTCTAACTTTGGGGGTGGAAAGAGAGTGAAATTTGGAGACGAAAGTTCCTCTACCACGTTTCTCTCCGAGCACCCCCCGTCGAGTTATTCAAGATTTAGTTGGGCCAATGAGAGGTTAGCTCCGCCCTCTCGACCAGTGGTTCTCAATGTAATATTTTTCAATTAAGAAAAACTACAATTCCACGTAGCCTGAATGCCAAAGGTGGAACCACTATGTGACCTTGATGCGTGAAATTCCATTTTTGATCCAGTTAGAACGATTGAATTGAGAACCACTGGCCGAGGGGGGCGGAGCTACGCTCCCATTGGCCCACTTGAAAACTGAATAACTCGGTGGGGGGACCTCGGCGAGAAAAGTGGTAGAGGAATTTTCGTCTCCAAATTTCACCCTCTTTCCAATCCCAAATTGAAACTGCAGAATTGAGGGACCTCGTGCATAGCTGGTGGTTAGAATAATTCAATCAATTAATCTCAGTCCTTGATATTAAAAAGACTCAGTGATGTAACAGTAATCAAGAATGAGTGATAGAACTTGTAAGAAATAATGAGAAAGTACATGGAGACAGAGAAGGAAAATGATCTGGGTGTGTGTAGGTGTGTGTATGTGTGGTGGTGTGTGTGTGGTGGTGTGTGTGTGGTGGTGTGTGTGTGGTGGTGTGTGTGTGGTGGTGTGTGTGTGTGGGGGTGTGTGTGTGTGGGGGTGTGTGTGGGTGGGTGCATGGGCGTGTGGGGGGGGGGGGGTTGGGTGGGTGGGTGGGTGTGGGCGGGTGGGTGGGTGTGGGCGGGTGGGTGGATGTGGACGGGTGGGTGGGTGTGGGCAGGTGGGTGTAGGTAAGTGGGTGTGGATGGGTGGGTGTCTATAGATGAGTGGGTGGGTGTGGGTGTCGGTAAGGAGATGTATGTGGACCACTTATAAAAATCATCAAACTTTATTATAGAATTTTGAAAGTTGTGGAAATTCTTGGTAGAAATTCTTGTCAAAAACTTTTCCAGAGTAGTGAAATTTTCAACAGATCACCAATTTGTAGAATTTGTAACAAATTCTAAAACTGCAAAAATTTGGAGACCATTTCGGAAATATTTTTCACGAAAAATATTTCTGCTCGTTTTTTTAGAGATGTTTGCTTCTTCATCAAAGGGGTTTTTCCCTTTTTTTTACGAGGAGCACACAACAGCAAGTTGCGCGAAAAAGGCAACGGGTGGAGGGGGGGGGGGGTGTAAAGTAAGAGGTATGAAGGGGGAGGGGGGAGAAGGGCGTCGGCCGGCCTCGCCAAGCGCCACTCGGTCAAGCTCACTGCCATCGTCCATCGCTTAATCGTCTCCTACTCTCATTTTATCTCAGATTGAAAGAGTGATTTCGACGGGAAGTTTCAAAAATTATAAAAATTTGAAAAATTTTGGAACATTTGCTGAAGTTGAAAAAAACTTCGAGTTTGTTTGAAATTTTTCGAATTTTTCAGATTTTTCAACCGGAGAGATTTACATCCCCTAAATTATGAGTTATGAGAACAAGTTAAAAGGCAATTTAAAAAAAAAAAAAATCATTTCGATCCGTCCATACGAACACACACACACACACGGGAAATTGAAAAATTAAAATATTTTTCCAACAACTTGGAAAACAATTCAGCGCAAATGTGAAGAATTCGAGATTTTGCAATTAAAAAACATAAACAAAAATAAAATTTTTTGGAAATGTCAAAATTGATGGTAAAATCGCGTATAAAAATCTTGATTTTTCCATGGCCATTGTAAAAAAGAGAGACCCGCAATATTGACGGGAAGAAAAAAATAATGCCGTCGCCATGACTCCTCTCAATGAGTCTTTGCCGATTAATAAAACTGGGATTAAAAAAAAAATGATAATCATTAATTTATGGTAACGACAGGTACATGACGCGTTTGGGCCTCACGGAGGATGTTACTGGCACTTTCTTGTATTTTCTATGGAGGTTAATTATAAACTCTCTCTCACCCATGGGAATCAAGGATCGAAGCTTTTACGTTTTCATCCAGCAAGAAAGTTGGTTATTAAGGATGTTCTCCACCCTTGGTGACAATTTTATTTTCGTTTTATTTATTTATATACCAGTCGACAGAATCAAAATAAATCCTTTTAATATCCACGAATTGGGGATATCTGATCCCCAAATTGAATTTTCCACCACTTATTTCTGTCTTTTTTTTTCGTTTTTTTTTATTAAGAATTTCTGTCCTTGAATCGGGGATACTGTATCCCCCTACCGAAGATATTCTATCCCGGGATATTTTTATCCCCAAATCGACTATATTTTAATCACTGAATCGGCGACATTTCGATCCCCGAATTCAACATTTTTCATCCCCAAGGAAATTGATATTCTCAAAGAGGGGATATTTCATTTCTGATTTCGCTGCAAATTGTCTATCCCTAAATTGAGAACATTTATATATATGTATATATATCCCCGAATTGGGAATGTTTGTATCACTAAATTGGGGATATTGATATCCCCGAATTGGAAATATTTGTTTTCCCGAATTGGGGATATTTCTATCCCCAGTTAGGGCTATTTATATCCGTGAATTGGGGATATGGATATCCCCGAACTGGGGATATTGATATCTCCGAATCGGGGATATTTCTATCCCCAAATTGGAGATATTTATATCCCCGGATTGGGGATATTGACTTTTCCGAATTGGGGATATTTATATCCTCGAATTGGGGATATTTTATCCCCGAATTGGGGATAATTATATCCCCGAATTGGGGATATTTATATTCCAGAATTGGGGATATGTTTATCCCCGGATTGGGGATATTTATCTTTCCGAATAGGGGATATTTATTTTCTCGAATCGGAGTATTTATATCTTCGAATTGGGGATATTTAGTCGTCTGAATTGGGGATATTTCTATCCCCGAATTGGGGATATTTATATCCCCGAAAGGGGTATATTTATTTTCCCGAATTGAGGATATGTATATCTTCGAATTAGGGATATTTATTTTTCCGAATCGGGGATATTCCCATCCCCGACTTGTGGATATGTATATCCCCGAATTGGGGATCTTTGTATCCCCCAATCGTGGATATTTATATCTATATACTGAATTGGGGATATTTATATCCCCACCTTGGGGATATTTGTATCACCCCCATGGGTATAGTGACATTACCTCATTGGGGATATTTTATCCCTGAGTTGGGGATATTTGCATCCCAAAATTGAGGACACCCAATTCGGGATATTTGTAGCCCAAAATTGGGGATAACTCTACCCCCAATTTGGGTGATTTATATCCCATTTGGGGATATAAATATTTCCGACTTGGGGATATTTTATCCCCAAATTAGGCTTCCTCAGCTACCCGAAACGTTTATCTCTTTGCCCGTGTAGATGTATTGATCAAACATACCTTAAAGTAGAGAATTAACTAGCCGCTGATAACGAGCCACTATAGACATCTAAGTAGAAAACCTGATTAATTAACGGGTTAAGATTGAGCAGCACCTGTCAGACTCCTGAAGATAACCTCAAAATTATTATCTGCGATCTAATGATTTTTGAAGGAATTCTAGACGCAAGCGGATAAGAGCAATCAGTAGCACCTTTTATGATTCTAACCTGTCAGTACTCGCGTTAGCGAAATTCTGTCTCACCATAATTTTCATATTACTAAAAATATGTTAACAAATTGCAATATTTCAGTGAAATTTTTCCAATGCCGCAAGCAACTTTTTCAGTTTATTTAGGTGGAGAAAAAAATTATTTGTAGCACACAGTTAAGTTGGTGGAAATTATCTTCTTCGAATCGGTCAAAATTCCCGCGCGATGCGCGCGCAGTTGGTACCGGATGCGCGCCACCCATGAATTTCATCATGAGCCATTTTCATGGGTCTAACCATAGTCTTTTCATTTCTACTGCAGGGAAAAATTCAGCCCACATTGACCAGTAGCTAAGGAAAGAAAATAGGAGCGATTCAGACTTGGAATACCCGATAGACGATTTGCTCATCGAGTTTCGCTAAAACCTCAATTTTTTCGTTAATAAGGGACTTTACCAAAAAATGTGACTAGATATTTTAAGTAGAGCATTTAATTTTGGATAAAACTTTTTTATTGCTTTTTTCTCGGAATCTACTCATTCACGAAATAAATCCAAAATTCGATCAAATCTTAATCATGGCAATCGCCAGAAAATCGCGAGAAAAATCAAATTGATTGATCGCTTTTAAAGGGACTACAAGTAGGAACATACTAGCAAGTAGTAGTCGTAAATAGTGGCTGTGAACTGTCAACTGTAACTTATAGCGGCCGGTAGCGATTAATGACCACTAATAGTAATTAATAGTTATCAATAGTACTTAGTAATCGCTAATAGTAATTAACAATTATTAATGGCATTCCTTAGCTACTATGATAATAGAGCTCAATAGTCCCCAATAGTACTTAATAGTACTTAATATTCGTCCATAGTACTTCGAAGTTGCCAACAGTACTGTAGAGTGATGAAGAGTACTCAATGTTCACTAATGGTATTTGATAGGTGCTAGTAGTACTTAATAGTGACCAATACTATTCAATGATCATTAATAGTACTCAACAGTTATTAACGGTATTTCCGTGCTCCTACTGCCACTCAATAATCACCAATAGTACTTAATGACTGGCAATAGTATTCAATAGGCACTAATATCACGCCATAGTTACGAATACGACTTAATATTTCTCCGTAGTTGTTAGTAGTGTCCAGCAGTACTTAATAGTGATCAATAATACTGAATAGTCACCAAAAGTATTTAATAAGTTACTAATAGTGCTTAATAGCTGACAATAGTACTCAACCTTTATCAACGGTATTTTCTAGCTACTAATGGTACTCAATGGTTATATTACACCATAGCCTTTAATAGTACTGAATATTCATCCATAGTACTGATGTCCCGCTACAGTTACTAATAGTACTTAATATTTATCCGCAGTACTCGTGGGCCGTCATAGTTACTAATAGTACTTAATTTTTGTGCATAGTACTTATAACACGCCATAGTTACCAATAGTATTTAATACTTATGAATAGTACTTGATAGTTACGAATAGTACCTACTAGTTACCAATAGTACTTACTAGTTACTGACAGTACTTGCTAGGTGCTGATAGTACTTGCTAGTTACCAATAGTACTTACTAGTTATCAATAGTACTTACTAGTTGCTGATAGTACTTGCTAGTTACCAATAGTACTTACTAGTTGCTGATAGTACTTGCTAGGTATTGATAGTACTTGCTAGTTACTGATAGTACTTGCTAGGTACTCATAGTACTTGCTAGTTACCCATAGTACTTACTCGTTACCTATAGCACTTACTACTTACTAATGATATTCACTAGTTACTTATAAATAACGATAGCCAAGCTCAGTTAGAAATAACTATTAATAGTTAGTGATAGTTTTTTTTACATAATTAATGTTTATTAATTAGCCAACGGCGACATTTGAATACATTACAAAAATAAAATACATTTCTTTCAAATTGCACCGTTCTTCACTTCTTAACAGTCTTTTGAAAATCATTATCGTTTGGGCACTCTTTGTTTGTTTACTTAACTTATTATATAACCAAAAAATCATTTGTATTCATTGTTCTATCCGCAGTCTTTGTTCTTTTTCTTGGCACATAGTTACGCATGGGGTAATAAATTTATTTAATAATGTCATAAAGTAATAAATGAAAAGTATCACACGTGTTAAAACTAAATCTCTTATCCAGCAAAAGTCATTAGAGCCGTTGGGGAGGGAGTTCCGGTCATTACAGTACCCATACCAAATGGGAAAATACCAGAATTACTATTTCGTTTAACTCCCGGCCATGAACGAGGGCATATGGAAACGAGAAAAATAAAGACAGTTAAAATGAGAGAGAAAATGCTTCTGCCTACATGAAGGCATATACGGGTTATATCTATATAGTGAGCTAGATGACGGATGGGGACAGTTGTTGCATCTTGCACTGCTCAGAATATCTTTTCCTCTCGCAATGCCCCCACGGCTCTTGACCGTCTCGACACTCCCCACTGCTCGTTCTGTCAGGCTTTTTTTTTTGCTCATTTTGTTGTTTTTTTTATTTCACTTCTTGCCGCCGTTCGTCTTCTCCCTTCGGCTTATCTCAGATGGTACATGAGAAAACGCGCTTCTTCGCCACCAGAATGTCTACTATGAGTTGGTAGGATTTTTTTTTTTCAATTTCGGACAATTTTTGATGACGAACTATTGCTAATTACTCATAACTATGCGTTAATATAGACAAATATTTATAACTACAGGTGATTCAAACTAGTATTTATAACTCACGGATCAACTACTTTGAGTTAGGAGATTTTGTATTCCAATTTTCGGATGATAGGAAGATTTTCGCAGGAAGAAAACTTATAACTATTCATAACTATACGTCACTATGGATAACTATCTATAACTACAGGTTACATTGGCAGATTTGTTTTTCCGATTTTTGGATGACAGAAAGATTCTTGGTGAAAAAATATTGCTAACTATTTATAACTATGCGTTACTATGGACAACTATTCATAACTACAGGTTATATAAACGAATATGACAATTCTTGATAACCATTCGAAATTGTTATTCAGAACTATGCTATTGATAACTATCAGTAAGTCTACGAAACTATTAGCAAATATTGGTCCCTATTAATAACTATGCGTAATTCTCACTATTGAAAACCATGGTTATTAAATACTAGTAGCTAATTTATTATTAATACATATAAGTTAGGTAAGAAATAGATATTAAAACTATTGAAAACTATTGAGAACTGCTTCCCACTATGATCAATTTAATGTTTATTCATAACTATGGACTATTAACAAAATGTAACAATAGTTCATAAAGAACAATCACAAAATACTAATAGTTAGATATAGTTATAGTTACTGTTGTCATATAGTGTCGACTTATCTCACGTGAGCTTATTTCTACTACAACCCTGTCATCTCCAGCATTTTCATTAATATCTCAAAATCTAAGCAAGTTGGAGTGATTTTCATTAAAACCTATTTTATAGAGAAAATCAATAGCTACAAAAAACATTATAAGATTTTTTTTCTATCTCCCTTAGATACTGAGATATTGATCGAAAACCTAGTCTAGAAATGGCTCAATTCATCTCCTTTTGGCAGTCTACTATATATACTTAATCGTTGTTGAATATTTTTATCCAATAAACATTGGTAATGTATTTAATCAACAATGGGGAAAATCCAATCAATATCCAATCAAGCTGCCCACTTATCATAATCGAAGTAAAATCAGTTATATCGCTTTCCACCGCTAGAGACTTTCACAAGTGCTGGCTTATTTATGACTGGACCACAGCATCCGAGCCAACGAAATGGGGAAAAGAATTATAAAAAAAAAAAATACTGATCGATTTGACTCATCAGATCGTAAACTTGTGCTGATAGATTTATTGGAACGATTAATAATCAAGCATAACCGCGTTCATTTCCTTTCTTTATCCCCTCTATTAAAAAAAAAAATTGTATGGAAAAATAGTCTGGGTGAGAGGATAATTGTCAAGATTGAAATTGTGGTTATGAGGATAACTAAACAATGGTTAATAGTGCTGAGTATAAATGGTCTGACATAGTTATAACTAGTTATGAACAGTTATATAACTGCCCATGAATATCCATAAATAGTTATAACTAGTTATAAATCGATATAATTGGGTATAACTAGTCATAACTAACTATCAATAGTTCTAACTAGTTATGAACAGTTCTAACTAGTTATTACTAGTTATGAATAGCTATAACCGCTTGTCGATACTTATACCTAGTTATAAATAGTTATAATATAACTATGCTAATTGTTATAAATAGTTATAACTAGTCATAACTAGTTAGGAATAGTTGTTGCTAGTTATAAATAGTTATGCCTAGTTATAACTAGTTATCAATAGTTTTAACTAGTCACGAATAGCTATAACTAGTGATAAATAGTTATTAATGGTTATATGTAGTTATCAATAGTTTCTGTTGGACCCCAAGGATGCTGTTTCTATCGCTTTGAGATTAAAAAAAGCAAAGTTATTTCTTTCGAGTTTGGAGCAAGTCAACATAGGGAATTTATGGGGACCTTAGATTTTTTTAAATGAATTTTTCGGCCCCGAATAAAATTGAATTATTCGACTCATCGAAGTGTAAACCTATGTGTACACATTTACCGAGTCAATTAATAATGATGCTTAAACGCGCCAGTGACCTTGCTTTACCTCCACCACTATTGAAAATAGTAATGTAAAATAATCTGGGTGAGATGAAAATTGGCGACTCTGGATAGGTAAAAGTGAGGCACTTGTGAGCTTCACTAGGCGCTCCTAAATCTAACGGCTTGTCGCTTTTTATCGCGTATCTATCCGCGGGGGAATGCCAATGACCGGTCCCAGATCAACTTTGCATTGTGAAAAACGAAAAATGCATGCCAGTTGGTCAATTAGAGCAAATTCAAGGCGATGAGGCTCTAATATGGGTGGAAAAAACATTATGACTTGAGTTGTGGAGCTGTACAAGTGGTCCAGTTTTTGGGCATCTTTGTCGTTTTTGAAAATTTTCAAATTTTTGGCAGTTTTGAAATTTTTGAAATTTTTGAAATTTTTGAAATTTTTGAAATTTTTGAAATTTTTGAAATTTTTGAAATTTTT
The DNA here is from genome assembly GCA_026005395.1 of Asobara japonica. NCBI lineage: Eukaryota > Metazoa > Arthropoda > Insecta > Hymenoptera > Braconidae > Asobara > Asobara japonica. The sequence continues at coordinate 1,485,539 of BQMI01000519.1, forward strand.
GAAATTTTTGAAATTTTTGAAATTTTTGAAATTTTTGAAATTTTTGAAATTTTTGAAATTTTTGAAATTCTTGAAATTTTTGAAATTTTTGAAAAGTTTGAAATTTTAGAGATTTTCAAAATTTTTGAAATTTTTGAAATTTTTAAAATTTTTGAAATTTTTGAAATTTTTGAATCTTTTGATATCTGTAAATATTTTTAAATAGTTTTTGAATATTTTCAAGTTAATATTAATTTTTCTTTTCAAACTTTCCCGCCTCTCCAGATTTGTTAAAATCTCGCATTTCAAAAAAGAAAATTTTAATACTTTTAATTTTTAATTTTTAATTTTTAAATATTTGGAAAGTTGGGAAAATGGTCCAATTCTTGCGACCATCCTAAAAGTTTCAAACCTCCCAATCGTTCCATATTTCTCAAAATATTTTGCCCATTTAATATCTAAAATTGGCAAAAAAAAATGCGCCGAGTTTTCCGCATACTTTATCACTTCGCAACAGAATTCATTTAGAGTATTTACAAAAAGGAATAAAACGGGCATAAAAATAAATTGTTAGGAGTTGGTTGAGATGGTCTTGGGGCTTCCGTTAGGAGTGTTTAAACTCGTTGGAAACGGGTGGAGTCGCTCATTGGCCAAGGGATAGATGCAGAAGTGACTTGGAACCGGTTCTCTCAGCTTCTCACTGCAAAAATAAATCCCATTTCTTTTTTAGCCCCCTCACTGCATCTCGCCTATACCCAGATCACAGACATTTTTAATCAAAGTTCATTCAAATTTTTTTTCTATACTTTTTTCAGTTTTTTGCCATTCTTTGGCCAAATTCTAGACATTTCAAAAATGGGAATTTTGCCAAACGGAAAATTTCTGAAAATTGCATAATTGTATATCTCTGTGTGTGTGTGTGTGGGTGTGCAACGCATGCTCACCGAACGCTTATCAACACCTTATCAGAATAGTGTTAATTTCCAATCAGTATATAAAAAATTCAAAATTTCAAAATTTTTAAATTTCAAAATTTCAAAATTTCAAAATTTCAAAATTTCAAAATTTCAAAATTTCAAAATTTCAAAATTTCAAAATTTCAAAATTTCAAAATTTCAAAATTTCAAATGTAAAGTACTGGATCATAATGCGCTAGTTGCTCGCTTGATTGCACTTGCCCGTAAATTTTTCCCTGAATCAAGAATTATTTTCCTACATAGTAATAGAAGAGGCGAGGGCAAATGAGGTGGAGAGAAAATAATCGATCGGAAGGGGGCGTTCTAGGTGAAATACATCAGGGGACTGGCCACTCAGTTCCTGAAAATCGCGTAATCTTGGGGGCCTGGATGGTGCTTTTCCGCTCGCTATATTATAGACTAGACGTAGGAAGTGTCTCGTAATCGAAGTGCACGTTATAATCCCGCGTATCCCGTCCAACTCGACATGCCGAGGGTATTAAAACCAGTTTAACGGAAAATACCACGAAGCGTCTTAACTAATGCAATCGCGATATTCGTACGCCGTCATTCCACCCATCCTCAGCAAAAAAATATATAATAAACTACCTAAGAACTATGCATAACTATTAGTAACTACTCATAAATACTATTAACTATTTATACTCTCCATAACTGCTGGCAATTACTTGTAACTAGTAATAACTGTCCTGACCTATGCATAACTACCCTAAACTATGCCTAACTACTATTAACTATTGCTAACTACACTTAACTATTACTAACTACCCTGCTACTGAGACGTAATCAAACTACTAGTAACTATTCTGAACTATTTCTAACTACTCTTACCTATCAATAAGTGCTCTCAACTACCAATGATTACTCATAACTACTAGTAACTATTTATCGTACTCATTGCAGATACTGATAATTACTCATAACTATCGCTGACTGCCCATAACTATTGCCATGTACTCAAAACTACTAGTAACTATCCTTATCTATTTCTAACTCTTCTTAACTATCAATAACTGTTCTTAACTACCAATGACTACTCATAACTACTAGTAACTATTTATCCTACTCATGATGAGTACTGGTAATTGCTCGCAACTATTCATAACTGGATTTAACTATCAATAACTACGCTTGGTCATTTATAACTACACATAACTACTCAACTATTAATAACTATTAGTAGCTACTAGTAATTATTCGTAACGATAAATAACTATGCATACGTATAGTTGTAATTATTGAAATGAGGACATAGTTGTTAATAGGGTACCTATTATGCAACACTATTATAACTATTAACAGTGGTATTAGAGATTTTTTTTTTACTATCGTGGCTCTATCGAGCCGTAATGAATTTGGTGGGGATGGGGATATATAGGTATAGTAACTAATATTTACTAGTAGGGAAGATACTATTAATTGGTACCATCAGTAACTATTATACAGGGTATTCCAAAACAGCTATTTTTCTTTTTTATTGAGAAATTGTCATTTTGATTTCATTAATTACACCGTATTTTTAGTTCTTTTCAATCCGAGTTGATTGACATTTTAATTGAGCCAAATGGAAACATTCGTTCAACTATAATATCCGTTATCATCAATTTTTATAAACTCATTAATGATTTAAAATATGTATAAGTAATAGTTTAGCGCAAAAATGGAAGAGCAACTTTCGGCTTTGAATTGCACACTTTATCGATACATGAAATAAAAACTAGGAGTTTTGGAACGCCCTGTATAGTGGTGGGAACTGTGAGGTGAATAATTTTTGTGGGGATGGGGCATAATTATTAGCATTGGATAATAAAAATCGTAGATCATTACTGATCGAAGCCAAGATGGTTAATGTATTAACATCGTCTGCTAGTACCTCTGGACCCTCCACGCCCCATACACAGCGGCAATTAGGCACACGAAGACGAGTAATACACACCCCGTCACATCAACTCCAGTGAAAAACCTTCAACTGGCCAACATGCTTTTGCAATTCAACAATTTTAATTATCCATCCGGTACGTCAATCTTTTGCTATTTTGAAATTTTAATGTTTTTTTTTTATTCTTGCCTTTTTTGCTTTCAGCATTGAAATAACCAAATCAGAAAAGGGAAATCACAAAATTTAGAGGATTATCAGAGTTTGAAACTAAATGGGAGATATTTACAAAATTGTCAAATTTGAAAATTTTGAGAATTTCAAAATTTTGAAAATTTTAAAAATTTTGAAAATTTTAAAAATTTTGAAAATTTTGAAAGTTTTGAACATTTAGAGAATTTTGAAAATCGTTAAGGGGAAAAAAAATTTAGATTAAAAAAAAATTGAGACTTGAAATTTAAAATTTCAATTGGTTCAAGTTTGGAAAAACTCCAATATCTCTGTAGAGCTCGAGGATCGCCAATTAATATTGTTCCAATACCGCTGGACGTCCAAAAATATTTTTCTATTTTCATTCAATTTCCTCTTATTTTCCCAGCCCGCAAAGCCCGTTATCTTTGTTTTTCTACCGGTCTTTCCCCCTGCCCCTCCCCCCCCCCCCCCTCCTGCCCGCCATTTGTTGTGTTTTTTGCGAATCCGTTTTTCCCCTTTTTTTCGTCACCTTTTATTTTTCGGTTTTGCGAAAACGATATAACGGAGCTACTGGTGCCATTCCCTGTTTTCTTTTCCCGAGTCAATTGCCTTGGGTCCAATAGCGCGAGCGATCGCACCATCATTCGCGCAACTTTTTGCTACTGCCCCAGCCTAACACTCTTTTTCTTTCTATATCTATAATCCTTGTGCCCGTGGTCAAGGCTGAAAGGTATCGCCGGGAGGGTGGGCCTTGGAGCGGGGGGTGGTGGGAGGGTGGGTGGTGGGAGGGGAGCAATAACTGCTCGAGTACAAAAGCGTGGAATTAAGGGGAATGGCTTGGTGGGGGTCAATATCGAATATGACTAAACAATCATCGTAAAGTACAAAAAAATCGGTCGGCAATTGAGATTGGATCTTACGATTTTACGATTTTTTACGATTTTTTAATCGTAATTTACGGTTTTTAAATCGTAATTAACCATTTCTGAATTGTAATTTACGATTTTTAAATCGTAATTTACGATTTTAAATTGTAATTTACGATTTTTAAATCGTATTTTTCGATTTTTAAATTGTAATTGACGATTTTTAAATCATATTTTTCGATTTTTAAATTGTAATTGACGATTTTTAAATCGTATTTTTCGATTTTTAAATTGTAATTTACGATTTTTAAATCGTAATTTACGATTTGTAAAGTGTAATTTACGAATTTTTAATCGTAATTAACGATTTTTAAATTGTAATTTACGATTTTGAAATCATAATTTACGATTTTTAAATTGTAATTGACGATTTTGAAATTGTAATTTACGATTTTGAAATCGTAATTTACTATGTTTGAATTGTAATTTACGATTTTTGCATCGTAATTTACGATTTTTCAATTGTACTTTACGATTTTTAACTCGTAATTTACGGTCTTTAATTAATTTACGGAGTCTTTAATCGTAATTTATGATTTTAAAATCGTAAGTTACGATTTTGAACCATCAGTGGATAATTTTTACATTTTAATGGACGCGTTTCAAATCGTAATTTACGATTCTAACACCATCATTCACGATGCTTGAATTATAATTCATGGTTGATAATCGTGCTACAGTTTTTCTGATTATAATTCATCAGTTTAAATTTTTCAAAGGCATAAGTTACCATATTCAGCTCGTAAATTACGATTTTTCAAGTTCTAAATTACCATTTTTCGATTCATAATTTACGTTTCGGAATTTTTGTTTCACCATTTTAAAATTGTGATTGGTGATTGGAGACCTCAAGAACGGCATTTAGGCTTTAAACATTGTTAATTTGAGTATGCAACTCGTAAATTACGAACTACGGTTCGTAAATAGTGATTTTTAACATCGTAATTTAAGAATTTCAAATCGTACAATATCGAAAGACAAATTCCCATTTTTGAATTGTCTGTAACTATTTTCAAATGGTAAGTTCTATCTATGACTGCAATACAGAACATTCGAAATCGTAAATTACCATTTCTGTCATCGTAATTGATGAGTAATTTACGATGTCAGGATCGTAATTTGCGGTGTCCCTGGTCGAAATTTACGAGTATTAAATCAGAATTTAGGGTTTTTCGATCCGTGCATATATGTGAATTACGATTTCATAACCATCGTAGGGGGGGAGAGAGGAGGTGCGTGGGGGGGGGGGGGGGGTGTTGTTACTGTTCAAGAAATAAGCGTAAAATTAGGATCACCGCATACCCCAAATTAAAATGGTATCTTACAAAAGGGGGCAATTTGGTTCTTATCAGGACACCCATCCGGAAGTGTAAAGAAAATTCCCATCGCAATTTTCTCACTTTAAATCCCACTTTACGATCTAGAAATCGTAATTTACGATTTTGATTGCGACACTCAGCATCATAACTCACGATCATATCAATCTTCAATTACAATTTTAATCATAATTACCATCGACAATTTTGAACAAAAAATCGAAAAATTGAATACGTTTTTTACGTAATTTTACGTTTTCAAAAATTGTGCAGGGTGTAAACAAGTGAGCGATTCAACATCAACTTATCTCCAATTCAGGAAAGAACAAAGAAAATGAAAACCCCTAAAAATCCACGTTATACTCAAGTCCGATTCCTACCGACCCTCCCCCCCCCCTCCCACCTCCCCCCACGTGTAAAAAATAGTGTCCCGCCCAAAAAAACCCCGTGTAATTCGGTCGATGCGTCGGCTTTTCGCGCGGTCTCTGGCAAGGTTCGTCGCCCCTTTGCGATTCATCCCACTCCCGCATCCCCGCCCTCCCCCCGTCTACGACCCTCCCCCCACCCTGCAAAAGAAGCAAAACGCGAAAAAAAGCGGCGCCGAAGACGCGAAGCAAGACTCGAAGGGACAAAGTGGAGTTTTCGCCCTGTCGTGCCAGTCCGCCATCCCACCCCCACCCCCTAAACACCGTCTACGTCGTTTCACCATAGCCCGACGCCGTCTCCGCTATATCCCACAAATGTATACCTATATATATCGCATCCCACTCTTTTGCTCTCGTTCGTTGTATTCTTGGCGTTTCGCGCGCAAGAATCGTGCAAGGTCAACAAACTTCGGTTAAAAAAAGGGATCGTCCGTAAAAAAAAAAGAAGCGTTGAAATAACTAAATGAAGATAGAAGAAAGGCGGGAAATCATAACAGAGGGAATCCCCGTGTTTTGGCGGGAAAAAAAAAATTGAGCAAGGAGTATTTCTTTCGAATGTGTTAGAGAACGGCATGGACGAGGACATGGGCTCTGCATCTTTTGAAATTCGTAATGTCGACTTGGACGTTTGTCACAATTGGACCAACGATGGGATGGAGCAGTGTCCCAATTGCCAATTGAACGGCCGTGACAAGCCAGAATGGAACATTGTGCTAGTTCTCAATTGGGCATTGTCCCAATTCTCTGTTGGATTTGAGCCTCAATTCTCAATTAGAATAATCTCGCAACTGAACAATGTTACTGGAATCAATTGCATAGTGTCCCAATTCTTAATTGCATAGTGTCCCAATTCTCAAGTAGCCCATGTTCCGCTTTTCAAATTGAACATTGTCCCAATTTTCAATCGAACATTGCCCCAATTCTCAATTGAACACTGTCCCAATCATCAACTGAACACTGTCCCAATTCTCAATTGAACACTGTCCCAATTATCAATTGAACACTGTCTCAATTACCAAGTGTCCCAATTATCAATTGAACGCTGTCTCAATTTGTCATTGAACAATGTCCCAATTCTGAATAGAGCAATGTCCCAATTTTCAGTTGTAAAGATGCGTCAATTGACAATTGGAACGATGTACCAACTCCCAAACTGGAACAATTGGCAATGAAACAATGCTTCAAGTTTTGTTTGCAACAAATCAGTTCCAGTATTTTCACCATCCCCCATAGGGGAAGTTTATTTACAGTACTACGATGGCGGGTGCCTATGATGAAACCCACCCAAATTTTCTCCCAAATAGTCTAATATTCTTTTTACCCGCCAATTTTTTCCCCCATGTTTGACGTATAATGCATCAGATGAACATATAACTACATATATCTATAGGCCAAAAATCGCGTGATCCTATGATTTCGGTGCTTTCGTGTCAGGGACCAGTTATGCCGGGGCCCCCCCTGAACATTTCAATCCCAATCCGTAAGACCAAAGCGATATCAGTCTGGGTGAATTAAAAATAAAGAAAATTAAACGGACAGATGAAAAAAAAAAATTAAATCACATGTGGAGTATGAGAATAATTTTCGGATAAATAATATTTTCATGTCAATGCCATCTAAAAGAAAAATGTCATTTTTTTTTCATAATAATGTAATATTATTTCTGTTTAACCCTTTTTTTACAGTTGAATTTTTTTTACCGTATTATTCACTTGATTGCATTTTCCTTGAGACTAGTGACTTGTCGCTTGAATCAAGACATTTTTTTTGCCTAGGACGGAAAGCATATTTTGAGACGACCGTATATTCACTTTTAAGAGGCAAGTGAAGGGGCTCTTAATTTTAGCCCTCCCATTCCCGAGGACTAGAATGACCCACAAAAGGAGACGGAGATCGGCTATGCAGACGATGTAAAACTTGAAACATGCCAGTAAAATAGTAGATCAGCGTTGGCGGGTGGGAGGAGGAGGGGGGGGGGGGTTACTCTTAAATAGGGTACTATTGAATAGGTTGCCAAAAAATTGTGAACTATGAATAAGTATGGACTGGACATTTTAAAAAACACACACACCTAGGGAATACTCCATACCCAAAAAACTACTATCTCTGATAATTGACCTATTGGTAGTAGTTGAATACCCTATAATAGTTACTGAGCTACTATTGATTACCCCTATTTACGATGGTGACCAATAGTATCCAGTATCAATAGTTAGTAGCAATACTGTCTATATTGAGTATCACTAATATTCATTACGAAACACAGCTAACTACTACTAATTGTAATTAAAATAGGTATTCGTTACTATTATTCACTATTAGTTGCTATTAATAACGAGCAATTACTATTAGTTACTATTTCTCGCCATCAGTCACTCTTGATAATTATTAGTTACTATTAGTTTCTACTAGTTGCCATTAGTTACTGTTACTACATAGTAGTTCTTATTGATTGCTACTTACTATTAGTTACTATTAGTTACTATTAGTTACTATTAGTTGCTATTAGTTACTATTAGTTACTATTAGTTACTATTAGTTGCTATTAGTTACTATTAGTTACTATTAGTTACTATTAGTTGCCATTAGTTACTGTTACTACATAGTAGTTCTTATTGATTGCTACTTACTATTAGTTACTATTAGTTACTATTAGTTACTATTAGTTGCTATTAGTTACTATTAGTTACTATTAGTTACTATTAGTTGCTATTAGTTACTATTAGTTACTATTAGTTACTATTAGTTACTATTAGTTACTATTAGTTACTATTAGTTACTATTAGTTACTATTAGTTACTATTAGTTACTATTAGTTACTATTAGTTACTACTAGTTACTATTAGGTATATTAATGATACCGTGAATGTTAACGTCGAGAAAACTGTAAATACTATTTTTAGCAGTCTCACTATTCACAATGGGTGATTTCCACTACTGATTTTTCTTTCAATGGTTTGTTGTGTGTTTTTTCAGAATATCTATTACATCCATAACCCATAGAAAAAATGATTTTTTTACGGTCATTCAAAAGTGCGGAATCCGTGATAATTGAGTGATTTACAATTTTGGTTGAATGAATTTTTGCAACGTAATTTGGGGAATTGGTTATGGACGAGGGGCAGTTCAAACGTCCACTTTTGACTGATCGAAAAATGAAGTTTCATGCACATTGACAAATTGGGTGGACTACAGAGTTGTGAGTACTGAATAGAGGGACCATTCAGTAACTGGTGCAGGGGGAGGAGGCGTGTGTAATATCGAGAATCCGCAAAAATTTTACAACAGCACATATGGAACATTCTCGATTCTCTACAATTTTGGAGAACTTTTTGAGAAGATTTTGAGGTTTTGAAAATTTGGGAAACTCTAGCAATTTGGAAATTCTAAAGATTATGGAAAAAGTCTTAAAAATTCTCAAAGTTCTGAAATTCCTAAATTTTTTGAAAATTCTCAAATTTTCGCAATTTCCACAAAAAAAAATCCAAAACCTTCAGAATTGTTTTCCCAAATTCCCAAAACCCCAGAGATTTTCGAAAATTTGGCAATTCGAAATTTCCAAAATTTTCCAAGATTTTAGTAAGTGCAAAAGTGGCCTAAGGTTTTTGAAAGGTTTTTAAAAAAAATTCCAAATTTTCAAAAACTCGAGCAATGCCAAAAAAGTTAAACAAATTAATATTAAATTAATTAGTGAGCACTTGATAACTGTATAGGTAGTAACTAGAGTGCGCGATAGAGCGAGGGGTGAGAACGATCGTTCGTAGATGGAGCGGTTGAGGGGTGCGAAGGGGGTGGTGGGTGGGGGTCAGGTCACCGTACCGTCATCACTCGATCCACTTTAACCTCGCGCAACAAGTGTCATTTTTGATATTTTCGCAGGGGGTGGGAGGGGAGGGGGCTGCTGGGGATTTAACGTTAGCGTTTTATAACACCGTTGATGTGTGCAGGGTGGATGATGCGAAAAGTGAGATCGAGCACGCGCAAGTGCGCATCGGTCCATCCGTTAATCGTCATTACACGCGCTTTCGGCTGAACTACGGCTCGGTGAGCAATCATGAATGAAAAACAAAAGTTGTAAAATCACTCACACAACGCCAAATAAGTGGTCAATTTTTTCCCCCATTTTTTTCAATGAAACACACCAGTGGAGTAGTGGAACAAATGGGACAGTGCGTAGAAATATCCTGGCTTTATACTGGCACAGTGTTCCACTCAAAAATTGGACCATTGTTCCTTCATGAACCGGTACAATGTCCCAATTCTGTTCTTCAACTATTCTCCATCAAAGCTATATCCCTGTTCCCACCTACTTCATCTCAGGACAACAGCAGCTTATTTTAGAAGAATGTATCATTTCGCAGCTGGGAGCATATCCCCATCTTCAACTGGGACAATCTTCCCATTTTTAACGTAAATAGGCGCACAATTTTCAATCGCTATGATAGCTAAATTTTAGTTTGGATCAACTGTAATTTTCATTTAGGAGAACGGTTCCATATTCAATTGGAACGACGTCTCCATTTCCATTGGAACAGTGTCCCAATTTTAATTGAAACAGGATCTCGATTTCGCATGGAACAGTGTCTCAATTCTGATCGGAACAATGTCATAATTTCAATCGGAACAATGTTACAATTTTAATTGAGACAATGGCCCAATTTTAATTGGGACAATGTTACAATTTTAATTGGGACAATGTTACAATTTTAATTGGGACATTGGCCCAATTTTAAGTGGGAAAGTGTCTCAATTCCAATTGTACCATCGTCTCAATGTGAACTGCACCACTGTCCCAATTCCAATTGGACCATTGCCCCAATACCAATTGGACCATTGTCCCAATATCCATTGGATAATTGTCCCAATATCAATTGGGTCAATTACCTAACATTACTTTGGATAATGACCCAATTTCAATTGGGACACTGGTCCAATTTCAAATGGGACAATAGTCCCATTTCGATTGGGATAATGACCCAATTTCGATTGGGATAATGGCCCAATTTCGATTGGGACACTGGCCCAATTTCGATTGGGACACTGGCCCAAATTCAATTGTATTTAATTATCCTAAATTTCATTGTTTTTTTTTTGCAATGAAATTAGAAAAAAAAAACTGTGTTTTTTTCTATATATCCCTTACATCCATGATTTTTTTTTTTGTAACGACCACCGGTAAGCTCGGACGAAACGCACGGTCACATAAAAAAACACGATCATATTGAGTAAAAAACATGTGCGATGACATGAAATTAAAAAAAAGCGCACTCAGACGACTTCATCAGAGAAGTTCTTTGTATTTCTTCATATGAAGAACTTCAACCGGTTATCACCCTTCGCCCCTCGATAATTGAGAAAAAGATAAATGGAGTAATTGGGTCATGTCACATGCGGTGCATTAACACATCATTTGCGGATATCTAATGAGAAAGCATGGGCTCTTTATAATTCTTATCATCATTTCTTGAATATTAATTTTTATTCATAAACGGCAAATATCTACTTCCTGTTAGAAATCATTGCAATTGAAGACATGAATTATTCGATCTTAATTTTGTTATAATCCATTTTCAGTTTTTCAAAAATTAATTTTGCGAACATTGAGCTTTTTGTACAATAAATTTGAAAAAACCAAATCAAACTTTCAACAGATTCAAAAATTTCAAAAATTTCAAAAATTTCAAAAATTTCAAAAATTTCAAAAATTTCAAAAATTTCAAAAATTTCAAAAATTTCAAAAACTTCAAAAATTTCAAAAATTTCAAAAATTTCAAAAATTTCAAAAATTTCAAAAATTTCAAAAATTTCAAAAATTTCAAAAATTTCAAAAATTTCAAAAATTTCAAAAATTTCAAAAATTTCAAAAACTTCAAAAATTTCAAAAATTTCAAAAATTTCAAAAATTTCAAAAATTTCAAAAATTTCAAAAATTTCAAAAATTTCAAAAATTTCAAAAATTTCAAAAATTTCAAAAATTTCAAAAATTTCAAAAATTTCAAAAATTTCAAAAATTTCAAAAATTTCAAAAACTTCAAAAATTTCAAAAATTTCAAAAATTTCAAAAATTTCAAAAATTTCAAAAATTTCAAAAATTTCAAAAATTTCAAAGTTCATAATACATAAAAATCGGAATACTCAACAAATCTGGAGCTTTCAAGTTCAGTTTCCGCCTCTCGACCATTATGAATTGACCACTAGTATTTTTCATTCCCATTTTTTTCACGGAGCTTGCAACTCTAATTCCGATTCTCGGGTACTTTCAAAATTGAGCTTTCATGTCTAATTTCATCCCCTGGCAATTCAAATTCATGCTGCAAGTAACTCCCACTTATTTCAAAACTGGCGAGCTTTTCCCAGCTTTTCGTCCCTAATTCCATTACCCTCTAATTTCGGCTTTTTCGCTACCCCTTAAATAGAGCTTTTTCAAAATGTCAAAATTTTCGCGTCTCGAGATGTAATTCGGAGTTTCCAAAAAGTTCCAATGTGAAGCTCAATTCCGTCGCAATCCCAAGTCCATCCCAACCACTTCCACTGCAGAAAAAAAGACCTCCTCGTTTCCCCTGAATTACTCTAGGAAATGTGTTAAAATAAATCTAAAAAAAAAAGAAAAAAAAAATAGCCAACCCGAGGCAAAAGAAAAGTGCATTGGATATACATATACATATATATACATATATGAAAGAATTCAGCATGTTCAGCGATGCGAAACGAGGCCTGGTACATGAGAGGAGCGGGCCTCTGTAAATGTGTTGGGTTTTGAGATGGCGGGATGCAAGAGGGAACGGTCCAGCAAACGAGTCCGCGTGCGATGCACATTCGTTCGCGCTGCACTGCTCGTTAGATATAAATACGTCGCGACAGAGGGCAAGGAACCACGCCTGTCCGCAATGAGCCCCATGTCTCAGTAACGTGCGTGTGTGCAAGTATATTTATGTACGCAAATACATGAGCCATTGGCATTGTGAATAGAATGAGACTTTTACAGGCGGGGAAAACAAATATATTGGAATTTTGAAAAAAAAAACAAAAAAAATCACAAGTTGAAAGTATACTTGAAAGCTCAAAAACAGTAGAAATTGCACTCGAAAGCTCGGAGTAATGACAATTCCAACTCGCAAGCTCAAAAAGCTTCAATCATACTTGAAAGCTCAAGCAAGTCGAAAGCGCGATAGAGTAGACTTGAAAGCTCCGAATGCAATCAAGTGCGCTTGAAAGCTTTAAATGAGGGAAAACATGAAAAAGCGACATGTGACATTATACTTGAAAGCTTCGCAGTGGGAACTAGAACGAAAGCTCAAGTATTAGTGATGAAGCTTGAACCTCGTAAAGTATACGCTCGACTTGAAAGCTCAGCCGAATGCAACTTGAAAGCTTCAAATACAGTCAATTATACTTGAATGCTCAAGATTCTAAATTATCCTGGAAGGCTTGGAAAAAAAATTGAACTTGACAGCTGAAAAAAATCATGATACTAGACTTGAAAGCTCAAAGTAATAGAGGGTAGACTTGAAAATTGAAAACACGTTAGACCAAAGCTTTTGAGCTTTTCAGATCTTTGGGCATCGTGCTTATTCGAAATAAGCTCCATATATTTGTATCGCATGCAAGTATACTGATGTACAAAAATAAAGCAGAACGTAGACTTGAAAGCTCAAAAGCTTGGAATCACACTTGAAAATTCAAAATACCTGAATTACGCTCAAAGCGCCCAAAATCAAAGCTGCAAGATTAGAAGAGTTGAGCTTAAGAAGACCCGAAAGCTTAAGCACGTACATTAGGCTTGAAAGCTCGAATTCAGGAGGAAAAAAATGGGCGTTTTGACAAGCTTCCATAATTCAAAACCAGAGTTTAAAACTAACAGAGTTAAAAACGCCGAATTAAAATTGACAGACGAGCTTTACTTTAAATTTTCCAAACCTTAAAATGCGATTTAAAAGCTCAATTTGAAATTCCACGCAACATCGGTATTGAGCTTGCAAGCTCTATTGATAGGTGTTTCCTAAGTCAATTCGGTGGTCTTCGTGACCATGATTTTTTCATGAAATTTTGGTTTACGTGGAAATTAGACTGTAAGGTTCAATCTGGAATATCCATAAAATGCATGTGTGTGTGTGTGTGTGTGTGTGTGTGTGTGTGTGTGTGTGTGTGTGTGTGTGTGTGTATTTGCCATGTGTACGCCAATGGCTAACAGTCATTTACCCAACTAAATGAGATTTTTGTTTTTTGTAGGACTTCGTCCCACGATTTTTCAGATCAGACACACACACACACACACACACACCTACATATATATCGACCATCATAAGTGCGGTACATACATCACGTTGAATGGTAACCAATTCCGGAACAGCTTACCGCCAAAAAGCATTGCATATATTTTCCACAGGACACTCCCCAACAACCCACCTTCCCCCCTCACCGTCCGCCACCCCCTTTAATCCCGCTAAACCCCCATTTTCCATTTCTCATTTATTTTTTCTACATCCACCTCTACCACGTTACTTTTCCAGGCGTCGTCGTTCGACGAACCAGTTGCCCGGTCCAGCGAATTGAACGCAAAAACAATAAAAAAAAAAGACGGACCATCGGTAGACGTGGCCCGCTCGGGGGGGAGGGGGGGCTCAAGGGGGTGGAGGAGGGGGCGGCCGCGGTATAAAAAAAATTGGAAGGTAGAGAGAAATAAAAAAACAAAAAAAAAATGCAAAGCCGCGGACTCGAGCGCATAGTCCAGGCAGGTCTGGATAAAGGTTCGGGGGGAAGGAGTACAAGAGTGAGGGATAGGAAAAAAGGGGGAGTGGGTGGGGGGGGGGGGGGAGTCGGGATGGTGCGAGTCTCGCGCTCACGGTTACGGAGCTGTGGGCCGAATGGGCGGCAGGGTGGGCGGTTGGGGGGCAGAGGGGGGTGGACGCTGGAGAAAAAGTGGTGCGGAGAAGGGGGCGGCAGGGGGGGCAGAAGGGTTTCCAATGAGCGGCCATTTATCTCCCGGGGCATCCGCCGACGTTTTTCTTCGCTAGTGTATCGATTTTAGGTTTAGGCCATTACACCCCGGGTTGCAAGCGTCCATCCTATCAGTGCCCGGCACTTGCAGCTGCGCTGTATGTGGGCTAAAAATGGGAAAAAAATTTTTTGACGGGCCTTTTTGGAGGGGGGAGTGGGTGGTATTGCGTTTTTGGAGAATTTTTGGTCTAGCTAGTTGGGGGACGGTGGGAGAGGTGGTCTTCTCGTTTGGAAAGTTTCTGTTTTGCATATTTGGTGGTGATGGGTGGGGGGGGGGGGGGAGGGGGTCTAGGTTGACTTGTTAGAAAAAATTGTTCGAATATTTTCAGAAAAACAAAATTTGAATGTTGTGGAAAAAATTTTCTTCAGGTTTCTTCAGTTTATTTTTAAAAGTTACACTGAAGCAGCTTTAGGAAAAAAAATTGGGGGAAAAAAAATTAATGGAAATTTGAAAATTATTGACATTTTTTGAAAGACGAAAAAATGGGGGGGGGGGGGAATTGATTGGCATTTTAAATGGTGGGAGTGGATTTGAGGAGTAGAGATTGGATTTATTTTTTTTTCAGTTTTAGCCGTTATTGAATCGTTCTGGTTTTTGAAGGTTTTTTGTTGATAATTTTTCAAATTTAAAAAGAAAGTCAAAATAATATTGGATACTAAGAGGTTTTCTGGGGCTCTTTAACTCCCATAGATTTGTCCCTTGAAATTATCGGTAGATTTCCGAAGTTTCCCTGAAGTATTGAGAGTAACAACATCAGGATCTGATTTGCCTTCGAAGTTTCAAGCTTCGGAAAAATACAAAAGTTAAAAAAAGTGCGAAAAAAAATTGCGCTTCAGGCGAGTTTGGGATGGACGTTTCTTTTCGGAAGTTTCGGTTTTTCCGATTTTTCCCAGTTTCAAATTATTCAAATTTTTTTAAAGAATTTTCAAAAGTTGTAAATCATCTTTCACATTTGTGTTGTTTTTTTTTTCAGCAAGATCAGCTTTCTCAATAAATTTTATTGTGTTCCGCTGTTATCTTAAGATCGTGGAAGCCTCGCGGAATCGTTTTCCATTTCCTAAAACTGTCAGAATTTTTCAATAGTTCCAAAGTCCATGAACCCCCCCCCCCCCACCCACCTATTAGGGATTTGCTAAAAAAAAATAATTCCCAAACCAGCTAATTATGAAATGCACGTGTTGAGAAAATTTATCCACAGCACTGTGCTGCAAAATTTCCATGGCGAATAGTAACAGTTACCCGATGAAGTTCGTAATTCAGGGCAGTGGTAGAGTCTGCAAAACTCATCGCTGTATCGCATAAACGGTTGGGTAGCGGCACTAACCGTAGGAGAACGGCCAGTTTGAGCCTCCTCTCACTTTGCACGACCTCACTTGGATTTGACTCCCCCCCCCCCTCTCCCGCCCACCCCCCTCCTCCCCCCTTGTCTTGTTGGCCGAGGTCTAGGCGACACTTGGCCGCCGACACCGCAGCTCCCCCAAGTTCATTCGCCAATAACTTGTCAAGGTTATTGGCGCCTTTTATACTCCACGACTAAGTAGAGTTTTATTTCATTCGCCGTGGAAATTGAACAATCGATGTGATGGCTGGTAAGGGATTCCCTTAAGTCGCAAAAAAAAAACAATATTTTGCGATATTTCACAAAGTAGAAGATCCTGGGTTCGAATCCTATCGCTCCTCTATATGTCGGCTAATTCATTGATTTCATATTCATAACTGGCAATCTGAATTTTTCAATTTACATGGAAAGGGAGAGCGCGGTATTTCACATAGCTTCATACAGGATAGAACTATGCCCCAGCAATTTACATATGTGATATATATGTATATAGTCATGTAGCTGGTATAGAAGGTCGTGTTCAACAATTTCACATATCTGATATAATCGTAGACTTTTACTCTTCGAGGTAGGGCCAAGTGGCCACCCATCCAAGTACTAACCGAACAAGCTTAACAGTTACACATTTCCTATCAATTACTCAGTCGTCTCATCTGTGATGTTGTAGCTACTGAATCAACCGCATTCAACTTTTCGAAGTAGGACTAAGTGGACACCCATCCAAGTACTAATCGAACAAAAGTAACAGTTAAACATTTGCTATCAATTGCTCAGCCGTCTTCTTCATCAGCCATCATCGGTAATATTAGAGCTACTATACCTGCCACATTGAGCTCATTGAGGTAGGACTAAGTGGACACCCATCCAAGTACTAATCGAACAAATGTAATAGTTAAACATTTACTATCAATTACTCAGCCGACTTTTTCATCAGCCATCATCTGTGATCCTATAGCTACTGACATTCAACTCGTTGAGGTAGGACTAAGTGGACACCCATCCAAGTACTAATCGAACAAGAGTAATAGTTAAATATTTCCTATCAATTTCTCAGCCGTCTTCTTCATCAACCATTATCGGGGATATTAGAGCTACTTTATCTGCTGCATTCAGGTCGTTGAGGTAGGACTAGGTGGGCATCCATCCAAGTACTAATCGAACAAAAGTAACAGTTAAATATTCCCTATCAATTGCTCAGCTGTCTTCTTCCTCAACCATCATCTGTGATATTAGAGCTAATCTATCTGCCACATTTAGCTCGTTGAGGTAGGACTAAGTGGACACCCATCCAAGTATTAATCGAATAAAAGTAACAGTTAAACATTTCCTACAGCTGCGAAATCTGCCCCATTCAGCTTCTCGAGGTAGTACTAAGTGGACACCCATCCAACTACCACTAGCATAACGATTAAACACTACCCATCAATTACTAGATAATCCTTTTCCTTCGCGTTTCATCAAACATCATCCGCTGGACCATATCCAAATGATCAAACCTAACCAACCAAGTGAACAAACTAAACAAAGCAAAACAAACTCATCAAATGATATATGCAATCCCCAAGCGGATATGCACCCGCCTATCGTAAACAACTTCTGTACACTAACTGATTAACCATATTAATTCCCCGCGATTAGGGTCACTGGAAACGGCTCAAAGATTCCACCAAGAAAAAAGCATAAACCTCCCTTCTTTTTTCTTTTTATAAAGTACGAGGGAATCTCGATAAAAGGGTATCGATAAAATAAAAAGTTTCACAAATAGCGGAGCTCTTACATCGGAATTCAGTTATAACCCATCTAAAATTGAATTTGTAAAGGTGCATACACCTCCCACTGGATACGTACGAGGAAGTCAGATAATCATCACCACAAAAAACTATTGGGTTCAATGTGTGTGTGTGTGTGTGTCCATTGGGGTCACAAATAAAACTTCCCGATTTACGAATCCTCAGGCTTTCGGGAGAAATCCAGTTTATATTTTGCTCCTAATTTTCTCACTCATTACTTACATAATCTTTTCAATTATGCAAATTACGAAAAAAGTCATTAAACATAAAATGTGTATTTTTGTATGAAGAATAACTCTTGTTTTCCAATTTTTCCTGTAGCTCTAACGGTTTGCCCAATATAGCGTTATAAACAATTGAAATTGTTCATAACAATATATGTGGCCGTCCGCTTGAAACCAGCCCTAGTTGTCGAAATGGAGTTATACATATGGGCATATTCCTGACATCATTCTCGGAGTTTTGAGCCCAAACAAACACCGCCGCATTGAAAATTCTCAAAGTTATGCAGGTTTGAAGTCGAAAACCCCAAAAACACAGTTTTGAGAAAAATGAACTTGAAGTTGCAAATTGCATTTATAAGCATTCTACTTGGCACTAAGTAGAATTTCGGTCTTAGATGATTGGCATTATACTTATGACACTGAGATTCAATAGGTCTCATTCGACGTGGGAAGAGTGTTAGTTATGAATGGGCTAATAAAAAAAAGGAATTTCTGTCGAGATTTCAGTCAAATGCCAATATCTTGGAAACTAGGAGCGACAACAAGGGCTGTTTTCATGCGGACGGCCACATAGAGGGAGTAATGCATGTAAATCAGTGCGGCCCGTGAGGCTCACAACGAAAACTTGCAGTTTTGAGAATTTTAAACTGACCCATTTACCAACTGGCCCATGGTAAGCGTGAGGACGAGACTTATGCGCGTTACTTGAGTGGAAGTGAGACGCCAATAGGAGTGCGAGCGCTCGAGGCTTAAACCCGCCATACCTCCTTAATTATGACAATTATGGATAAAAGTCATAGAAGATTAAATGTGGCTTTCCACTTACACAGCAAGTTCTATTCAACACTTTCTACCGTACCTCTCACCGTTTTTGCAATAGAGCGTTGTGAACAATTCAATTGTTAATAACAAACTGTTCGATCAATGTAAACCAAAAACTAATCCGATGTAAATTCTATGAAGGCACTCAGAGAAATTCTATGAAGAAGCCCCAGATCGTTCGATCACTACGGGAGAAATCGTTACCCAAAATTTCGATTCCGCCCACGAGGAATTTTTATTGGTCGTTGACAAGTAGACCGCATTCAGAGTAAGATAAATCTGTTGAAAGATGGAGATCAGCGGAAGAATCGATTTTTTTATTTTCGGGGGCAAAGTAGCTCCCCCCTATCGAGAAGTTAATAACTTCCCCTATCGTCAAGTAAGAAAAAAAAAAAAACAAAAAATGAAGAAAAAAAACGAGTCATATCCACCTTGCCGCAAGGTCGCAACAAAACCGCGCCATTCACGCAATGTGCATACACTGGGCTTGGTACAATATTTCTCAGTGATCTCAGGAGCCTTGATGCGAGAGAGAGCGACAGAGTCGCTTGAGCGAGAGTGAGATGCACCTAGTAGAGAGTGTACCAACTGAAGAGAGATAAAGTGCTGAGCGATGTGCTTGACAAAGCCACTCGTGCGTGTGGAAAATGCGCCAGTGTATTGGCACGAGTGGTGATGAGAATGATTCGTGCACGTACTTCAGCGTGCGCGCACCATGCGTTATACACACAGAGTTTAAAAGCGCAAGTGCAAAGAGACACGGTAACTTTTATTTAATAACTATATGCATTTTTAGACGAGGAGCAACTTTTGTTATACATATTTTTTGGTGCCGCTAACGGTGCTACCGTCAGAGCGTTACCAACAATTAACATTGTTTATAATAATGAGTGTCGTGGACCGATGTTGACTGAAATTTGTTCAAAAATATTTTCTCATGGATTCCGACCGAAGCAGGAACGTCACTTATGTGCTATGGGTGGTAGCCATAAAATGAGACCGCAAGGCCGGGCGGGAACCTAACCCGACGTAGCAGGGGGTTTCCCTCATAGGTGCCCACCATCGTAGCATGGGGGTGTCTGGAGGTTTACCCTGTTCGTAGGAATATGATGGCCTAAATGGTCGGCCCAGCCGCATGGATGGGTGTCCAGAATGCCCTACCGAATAAATACTGAGAGGAAATTCTCTCCCGCATTCTGCGAATATCATTGTGGCATTGAGGAGCATACATATATTAACTACAGTGATTAATAAAAAGTTGAAATTGTCCTGATGATGATATCGAATGAGATCGAAATGTCAACTGCTTTTCACGTCATGATCAATTAATGCATTTACATTCATTAGCCACAATGAAAAGTTCAATATACTCAATTTTTTATTGACAATTTCTCTCTGTCAATCGACATGTTTATATCAGTGAATTGTGTGAAAAAAAAACATTTAGTCATACGCCTCAGTAGGTGATCATATAATAAACCGATGGTCCTCATACGCGTACCAAAAAATTGTGTTAATACCAGAATATCGAGAGCTGATGATGGGGGCAGATAAGCAAAGTGGTGCTCCTAATCCAATCTCCAAAAAAACCGCTTAGATCCGGTTTTATCTCGAAAACTAATCGGCTCAGAGGAACAGTTCATTAGACTTTTTTATGCAGAATTAAATAATCTACAAAAAATATTCAATAACATTTTTCCATAAAACTACTTGTTAACGAGTAAATTCGACTTTTCAAGACCACGGTCGAAAAAAAAATGATCGCCGAAAATGACAAAACAAGAAAGTTTTTTGTCCCACTGGGTCACTGTCATTCAGCCCACTAGTTTTCTCATTATTTCTGTGTGAATTATCATCAAGCGAGGAGATGGCAAGCATTATGTGAATGTGTTGGAAGTCGTCCGAGAAAAGTGGCGGGAAACATTGGCAAGACCTTCCTTGATCCTTCTGCCTCGTGGGCGCTCGATGGGAGGAGGGGGGCGTTGGGCGGGGGGAACAGGGGGGTAGGGAGGAGACCAAGTAGTTTTGTGACTAACCTTCCCCAAGCTCGAGGCATCAAGTCTCATAAATTTTATCAGACACTCACAATCATAAAGTTCGAGTCATCCTGAATATACGTTTGAAAAAATCAAGAAACTAAAACCTGATTTGAATGGAATGAAAAAAAAATCCCCTCTATTTATTTATGCTAAAAATTGTACACCCAAGGCCAATAATAGGACACTACAAATGGGGGGGGGGGGGGAGGGGGCGGAACGACATACACCGTTGTTCCGGTACAGTTTCAATATTCTGATCATTGCTCGATTGATTCACATGTGAGAGATTATGATCCTCAACGTTGACTTTGATTGCTTTTGCCCTGGCCCGATGATCTCTCATACGTTAGGCCGTACTTTTGGCTACAGTTTTTGTTTTCTTTGGTTCCAAAGCATTCTTTTCACGTAAACGGTCACGATATTCTTTGCAGCGTTTCGCATTGGGCTTCCCCATCATTGCCACTAGCAATACACTGGGTTGGCGTTCGCCTCCCCACTCTACTACAGTGCCACGTGGCGTGTCGGCATTTTCGTAACGCCCTCTTCATCACTCGCGTTGCGCCCCTTCCCTTAAAAACGTTGCATCGAATTTCGTGTTATGCGCCATAAGAAGTTTCACTTCAAAGAAATATTGAATTGAAAATCTGAATGACGACTGTTCTAGATTATTTTACAGTAGAGCTCCCTTAATTTTCCGCTTCCTTTATTTTCGCTGTACTCCCCTCACGACTTGTCTCCCCTCAAAAACCTTCTCCCACTCCCCGCACTTTGTCTATCCTTGTTTTCGACGTCATGCGCTCCAGACTGCGCAGCGTCTCAATAGTGGGACCGAGCATTCATGAAACATAACCTATTTACTTTTGATACATAGTCCGTTTACTTCTGCTCTTATTTCTCCTTCCGCTCCCGACAACCCCCACCACGCCAACCAACCAGTGGGCAGAGTGGGGGGCTTCCTTAATTTTTTTCTCCACGAAATTGCTTCAAGGTCACCCCCCGAGCTCGGAAAATAGAGGGAGCTCTACTGTATATCTCAATAGGACTCTGCGGACTTCCTTCCGGATAGTAGTGTGGACATGTCAAGGCTCTAACTCATACGGACTCATCGTCCAACGGAAATTTTGGGATAGAAACGACTGGACCTATTGGTGTTCCATGGTTTACTGCGATGACTGGATGGACCAAGAACTATGATGCCCACTTTTAGACAGTGCGATCGTTAGTTTAACCCCTCACGTACGGCCGCCCAGCGCCACATTCTGTCCCACCGGCCCCGGACTTACGACGACCCGCATGCAAATTTTTGCTCTACAACGTTTATTAATACAGATAAAATATTCCAATCTAGAGTAAAAAATAAAAACCTATGTCACATCAGAGGTACTTCCATAATCTTTCCGGATCATTTTTCAGAATTTCGATATGTCAATGAGTACTTGAGTAAAAAATCTTTTTCTTTTGAGGGACAGACTTCTGGGTCGGTGCCTGGCATCGATCCCGTACCTGAGGGGTTAAACTGTATGAGTGCTGCTGAGTTTGGGACAAAGTCGGATTCCATTGGCGCCGCAATATATCCCAAGTTGGATCAAAGCATAAATAAAAAATAGTGGAGTCGATAGAACACCTTCCGGAGGCATTGGATTGACAAATTCTGCAAATTGATTGAGAATTTTTGAAGAACTAATGAAGGGGAGTAGAATACCGCTCGTTGATGTATAGAAGAAGATTTGTGGTTCCCGCATGGAAACCAATAATATAGGTAACCTATATGTAAATTATATACACATATTTTCAGGTCAAATACAAATATTTGAGGTATATATTTGCAATTATAATAACCGGCACATTACAATTTTCTCGCCAGGGAAAAGAAAGATTACTCGTCGACAATATAAGCAACTATTTAATTACTTATTTATTCAATTTTGTAGAAGGCCAAGAGCACAAGGCCACTAAGGGGGCAAAACGGAAAATACATAATATTGTTTACAAAATTGGGGATATTATAGGGGAAGTTATTGTTTTGCACCCGAAAATAAAAAATCGATTTTCCATCAGATCTCCACGTTTCATGGTATTTCTGATCTTCCTGGACTATTTAAAACAAAATGTCTGCCTGTGTGTGGGTGTGTGTACGTAGCTAGGTATGTATGTGGTCAAATTTTTCGTCCACGATTTCTCTGCGACTGAATTATGCGATGGAGGTACTGAATGATTCAACTAAAGCGTCTTCACGTAACCTAGATCTGATTAGTTTTTGAATGGAATTGGTGCATTACATATATTGTTATTAACAATGTCAATTGTTTATGATGTTCTACTGCATAAACTATTAGAGTTAGCGCAAAATTTATATAAGACAAGTAGTTCCCCATATAAAAATACGTATTTTATGTGGAATGCCTGTTTTCGATAATTTGCAAAATTAAGGAGCTATAGCAGTCTCAACAATTATGTATGTAACGAGTGAATGAATGAACCCAGCGCTGTCATGAAGGTCTTAATCGAAGTATTTCCGTGCAGACATGAGCGCATTACATTTTCGATAGCATTCGTGGAGTATATGCAATGTTATTAACAATTCCAATTGTTTACACTGTTCCACTGTCTCACTCGGACTCAAGTAACGCGCATAAGTCTCATCCTCATGGCCATCATGCATCTACTTAAATATTCATCATTATATGCTTCATTAATGACTCAGTTTTGAATTCTCAAATCTGCAAGTTTTCAGTATGACATTACTGATGAACCGGGGTATATTGAAGAAGAATAAATTTACTACGCTGCGCTGAAATACCAAATCGGGAAGTTTTGTTTATGCCCCGAGTGGGGCACACACATGCGCACACCACTAGTTTTATTCACACTTCGATTCGATTTAGTATATATCGCGGTCCCTCCCTGCGGTGCCAATGGAAACCGACTTTTTCCCAAACTGTACATCACACAGTTTAAGCCAGTGAACTTACGGCCCAATGGACATTGGATTCCTTGGTTTACCCAGTAATTGAAGGAAAAGCAAAGAAAGCGTCAATTCATACAGCCATTTCTTCTACATAACTCCCGTTCGGAGATGAAGCCGTATGAGTTAGAGCCCGGACAATTCCACTCTACTATACCGAAAGGAGAGACTCCGTAAGGGGGTTCGATCCTTGGACCTCGTGTGCCAAAAGCCATCGCTCTAAACAGGCAACAAAACCAAGAAACAGGGTATAGGAAAGATGAATATGAACGGTGAACTGAGGATTGAGCTGTGAACAGTCCAAGAGCGGATGCTGCACCTTGTCCCCGGTACCTTAGGGGTCTCCCCTAAGGTCTCCCGGAACCATCCGCTGCTCCCCACGCCTCCATTTTGTCGATGATCCTCATCTGACGTACAGGGGTCCTTAGGGAACTTCCATACATCCCAGAATTACGAAATTGCTCCGTTGAGAGATGCATTCACGAACGCCATGTGGCTGGCCTTCGGCACACGAGGTCCAAGGATCGAATCCCCGTTCGGGCAGCCTCCTTTCGGTTTAGTGGAGTGGAATTGCCCAGGTTCTAACTCATACAGATTCATCATCGAACGGGAGTTTTGTAAAATGCCTAGTCCGAACAGGGATGGGTGCCCACTTAGCCCTGCTTTGTCGTTTGTGACGTTGCGAAGAATTGCGCTGGCCTTTCTAGATGTTCCATTCGTTCTGGGACTTCGGGGCGGAGAACCGGAGTTCCTTCTTTCGCGGCAGAGTAGGGAATTGTTTCAGAGGCTGCAGAAAAAAGAGGTAAGTCCATTCATCGATCCCTTCCGTATTTGATGAATGTCGCGGCATCTAGGCCTGCGAGGATCAACGTAAGAGTTCCGTTGCTTGATGGTGTCCACTGGAAGTCCCCCGCGGAACTGGGCCCATCCTGGCAGGAGCCTGGAGGCATGTCAAGTTACCTTGTTCCAGCACTTCCGGACAGAACCATATTGGTGTGATTTCTAACCTGCATCACAAAATTCACGGATAATCCAGCTGAGAAAATCTGATAGACGATTAGCAACCGTTGAGGAACGAAACATGGTGGTCCTACCTTCTCCAGCCAAATCCGGAGAACGGAAGCAACATTGAGCATAATTCATTTTAATTTTGTTGTCTATGGAATTTGTTAGTGAATACAAGAAGTACAGAATCAAATTATTGGATCACTTCAGGTCTGCCTCATTTTCAGGTCTCCAACTGAATTGTCGTTCCTAACGAATGCCAACTTCTCTATAATCCACTCGTGAATGTCTAACCATTCCAATTACCATCTGAACTCTTTTCCGGAAATCCTGTTCCGCTGACTTTTTTCATATTAACCATCAAGCGTGTGTATTTGTTTGCCCTGTCAATTGTGCGTAACCATTTGAAAGTGTTTTTGTTTCAATGTTTACCTCGAGCAAAGATGAAATAAATAAATAAATAGGCGATCAAAAATGAAGAACAAGTTTCGATGAGACCGGGGAATACGTTTTTGGGATGAGGTCATTGGTAGGTACCAGCGATTACAGGTACGTTCTTTTACCTATAGCATTTTTATTCTCATTCCCAACCCACCACCTCTTTCTCATTCTCTCACTCTCCCGTTTTTTTATACGAGTGATATTGATTTGGGAGAGGCTTCGTACTCGTGGCACGAGCGTACCATGTGACTACTCCGTAGAGGTATAGAGGAATCGGGTGGAGGAAAAAAAAAAGTGGGAGGCGAAGAGGAAAAAGTAAGAGAGGGAGAAAGAGAGAGATAACTTGATGCATCAGCGCAGCGCGCATTGAGGGCGGGGGGGGGGGGGCTAGCTGGGAAATCCCTCCCCCGTACCACCGTCACCGTCTCACACTCGCTCCCTCTCCCTCCCCCTCTCTCTCTCTCCCTCACCCCCTCGGAAATTTCGCCTCCCCGCTCAGCCCTTGCCAACATCAAATCCCTTCCATCGGTCCAACGAACATAACTCGACTTGCCACCCCCCGCCCTCCCCCTCCCCCCCATCGCTCCCCACCGCTATTCGTTGATTCCCTCCTCCTTTCCACTCTTTTTTACCATTTCTTTCCCCTTCATCCCACCTACTATCGAACCTCTTTCCCCGCTAGGGGTACGACGCATCCCGGCTTCCTCGCACTCATACAATTTTTTTTTCAGCGCACTCACTCGCACTTGTATCCATACTAATAGCAAATGGTAGCCTGGAGTGGAGATTTAAAAAAAATTTTTTTTTTAGCATTGAGAATATAGATAGCTATATAGGGCTATAGTCGGTGGGTGAAAGAACGGAATTGGCGGGCAATCCCCCACCCCTTACCAACCTGCCTGAATGTATAACCCCCACGAGGTGGATCTAAGACATATCTTTGGTGTGGTAGAGCTAACATTTAGCAGTATAACGTAGGAGCAAACCCAGCAGCCCACTGTACTACCTCGAGCATTCTGGCTCCTATCCCCCCAGCTTGCTATACTATATACAAAAAAAGCCTCCCAATCCAGTCGGCAATTCCCCACTCTCGTGAGGCTCTCATGAGCCGGCGACGGAAGTGCGGCAACGCCGCGCAAAATCCTCGAGCGTCTCGGTCTTGGCAAGTTACTCGGGGGGCTAGCGGAGTCTACCGAGTTTGTCTACCGGCGCGGATACCCAAAAGACCTGGAGAATAAATTCGCGAAAAAGTTTTTTTCCCGAAAAAAAAAAAAAAGAAAAAACACCCGAGTAGAAACAGAAAAAATAAAAACATAACACAAGAGAGAAAAATAATATTACGGCATGCGTCTCGCGTGGATGTCACTAAACATTGTACGGAACTGGATTAATTCGGTGCTTTGGAATGTTTTTACTTGTTTTTCATTGTTGTTGTTTATCATTTTTTAAATAATTCATAGGGGCAATAAATTATTGTGGGTAGGTGCCGACGTCGCTGAATCGTCGTCGGTAACCAGCGTCTTTGATATAAGTTAAAATCTTCCGTGTAACAATAACAACCCGCCCCCCCCCCCCTCCCCGCGCCCCACTAGTGAATTGTTTCAAAACACAACTTGGCTGTTTTAAAAAAGATTAAACCGCGCGCGCGTGTAAACGTGAATAACACGTCGCGTGTGGTGGGCACGCAAGTGTTGTATATTGAACATCGGTGGTTTACAATTAGTTTGTTCAATGTTGTTTTCATGACAATTCATCAGTTGTTGAATTATTGGTTATGGACTAAACAAAGTTTTCGTGTTTAGTGTGTGGTAAAGGGGTGCAACACTGCTGGATTTTAGCGTTAATTTGAAAACAAAAACAAAAAAAAAAAACATAACGGAGATTGTTGAAAAGTTTTGCAGTTGTAACGGATTTTATTAATGTTCCTTTATTATTATTATTTTGTTAATTTTATGTTGATGGATTGATGAAATTTCGTGATCAATTGATTTAAAAAACAGAGTAAATGGCGCTCTCCGCACAAAATCAGTCACCGTCTTACGTCAACCTCTATTATTCGATTGTCCAGCGCGCTGCGACACGCTACCTTAAGGAATATTATAATTCCGGTAAGTATCAGTTAATAATTAATCACCCACATAAGGAAATTCCAATTCAAATGAAAATGGCGGGAAAAATTTGAAAGTGACTTATAGCTATGACACTTGTTTACATGGCGAACTACAAATATTGAGTTCTTCTTGTCTTTCTAATTTATAATTGACTCCCCACATTCAATTCTGGACAGTTTCCAATTGTCCGACAGCGAATTGGAACCATCTCTAACTTGCGAAAGTGGAGTTGCACTTGACTAGATCAAAACACAATGTACAGTTGTCCAACATGGGATATGAACCCAGAACCTCCAAATTCTCGACTCGGCGATCAAGATGCTATTCCCATCTATACCATTTAAATCTTCTCGAGATCAGATTTGAACTTAGTACTTCAGAGTTCCCAAATGCTAAGTTAGCTCTCATCATCTACAATTCTGTTCATTTCTTCACTGAAACATGTTGATTTGGACTGAGCAGGATTTTGCCAGATCTCCATAATGTGGGCAGTGACAAATTTTCGCGCATTTTTCTTGCGAAAAAAAGCCTCAACTTCACTCAGTTATGAATTTCCTAAATTCACCATTTAACAAATTTGGAATTCCTCAACTATCATTAAATTAATTCTGACCCAAAGGTCAATGCGGCGTTCCGCCTATCTCAGCGAGGCGCCAAATTTCAAATTTTCCCGCCTCAAATTATGACTATTATAACCAAACACATTGTCAATTTGGTAATAGGAATGTTTCGAGTTTTCAAGGTTTCGTTGTCATTGGGTAGGATTAGGACAATCCCTTTCCACATGTGCTCATCCTTGCTGGACCTAAAAGATGCTCTCCTGAATTTGGGAAGATGCTGTCACATGAAGTGTCAATAAACAATTCCTCATATCCAATTTTTACATTGCGAAAAGCGCGCAATGTGCGTAAGGCGCTTGAGTTAATTCAAATTATCCCGCCAAGTAAATCGGCCCCCGTCATTTTGGCCCAAGCACGCCACCTCGATTGTCCCCGTAGATTTCTAGAAACGATAGGCCCGCCTTATTGCCACCAAATGGAACTTTAGTATTGTAAAGCGTGCCACTCTTAGTGTATCACCCAAAACTCAATAATCGCTGGTTACTACATTAATTGCCCCCCCCCCCCCCCCCATCTCGCAATTATTATCCGTGGAAAAATGTCGAACGAGTGACCTCCCCCAGGCGAATATAATTTAAGCGCAAAAACACTGATACACATAATACACTATAGGCAGTGATAACCAAAAAAATAATTGTGATAATTGTGCATTAATTCGATGATTGTCAGTGACTAAAATTGTTCATTAAAAAAATGTCATTACAGTGACTGAAAATTGGCGACTTGTTTAAAATTGTCAGTTGAAAATTTTTGTTGTTTTCTTTTTTTTCGCACGTGATTTTTAATACACACGTGGCCATGGATTTTTCCGGCTTAGTGGGTGCGAAAGTTGGGGGCATTTTTAGGAGTGGTTGACGTTTTTTTGCGCGGAAATTGGACTTTTTTTTTTGGAATTGGTCGCGATGGGCGAGAAATGGGCTCGACGCGACTATTGACTGCTTTGCCAACTGTCGGCTAATTTCGATTAATCGAACGGGTTTTTTTTTTGGTAACCCTTTACCACTTTTTTTTTTTTAGTTTATCTTAACCAACTTTTGCGGACTGGCGCATGGGAATTTTAAATAATTGAACTGTGGTGTTGTTTTGTTTTCGTGGGTGCACAGTGGCGGGAAAAAAGCGCACAATTTGAATTTGTGCTGAGTTTGGACACAAAAACGGAAATCTTACGAGATTTGGATATCATCGGGAGGAGAATGGACCAGTTAAATATATTGTTTGGATTCCAAACGTGCTGTGCGGTCGACGACAATTGGCTTTGACAATGCCAAAATGTACGAAAATTGTGGGTTTTTATTTTTGTTTTTTTTTTGGGGGGGGGGGGGGGGATTGGGTAGAAGAGTTTTGGGCGAATGCTAATGCGGGTTTGTGGTGATTGATTCGCAAATTGCGTGTGTGTGTCTGTGAGTGCTCTGGGCTAAGGCAGTGTGCGTGTGTATGTGTGGCTGCATTTGTGTAGGTTTTACATGGGTGCGGGCTTGTGTGTTCGTGTGTGTGCGGGGGTAAGTGCGAGTGATCCTCGTGTGACGGAGATTGAAACAAAGGCGCTCGTTGTTCACTGAAATTTTTGATGCGGTTTTAGGCGCGTATAATCGGGTAGAATATTCGGAGATTTTGTTAGGATTATTTTTAGGTTGCAAATTTAATCCATTCATGCTTTTTTTCAAGTTTTTTCACGGATTTTGGGAATTAAGTTTGGAGTTTTGAAAAATTGGAAATTTTAAATTTTTGGAGTTTTCGCGGGAAAATTTTTATTGGTTTTATGCTGATATTTTTAAATCAGCTTTTGACATTTTTTGAATTTTTCGTGCCTCGGGATTAATTAACAGTTTTGGATTTGTGAAGTGCGCGCGAATTTTGGCGCGCAAAATTTTCGTGAATTGAATATTTCAGTATTTTATAAATTTTCAGCATTTTAGGGATTTTGAGTGCTCCAAAGTTTCGAAAAATCACGGAAAGTTTGGGGAATGGAAAATTCAATTTTTGGAATTTTTTTTTTCACACGAAGTTTTGAAGTTTTTGACATTTTTATGTTCAAATTTTGGCGAAGACAATTGCTCCGATCTTTTGAATTTTTTGATTTTCCCGGGCAAAAGCTTGATGTATTGAGTATTTCAAATGTTTACAGATTTTTTTGAATTTTGAACTCGGCTGTCCCACAAATTTTCGAAAATTGCGAAAATTTTGTGCACTCAAGTTTTATTACATTTTGCGAAATTTGAGGGTTTCTGATAATTGACGTAATTTTTTCCCAAAAGATGAATTTAAATCTCCAATTTTGGAATTTTCGGACCCTAAATTGTGATGAAACATTTAAGTATCCGTAAACTTTAAAAAAATGGCGGGAAATTCAAAAGTTCAAAATTGCGAAGTGATTGAACAGTCACAATCGTTCAAAAAATTGAAATATTTTTGGTTTTATTTAAATTCCATTAAATATTCATTTTTAAAAGCGAACTTGATATTCCCAAATAGAAAACTGTAATGTAATTAAATTTTCATTATATGAAATTAAAGTAATGTGCATTTTGCTGACCGTAAGAACTGCGAAATTTTGCAAAAAGTCAATTTAATGAAAAATTGAAAATAATTTGAAAAAATCGCAGTATTAGAAAAACAATTTAATTTAAAATTAAAAAATGAAGGTTTTTTTTTCTCTCTGGACTTTGGACTTCTTTTCCTAATTCTTTTTTAGTAATTTCAAAATGCCAAGAATTGCAAATTTGGAAGATTTTATTTTTTTTTGTTGGAAAGTTTAACCCAATTAATGTTTTTATTTTAAAATGTCTTTTAAAATTTTAAACAAATTTATTCCAGTTTTTGTAATTTTAGCAATTTCAAAATTGAGGTGGGGTGGGCAATTTCGAATTCAAAATTTTTCAAATCTTTTCAGATTGTTGACATCATTTTGTTTTTATTTCTCTTATATTTTTATATTATTTCGAAAACTTTTGAACATTCCGAAACTTTTGAAACGGTGAAAAGAAATTTGCAAATTTTTCTGAAAATTTTCAGCATTTGGGAATCATTTGAGTTCGTTCATCATTTTTTGGCATTTTCTAAAATTTTGGAGTTCTCAAGGTTTTGAAAATTTGGACATTAACAACATTTTCATTTTTTCCAAATTTGCTTTTTTTTGGCAGCATCATTTAATTCAAATTGTTTGGAGGAGTTGATATTTTATGAAATTCATTTGAACTTCAAGTATTCAAAAATGTAAAAATTTTCTTTTTAAATCCACAGATTTTTAAAATGCGCCGACAACTTACAGACATTTGAAAAAAAAATCAAATTTCGGATAAAAAATTACTTTTTATGATCATCTCAAATATACAAATTTTCCAAGATTAAAGTTTTTCTAAATATTTCTATACTTTTTTTCAACTTCAAAATTTTCAACTGTGGCTCTATATTTTGGAGTTTCTCGTTTTAATTTTGGTCATTCACAATTTGACTTTTTTATCACTTTGGATATTCTTCAAATTTCCTGAAATACCCCAAAATTCCCATTTTGTTTTATATGAATGGAAAAAATTAATATTGCCATTCTACGTATTTAGATTTGCCAGACTGTATTTTTCCAATTTCCAAAAATTCGGAATCTGGAATTACGTTTTTTTTTTCAATTTCCGAAATTTTTCATTTTTTTGTATTTGCACAATTTCGGAATGTCCGAAAAAATTCTGAACAGTAAATTTTTAACTGGATACCCTTATGGATTTAATTGATTTCCCAAAATTTTTTAGTCTTTCAATTGTACACTTTTCGAATTTTTCAAAATTTCTCTAAACAGATGCCTCTAAATTTTGGTAAATTTTTGGAGCTACTTATTCTCCTTAATGCTCCCAAAATGTTCCAAAAAAAATGGTTGACTTGTCCAGATGCTTCAAGCCACATTAAACCCCGCTGTTTTTTTTTAATTGACCATGTGGTCATATCCACCAGACTAGGAAGATTTCCCATAGCTTCAAATTGTCCATTTTTTTTGCCCACCTTATAAATTTCCCAATTCCGCAATTTTTTCGCAATTCCTGATTCCCCAAAACTTTCCAAAAAAAAAAAGAAAATCCCCAATTTTTTCTGAACCCTCTCCTTAATTCCCCAAAAACTCTCCGAAAGGTCGAGCTACCTTAAACTTCGCTGACATTTCTTAATTCGTCCTATGGCTTTAGCCACCAATTATAACATTCATCCTACAAAAAGTTCTAATATTTTCAAATTACCCAATTCTCGAAATTTGTTTTTCCAATTTTCTCAAATTTTCAATTTCATCAAATTCTGAACTTTTCCAAAATTGAATTTTCCGCAATTTTCCATTTCATCAAATTCTGTTTTTTTTTTTCTTCAAATTCTCCAAATCGTGGCAAATTCCCAAATTTTTCCAACATCAAATTTTCCAAAATTTTCTCAAAAAAAAAAAAAAAAAAAAATGCCAACTCTGCCAGACGATTGAGCTACCTTAACCCCGCCAAGTTTTGTTAATTCGCCATGTGGCCATAGCAGCGAAATATCGCCTCTAAGTTATATATTTAGATTCCGAGATGCGTGATAGAAAGCGAGCGGCGACGGGCCACAGACATTAAGTGGTGGGGGTTTTAAAAAAAAGGTGGCGGTGGTAGGGTGGGCGGGTGGGCGGGGGGCCATAGAGGAAGATGAAGGGAATCGCTAGCAAGCAACGAAGAAAAATGATTACGTTCGTTGAACTTTGTCGCTTGTGCCTTCGTATCCTTATAATAATAATTTTCATTTATTAAGTGTGAGACTGAGATTGACGTACGATTAATAAACATGCCAATTTAGTTTCAACGTATTTACGTATCTGAGTTCTTATGTATCGTATGTAATTTACAATACGCATTAATGGATGAAAGGGGGGTCACGCTCTGCTGAAATTGGAAGGGTTATTCACAAATTTCATGATTAGGTAGCGTGAAATCTGTGGTAAATGTGTTAAGAGATAGTTATAACGATGTTGAATAAATAATTCTGTAAATTGCGATTGTACATGCGGGATAGTTTGCATGAGCTTTAAAAATCTGTCCTATCGGCCTTCATCAGCCCAAGATTAACTGACCTTTATCCGTTAAATGAAATGTAAAAATAGGAGAACGAAGGATGAATAATTTTGGTAAAGGGGTTGGACAAATGGCACTGGCCCGTCGGCAAACGCGTCTACTTTCACGTATTAATATGTCCGAAATCTGATACATATAGACTGAATTCTAAATAAGTGAATTCAGCATTCAGGGTTGCCACGTTTAGCTGGTTTTTTTTCCTCAATTTTACCTCGAGTCAAATAATGGAGACGCATGTCTGGATGAAGATTTATCGGATTGCAACTTGAAGAGAATTTTGAATTTCGTTGGGGTAGAAGGTCCCAGGTGGACAACTTGGAAGTGTTTTAGCTATTTTTTGATACAGAACATTTGAACCGTTTGCTTTTCGCGGCCTTGTACAGGGATCTCCTCACTGTAACTATAGATCAAATGGAATACGCTGATGGAGCAGCTGGGGATATGTTCCCATTTGATCTATGTCTCATGATCGAGAGGTACTGGTATGGTCCTGATGTAGACTTTTGTGGAGCTTGATCTCTGCAAAAAGGTCTTCATGGATTTGTCGCCACCTCTCCTCACTTTCGACCAAAAAACGAAACTGCAGGTACATCGTTTCACTATTGCACTGGAACTGCAGAGACGATCCATCCAAAATGATCTGATCCATTAGGATTTTGATCATGCTGGATTGCTTGTCGAAGCTCAAAATGATGTCATCATTTGAAGGAAGGGGGATTGTGCTTCCGTATCACCGCTTCCCCAACATCTTGGATGATTTGTCTCTGAATATCTCCCTTCACGGATAACAAACAAACCAACTGACATTCCGAATCTTGAGAGTAGTAGCAGGTTTGCATATGCAAGCACCAGCATCCAAACTCAAAATACCTACATCAATGTATCCAATGTCCACAACTCTCCTCTACCTCTTGACTTCTTCAAATTGACTGTTATCAACGTCCATCTTCCATTGCCTCATAAGTCGCCTGTGGACCAGTCACGTGGTTCCACGGACAAGCCATAAGAACGTGTCCTCTGTACTTCCTCACAGCCACATGCCTAAGACCGGAGTTCATAGAGTCACAGTGAGGTATCGCACACGTCGATGATAACATTGTCCTAGGGTGTTACCTTCCTTTAACCGGTAGGGCTTCTAGATATCCGGCCCTCCCCAGGTCCTGTTCACATACTTGCCTCTACCATATAGCTAATGATAGTTGCACCTGAAACCCCCAACATCTCCATAGGGATAGTTACTGATAAGCCACCGAATTTGAAAGCCTACCAATTACCTGATAGGGCCTACCAGTTCTTTGTTAGCTTCAACCCGCAAAACGAAAATTCTTTATCCAAAAAATCTTCATCCAATGCTGGACTCGAGGCCATGTCCTGACGCTTTGGGATAAAACTTCCCACCGTAAAATCATTCTCTTGCTTTGCCACCACATCCCCCAAACTCCCAACATTGCAAACATTCCCATGGAATAATGTGTTCCATCCATTTAAATTCCAGATACTGGCGCGCCGTACGTACTGTACAAGGACAATATGGAGAGACCCCAGGGCCACTGGGCACCGGGGCCGGGTTCTCTCCAGGATGGTGGTTTATACGGCCAACAACAGCAGCCCCAAAATCAACAGCCCCAAGCACCACAGCCCCAACAACAGGCATCCTCATCATCGGGTAGTCCACAGCAGGCCTGTGGTCCACCAGTGGAAGGCTCTGAAACCGGTCCACCGCCAATGGCATCACCAGTACCATCGCCCTATCCATCAGGTCCACCTGACAATCAGGCCCTAACACCACCTGACGATGAAATACAGTCTAATCAAACACCACAACAGCAGGCACAGCAGCAAGTTGCCCAACAACAAGTAGCTCAACAACAGGCCCATCAACAAGCAGCTCAACAGGCCCAACAACAAGCACAACAACAAGCTCAACAGCAGCAACAAGCTAGCCAACAACAGAGTGGACCACAATCACAACAACAGGGTACGGGCCAACAAGAGCATTCACCACAGCAACAATTGACACCCCACGAAGTTGAAAGAACTGATTGCTTCCCGGGCACTGGTGATCTACAACAATATCCACAACATTATTTTAAGGATGCTAGGCCACATGCATCACCATCAGTACCGCCGCACATGCTAACACCAGGTGGCTTTTCAGCGCTACATTATTTAAAACAGCCGGGCGTTATGCTTACATCATTGGGCCAAGGTGATGGCGGTGGTAGCCTAGAAGCTCATCAATATGGAAGCTCTGGCTCTGCCAATATGGCCAATGTTTTGCCGGATATTGTTCAGCAAAATGGTAAAACTTCTAAAGGTGCTAACAGTGATTTGAGGCTATTCAAGTGTTTAACGTGCGGTAAAGACTTTAAACAAAAATCAACGTTGCTCCAGCATGAAAGGATTCATACGGATAGTCGGCCTTATGGTTGTCCTGAGTGCGGCAAGAGATTTCGACAACAATCACATCTTACCCAGCATCTACGTATTCATGCTAATGAGAAGCCATTTGCGTGTGTTTACTGCGAGCGTACATTTCGTCAGCGAGCGATTCTCAATCAGCATCTACGTATACACTCGGGTGAGAAGCCATACCAATGTCCGGAGTGCGGAAAACACTTCCGTCAGAAGGCGATCCTGAATCAGCACGTCCGCACACACCAAGGCGAGCATTTCTCTCTGCCTACCGACAATCCCAGAGGGCAAACGCCATGAGACACACATTTTTTCACGTCCTCTCCCCCCATTTCAGGCCGTTGTTTTTTTTTTTACTTGGAAAATTGGATTAGAAGTCTTATTTGGCGGAAATTTGGTCGGTTTGAGAGGGAATAACTTTTGGTCCGAAAACTATCGTTTTTGGTCAGTACCATTGGTCCAGCAGAGTGGAGGTCCAGTGGACAGCACTTTGGGGGTTGTGGGGGAGCAAAGTTGGCAAAGATGACGTCGGCTTAACTGATAGCTATGATCAGTTAGGACAATTTTTACGACATTCCATACATTATGGACCAGCCCCAGCGGATAATTTTTCCTTCATCTGGAAATTTTAGTAGGTTTTAGGTACATTGGGAGAAGGTTCGTCCCGAATTTTTAAGTGCCCTTCTACTCTTGTGTTCGTTAATTTATCAAGACTGTTCGTTAGGTTTAATCTGAAAAACCTATGAAAGCTGTTTCGAGCAAAATACTCACAGTCCGGGGGGGGGGGGGGGGGGAGTTGTAAATGATGTATGAAAGTGGTAGAATTTTCAGGTGAAGCGATAATTATGCGCTGGTCCATAATTCGTGAAATGTGTCGATATTTGGGGAATTCTAAGTCAAGTCAGCTGCCCACAGTGTTCTCGGAAAATTCCGGAAAAATTCCAGGGGAGCTCTATGCTCAAAACACTGGTCCACAATTTTTTTCAGATTTTTTTGAATTGTTGAACACTGATATATATATATATTTTTTTGAAAAAATAATGCTCTGAAATTTGGCGAAAAATGAGGTAATTATTTTGTATCGATGTTTATACTCAAAATTTGTGATTCTTCGTCGGTTTTTCAGTATCCAAATTCAAAAATTTGTGAAACCATGAAATTGGAATAAATTCAAGCTTTTATGCCTCCGGGAAATTTTTATTTGCGGCACAAAAATTGAGCGTCTCTCTTATATCCATGCAAGTCATAAAAAAAATTATGAACGTAGAGGTTGAAATTTTTTGTACTATAAAGAAGGAAAATGACTCCTCCAATAAATGTTTTTTTTATTAAATATAAAAAATTGATTCGTCAAAAAATTCTGGAAAAAAATCAGAAATTCGATTTTCTATTTAATAAAATATTTGGATTTTTTTTCCAGATTTTTTTGACATGTCCATTCATTATTATTTCCAGTTTAGTACATGCTCAATTTTTTAATGAAAATTCATAATTATCCAGAGCCTCAATTTTTAAAATTATTCTTCAAAATTTTAATTTTTTAAAAAAAGTTAAAATGTTCTCACTGGCTGTCAAAACCACAAATTTCGCATATGAACATCATAAAGTCGCCCTTAATTTTCAACAATTCTTGAAACTGGAATTTTTTTCAATACTCATATTAGTATTTACCAATTTAAAAAATCCGAAAAAAAATAATGGACCGTACTCCCCCCCCCACTATTAAAATTTAGACCAATATAGAATGGACCAATAGTTTTGGGACTAAAAGTACGGGTTTGATAAAATCTTACTTCCCATTTCGTGATGTTAAGCTTTGTATGAGACTCATTTTTAGGAAGTAACCAATTTTTTTTTATGCGAATAGACATATTTCATATGCTTGGCTATTTTCGATGCTATTGCCACTGCTAATATCTCTGGTCTACCTTGCTCTAAGTGAACATCAGAGAGTGCTTTTAATGCTGGACTTTTTTTTTTGTCGAGGCCTGTGTGATATTCCGAAAAATTGGTTGACGATTGGTCCCTTTGGTGTGGCTCCTTCTAGACACTACATCGTATATCTCGTGATCCAGGGGAGATAGAGAAATTTTCATGATAATCTTTTTTGCGCAGCACGATCAGACCTACAAATTTTGTATAAGACACTTTTCGATATCTCTCTTAGATATCGAGATATCCAAGGAAGAGACATTCGGCTTGAACCTTCGCTTTCATCTCAGCACTCTTGATAGCATCTCTCCCAGTTTTATTTTTGGACCAATTGCCCACCAATTTTTGGGAAGCTGTGAGATAACTCGGGAATGACTTTTGTCTGCTCTATTGTTATTATTCAAATTGGAGTCTAATTTGTCTCATGAGTACCTCATACCGCTTCACTCTCAATTTGTTTCAACTGCCGAAAAATTAATTATTAACAATTGCCAACTGCCAAAGATATACCAAAAAAAAAAAATTATCTAATTCAATCGATTGCCCAATAAACAGTATTCCGTGACAATTTATGCCTGTTACCCTATTGCAATATCCATACCTATTATTCATCTTCATCTTAACCTAGTTTGGTCACCAGATTTGAAATTTTTTTTTTGTAATTTCGAGGCATGTTCAAATTTTTTATTCGCCAAAGAAAAAAAATTTTCTCATTTTTCTCGGATAGTTTAATATTGTTGAATAAAATTTGGCGACCAATCTAACGTTAAATCCCTCATCGAGGTCGGGCCTACGTATTGCCTCAATATCTCGCATTGTAAACCATATTTTGTATATTTATGTATAAATAATTATACCCGCAATAATTATAATTACATAAAAATGAGAATATGATCGAGATTTAAAATTGCCGGTAACCTATTAAAAAAAAATATATATATACATATATATGGGCGTTTGTGTTGTGGCCCGCCCCT
Source organism: Asobara japonica (assembly GCA_026005395.1). Taxonomy (NCBI): domain Eukaryota; kingdom Metazoa; phylum Arthropoda; class Insecta; order Hymenoptera; family Braconidae; genus Asobara; species Asobara japonica. The sequence continues at coordinate 1,523,980 of BQMI01000519.1, forward strand.
CTCTGTAAAGGTTCTGTGCTCGCGCTAATATGGGAAGTGTTTTCTTTACTTTTGTTACTTTTATTCACCCCCAATAATTTACAATTAATTTACTTATAAAATACATCATAAAGAAAGGAAATTTTTTTTCATTTTTTTTTTGTACAAAAACACCTGACAAAACTGTCTGCTGGAGGCACGTCACGCGCAAAAAAAAAATGCTTGTGTATTCTTAATCATTACAATATACCATACAAACCATGAAATGGACCAAAAAAAATCTAATGTCAAATGTTACAGTGTTACGACATAGCATTAAGAGAACAGTACAAAAAAAACCAGTACAAATTAATCAACACTAAGATTTTGCCAAAAAGAACAATTTCATACACTATCACTGAGACCAAAATTGTCCTTGGACGGTTCTCCGGACAGAAAAAAAAACCAAAAACAAAAAAAAAAAAAGCAATTACGATCCTTGACCCAATTGTGGCTGTCAAAGTGAGTAACCCTAAAATGTGTGAAAATTGTCATTTGCAGATGTGAGTCCGCATCTGATCTTCAAGAATGGCATGACACCAACATTGTGGCCGCAGGATGTGCCATTTCCCCCGGAAGATGGAAAAGAAGAAGTAGCATCAACATTTGGTGACAATGACACCCAGTCTGGTGCATTTAGTCCATCACCAGATGGCAATTCAATCCAATATCCTGCCTACTTCAAGGATCCAAAAGGTGGTAATCATGGTGTATTTGGTGCAAGTGGACCAAGTAGTTTTGGTGCCCTCCAATACATAAAACAACAGAACAGTGGTAGTGCAAGTGGTAATACACCAAACGGCTCAAAATGCTTGCCGGATGTAATACAACATGGTAGATCAGCTGGTATGCCACTCTATGTACGCTGTCCAATATGTCAAAAGGAATTCAAGCAAAAGAGCACTCTACTTCAGCACGGTTGTATTCATATAGAATCAAGGCCATATCCATGTCCAGAGTGTGGTAAACGCTTCAGACAACAATCACACTTGACTCAACACTTACGTATACATACTAATGAAAAACCATATGGCTGTGTTTACTGCGGGCGCAATTTTAGACAGAGAACCATACTTAATCAACATTTACGCATACACACTGGTGAAAAGCCATATAAGTGTCAGCAGTGTGGTAAAGACTTCAGGCAGAAAGCTATACTTGATCAGCATACAAGAACACATCAAGGTGATAGGCCATTTTGTTGTCCAATGCCAAATTGCCGACGGCGTTTTGCCACTGAGCCAGAAGTTAAAAAGCACATTGATAATCATATGAATCCACATGCTAGTAAAGCAAGAAGAAACTCAAGTAGTGATGTTAAGAGTACGGGAACAACAGCTATTGGGCCTGTACCAGTACCAAGGGGATTAACACCAACTGTTGTTAAACCAGAGCTCTATTTTCCACAATGCTATGCACCCGCTTTTAATCATCAACCACCAGTGACGTCATCACAATTTCCAGGACAGAGTAATGGTGTGTCGGTAGCGGGTGAATTTAAAACACCAACGGCATTACCACCACAGTGACTAACCGTCCATCCTGCCGCCTATTAGCAAGCAGGAATACAGTTAAAGTTTCAGCGTTGCTTTGGTACTATTGGTAGCAACAATGGACATCATTGCCAACCAATGCAGCAATATCACCCGTGACATAATAATTTTTTGTGCATTTAAGTTTGCATTTTTTTTGTAGGGCGTTTTTGGGGGTATCGGGGAAGATGTGGACGGGGCGTTCAATATTATGGGAATTGGTTGGTCGGCAGGATCAATGGGGAAGCGTGGAGCAAAATGGGAAGCACTTTTTATCGCGTCGATTCGATTCCGATGTGCAGCTGGTGGAGACTTTGGAAATGGTTTGATTCTTTGGATCCCAGGTCTGGATCCAATAGACAATGTCCAAGATGAACCTTTGAGGTTTTCCGTGAACAAGAATGTGATCTTGTACCAAAATTTACACACCTATACTGCGTAGAAGCATGGATTTGGAATTCATTGAGTCGGATCATTTTGAGGCTGAATATACGAATGCGAGCGATATACAAAAAAGTTTACATGATGATGTGGCTGTTGTCCTTAGCTTTCGAGATATTCATCGAAAACTGATCACTGCAATTGAATTTGGTCTTCACTTTCGCCTGCACATACGGTTCAATTTTCGATTGTCAAATATGGTCTCCATTTCGCTCCACCGTCCTCTATACTATGCTAAATGCATCGTCGGTTCTTACGCGATCCCATGGAAGATGTTCAGACAGATTGATAACGTACCCAGCGCCTCCGAAGGTCGATCATGGAACTAAGCGTCATTGCGCATGCGTCAGGCCGATTGACTATGGCAACTCTACCTTGTTCCCATAACCAAGAATAACTATATTATGCGTATATATAGAGAAAAATGGAGTTTTCGTCAAGAAAAGGACCAACCAAAGTTTTCTTTCCGCCTTCTTTCATGAGCTAATAACAGTTATCAACTTTGAGAGTCTTCTTGTTGGTGGAAAATTTTTGGCGGTAAAATTCTCAGAATATTTCTTAGTTCTAGACCGTAAGTATCCTCACGCATGCGCAGTAATGTCAATTTTAGTTTTTCAACCAGTGTTGGAGGCGCTGGGCTGATCATCTTTGCTTATTTTTACTTTACAGAGCTATAGATATATACAGTTGGTCCAAAAATTAGGCTGGAAGTTTCATTTTATTGGGGACACTCAGGAGCCATGAATTACGGTGAAATTCTTTCGTTTTTTTCCGAAATTGGAATTGACGTTGAAAAGCGGAGATTTCCAGAGGGTTATGATTGCAAATAAAATCCGCAGTTTCATACCTTGAAACGGTTGTGCATGTAAATGGTGGTGAAAACTACTTCCACTGGCCAACGGGGAATTTCAACTTCACAAAATGGCGTCTCACGCATGCGCATTTGCCATTTCGCTCCAATTACGTTAAACTCAATTCTCATAATCCAGCACTGATTAAACGGCAAATGTTGAACAGTTTTTGCCTTTAGTTTGAGTTAAATGTGAGGAAGATTGTCAACTGCGCATGCGCACAGGGTGACAGTGGGGCCTTCTTAATGAAATGAAACTTCAAAAGCCGAATCCCCCATTTTTGTCTCTCAGGCAAACATGAATGCAATTATCTCGAAAAGGAGTCTAAAAAAACATATACAGTTCTTCCCGTAAGTGACTAGTTAAGTAGAGAATTCGTTTTTCATGAAAATTGTTAAAGTTGTAATTTCCAGATGCATTCAACCAATTTTAATTATATTGAACGACCCTCGATACGGTGTTCTTCGTGATGTGGGTAAGGCGGGAGTTCAGTGAGATTCAAATTTCGCGGGTTTTCGAGGCGAGCGCCAAAAAGAGAATTTAGCGGGAAATTAACTGATCGCGTGCAATAGCCACCATCTTGAAAGATGAAATGGCGGGAAATGATGATTTTTAAATGTTTATATCCCAATTATGAAAAATTTTAGACTATTTTGAAAAATCGTACTCCATTTTTGAGTCAAAATTTCCCAAAAGAAAACCATTCGTACTTTTCCTTTCTTCATTTCGTAATTTCAATTCTAAATACAACATTGTAACATGGCGTTGAAAAAAAGCCCGCGAAATTCAAAATTCCGCTTCGTCTCTCCCCAAAAAGCACTATTTTTTAAAACATATGTACTTCAATTTGGTTTTCAGTTCTCTCTCAACCTTTTAACTTATCAACCAACCGCGCTTCCTTAATTTGTCTAGGCTATCATAATTCCTTGAAAGAAAAAAAAAGAAGTCAAGAAAACAAATGATTCCTCCCCGAAACCGCGTTTCTTTCCCTATATAAAAAATATATATATTATATATAAACTAACGGGTTGAAAATGTTCGATTTCGACCAGACTGAAACGATTGTGATACAATATTTAACTTGCCTATGTTTAAAAGAGCAAATTCGTGAAAAAAAAACTAACAAAAAATTGGGGGGAAAAATAAAGAAAAGAAGAAATTGAGTCAAGTTGAGTATGTGAAAAAATGAAAACTTGTGCAAGAAGATGCCGAAGAGGACGTCTGTACATAATGTAAAACGTGAATATAAAAATTTTAATCAATCTGAGAGTAAGAAGAGAGAGAAAAGAAATACAAAAAAAAGCGGGAAAATTCAAAGAGCGGCAATTTCAAAAAATTGCCTTTTGCAAAAATTGTATAAAAATGGGGGAAAAGTACCGACAAAAAAAAGGGGGAAAAATCAATTTAACGAATTGACGGACAATGTGCTAACCTAACCTTAAAACACAGAAAAAAAAAGTCACAGCATATTTGACGATACGATGTACGAAGGTATGATTCTTGTATACTATTAATAATATTAGACATGTATATTTATACAGCAATTCCAATCTATACGATATTTTGATTGGTTTTAAATCGGATTGGTGCTGATAGGTAAGGCGAAAAAAAAGAAAAAAAAATGAAAAATGAGATGGAGGGAACGTGGACGAAGGCTGAGAATTGTAGTTTTAGACACTTAAGTTTAATAGTTAATAACTAAATTGTAGATGGCGTGGCTCAACTCGAGGACCGTTGCTGTCCGCTCATCAGATTATATATATTATATATATATATATATTATCATTCGTACATTTCGTGGCAATACTTAAAATGGTGGATGTAAGCGGATATGGAGTATTTGAGGGATTGTGAAAATTTTAGAGCATAGTCTTTTAAATTTCTATATTAAGCCGTGTGATCTCTCTAATTATTGTAAAAATTACATTATTGATCTATCTAGTAGCAGAGATGAGTACGTTGGAAATTAATGATGTATTAGGTCGTTCTATGTAGTCTTATTGGTTAGGAAAATGGAGATTTTTTAGTTTGGAGGGAATGCGCGGGGAAAAAATTGGATGGGAGGGGAAAAGCGCGGGCTTTTTTTTGGATGTGCTGGGGGCTGTCTCTAATTTGCACGATTTCCAATGTCTTGGGAATCTTTTTGCAATTTTGCTAATCGAGTGAATTTCAAAAATTCTTAATTGTTCCGCAAGTTCTTAATTTGAGCTTTCCCGTTTTAACTCTCAAAATTTCGGAAATTCAAGGTTGTCAAAATCAAAAAAGAAAAATTTCCAAATTTGGAAAAGAACTAAAGTTTGAAAATCGTTGAAATTTTGGGCATTGCTAAAATACGGGATTGGAAAATTTCAGAATTTTCAAAATTTTGGAATCTTCAATTTGCAAAATTCCGAAATGTTCAAAGTTTGAATAATTTCAAAAATTTGAAAACATTAAAAAATTCTACAGTTTTAAAGTTTTCCAAAATTCCCCAAAATTTTTAAAATTTGCAATAATTTCCAAGTTTTTTGATTGGAAAAAAAAAACAGAATCGCCCCCCCCCCCCCTCCCCTCAGCCACCCAATTTTATTCCTCCCGCATTAATGCGGCCATATTCGTTGTGGCCTGTTCGTAGTGCCTCGGAATTGCTGCTCGCGGCAGTGATTTGATCATATTTTAGGAATGGTAATTATTATTAAAAAAAACGAAAAAAAATAAAAATAAAAAAAACTGCAATTATCGGTACTCTCGTAAGATAAACTAACAGTGAAACAAAAAGTACTAGAAAATGTGAAAATAACGTGAGCCAAATCTCACACTAAACAAAATTTCCTTCATTAAATTATTTTTATCGTTCTATATATATAAAAACAAATATATATATATATATATTATCATTATTAATTATGATTATTATTATATTATTATTCATTATTATTATCATTATTATTATGATCATATTATATATTCCAATTGGCAAAATTGCCACTTGGAAAAAAAAAGTACTAAATTTGTTCAATTCGAGTTTTTTCGAAGAAAATGAGATAAGATATAAAAAAAAATTTAATAAAGAATTTTTTTTGTTTTCATTTGGCTTTATCCTTATGTCAAATTTTTTTTACTATTTTTTAAAAATTTATTTATTCTGAAATTAAATCTAGATTTGAAATTGAACTTTCCCGCCTTTTTTCAAATTTTGAAAAATGAGCTCGAATATTAAAAAAACACAAAAAAAAAATAAATACGTAAAAATGGGGACAAATTTTTGGAAGAGAAATAAAAATGGTAAAATAAATGATAAACAATTCAACAAATTTTTAATATTAAAAATTAATGGAGTCGGGTAATTATATGACAAGTGTTTTTGGATGTGAAACTTTTGGGTCAATTTTTTTTTCATTTTTTTTTTTTTTTTTTTAGACGAGAGTAATTAACCGGTAATGAGTATACGTAACATTCGCAATTGTTGGAAAATGCTGAAAAGTATTTTTCGTGAACTGATAAAAAAAATAATGGGCCTTTCCTTTTTTCATGATTCAATTATCCGCCGATGCTGTAATTATTGTATTGATCAATAATTGATACGATTGATTGAACAAACACAAACACAAAATACCATAGCTGTAATAGAACTGAGAATTTTCTTGTTGTTGTTACGTTATTAATTATTTTTCAGCCGCACAGGGGAAAAAAATTTGGGAGTCGAGGAAAATTTTTTGAACTGTTGGTTGAGAAAATGAATTTTTTAAGGGGGCTTGGGGGGGATTTTGTAATTTTTCGAAGTGCGAAGGATTTGTCTGAGATATGAGGAAATTTCAAGATTGGATTTTTTTTTATTTTTTCAAAATCTTCGGATGTTTTTTGAAAAAAAAATTGGTTTCGAATTTTATCTTCAATTTTAGATCTTCGGATTTTATTATATGTTAGACATTTTAGACCATTTTTTTTAAATTGCAATTTTTTCAACAATTTTCACACTTCAGAATTTTTAATTTCTTTTAAATTTTAAAAATTTTCGGAATTTTTAAAATTTTAGAATTTGTTTAAAATTTCCGAAATTTTTAAAATTTTAGAAATTGTTTAAAATTTACGAAATTTTCAAAATTTTAGAAATTGTTTAAAATTTCCGAAATTTTCAAAATTTCAGAAATTGCTTAACATTTTCAAAATTGTCAAAAATTTACAAAATTTCCAAAATTGTTTAAAATTCTAAGCCGCTCTACAAAATTCATTCAAATCCGTCCCACTTTTTGCGACCATTTTCCAATTGATTTTTCGCTTAAAACTGTCACCGAAAAAATCAACAATTATTTACCTTCAGTCACAACATTTTTCTTCCCTGTGAACCTCAAAGAAAACATAGTATTTTATCCCGCGAATTTGCGAGTCACTGCGTACAGATGCTGCAAGCCACGTTGAACATTTTTACATACCCATATGTATACATGAATTGATATATTAAATATAAATAGATGATATATATTTCACTCGAAATGCAATAATGCCATTTACCTTTTTCGTTTTTTTTTGTAAATCGAGTTTATAATAGGTACAAATAACACATATATATGTGAATTTTTCAATGCTAATTACCATTTTTTTTATTTACGTCTTGTGATTAGTTAATTTATAATAATTGATCAAAATTGGCAAAATTTGGAATTTTCAAAATTGAAGAAAAAATTGTTAAAGAAAAATAATTTAAATATCACATATATATGTGACTTTTTATATGTTAATTACCTTCTTCCGTTGACGTCTTGTCGTGATTAGTCGACTAGTAAATATTGGCCGATTTTATCCGAGTTTTCCGATTTTTCATGTCTTAATTTTATGTTTAGTTATTGTCACTGTTTATCTTAGAACATCAGGGATTTTTATAAGTGCAATGGGGAATGTTATTCTGATTATGAGATGCACAATACAGACTTTTTATTTAATAAATTAGTTTTATTATTATTTTACAGGCTGACTAGTGGACGTATGTTCAAAAAACAGCCGAAGCGCATATGTAGTCCATATGATAACATTTTTATTCCTAAAATATAAATTCGTGCTGATTTTACCATGTGAATTGCCATAGCTACTGTTATAGACAATGCAATTATTTAAACTGGAATCTGGCGAAAACAGTGCGAGTTACGGGAAAATCGTTCAAATAAAAGTTGTTCCTCATCGAAAAATACAGACATTAGGTCATATAGACTTTTTCTCCAACTTCGATAGTTTGGGAGCTAACGCGGTTGGAGGCCAAATCTCTTGTGAGCAGCTCCTAAACTCCGAGACGCTCCGAATGGTCTACCAAGGAAACGGTTAGAGGTAGAACAAAATGACTTTAGAATTATATGTTCAGCATAAAAAAATGTATTGGTCACGTAATACTTCGCTCCTCCAATTTGAGTAGTTTCCAAAAAATGCACGTTTCATGAGATATGTCGATGCAAATTTGCCACTCATGCGACGTTTCTCTGTTTCACTGTGTGAGTAAGTACTATATAACTAAAACCATTTGCTACTAGCTTAGGAATCTTAAATTTTCAAAACTTTTTTTATATTTTCAATCATTTGCAAAGGATTCATTTTGTTAGGTACGCAGCGTTGGCGCGCCTTTGAACTACGCTAGCCCAAAAACTTTGAGAGTTAGGTGAAAAAGTTAGACGACCTACTCTATGTATTTTTATAGGAGCACTATTTTACGTTGTAATTTTTTTATATCTCTAACAGTTGTCTGTGAAATTAGGATGGAATACCGAACAACATGGTAATTTACTTCTCCATGTGCCATAAAAACGTGAATTCCGGACAGACCATTGAAAATCAGAGAAAATGTCATATACCTTAAAAGATTGTATTTTTCATGCTGAACATTTAATCCTTCGCCGATTTTCTTGTATCTCACGCCGTTTTATCAGCAGACGTGTAGAAAGGTCCGCGCGCTACTTGCGTCAGCCCCTCACCTTTCATTCGCGCTAACTCCCAAACTATTAGAGTTAGGAAAATAAGTTATATAACCTAATCGGTATATTTTCACATTGGTTCCAACTTTTGTTTGAAACTTTTCGTCCTATCTTCAACGGTTGTTACAAAATTTTGCTTTAAACAATTAACGGATTGCTAAAGTGTAGTGGACATATGGAACAAAATGGAACCCATATAGGAAGGGTACAGAATTGGTATACTTAATTGTAGATTTTTTTAGAGAATTTCGGAAAACTAATTGACTGCTCCAAAAATTCAAAAGAACGAAAAAATATGGGGCCCTTTAATTTTCGAAGTTTCGGACTTTGCGGATAATTTTCAGGTTTTTATATTTTTCCGAAGGTTTCAAATTTGTTGGAAAACAAAATAAACTTTTCCATATGTGACATTGAGACCAAATAAGTGCTCCCCGATATCTTTTTATTTCAAAATTTTGAATTTTCTTTTTTTTTAATTTTTAATAAAATATTTAATTGCAGAATTTTCCAGAATTTGCGATTTGCAAAATTTTTGGATTCAGTAAATTTCCCAAAAAATCTTTGGACTTTGAGCATAAAATTTTCTACATTTTCCAAATTTTTTATTACGAAAATTTACGATTAACTCTTGTCAATAAGTCAGTTTGTAAAATTTGCAAATAGTACTTTTAATTGCGGTAAATATGGCCTATATATGTTTAACATAGAATCTATAGATGAAAATGAAGAAAAAAACAACAAATTGTAGATAAAACATTCTCTATATAGTTTACTACCAACATTACTATTATCGTACTATGTGTTTTTTTGCAATTACTATTATATTACTATTAAGTTTTGGAGAGATTTTGCTTTTGAGTGAGAGAAAGAGCGCAATGTGCATTGGTTCGTTTTATACTCAAATTTTTTTTTTCTCATTTTTTCATTACTATTATACTATATTATATTCTATTACTATAATTGAAAAAAAAACATTATTTTGTATTTTTGACGAAAGAAAATTATTGTAGATGAGTTCATTTGTTCATCTTCCCTCACTGCATTTATTAAATAATTGAAGTTAGATGGTTTATTATTATTATTATTATTATTATTATTATTACTATTATTATTGATGTTTTTTACCAGTTTTTTCGCCAATGATGGTTATCATCGTGATTACTAGGTGGGGATTTTTATTTAATTTTGTGTTGGTTTTATGAAAATGTCTAAAATTTTTGGAATTCTTGACATTCTTCATATTTTATGATTTTTTTTAACTATATAATTTTTTTTCAAAATTTTCAAGATATTCAAATTGGAGATTTTTTTTTTCATTCATTAAATTTTCGAAATGATCGAACTCTCATCAATTTTCGAGCTTTTTCTAATTTTCAAAACTCTTAAAATTTTTTAAAATTTTCCGATATTTTGAAGACTTTTTCAGAACTTTGAAATGTTAATAAAAAAGTTTTAATCATTGAAAGTTCCTAAATTTTTCATACTTTCGAATTTTCAAAGTATTTAATTTTTTTTTTTAAATACCAAATTATTCAAATTTTTGAAAAATTTAGGAAATGTAAAAACTCGGAATCGATTATTATTTCAATTTTTTACAGACCTTCGAAAATGGAAAATAGAATTTTGGAAAAATTCTAAATTTTATTGTAAATTCGTAATGGTCTTTTCTCAAATTTTCAAATTTTGTCTTCAAAATTCTGAGAATTAAAAAAATGCAATTTGTAAAAAATCGAAATTTGTGAAGCTCACGAAAAAAAACAATTGAAGGATGACAGAAGCTTTCAAATTTTAGGATTTGTAAATTTTGCACATCGTAATTGATACTTGGCAGTCGCTTTATTTTTTCCCCTGATTTTCCCTCATTTATTTAACGATCAATATAAATTTAACGATAGTGTAAAAGGAACGTAAATGGCCCCCATTCATTAATATGTGTTGCACCTGTGGCGCGCCTCATTCATTCAATTTAATATTTTTCATGAATTGGAGCTCAATTGGGGAGCACATGATCATAAAATTGAAGAAACATTTTTCGTAAATTCTGGCACTTTTGAAAATATCAAAATTCTTGAAATTTGTCATCCTCAATTTTCAAAATACACTTCTGTGCAAAAAAATTTGGGAATGAAAAAAAATTTCGAATTTTTTTCTAATTCCTGCAATTAAAAAAAAATTGAAAGTTCTGGAACTCCAAAATTTTTCCCCATTTTCCCGATTTATTGCATTTTAGAAATTTTGGAATTTTTAAACTTTTTATTTTAAAAATTCTATTGCAATTTGTAGAAATTTTTGAATCTTTTTTAAACAATCAGAAATTTGCGTTTTTTTTTACATATTGATTTCTCTTTATTTTTGGAATTTGAAATTTTACATTCGGTAAAGATTGGCATTGACAAAAAATGTCATTACTAGAAATTTGAAAAATTAATTTCTAAAAATTTATTATTAAAAAAATTGATAGTTTTTTAATTCTCAGAATTTTCAAATTTTTTCCATTCAATTTTCAGAATTTTCGAAATTTTTTAAAATTTTTGTAATCTTTCAAATTTTGCAAATGGTCCTTCAAATTTTCAGGATTTTTTTTTTCTTCTAAACATTTTTTTATTCATTTAGAATTTTGAAAAATTTCGTCCAAGTTTTCATATTTTTCCCAATTCCGACAAATTTTCACGTTCTCAATTTTTCTAATTTTTCCATCTTGAATTTTTTCCATGTTTTCAAAAATATTTGCCCAATCATTTACGACTCATTATGATGTCTGAGCAGTTCCTAATTTTTTCCCAGTGCATTGTGTTAACGAAAATGAGTTGAGCCCCAGTTGTTCGTGGTTCAGTTGCTCCCCAGGGCACCGCCAAGAGTTGTTGAGAGTTGTGTACCCTCCATGTACAAATCCAGTCAGACCGGTTATACTGGGCAGCGATATATGTATGTTAGATTTTCGCGTGATCGCACTTTCGGTTTCTCAACCAACACACACATGCCCCAACACATTCTGCATCATACGTCCAGTCCACCTGGGTTGCAGAAAACAAAAATGCAAACGTTGGTCAATTTTTCGAATTTTCAAAACACCAAAATTTTTACAATATTTGAAAGTGGTTGCATTGTTCCAATTTTTGTGAAGGCTGCATTTTTGGCCAAGTATTCTATTCTGCAATGACAGTCACTCGATCATCCCGCTAAAGTTCCTGCAATTCCCTGATTTATGCCAACGCTTTCCCTAAAATTGAAAATCATTTGACCAAGGAGTACTAGCAACCAAATATTGGTTGACAATTTCACTGATATGAATAGCGCGACAATAGTAATGATCTTTCAACATTTTCAATTTGCCAATGAGTCCATAATTACAGTTGAACATTATTCATTACTCGTCCAATGGCCAACATTCATCCACAAATTTTCCATTCAACTATCCATGGACAATTGTCCTTGGAAAATGTTTCGTTGCCAAAAGAGTGGATAGTGAGGTAGGAAATACTTGCGTTAGGCGAGCAATGGCTGACATTCATCGCCAATATTTTCATTAAATTATTGATGAAAAATTGTCATTGAACATGTGTCACTGCACTGACAGGATTTCTCTAGGCAGCTTCAACGCACGAAAAGATGAACCCATTGCCTTCATATGGCAACACAAACATGAATTGATCGACTCCAAAGAAAGCTCGCGATATGCATTTGCGCCTGAAGGGCTACTTGCAATAAATAATGAAAATTAATGCCATTGTCATCGTCCGATGCCGCGAGAATGAGAAATTAATTTGATTCCATTATCCAGTCCAAAAGTCGTTGGAGTTTCATTTTTTCATTAGCCACTAGTGTGATGATGAAAAAATAATCGCTTTTCATTACGAACTGTGGAAACATTATTTTTTTCAGCAACCGTCGGTGAACATAATTTATTGCATTTTTAGGACATTTTGATAAATTTTCAAGTTGTGTAAATTTGTTTTTTTAGAATCCTCCATTTTTTTGCGATTGTTAAAGATCTCACCCTCTACATTTCTACAAATCCGAAATTTTCAATTTTTTTAAATTCGGCAAGTTGGAAGTTTTGACACTTTTGAGGCTCCCAAAAATTTTCCGAATTGCGAGTATCTGAATTTTGTCCAGTTTTTAGATTTTAGACAATTTTAAAAATTGCCGTGATTCTGGAATTTGTTGACGATTGTTCTTTTTTTTTAATTTTCAACATTGTTCAAACGTTTTGGAATCGTTAATATTTTGTGGAATATTCAAAAAAAATTGAACACTGTAAAATTTTCAAAATGTCCCAAGTATTTGAAATTTCGGAAGTTTTTCCACAGTTCCCAATTTTCTTAAAAAAATTCCCAGATGTTCAAAACCTTCGTAACTTTTTCCAATTTCTATACCTTTTCAAAATTTCCTATTTTTTCCCAAATTTCTAACGTTTCAAAAGGGCTCGTCGTTCTTTAAATGTTTTTCAGAATTTACAAAATTTTCAAATTTAGGAAATTTTTAGAATAGTAAAAAAATCTAAAAATTTCGTAAATTTTGCGAAAAAAAGTTTCCAAAAATGGTATAATTTTTTTAATTAAAAAAAAAAAACACATTAATTGTCGGCAATTTTCTGAAATTGAAAAAAAATGCCAAAAAAAATTTGCAAATTTTCGAAAATAAAAATTCGAGAAATTTAGGAAAAATTGTAGGAAATTGTTTTCGGACATTCTACAATTTTTAGCGATTCCGGTTTTCGTAGCATCTGCTGAAGTTGCGAGAGAGGAAATTAAAAATAGAGCATGCAAAATAAAAATGTGTAAACCATAATTTGACAGTTATTCATGTACCAGTGAGCATGGGGAATGTGGTTTTAGCGGTTGAGACTCTCCATCTTTATCTTCTTCAGTAAATAGCCTCAGTGATTTAGTCCAATTGGCAAGGTGAATAAATACCGCACGGGCTGGAGTAAATTTTTTTTTGTGAAAATGCCGGAAATGAAAGTGCAGGAGCGAGGGACTTTTCTGCAATCTCAATCGGCGAATTATTCCTGCCAATCTATAATTTTTATACACTTTTTTACAAGTTTGGAAAGTGCCACCAACAATTCCGAAAATTCACAAATTTTAATGTTCCAACAAAAACATTGAAAATCTCTGGAAATTTTCAAAATTGAGGGAGTAATTCGAATTGCAAATTTGACACGGAACAATCGAAGTTTTGGCGGAAAAAATTAAATTTTGAAAACTTTGACACTTTTCAAAATTTTTGGAGAATTTTCGAACTTTGGTCAATTCTGAAAAACATTTAAAAAAGACGAGCATTTTTGAAACATTAGAAATTTTGGAAAAAAATAGGAATTTTGAAATGTTATAGAAATTGGAAAAAGTTACGAAGGTTTTGAACATCTTTGAATTTTTTTAAGAAAATTGGAAACTGTGAAAATTTCTCGAAATTTCAAATACTTTGGACATTTTGAAAATTTTACAGTGTTCAAATTTTTTTGAATATTCCACAAAATATTAACGATTCCAAAAAATGTTTGAACAATGTTGAAAATTTAAAAAAAAGAACAATCGTCAACAAATTCCAGAATCACGGCAATTTTTAAAACTCTCTAAAATCTAAAAACTGGACAAAATTCAGATACTCGCAATTCGGAAAATTTTTGGGAGCCTCAAAAGTGTCAAAACTTCCAACTTGCCGAATTTAAAAAATTTGAAAATTTCGGATTTGTAGAAATGTAGAGGGTGAGATCTTTAACAATCGCAAAAAAATGGAGGATTCTAAAAAACAAATTTACACAACTTGAAAATTTATTAAAATGTCCTAAAAATGCAATAAATTATGTTCACCGACGGTTGCTGAAAAAAATAATGTTTCCACAGTTTGTAATGAAAAGCGATTATTTTTTCATCATCACACTAGTGGCTAATGAAAAAATGAAACTCCAACGACTTTTGGACTGGATAATGGAATCAAATTAATTTCTCATTCTCGCGGCATCGGACGATGACAATGGCATTAATTTTCATTATTTATTGCAAATAGCCCTTCAGGCGCAAATGCATATCGCGAGCTTTCTTTGGAGTCGATCAATTCATGTTTGTGTTGCCATATGAAGGCAATGGGTTCATCTTTTCGTGCGTTGAAGCTGCCTAGAGAAATCCTGTCAGCGCAGTGACACATGTTCAATGACAATTTTTCATCAATAATTTAATGAAAATATTGGCGATGAATGTCAGCCATTGCTCGCCTAACGCAAGTATTTCCTACCTCACTATCCACTCTTTTGGCAACGAAACATTTTCCAAGGACAATTGTCCATGGATAGTTGAATGGAAAATTTGTGGATGAATGTTGGCCATTGGACGAGTAATGAACAATGTTCAACTGTAATTATGGACTCATTGGCAAATTGAAAATGTTGAAAGATCATTACTATTGTCGCGCTATTCATATCAGTGAAATTGTCAACCAATATTTGGTTGCTAGTACTCCTTGGTCAAATGATTTTCAATTTTAGGGAAAGCGTTGGCATAAATCAGGGAATTGCAGGAAATTTAGCGGGATGATCGAGTGACTGTCATTGCAGAATAGAATACTTGGTCAAAAATGCAGTCTTCACAAAAATTGGAACAATTCAACCACTTGTCAATTCTTCAAAATTCTTATTTTTATTTTTTTCAATATCATGACAATTCCGAAAATTTGGAAATTAAAAAATTGAGAATATTGTGAAATTCGAAAAAAATTTTATTGCAGTTTCGATTATCAGATTGCAGAGAAGTTTTCGTAATTGAATTAATTTTATTAAGTTTGCCGATCACGCGTTTAACACTTCCAGGATCTTTCGCAGAATACTGAGAGTTAAAAAAGGAGAGCCGAGATTGCTGGAGGTCCCGTGAAAGCCCACCTGTTTCTCAATTTTTTTCCCCTCGTTTTTGGACCAACGCGGGATTTAAAAAAAATACTAATTTCATAAATTTCCGGCTTTTGAAAATGTACAAAAGACAAACAAGAAATTTCTAATATTCAGAAATTTTGAAAAGTTGCAAAAATGTTAATATCAAAATAATAGAAAGAAGATCATTTCGAAGAAATTTGAATGTGCAATTTTATGAAAAAAACAAACGGATTTAGGAATTGTTAGCAATTTTTTGAAGATGCCGCGAAATTCAGAACCCTCGAAGATTCAGAGAACCCCTAAAGTTCGGAAATTCAGATAATTCGAAATTGCCGAAAATTCAGTAGAATTTGGAAATTCCAAAATACTAAAAATCCAGAAGTCTCTGATATTCCAAAATCAGCAATTTTTAAAATGCAAATAATTCAAAAACTTCAAAAATATTTCATTAACTCAAAAATTACAAAAAATAAAAAAATTTAGGCAAATTAGAAATTTCCAAAAATTTAGGGAATTCCAAAATTTCAGAAAACTGAAAAGAATTTAGAAATTTCCAATAACGAAAACTTCAGAAATTTCAAAAATTCCAAAACATCAAAAATGTCGCAAAATGCAAAACATCAAAAACTTCAAATTTTCAGAAAATTCCAAAAAATTTCAAAAAATTCCAAAAATTCAGAAATTTCAAAAAATTCATAAAATCAAAAACTCAAAAATTCCGACCATTCAAAAAATGTCAAAAATCTTGAGCATCTCAAGTTTCAAAAAAAAGAACCGCGATTTCTTGGGGTCCCGCGAAAGCCCACGCCGGGCCAGTCTCTCAATTTTTTTTTAGTTAAGAGGACGCAGGGGGGGTGGGGGAGTCGAGACGGGACTCGCGGTTGATGGCGGCAAAGTGGGAGGGCGAAGAGGAAAGGGGGGTGGGGGGGGGGTACAGGCGGCGAGAAAGGGGGAGGTCGAGACGGGACTCGCGGTTGATGATGGCAAAAATGGGCGCGGGGGGTGGAGGGGGAGGAGGAGGGGGGAGGACGCCCTTGATTCAGGCTTTTGCGGCCGGCGGGGGAGTGGGTCCGTATGGCCTTGAGCCGGCATGTCTCGGTTTCAGCAGAGTCTCTCAATTCTTCATCAGCTGCAGAAAAACGTACAAAAAACATTTCGGGAATCAGCCGACGCGAGCAAACCGCAAAAAAAATTGAATTATTATTTTTTTCTCATTAATTTTCAAACTTTACCGATTTTTTTTTTGCAATTACCAAAACTTGTCCCGATGACTTGACGTTCCTTCCAAAATTTCAAATTTGTGGACTTTTTGAAAATTTGAAAATTTGCAGATTTTAAGAAGTTGGTATTTTTTGAAATTTTGAATTTTTTCTGGACTTTTGGGATGCAAAGAAGGAAGTTTATGAAAATTTTGGAATATTATTCAAAACTCTTCGGAGGAACCTTTAACAAATTTTGAGTCATGTCAAATATTTGAATTTTTGAAATTTATTTTTTTTCTACTTTTCAATGTTTTTGATTGTTTTGGAAATTTTATAATTTTCTTGCGAATTTATGTCAAAGTCTCCACCGCTTCATATACCGCAAAAAAACAGATAAAAATATTATATACCGTGTAAACCGTATGGTGAAAAAATCTGGATTGTCAATTCCAAAATCCTCCAAAATTTGACAAAAATTTTTTTTCTAGTTTTTTCTAAATTTTTTAAGTTCCCCAAATTGTCAGAATGAGCAACAACATCCTTGACGCTGTATGCCGCATTGAGCTTCACCGGGGCATTTCAAATATCGCGCTTTTGAAATCAGCCTTTTCCCGCCAAAATTCAAAGATCGCGAAGTTCGAGCGGAATTTCGATAATTTCAATCTGCCCATAAATCGCTAATAAAAGTCAGGTGGTTGAGAACCGATTTGCCTTCTCCAGTCTGTATGCAGTTCGCGAGAGGCAGCCAAAGAGGGGAAAGAAAAAAAAAATTGTAAAACGAATCTCCAAGACGCCGAGAGTCGGGTTATAAACCAGGCCCCCCATTCGCGTATGTGCTATATACAGGGTGATTCAAAATAACCATTATGTACTGTTAATTATAGATAAAAATTTGGAAAGCAAAGAGAACAAATGTTAACGGCACTTCCTAACTTCAGTCAATCTCGATTTATTCACGCTAAGTTATGCAATTGGAAGAAACAATTTGTTTCATTTGGTTAAGTGTGTAGGTAAAGGGGCATCCACATGCGTGACGACGCGCGCGTTTGTTCCCGCCATTTTTTCGCAGATTGTCAACTCTGGTTCATAACAATTTATTCGTAATTAGTTAACTAATAGGACTGAATGAGAAACTAAACAAATTGGTTAGATGAACAATCGAATTCCGCGAGATTCCTCCATAAAGGGGCATACGCACTATAGCGACGCGTACACTTGTTCCCGCCATTTTTTTGAGAGACGCTCAACTTTGATCCATTACCACTTATTTATCATTCATAAACTAATTAAGAAGAAGAAATAATTTGAAAAATTAATGAAACAAATAATTTCGGCAAATTTCTCGCTAAAGGGGGGCACACATTGCGGCGACACGAAGTTTGTTCCCGCCATTTTTTTAAAAGACACTGAACTTTGGTTTATTATTACCCACACATTATTGATGAACTAATTGAACCGACGAAACAATCAAAAAAATTGATGGAAGGAGCAATGCACTTTCGTGAAATTTCGCGCTAAAGGAGCGTCCTCATGGTAGCGACACGTAGATTTCTTCCCGCCATTATTTTAACAGATGCTCAAATTTGTAGCCATGGTTCATTACAATTTATTTCTAATCAAGAAGATGATTGAATTAACGGAATAACCAACACCACTGGTGAACCGAACAATGCAACTTGGTGTCTCGCTAAAGGAGTGCACGCAATGTGCGACGCGCAGGCGCAGTTTCACCGTTTGTTTTCACCTGTTCCCAAATCCGATCTTTTCTGATTTATTAACAATTTTCTCATCGGATTAAACCCATAATCAGTGATAAAATTGGTGAATGTAACAATCTAATTCGAGTAAATGTCTTATAAACATTGTAAAGGTGCGTACACACTGTGGCGACGCGCCCGCTGGTTCCCGCCATTTTTCTCCCTCGACTCCAACGACTAGCGTACACGGCAAAACGCCGCAAAATGCGTTGGATAAAATGGAATATAAAAGGAAATGAATAAGGAAAAAAGAGAAAATTGTGGTGGGGGTGGAAGGGAGGGGGAGTTGAGAGAAATAAAAGAATCTGCGGAAGTTCCTTCCACTTGGCCTACTACTCCAGTGACTGGGTTCAAGGCGGTCGAGGGTAGGACGCTTTTCTTTTTAGGTGCCCAAGTATACTTCCTGCTTGCGAACTTTGTTTTTCTTCAGTTGTCACGAAGAAGGGAGGGGGGGCGGTTGGTTGAGGGCGAGGGAGGGTAACTTGTGATTTTATCGAACTTTTTTAGTAGCATGGACTTTTTTCAAAATATCAGTTTTTGAAATTTGGAAATAGTTGAAAAATTTTGGAATTTTGAAATTTTTTTGAAAAATTTCGGAATTTTGAAAATTTTTCATATTTTTCAAACACCCTTAATATTCGAAATTTAATATTTCAATAATAACAATATTTGAAAAATGCAGAATTTCTGAATGTTCAAATTTTCCAAATTACAAAAATCTCAAAAATTTCCAAAATTTCGAGCATTTCCAAAATTCCAAAATTTTGATGAAAACGTGAAGGAAAAAAAATCAAATAAATCCATGAATGCCCAAATTTCGAATTATTCAAAAATTAAAAAAAAAAACAAAAAATCCCAGAATTGGCTTAAATCGATGGACCACTTCGCGACTAAGATTTCCACAGCGTCAAAGACTGCAGATTTCCAAAAATCCGAATTACAAAATTCGAAAAAAAAACAAAAACTCAAAATTTCCAAAAATATGAAAAAGTTCAAAAAGCGTCAAAAATTGAAAAAGAAAAAAATATTGAAAACGTCCCCATCTCAACTCGCGTCTTAAATCGTCCGCACGAGATGCATCTCACGCCCAGACGAATGTATCTACGCCAATCTTTAGTGCCCGTCGACCTTCGAATCGGAGTCTGACCGTTTTTGCGTCCCATAGCTCGTTTCGTTTCAATAAAAGAAAAAAAAGCTCGTTTCGTACCGCATACCCGGACCCCTCGGTCTTTTCGTTGGACAAGTGGTGAAGGAACGTGCGAGGCAGAACGAGCAAAAGGAATAACTATTGAAAGATATATTCCTTCTGCATAAATGAGCGAAAAGCAGCCACTTCAAAATTCCCGCTGAAAAAAAAATCTTTTTAGTGGGCGAATGAGTGATCCCCAACTCTCTATCGAAAAGTCCCATATCTCGTTAACAAATGGTTTGAACGAAAAATGTTATTCATCATTTTTTGTAGACAATTTGATTCTGAACAAGAAATGTGATTTATGATTTTTCTCTAAATCAGCTCATTCTCGAGATATGTTCAAAATTTGTATTTTTGAGAGTGTGATGACGTCATATTTCGTCAGGAAAATTCCTAAATATATTTTTTTGTGCCAAAAACTAATGGACAATCAATTGATGGGGCATTGTCCACTTTTGCGAATTCGCGTCTCCTTTCTTTTTGTAATTACTTAACGTGGACCAGTTTGCGGTGAGAAATCGTGCCAAGTAAAATTTCCATAAAACATTTCTAGTGCAATTTTCCGGATTTTTGAGCATTCCACAATTTTCGAAACTTACGGAATCAACGTTTTTAGGATTTTTGAAATTTGCAAAACTGCCGATCCTTGTTTCCTTTTTTAGTTTTTTTTTTCTTTGCAAATCTTTTTGAGGTCTGAATTTTTGGTGAAATTTGAGAAATCCTCAATTTTTGCAATTCGATTCGTGGAAATTCTCTGTTTTCATCTGAGTTTTCCGAATTTTTGGAGAATAAATTCCCAAAATTTTCTGCCTTCAAATTTTTGAAATCTCCAAGTTCAGAATTTTTTTTCTCAAAATTCGAGAATTTTCAAATTTAATATTATGTTAGAAAATAAATAAACGGGATGTGGGTCTGACCCTCTGCGGGCCGAACCTATAACATCCTGATATTTGTGTGTGTCTGTGTTATAGCGTGATATCACATCGTTGAGCATCTCGAATTAATTAAGCTCTTAATTATGCGTGTTACGGAAAAAATCATACAATACAAAATGTTTGTTTTTACATGAGGAACAACTTTCATTCAGAACTTTTCCCTATAACTCTTACCGTTCATGTAATAGAGCGTTATAAACAATTAAAATCGTGGTTTTTGTCAATTACTAAAAAACTACCTGGCCGACTAAAAAAAAAAAAAAATTAAAATCGGTCCAGCCGTTTACGAGAAACCGTTCGCCAAAGATTTGCTCACATACGTACACACACACACACACACGAACATCTCATTGGAAACGTGTCAGAATGATGCCAAACTCCGAGAAAAGTTAAAATTTCATGTCTACGACATTCTTGATTTTCGCGGTGATTACAATAACTCCCCTCTCGGGAAGTTAAAAAAATCCGTTGCCCAATTTTTTGTCAGTTCACAATGAATAAACTATTTCGCGCATAAAAAATCCATAGAATTTCCATAAGATCCCCAGAGGATTTCCCACCTGAATTCTTATGGGATATCCCATAAGATTCCTACAGAATGACGATGAGTTGAGGCTTTTCCCAAAGCTTTTTTTTCCTGGCAGTTTCGAGCGTGAAGAACCTCCATAGGATTCCCATAAGATCCCCACAGAATTTCTTACAGAATGCCCATGGGATATCCTATAAGGCTCCTACAGAAATCCCATGACGAATTGGGACCTTTCCCATAGGATTTTTGGCCTGGCGGTTCCCCACAAAAATCTTATCACATTCCTATGGGACGTCCCATAGAAAATTCTATAGGAATCCCATAGAAAAAGATGAAAAACAATTGTAGGAGTATAAGAAATTATGAAAATTGAATGATCTCACTTTGATTCTTTTCTTATCAAGTACATGAACACATCTTATAGGATTCCTATGGGATTTCCCATAGAATGCCTTATGGGATTCTTATGGGGAAAAACTTCAAAATTCGTCAGAGTCAAGTCCTGCAAAAAAGGTTCTACTTCCCAATAGCATCTCTATGGAAATCTTATGGGACCCCATAGATTCCCCCATGGGATATCCTACGCGAGTCTTATCATATCTCTATATCATATAGGAAAACCATCAAAATTTGGTATTTTCAATACTCTAAAAAGATCCCCATAGAATTTCTATGGGAATCCCATGGGGGCTTCACAATTTTTTCTATAGCATGTTGTGTAGAATTTTCGTGACCTCCTTATGGAGAAACTGTAAAGAATCAACAGATTTATATCCAATGACAAAACTCCCCATAGAAGTTTCATGGGAATCCTATGGGACCCCATAATGTTTTCCATGAGAGGTCCTCTAGAATTCATACGATCTCTCTATAGCAAACTAAGAGTTTGACATATTTGAATTCGATA
The DNA here is from genome assembly GCA_026005395.1 of Asobara japonica. Classification (NCBI taxonomy): domain Eukaryota; kingdom Metazoa; phylum Arthropoda; class Insecta; order Hymenoptera; family Braconidae; genus Asobara; species Asobara japonica. The sequence goes on from BQMI01000519.1 coordinate 1,546,148, forward strand.
GGAAAGGCCCCCATGGCCCTTCTATGGAAATCCTATGGGGCCCCATAATTTTTTCCATAATGTTCTACAGAATTCTCATGATATGAAATTCGAGATATGTAGATCCTACAGGAAACATCCCAATTCCCGATAATATTTCTGCATAGGAATTCTATGGGGTTTTTTCATACGTGACCCATATAGCCATAAAATACAATAGTGCAATAGTGATCACCAATATACCGTAATATCCAAATAGAACATATTGAAAAATATGCAAATAACAGAATGTTTTATATTTTTACACCGAACAAAACAGTATATTAAAGGTACAATAAAATGAAGTAAAAACAGTTAATGAACAGAAAATGAAACAATATCCTTCCAAACTCAACCTCAGATGAACAAATACTATTATTATTATTTTTTCATGGACCCGTTTACTTCCGACACAAAACTGGACTATACGGTATGCTTATATGATTAAATTGGGCAGTAAACATGAAAAGGGCCCACTTTGTCGGTTTTGAGTTTTTCATGGTTTCGTAGTCCTGATTCGATTCCTGACATTTTGAGCCCAAAATTAGCGGAATAGGATACAAAATTGCGGTGGTACGGAAGATCGAAAAAATAACTTAACATGGGGTTAAAGGGAGGATGTGAAGTGGAAGAAAAAATCAAATGAAGAAGATAAAATAAATCGACGAAGTGGTCCTTTTCCATCTGGACTGGCTCAAATCATTACATGATTGAGTGGTTTAAGGATTGGCTGATTTAGTGATTAAGTGGTAAATGAGCAAATGAGGGAATAATTGAATAAATATTTAAATTACAGAGGTGGTGAATGAAATTATTTCTGTGCACAATTTTCAAAATTAGAAACGGTGGTGCAACTGACTCTTTTTGGTAATTTTGGAATTAAAAAATTTTTTTAACATTTTTGAGTTTTGAAATTTTGGAAGATTTTCAAAATTTTAGCAATTGTAAAAATTTGTAAAATTTACGAACCTTTGAGATTATACCAATGTCCTCGAAATTTTTCACAGATATTCAGTATTCCAAATTTTTGAGTTTAAAAATATTAATTTTGATCACTTTTAATTTCAAACTTGTCACAAATTGGCACAATTTCCAAAATCGCCAATGAATTTTATCCCCCATTTCATTTTACAAAATGAAAATTGAGACACGGATGAAAAATTCCCATAGAATTCCTATATAGAATAACCCATAGGAAATTTTATGGGTCCTCACAAGTTCTCATGGGAAATCGTATAAGCGTCTGGGATGCCTATGGGAGTCCTATGGAAAGCTCATGATAATCTTATGGGGTTTCTATGGGAACGCTATGGGGATGTTATGGGAACTCCAACGAGAGTCTTGTGGGAGCCGTGTGGAAATCTTATGCATATCCCATGATAATCCTATGGGGTTCCTATGGAAGTCTTATGGGAATTTTATGGGGGTCCCATAAAATTTTTTTTTACGTTCAATTATGGGGATTCTGAAAAGCAATCCCATAGAACTCGTATGGGATCTTACGGAATCTTATGGGATCTTATGGGATTTTATGGGGTCTAATGGGATCTTATGGTAATGTAATAAATTTCTTTATATTTAAGTAACCGTAAAGCAATACTTTAATGTACTTAGATAATTCGAGTTATATTGTATGTTTGTGGATTGATAAGGAGGGATAACACGTTTTTATACTATATTAATTAATTAAAATGAACAAAATGTATTATCAATGTTTTAATGAAAGAAGAACAACTTGACTATTATTGTCGTTTATTTGTCCATACCATGCGAATATTTGTAAAATAAGATGATCAAATTGTCATTATAAATAACATCAACATTCTTGCTAGAAAATTTATTGTAATATTGTGTGGAATAGAAGAAAATTTGAGGGGTGAAAAATAAAAACCAAGTTTGAAAAAATGGCGGGAATTTTTTAAATGTTCCACTTTTGTTAATACCTGGTAACTTGCAATTCTCCAGATTTTTGTAATTTTTTGAAGTTACCACATTGCTATGGGATTTTTTTCATGGGAATGCTATGGGATTTTTGGGGATATTCCATAGGATTTTCATGGGAATTTTATGAGATTTTTATGGATGTTCCGTGGAATTTTTATGGAATTTCTATGGGAATTTAATGCTATCGCTTTGGAATTTCTCGGAAAATTTTATGGGGATTTGGATGGATTTTTGTTATACATAATTTTCCAACAACTAGATCAATCAACGGGGGGAGGGGGCACAATCGCCATTAAAACCATAAACGATGTCTAACCATAAAATGTTGAATTGCACATCAGCTCAAACAGAAATGATTTTAAGTAGTAAATTCCAAGCAATAAAATGGACGAAGTGGGATATCCTTTTTATGTGGACGCCAATATATCATATATCTAGACCAAATAACGATATTTATCGCTGTACATAAAAAAAAAAAAAATGAAAGACTGGCCACAAAGTTTTTATGACGTCAGCAGTCAGTCCATGTAATAAAAAAAAATTCTCACTCTTCTGACATATTGTTATGATTACCGAATTCATTAGACCAATTTCTGGATCATATCTTCATTATTATTTGTTCTTCAATTTTTTCATTCTATTTTTTTATTTTTGAAATTTTGAAATTTCGAAATGTTGAAATTTTGAATTTTTGAATTTTTGAATTTTTGAAATTTTGGAATTTTGAAATTTTGACATTTTGAAATTTAGAAATTTTGAAAATTTTGAAAATTTTGAAAATTTTGAAAATTTTGAAAATTGTGAAAATGTTGAAATTTTTTTAAAAATTGGAAATGTGAAAATTTTTTAAAAAATTGAAAATTTTGAAAATTTGAAAATTTTTAAAAAATTGAAAATTTTTAACAAGTTGAAATTTTTTAAAAAATTGAAAATTTTGAAAATTGTGAAATTTTGAAATTTTGAAAAATTTGAAAATTGTGGAATTTTGAAAATTTTGAAATTGTGAAATTTTGACTTTCCCTTCTAATAAAGAACATTAAATATTAAATGTTACATGTTATACTTTGTCTTACCTGCAAATGCTTCCATTCATTGATATTTCAGGGTGGATGAACAATTTGAAAATTGTGGAAAATAAATTGGATCTTGAAATTATTTAAAATTTTTTTTTTCACATTGATTGAAATTAATTTTTTTTTTCAAAATGTAAAAATTTTCTGCCCGAGTGGTAAAATGTTCCAACTTTTAAATGTAATTGACTCCTCGTATTTAAATGCACCCCCCCCCCCCTACCCACCATCCCACACACCCTCAGGTAAGTTCCAATAATTCAATAAACTGCACTATGGCTTCTCCACATTTATTAAAAATCTCGTTAACAATTCAAATATACCAACATTTTATTTAAAATAAATTGAACGCTGACCTCGCGTCGATCAACAACGCCACGCATCATAGAGCCGTTTCCCGACCTGTGATATTCACAATTCAATAACAATTAATTTTCTCTGTAAACCATCCAATACTGTACAAAAACGTCAATAAACAAGTCAACACAATCATCCCTAAACACTGCAAAACATGAAAACATTGACAGCGCACAACGACAATATTTAACAAAAATTTGTACAAACTCAACACAAAATAAACAAGACATGGATGAATCCCTCGACGGATCGAACCGATAACTTCCCTATGTGTGTCTGTGTGTGCGTGTGGATCATCCATAGTGCCTTACAGACACCATCACAGAAATTAACTTAAAAAAAGTGGATTATCGCGTTAACAAGTGGTTTTATGAAAAAATGTTATTGAACTTTTTTTGTAAAGAATCCAATTTCCGACAAAAAATGATTAGGTCATTTTTCTCTAAGACGCATTGTTTACCAGATGAATCAATTATTCAGTGGCCGCACCTCTCCACCCGACGCCAGCTGCCGCATGATAAGCGCTGCGTCGCGCAATGGATTTTTCAATTTTTGGAGGGAAATATTTCAACATATACGATCAATTGTCAATCCATAATATTACAACATCTCAGAATCATCATTATATGATGTTTGAATTCAATTAAATTGGACTATTCTCGACAACTGACCAATTTCGTTTGTGAAAAACCATAATTATTTGGAGGTTAAACGTAGGAACTTTCGGAGTCACTTTAAAAATTGAATATCCCCCAAGTTACGCGATTATGAGCAAAAATGAAATGATGCATTTGTTCCATATAGTCTCCAGTAGGAATACAATTTTCTCCAGATTTTTCATGCCTTTAGTTCGCTGAGAAATCCAAAATCGCGAGATTGGAACCATAGCGCGATCTCATCGCGGTTTTGCCGACTCTTATCAAAACGTTTCATGCAAGTTGCAATGTGAGAAAAAAAAATAATAAAAATACGTAAAATTGGCGGTGTGAGAGGAATTATCCGACAAAAAATTTACCCACACACAGACACACACCCACACACACAGACAGCTTATCCAGAAAATTTAATCTATCCTATTTTCACTACCCCTTATCATCTTCCTCACAATTTCGGGAAGTTAAAAACCCGATGACCATAACAAATGGGCGATATAAACAGTCTGTTTCACAGTGCAACTATAATTGCTATTAGCAGTGTTAGAAACATGGACCACAAGGCAACGGAATATGCAGTCAAGCTGTTAGTAACGAAGCAAACATTCATTATTGATCTCAGCAACCACTGGTTGAGCTCTTCATTGCATTTATAACCAATGATCTCACCTTCAATCATCGAGGAAACATTGATTTCCGGATGCTGATCACGATTCAATTCATCTTTGGATACAATTACAGGTTTCTCCAAATTCTCAATATTTTCACTTCGATCCCATGTTTCGTTGCAGGAACTGCCATCTGGCATACATGGCACATTACTAGCTTCCTTTTCACTTACAGCTATAAAAGGCACATCAGAATTCACTTCCGGTTCGCCAGGGACCAAATCTTGACCATCCGGCTGCTCAGCATCAGCTGCATCTGAATTGGTCTCCTCCCTCAAAGGCTGGACCAATTCCCTGATGCTGGCTCCAGCACTTGGAAGACTCTCCACCTGCTCGTTCCCCACAGTCCTTACGGTATCCGATGTCTTCTTGATTAAATTCTCCAGCTCACGGCACAATTCCTTGTATTCCGACGCTTCCTCCGACAGTTCCGGAGTAGGCTTGCTGGTGTCGGAGCAGTCCAACATCACCTCCGATCTATCCAATCTCTTCACCTCATTGGCTTCCAACTTAGTAACATGTGGTGCAGCAACTTGCACCGTCTGCTTCCCTATCTTTGGTCTATTTCCATTGATATCAGTATCAGCAGTCTCCTTAACATCGTAGGAAGGTGCTTCCAGAATGCCGGAAACCCTCAATGGCCGATTCAATTTCACGTACTTTTTGTACCAACAACTTTGTTTACTATCCTTATTAACGATTCCGTACAGATCTGCTGATAGGGATCTAGCTCGCTTCTTGCCCACTTCCGGCACGAATAATGTTTTCGGCAAAATACTTGGAGATTGATTTCTATCTCTGGTAGAATCTTTCCTAAGACTTCTAAAAGCTAAATCGTCCGTAACAACATCTGGCTCGCGTTTTGGAATATATAAAGACCTAAATTGTTGGTCTCTCTGGGGTACAACGTGCAAGTAATCACTATCTGGTGCGGAAGTAACAGGTCCCAGTGGAATTCCAAATGGTGGTTGTGGATCTAAAATCTTCAAAGTATTGTTAGAATGCTTAATGCTGCGGAAGACAACGTCATCCCTCGTCGAGTCTGGTGTTGCTCGTCTACTTTTTGCCCCACAATTCTCAATTTGACCTATATCCTTGTACGACAGACACGGTGAACTCGCCAAATAACTTATTCGAGACATCGATCCAAAGTTATCGACCGATGATGGTCTCTCGTGATGCATACGACGGTAAGCCATGTCGTCTTTCAAACGAGAGTCATTTTCGTATGTTACGTCACGCCATGCCAATTCTCGCGCCATTTCCGTTGACGAGCTGTCTGATGCGCTTTTTATCGATCCCTCGATAGCTGTTGTAGCTACCTTGTCTCGATATTCCTCCATGCTCCGCTGCTCAGCCCTATCCAGCAAGTCTTCATCAGAGAGACGCAGACTGTTGTATATTGTTTCTAGCTCTTCGAGGGCCTCTTCCAGGTTCTTGGAGTGTCGTCTACGGTCCTCTGGGCTGATGGATTTCCTCCCGAAGGTTTGATCCCTCGAGATCATCGGACGAGACTGAAGCTTGGGTACTATTGGATCCTCCATCTTTGGACTCCAGATGTTGGAGGTTGATGAGAAATTCGAGGGATTTGGAGAAGGTGTCTTCGCATCGGCATTCTTCACTCTCGGATTTGTTCGGTTCGTCATTCGATCAAGCGAGTTCCAGTTATAGTCAACGGATTTGGCAAATGCCTGGTTATTTTCAATATCAGAATGCTGCAGTGAATATCGCATTGTGGAAGGGAATACGCGAAGCTTGAATGCTCGTGGAGGTGGATCTGGTGGCTTAACTTCAGCATTGTGGTTATTTTTAGAAAGTACTTTGGGATTTTGGTGGGGATCTAGATAACTCTGATTGTTCCGGCGATCTTCGCTGGTTTGGTATGATTTTACATGGTTCTGATTGTTCAGAGCTTCTGGAGCTTGGTTGTGGGTGTTTTGGTGATAGTACTGGTTGCATTGGTTATATTGATTGTATTGATGATACTGGTGGTAATCACTGGTGGTTGGAAGACCGTAGTCACTGCCAAATGGACTTGTTATTGGAGAATAGCTGTTGGTGCAAGAGTAGGATTTTCGCTGGTGGTTGCCGTCTAATGGAGAACCAGTCTTTGGAAGAATGTCAGAACCACATTTTAGCTGGTTCCTTATCATCGTTTGGTCTGGAGATAGCTTCTGGTCACCATTGGTGAACATACGCTTCATGTATCTTTCTGTTCGTGCTCCTCGTGTTCGTTTCTGATTGTAGGGATCGTATTTTGGGAAATTTTGGAAACTGTCTTCGCTGTGAATTCGGAAGAGGGATACGTTGGAGGGGAAGATTGGCTCGTCCTCGGAACTGCTGTTGGATTTGTATTTTTCCCGGTTAGCCTGCATTCGCTGCTTTCGATTGCGCTTTCCATTTTTTGGCGTGGAGAATGGCTCTAGGGCATTGCGGAGATCTGGCGATGTTATTGAGTCCTGGGAACTCGATATTTGAGGAGCTTTTGGAAGTGTTTCGGGGGATTTTTCAGGGAAGTTTTTCGGGGGAGGGTCGGGGTAATATGGGACCTGGGGTATTATGGGAATTGTGGGGTGGAAGGAGTCCAGGGAAGTTTGGGTCGATGTTTCGACGATGGCTGGCGCCTCTTTTGACTTTCGACGGAGGAAATTGCCGAAGGGCCATTTACGAACCTTTTTCTTCTCTACGGGGGCCGCATTCTTGGGGGGACTCTTTGGAAAGTCGGTCGGACTCGGGGGACGCCGGCCCTTACTCCGCCACTTTTCCATTTGAGCGGCGGCAAGACTTATCGCAGAAGCTGAAAATTAAGGCGGTATTAGTTAAGATGGAGGAATTATGGTAGTGGGATTAATGAGCAGGAATGCGGAAGGTGGGGAAGCTCTAGGTCAATCAGATCAAGGGGGATTGTTGGAAAACTTTTTTTAGACCGTGGTTGTGAGGTTTTAGAGGGTTTTTGGAAGTTGAAAGACAATTGATAATTTTTTTTGGGAAGCTGCAAAGTCTTTCGGATGTTGAAAAAAATTGAAAAAAAAATAATTTTTGTAAAATTTATGATTTTTTTTGGTAAGTCCGCTCTCTTAGATTTTTTGTCATAGACTTCCGGAAGTCGCAGAATTTTGAAAGTCTCAATTTTTTCAAAGCCATATTTGTGATATTGAGGGGTTTAGGTTTTCTTTGAAAAATCTTAGGAATGCTAAACAAATTTAAAATCGCATTTTTATAAATTTTGATTTCTTTGAAATTCTCAAACTAATTCAAACAAATAACGAATTTCACGCTGATTTTTTTCCAAAAACTTTCAAGAAAGACGAAGTTTGGGAAATTGTTTTCTCAAAAATTTGCTTAAATCCAAATTTTGGATTTTTTTCAAAAATCCATTTTTGATATGCTCAAATTTGGAGAACTTTCTATAATTGCTTTTCCAAAATTTAAAAATACGAATATTATCAAAAATCCAAATTTTCTGTTCCATTAAAATTTATAACAAAAATTCCCATATCTAATTTTTCCATCTCAATTTTTTTTTTAATTCTCAAAACATTTTTAAGATAATTTTGAAAGCATGCTTCATGATTTTGTTATCCAAAAATTGCAAAACTTGGAAATTTCTAATTTTGTCAAAATGACATTTTGCAAATTTCAATAATGGTGACAATTCCAAAATTTGGAATTTTTTAATTTTGTTCTAATTACGTTTCGCAAATTCCAATAATCGTCAGAATTTCTAAAATTTTTACATTAGTAAACTTTCAATTATATGAAATTTGGAATGAAATTGGCAAATGTAATTTGACAAAACGCTCAAAATTGTGAGATGATATACCTTGATATTTATTTTAAAATGGCCTTTCAGTCTCATGTGTTTCTGTCAGTGCAGTTCGACCTCGAGTAGTTTTTTTTAATGCGCTCCAGACTGTTCCCATTTTTTACTCAGCTCAAGAATTCATCAAAAACTTTCACGACAATTTTTCCTCCCCTCCAGTTGGCTCCATTTTCCCAGGAAAATCCAATTGCAAAAATTGCGCCTATTTGGGATCGTTGGAACATTAATTAATTTAATACTTGCGCAATTTTATTCTTACAATTTTTTTGTGTATAACCAGTGCAAAATTCATTCCATATGATGAGATGCAGTTACTAATGTACTATAACACACTATAGTTACACCGCTGATGTTTGTTCATTGAAAGTATAGTGTATACTGAAATATACGACTCTGTTCGGGTTTTTCCAAGATACCCCGCGCCTTCGAGCCACTCCACTACTGTGTGGGGGATCTTCAGCGTTTTCTATTTCTTCAGGGAAAAAAAAGTGTGGGTGGGCATGTATTGGTAGTTGACGCGTGAGGCGCATCTCATTTGAGGTGGGGGGAGCTCCGCGGTTTTTTAGTTCTTGAAAATTTTGAAACGTTTGATAATATTGAAATTTTGAAATTTTGGAAAAATTTTAAAATTTTGAAATTTTGAAAGTTTTGAAATTTTGAAATTTTGAAAATTTTGAAAATTTTTTAAAAATTGAAAATTTTAAAATTTTTAAAAAAATTGAAAATTTTGAAAATTTGAAAATTTTTTAAAAATTGAAATTTGTTAAAAAATTGAAAATTTTTAAAAAATTGAAATTTTTTAAAAAATTGAAATTTTGAAAACTTTGAAAATTTGAAAAATTTGAAAATTGTAGAATTTTGAAAATTTTGAGCATTTTTAAAGTTTTAAAATTTCGAAATTTTGAAAATTTTGAACATTTTGACTTCTTTTTAATTCGTTCATTCAAGGTCGTTATAGAACATCTATAGTTCTAAGCGACCGCTTTTGAAATTTTAAAATTAAAAAAAAAATTGGAATACTGAAATTTTTCCAAACTTTGACTATTTAAAATTTAGGTGACTTCAAAATTTATAAAACACTTAAGTTTCACAATTTTTGATCCCAATATTGGGAAGTCTCTGGAAATGTATGGGTATTAAAAGATATCCCCCATTAGAATTCCCATAAAAAATCCCACAAAAACTGATCTCCCAAAAATTGTTAGACCTTTTTCTTTCATTCTATCCACCCAAATTGGTTCAGGGTGAAGGCACATTGCTTAAATTGATAAAACTGAAGACTTGCATATTTGTTGCGATTTTATTTATTTTTACCATTTTAAAAATAAACACGTTTCGAGAAAAAATTACACGGAAAAAACAATCACTGATTCCAGGGCATCAAACTTCTCAATTCAAGAATATATCTATCTAAAGTTCATTCTATTTGTTATTGGAAATTAAAAATTAATTCAAACAAATATGGAATGTTGCTAAAATTTCACATTTCCATTTCCCAAATTTCAAATTGCAAAACTGAAAAAAAACTACGAATCCGGAATTTTGTTTTTTCAAATTTTACCAATTTTCGTTAACTCTTGGAAAATTTTGAAATTATGTTCAAAAACCAAAACTAAGTTTCCCAAAATTTCTAAAAATTCCAAATTTTTAAATTTCTCAGAACCAAAACTTAACTCCATCTTAAACTTTCTAAACAATTTTCCTATTTTGAAATTATCTTAAATCTGTCAAAATTTGTCATTTAATTTCCAAATTTCTTATTAAATACTCATTTTATAAAAAATCCATTAAATTCCATATATGTATTTCGTAAATCTGCTCCAAAGTCCAAAAAAAAAATCTCAAATATAAAAAGTTTGATACTTCGGAATCACGTATACTTGAGCTTCATAATTTTCTGTCCGTAAAAGTCAATTGAAATAAGCAACCAGAAAATAGCTGCAACGACTAAAATTATAGGAAATAAAAATCTCTCCAGATAGATTTATCTGATTATAAATTATGGAATTGCCCAGCTAGACTAGAAATTCTCCCAATTTTTCTCGAAATTACTTCAAGGTACTTGTAATACTGCCATAATATAAAAATGTGCTATTGCGACTTTCCCTTAAAGTGGGGGATAAATATGGGGGATTCCCCGTGACTTCAGTCACCGATTTCGATAATGGCTTCAAAATTTTTTTACCAAAATTCAGGTGACTTTCTCGAAAAACTGCCTCAAAATTTTCCTCAGATTTTCAGAGTAATTATTTGTTTATGAATTATATAGGATGTCCCAAAACTCTTCCACTTTTTAGCTACACTTCATAGTTTAGATCATTAATGAATGCCTAAAAATTGATGAAAAGACATTGAAAATTGATATTATAATTCAACGAATGTTTCCATTCGGATCAATTGATGGAAGGATTCGTTGAATTATAATATCAATTCTTTTCTCCATTTGTTGTCATCAATTTTTATGAATTCATTAATGATTTAAAATATGAAGTATTAGACTAGCGTAAACATGAAAAAGGAACCTCCGGCTTCGAATTGCATGCTTCATCGATATATGAGCTAAAACTAGCAGTTTTGGGATACCCTATATATACTGTATATTTTCAATTTTTTAAAATACTAATTAAAACTGACAAAAAAGTAAAATATTTTTTGAGCTCAAAATGCCCCGAAAATTATGTTTCACATTCGAAGGCTAAGAAAAAGAATACAAATCTTGAGTATAAACATGTATAGAGAATCCATATTTGCAGTTCTGCTAAATTTGAAACCCTTAATTTCTTGGGAACATCGATATATTTATATAAAATATTTTAAAAACTGAAAAAATCATGAGACTATTTTTCGAGTGTAGAATTTTTTAGAAATTTTTCTATTGTGATAATTGACTGAATTGATGAAGAATCCTCCTATTTTTTTCGTCAGACGACGAAATACCCAAAGTAAATTGAAACTCAATTCAAGGTTCTAAAAATAAAGAAATCTTTCTATTCTAAAAAATAAAAAAAAATATTTTTAAAATATTCAGTATGATTTTTCACATTCTCATTTTTCAAATACACAATTTTTCTCAAATATCGCAAATACAATTATCAAAAATCAACTTCATTGACGATAAAAAAATGTTGATAATTAAAAATTTCAAGAAAATAATTTTTTTGTCAAATTTGAATAATAGTTCATCAAAATTCGAATTTGATTTCTCATTAAAGAAAAATGTGAATGTGGATTTGAAGGTATGAAAAATCAGAAAAATGTGATTTTGAAAAAAATCTCAGAATACAATTTAATGTTTTTTGTGCAATTTAAGTAGAAACGAATTGAATTGAGTTTTCAATTTTTCGGGGGGGATTTTGAAAACAGTGCGTCTTGGGTTATGGGACTTTTTCGCCCACTAGTGTATCCGTCAAATAGGCGATTTTCAGGATTTTGGAAAAATGAAGCTTCTCCGAAGGCAAATTCACACTCCAGGCTATTACACGAACTCCCCTTTTCCGCCACTGGCCAATTATTTGCCTGGAATAATAAAAGTAAAAGAAATGGTTTGTAGAAGATAGTTTTTTGCTATTATTAGAGTAGAATAAATACCCAGGAGCATATAAAGAAGACTTGAATTCTGAAAGGTTCTCAAAATTTTTCACATGTTTGATTTTCTCAAATACTAATTTCTGAAATTATGAAATAATTTTTTTTTCTGAAATTTTTTGATTTGCTGATAAAGTACCAATTGAAATATGTCGTGTACGAAACTTTCAATCGATCTGAAATTTTAGGGTAAATTCCAAGATAATGAATCCAGCAGCATATTTCTTTCAAAAATTTGCATCATTTTTTCGTTTTATAAGAAATTTATTTGAAAAATTTCTATTCGAATTATTTTGTGGGAGAGTTTTTTTTTCAATCCACGGAAAATTTTAGAGATAGGTTTGAGATGAGATCTTTGTCACTGGCTAAGTTGTTCAAAATTGTACGAACATTCTATTTTTTTTTCTTTTTTCTTTAATAGCTGGGTAGTACTCACGGGCTTATGATGTCCTTGTGCAACAGAATAACGGATATTCCGATGACGTAATGTGTAAATCTGGACAATGCCCAACCATGCACAGCATCCAAAATAAGAGCCATGGAGTGCCTAATTGGATTGGTGTGTCTTGGAGGCCCAGAATCGGTCAAGCCCGTGTAGGAAACAGCAGAAAACACTTTTGGTCGGTAGGAAAGGCACCCCACGATATTCGAGTCTCTTCTTCTTATCTAGAATTTTTTAAATTAAAATTTTCAAGAAAATAATTGTTTTACAGTCATTCATCGTCTCAATTTGTGATTTTTTTTTTTGTAAATACGCAGTTTTCAAAGATTTGTAATTTAAGAGTTTTTGAATGTTTCCAATTTGAAAACGTTTAGGAAATTTTGACTTTTTTTATTTTCGGACTTATTACAATTTTTAATTTTAATTTTTGAGAGTTGGTGAAAACATTCAGGATTCTTTAAAGCTTTAAAAATTCCGTGTATTTTTCAGTTTTTGAAACTTTGAAATTAAGCTTTTATTTAATTTTTTTTGTAGTCTTTCATGGCTCTATTTTTTTCTCACTTTGTAAATGTATAGTTTTGAAAGGCTTTGAGAGTTCTTGAATTCAGGAAATTTTACCCTATGTATTTATTGGAATGCTGACAGTTTTGGAGGTTTCCGGAAGAGCAAAGTTTCTCAAAAATTTCTCAACTGCTTCACATCTTTAATTTCAAAAATTTTGGAAATCAAAAAAAAAATTAAAAATTTTAGGCACTCCTGACGTTGGTAAAATTTTGAAAGTATGAAAAAAATTTTCTAAATTATTACACTTTTCAATTGGTTTTTGATTATCTAAGTGCATTGTTTCTTCTCGAGATTTTAGATTTTTTTCCGTTAGTTTCTTTCCACAAATTTGAAATTTGTCCGTGTGTCTATTTTTTCAAATAATTTCAATTTTATTGAATATTTAAAGCGCTTCGAAATTCTATAAAATATCGAAATTTCTAACGTTTTTAACTGTTTTGAGATTGAAACTATTGCAATGATACAAAATTTCGAGATATTGAAAATTTCTCTAATTACTGAAACTATAATTTTTAAACTTTTCAAATTTGTCAAATTTCCATTTTGCTCCAATCAATTTTTACTTCAAAAATTTTTATGTAAATTTGTAATGTACAACATAATTCTTCATTACAAATTTACAAAAAATTTACAAATTTTAGAAACAATACGAAAAATGTGAATTTGTTTTTTTGCATTTAAAAAAAATGCAAATTTATGAGATTGACACATATAAATTTAGAATTAATTGTCATACCATATATACGATGAATGGATGAAAACTCGTAATGACAGCTTTCCTGTACAGCTCTGGATGTTTCTTATAGGCCTCCAAGATAACTTGGACGATATCTAAACTCGTTTCTTTAATGTCGATAAAGACTCTCAAATCGTCATTTAAACATTGCTCGATTGTTTCGCTAAATAAAGCTATACTTTCGCCTCCATTAAATTTTTCCCTGAAAAAAATAATTGTTGTGAAATATGCATGGTTTTGCAATCAATACTCACACTCATTTAAATGTTTAACATTGCAAAATATCTTTTTTATTGGAAAAAAAGGAATGTCTGTCAAAAACATTTTTAAAAGACATTCCTGATGAAATTGATGAAAACTTTTGCACATTTTCGAATTTATGAAAAAATCAAAATTTGGAAATTCATTGAAAATTTTAAGGAATTTTGGCAAATTAAAATGGGTGAAAATTTTAGAAATTTCAAAAGTTTACAAACTTAGAATTTTGAAAATCTTTTTTTTTTATCATCTTTTTATGAAAGAAATTCATAAAAAAATATCGAGAAAAAATGTTGTAAAAAATGCAGGATTACTAATCCATACTAATGATTGATTAGTTTCCAATCATAACGATATTTTTTTTCGCTAATTATAAAAAAAGTTTCAGCTCAAAAAGCAGACTTAAAGGAAGCAAAATATAAACTTTTTCAAATTCATCAAATTTCGCAATTTTCAATAATTTTCCAATCGGCAAGCTTTTAATATTCAAAAACGATGCAAAAACAAATTTTTGCAATTCTTTTTAAATATCGATATTTTCAAATTCTGAGAACAATAATAGTTTACTGGTTCAATATTATGAATTTTCTTTCATAACTTCAAAACATTGAAAGTCAAAAATTTATAAAACTTCCAAAATTTTGAGAGTTGTAAAAACAATTTAATTTTCTTGACAGCTCTGAAAACCTGGAAAATTTCCGAATTACATGATTTCATCATTATTAAAATTCGTAACAATCTCGAGAATTTTCGAAGAATTACCAAATTTTTTTCGACATTTTCTGAAATTTAGAAGTTGTGAAAACATTCAAAGTTTTTAAGAAAATTTAACTGCATTAAATATTTTATTACACCCCTAAAATGGTTAATTTACTTCAGTGGATGATTGAAGGAGATGTCGAGTTCTTTTAACTCATCCCAAGTCATTTCTTTGACCACTCCAGATTTTCCAGTAAGTCTCTCTATGGTTTCATCGTGGAATATTATTGGAATGTGGTCCTTCGTAAATGCTAGATCGAACTCGACAGCACTGCAACCCTTTTCCTTGCTCTGCAAAAGAATGACTTTATTAAAATTCCAGTCTCAATTTTTTTTCCTTTCTTAAAAAAATTTGAATCCTTTCAACGACTTTTCAAAGCTTTTCATCCTTTTCCAATTTATTGAATATTTTTTGCAAGTTGTAAGAATTTTCCTAAATTTTTAATGGTAAAATAATTAAATTTAAGGGTTTTCTTACGTATTCAAAAATTCGCAAATATTATTGAAAGGTTTGAATCGTCTTGAAATTTTCAATATATTTTTTAATTTTCAAAATATTTCGGGCATGTCTTTTCAGAAATTTCCCCAAACTTTCACTAATTTTTCTAAAATTTGGAAACATTCATTTTTTTCTTTGCCAGGATTATTTCCATTTTTTATAATGTTATTTATTGGTTCTTTTTGGATTCCTCCCATTTTTTTCACGGTTTCAGATTTTTTTCCAATTTTCAAAATCTCAACATTTCACAAAGAATCTAACTTTCAAATATTTCAAAATCAGTAACGCCAGATTTTTTCAAAACTTCTACATTGAGAATGTCGAAAAATTAGAAAATAAATAGCATCAAAAAAACTAATTTCAAACATTTTCTCAGACAGAAATTTCAATTCAATTTTTCTCTTAAAAAAATTGTAAAGAATTTTGAAAAAGTTCTAAAATGTTGGAATGCCCAATCCAATTCCTAGATATTAATTACATTGCGAAAAGCCGATAAACTATTTTCCGGAAAATCGTAGCCCGCCCCTCGATGTGCAACAGCCCTCATGCAGTATTCTCCACTTGCTGTGTCGTCAAAATTCAGTGGATCAATCCCCAAAACATTCCTGGCAGCTTTTTCATCAATCTGAAAATTGCAAAAAAATACGAATTAAAAAGATGAAATATCATAAAAATTGTATAATCCATTTCTATATTTTTTACTTCATATATACTAATTTCTAAGTAGCAATTGAAACTAATTTAATTAAAATAATAGCTTGAAGACATTCTAGAAAATGTTCCAACTTGAATAATTAGATTAGAAATTAATTAGTATGTCGAAAATCCCAAAAATTAGAGTTTATAGTTTGCAAGGAAATTCCAAAAAAATCAAAGTTTTGAAAAATCGTGTGTCTGTTTATTCCCATTTTTTTCGATTTTTCAAAATTTCCAAGCCCTAAACATCTTTGAAATATTTGCAAAGAGCTACTTTTGTGAATTTCCTAAAAAATTCAGCTTGTAAACATCGAACAAAAAAATTTCAAGTTTTGCAAAAATTGAAAAATCTCAAATTTTCGCCAATTTTGAAAATCTCACAAATTTTGACCTGCAAAAATTACATTAAAAAAGAAACAATTTGAATTTTTCACATTTGAAAATTTTTAAAAACGCTTAAAAATAGAAACTCTTGCACTAAATTAACTAAAAATATTTGTGAAAAAAACCTGGGGATTTTTGGCGAACCAGAGTCCAACAAGAATAATTAATATTCCCCAAAATATCCAAGGAAGTGAAAAATAAAATAATGTTGTAATAAAAATAGAGAGAAAAGTTGTCGCATAAATCCACAAAATTGCACTGTCAATTATTAAATTGAAGAACGACATTTTGGTTGTTTTATGGAAAGTCAATCACTGACAAGTCATAATTTATTTTGTAACACTTCATGCGAATTTCCTAGATTATTTGTTATCACGAAAATCTGTTTCATAATCGTGAAACGTCATTATCAGAGATTGACACTTCAAATATTTGAGGTTACGGTCGCCAGTTTTTTAGTTGAGTTCAGGTATGGCGGGAATATTGTCAAATTGAGCTGGATATTAATTGCCGAGTGATGAATAAATATTCAAAGGGAACACCGATTAAAAAATAATTGAAATTATGATTGTTTGGATGTTGTTGGGGACTGTAAATAATATCTGCCGACAAATAGAGTTTAGTCGGATTGGCAACACTGCGATTACACCCTTTTTAGCGAGTTTGAATTTCTGCGCATGCGCAGTTGCTGATGTACGACTGTCAGATGAAGCCCGCTAAATACGGATGTCCTGAATTTTTTACATTTGTAGTTTTTCAATTTTCTGAAATTATTGAATATCGCAAATTTTTGGAATCCCCCAGATCTCGGAGTTATTCAAATTTTAATGGGTGCCATTTTTTCATGGAGCAGAGGTATTCTGGGAACATTGCTCAATTACCGGTTTTAATGCCCGCGCCACCAGAAAAGATTCCATGGTAACACTGATTGAAAGATAACTGAAATTGTGATTGTTTGGGTCTTGTTGGGGTCCGTAAATAATATCTACGGACTAATTAAGTGCAGTTGCACTGGTGACACCGCTATTACACACTTTGGGGGACTTTAAACTTTTGCGCATGCGCACTTGGATATTTACGGCTGAAAAATCCGCGAAATATAAAATTTGTTCGAATTTTTAAAGCGGAAATGGTATCTAAGTTTTTTAATCTATCAAGTTTGGTTAGGTGTCCGATATGAGTCCTACATGGGTTCTAGAATATATACTATGGGAAACCCCATAAAAATTCCATAGAAATCCCATAAACTTGAGATAGAAAGGACATTCACTGCAACAAAGTCAGGGGAAATTTGTTATAATTCGATTTCCTGCGATGAATTTTTTCGGCCCCCATAGAATTTCTTATGGGATATCCCACAGAAATTTGACCTATTTTGGATCGGGAATTACCATAAAGAATCGTACAGTCAAGGACGTCATCCGCGCCAGCATTTCTCGGTAAATTTTGTGGGAGATTTTTGGGATTCTTATGAGAATCTTATGGGATTTTTTCTCATCTCACCCAAAAGGTGTTCTGATATGGTTTATAAATAGATTATGATTTATTTGTTTTCTTTTATTATAGTCAAAATTTTACATCTTGTTATACAACGACAATAATTTGGTTAATCATTTTTGTGGTATATACAGAATAGATTGATTAGGAATTTATTCATTAATGAGGATTTTGTAGAGTTCTAGCACTTCCAAAAAAAGACAAAAAATTAAAAACAAAATCCGGATAATTTTGGAAAAATATTAATTTTTTTGGAAGAAATTTTGGAAAATTTGTAATTTTGGAAATCTATGATAATGTGGAAAAGGGACGAAACAAATTGAAATATATGAAATTTTCGAGAATTTTGGAGAGTTTGGAAGTTCAAGATTTACAAAAGTTGAAATCTAATTTCATTTTTCAATTTGGCAAGAATTCCAATTCAAAATTCAAATTAATTTAAAACTTCCCTCGTTTTCGTCAATATTGAATTTACTTACAGGTAGCTCGTAGCTATTCCAAAAAATCTCTTCAGTTCTTTAATTAAAAAACAAAATTTTTGAAAGTGTTGAAACTTCTGGAATTCTGACATTTTTTGACATTTTCAAATTTCGGAAATTTTTAAAAATTCTTGAAATTGTTTTTTTTTTCATTTTTAAATTCTAAACATTTTCAATGTTTTCAAGAATTCGAATTATTTACTATTTGGTGCCATTAAATACCTTAACGTCTGTCTTAATGTACAAAAAGTGGTGTATGCATCTGAAAAAAACCCTTAGGATTCCCATAGGAAATGCCACAAAAAAATCTTATAGGAATCCTACGGAAATTCTATACATAACGTGGATCCTTAGTATAACATTCAAATGCGCAAAAACTCTCTAGCATTTCTAGAGAAAATTTCCACGAACAAGCAACCTATAAGAAAGGTTCCAATTTCCCACAGATATTCTAAGTGTAATTGAATTTTATAAGTCTCTAGTGCAGTCTTTAACACAAATCACATCAGGGGCTATACAATATTTAAGGACGTAACGGAAGACTTGAGAAAAAATTGGAAGTTATGGGAAATCATGTGCTAACTGCGAGGACCGCCGGACGTCCAATGGATGTCCTAGGGACGTTCAATGAATGACCGATGGATGTTCGGGCTACGTTGTCTATTCATTTTCGCTATATTTCTTGATGTTATATCATCTTCTAATGGTTCTCTAATGGTAAAAAAAGCTCAATTTCTTGGCAGTTTTTTTGCAAAAATTTTATTACATCCTCAAATACAACAAACAACCGGTTTCAAAAGACAATTCGAGATTCTCAGCCATTCTCAATTCAAATATTAGGAAACCCGCAATCTAATTGAACTTCCCCTGTTCAGAGAAGGGGAGGAGATGGGGGTGAACCCGCTGCTCTTTCAACAGATCAAAATGATCTTCAGTTGGACATAATGATCTTCAGTTGGTCTTCAATTGGACATAATTGAAATCGCATGTTCGCGAAATTTCCAAATTAAAAGACAAGTTCACCCTTACTTTTTTGTGGGTTTTTCCGAAATTTTTTTAGGCATATTTTGAAAATTTTGGTAAGTTGCAATCCATTTTTGACGACTTAAAAAATTCTTGTTGTTTTAAACATTTTTTTTTAATTAAAAAGTTTCTGACATTTTTAGGTTTTGAAATTTTTGGAATAGAAGAGATTTCCCAAATATTGAAAATTTTGACAGTTCTTAAAACGGCAGATGGCAGATCGAAAATATCCGAAATGTAATCACAAGCTCACATTAATTATTTGGTTTGGCTGAAGTTGGAAAACTCACACAACCATAATTATTCGAAGTTCGTCTTAACTTTAAGTTCTCTCCGTACGTGTGTGTGGGGGTGTTGGTGTGTGTCTGGGTGGGTGGGTGGGTGGATGGGTGAGTGGGTGTATGGGTGGGTGAGTGGGTATATGGGTGGGTGGATGGCTAGATGCGAGGGAGGATGTATGGGTGGGTGGCTGGGTGGGAGGGTGGGTGGATGGGTGCTTAGATGGGTGGGTGGGTGTCTGGGTGTTCCGATGGGTGGGTGGGTGGGTGGGTAGATGGTGGGTGTGTGGGTGGACGGGTGGGTGGATGTTGGTGTGTGTGTGTGTGTGCACGCATACCACGTCATAAATAATATCGATTGTTTACAAGGCTCCATCTCTCAAACACTTCGAGATAGGAAAAATGTGTGAAACAAAAGTTATTTCATGTGTAAAAATGCATTCTTTATGTTTTATAACTTTTTTTCTTCAATTCACATACTGGAGGAGATATCACGAATGAAGCTCATACAACAAAAAAACAACATTTGTCCCATACGGCGCAGCTGAGCGATTTTTGCGCTTGACACGTCAAATTATTATTTATGACACTGAATTATTATTATTATTATTATCTTTATTATTATTCATAGTTCGTCTTCACTTTCGGCGCTCTCCGAATAATTATGGCGTCAGGTAATGAGCTCAACATTGATTTCCCCCATGTACTGGGCAAGCTCGGAACCCGTAAACTCAGTTTCATCCAAATCTTGAAGACTAGAATTGCTTATCGTATTAGCACTTTCTATGCTTGGGTGACTGTGTATTTTTGTACGTTGGACTATTTCAGGCCTTGCTTTAGGCCTCGTTGGACGTTGCTGATGAAACAGTCCTTTGGTTCCGGATCTCAAGCGTTCCGCAAGAATTCCTGCAATTACAATGAGTCGGTAAAGTGTTGAAGGTCTAAGTTGGCGGACATGATCCAAAGAATTCAATTATTTGGTTATTAACCTGCACTTGCACCCATACCCACACTCACACCCGCACCCACACCCGCAGCCACACCCACACCTACACCCATACTTGTATCCACCCACCTATTTACATCTACGACCCGCACCCACACGCACTAACGTCCACGACCCACAACCACACGCACACCCACACACGCACCTATACCCACCCACGTATTCACCCACACTAATACCCACAGCCACACACTACGTTGACACCGATAAGCATACATGTTCACATTCACACCCACACCCACATTGTTGAGGCCAATCGCAAACTTTCCAATCCGGATGTTAAAAAATTCTTTTATGTACGAGATGCCTCGTATATAGATGCCTTGTTTATCCCTCGTGTATGACAACTCACCGAGAGTAACAGCCTTAAGAGGCCCCTGCACCCTAATGCACTTATTGATGGTATTATGGGACAGTCCTCCATTATTGTGACATTCGTCACTCAGACTTTTTGCTAAGGATGTTACAACAGTGACTTGACTAGAGTCAGATGAGTTGTTCGATTTGTTGATTCTGTTAGGGGTTCCCTCAACTTCCGATCCGGACTCCTTCTCGGCTAGGGACTCCTTTTCAGTCAGGGACTCCTTCGTCACTTCAGAAGAAAGATAATGGTCAGAAAAAAATGGATAGTGTGTGTGTGTCTGTCTGTGAATGGATGGGTGGGCGGGTGTGTGTGTGCATATATACATAGACTTGGAGAAGTATATATGTGCGCACACTAGTATGAACAAATTATTTTTCCCTTCTTCGAACTTCGTTCCGATACATAATGCAAATTTTAGATACCTGGATTTTTAAGAGATTGTCGATCAATGTGAAAATTGCGTGCAACAAGCGTCAAGCGCTGGGTATCATCGCTTCCAGAGTACGAGGCAGAATGTGGCTCGGGTTTTCTCGATGTGGATTTTTGATAACGCGAAAGGCTGCTGTAAGTCTGCCTACGGGGACTTGTGCGATCCATCGATCTTCTCGCGCCGCAGCGATCGGCTAGCATCGTCTGAAACATATTTGGGACTGTTGGTTTATTAGCACTTAATTATCGGTCATGTTGTCGGCACTGATAGAAGAAAATTGGGGTAGTAAATTTTTTTTCATTCTTTTTTAATTTCATTTTTCTTTCGTATATATATAGCTTAATTAAATTTCATTTTTCACTTTCCGATGGGAAATAGTATATTACACCATAAGGGCAGAAAGTATGAAATTCCTGCACTGCGCGCGATGATGCCCGAGGCGAAGCCGAGAAAGAAAGAAAAATTATTTTTCTTTATACCTCGGTCGAAAGTACGTATATTCGTCATCGATTTCGAAGCAGAAAGTCTAAGATTCGTGCATCGATGAAACGACGCGTACGCCATCTACAACAGCGGGACGAAATTTTTTTTTCCGCGCATCGGTGCGTGGGACTGCTGTCAGTCACTAGTCATCACCTATCTACGATAATGTCAAATGTAACCTCAAAACGACTTCTTTGCAATTAATGAAATATAAAAAAAAATATTAATTAAGGCAATGATGTCCAGTGATGAGTCGATGGACGAGGAGGAGCTTCTGAGGGATTTTGATGCAGAAGCACGATTGATAATCGAGACAGAAACATTGCCAAAGAAGTCAGCTGATCGCTATAAATTAGTTTACGATACTTATAAAAAATGGCAAATGGAACATCAAAATTCTTTGTCACAGTCAGATGAAGCTAATTTAGTGATATATTTCAAAGACTTGAGTAAGAAGCTGAGACCTTCAACACTGTGGAGCATTCGGTCGATGCTGAAAAAAACATTGAACACGAGAGATAATGTCGATATTAGCAAATTTCAAAATTTGAAAATTATGATAAAAAATAATTCCAAAGGTTACAAGCCGAAAAAATCTGCAGTGTTCAAATGGGATGACATTTCTTTTTTATGTTATGCCTGCCCCCGACCAGCAGCACTCGCTTCGCTCGTGCTGCAAATGTCGGGGCAGGCATCAGTATCTATAACACAAATTATGAATTTTCGTACTTTCGACCGGCTATAAAGAAAAATAGTATACACCACACGGGCAGAAGTTTGAAAGCCCTGAACTGCGCGCCATGATGCCCTCGGCTTCGCCTCGGGCATCATCGCGCGCAGTGCAGGAATTTCATACTTTCTGCCCTTATGGTGTAATATACTAGTTTTGCCCCCCGGAAATGGAAGTTCGATTGTTGATCATCTTTCGAGGCATTTCCTACATTTCTAGACCATTGTTGATAAAATGTGTGGGTATGTTTTTTCCGTCTCTGTCCCACTCGTCTGCACTACCCACGGTACCTACTCTCAAGCATTCCTTCAGAAGGGACCACTGGACACCCATCCCCGAGGCTGGGGCCAACTTTCGCCATTCAAGCCATCGTACTTCTAAACCCAGGATAAATCTCCAGAAACATCTGTACTACGATGGCGGGCATCTATGATGGACCCCCCCCCCCCCTCCCGCCGCTCACTTCGGGTAAGGCTCCCGCCCAGCCACGCGGTCTCATTTTATGAGTACTGCTGATAGCACATAGGGAATGTTCCTAAGCGTGGACCTAGGACCTTTGACCTAGTAGGCAGATACCTTACCCTCTACACCAAAGCTCCGACTCAGTGTATGTGTGTGTATTTTTTTTTCTTTTTTAAGAGAAAGAAGGAAGCCAACCGCCTTCCTCACGTTTCCTTCTTTCTCTTTCCTTCCTCTTTTTCGTACTTCTTCGTTTATTAAACAAACTTGCAAAAATTAACAAATAAAAATATAAAGTGCAAGGGACAATACCCCTTGGCACATACAATACAGTTCGGGTGTTCCCGGACCACGACGGAACATCTGCGAAGCAATACTTCGTTGTGTAGGGAACGATCGCCGTGGCTTCTTCAGTACAGAATCCTTTCCGGTCTTCCACGGCAAGAACATCCTCCGTTTACTCTGGATTTTTCCGTAGCTGCTCCTCGGGGCGCAACTCCATCAGAACCTCCATTGCAAACACGCTTGCAGCGTTCCAGGCTGCCTCTGATGACAGCATGACTTCCACGAGATTTTCAACGTTTATGAGTTTGCCTGCAGTAGTTTCCCATATACATCTTTGTAAGTCGAAAAGCGGGCATGCAAAGAAAACATGTTCCGCATTTTCAGGTATTCTCTGACACTTTGGACAATCCGGGGGATCTTCATGCTTGAATTTGTGAAGATATTCCCGAAAGCATCCGTGTCCTGAGAGCATCTGGGTTAGATAATAGTTAACTTGCCCATGTGATCGGTCAATCCAAACATCAAACTTCGGGATTACTCGATGAGTCTACCAGCCTTTGCTTGAGGCATCCCAAAGTAGCTGCCATCGTTCAATGCTGTGGTTGCGTTCTTCCGTTCTCCGTTCCGCAACAACTGATGATAGCAGGACCCTTCTCCTCTGTTGTAGCCCTCCAATGTTTGGCATAAGTCTTGCAAGGGCAGTCGTTACTGCTTTAGTGCCTTACTGCTTGCATGTTGGGCTTGCTGTCTAAAACTAATTCGGGCATCAATCATAATTCCTAGGTACCGTATATGTAGGGCTGGGAGGTTATTTCGTGTTGACCAACTTGCAGCGTGATTGGCTGTTTTCACCACCATGTCTATAGCATCCAACGTAGATCGTCGTCGTCTGAAGCCGTATTGAGCTTCGGCCAACAGGGGTTCCGCCACTGCCTCAATTCTCAGGTGTATTATGCGCTCCAGGATCTTGCCCGCCGTATCCAGCATACGGAGTGTACGATATGATGACGGCTCGTCCGGTGGCTTTTTTCCCTTAGGAAGAAGTACGAGTCTCTGTTGCTTCCATCTGTTGGGGAAGATACCCTCCTGAGTGCAAGCATTGTATATGTCTAGAAAAATTCCATCGAGACCGGGGGCCTTGTTGTTGCCCACTCTACTACAGGCCTGCAATAGTTCGTCAGCTGTAATCGCTGGGATTTCGCCGTTGATATCATTGTTCACATACGTTCCAGTAAGATTTGATTGTTCGGGAAATAAGTCAGACACAATCCTCTCCAGAAACTCAGGGCAGGTCGGCGATGTCATCGGATGACTCTTAAGTCGCGCCAGAACCACCTTGTACGGTTTGTCCCAAGGATCCTTATCCACTTCCTGCAAGAGCTCGTTCCAACAGTCTCGTTTGCGAAGCTTTATGGCCTTAGTAAGTTTACGCTTAGCGGCTTTAACTTCACTGCGAGGCTTTCGGGATTGGACTTCTTCCTTGCGCGTTGCCAAGATGTTCTTGCTGTGAAACATTCCTTGAGGAGAGTCGTAATTTCAGTGCTCCACCAATACACCGGTGGCCGTCGGTTTCCACTAACCTTCGTGGGCATAGTGGCGTCGCAGGCGTCGGTGACTCTCCGCAAGGTTTCGTCTACTTCTTCTGTGGTATTTCTACTGTGTGCACGGAGAGAAAAGTTCTTTGAAAATTACGTAGAAAGTTCCGTAATCAGCGAGTGAAATATACCAGAGTTTTTACGTGACATTACAGAAAAATTACGCGAAGGTTGCGTGGAAATTCGGGTGCGCTCCGTAATTTTTACTGAATTCTATTTCACTCGCGGATTACGGAACTTGCTACGTAATTTTTAAAGAACTTTTCTCTCCGTGTGCGCGCGGGTGTGTGTGTGTGATCAAAATTTTTCGCAAACTCTTTCTCAATCACCAAGCCTGCGTCTGCAAATGCCTCTGGTGGTTGTTCGTCTATAAGGAAATATCTCGATAACGAATAGAGATAGGGGGAAAAAGTTCCAACCAATATTGTTCCTTGCATCAAAACGCACATTTTATGTTTAATAACTTTTTCACCAACGTTAATAATTTAGCAGCAAATGTGGGTGCTCGGGCTGTGAGTGCTTGCTACCAATCTGCGAGAACTCCGCAGCATTTTTTGAGAAAAGGAGTAGACATAGAGGAAAATAGTGATAACAAAAAGTATTCGGCAGGAAAAACTTCATCAATTAATTTTTATGGCTTTTTCACGTATTTCCAATATTTTGCAACGTGTTGCAGTTTATATGAAACAGGGGGAAGCGAGGTTGCATCCCGCCCGACATTCAACCCTGGTTTTCTCAGGAAGTATTGCAGATAGTGGTATAACCCATATAACCTGACTGATTCCGCATGAGACGAGGAATATTTTTCATTTACAACTTTTTCCTTTATCTCCATTATTTAATCAAATTAAGTCCAGTCGAAATTATGAATGAGGAAGTTTTTGCGGGGACATGGGTCGATTACCAATTCTTTTCTATCAGTTCTAACTTAAATAATAAATTATTAAGCACTTAATTACCTTGAATGCCTCCCGAAACTTGTTCGACATGATATTGTAGAGCAGTGGATTAACTGTTGTCGACAAATAATATAATATTCCGGATATGTAGGTCAGAATTTTGTAAATTGTTTCTAATGATCGGCCTCGTTTTTCCCCCACTCTTTTAGCGTAAACGGCGAGAAGTCTTTGCGCGTGAAATGGGGCCCAGCAAATGAAGAATGCCACCACTACTGCAACTGGAACAGAGATAATAAAAAACATTAACAGTGCTTCCCGATTTGTAATGTCGGGGGAAGGGTGGGGCAGAATGGGTCGCGAGACATAAAATAAGAATATAAACCGGTAGGAAAATTTCGAAGAACTGGAGAGTTTGGTGAGTATAATTTGGAGAAGTTGAACATTTGGAAAAATTTGGAAAAGTCGGGAAATTTTGGAAAGTTTGAAAAATTGCCAAGTTTGGAAAATTGGGAAAATTGGGAAAATTTATGAAAAGGCGAAAATTGGAAAAGTAAGAAAATCTGGAAAATTCGAAAAATTTATGAAAAGGCAAAAATTGGAAAAGTAGGAAAAATTTGAAAAAATCGGAAAATTTTCTAAAAATTGGAAATTTTTGGAAAGACCGGAAAAAATTGTAAAAATTGGGAAATGTTCTTAAAGCGTTTTTATAATCCGCAATTGACGCCCTATCAGGGCACTGGAGCACCAGAGACAACTGAGGGATTTATGCATTCACAATTTTACTCATTTCCTTGTTTCCTTAATAACGGAATAATGTCAAGCGCAGGTTGTTCAGCAATGCGTGATTTGAACGAACCGTCAACAAGCACCTGCTCGGCGTAAATTATACTCAAGTTTTGGCCATTCTCCAGGGCCACAGAAGGTTGCGATCGATGAATGAAAATCCATTTCCACCTATCATAGAGTCTTCCGCATTATCTGTAATCTTGAGTTATGCGAGCAACCGGATTGCAAGTGGAAAGTGTGAGATGATGGACTTGTTCTTTTTCCTTGGATACCTTCCTCGATTTTGTAATTTTTGTATTTTTTGAAAATATTGAGAATTTTGAAAATTTTTGAATTTTTTGGAATTTTAGAAATTTTAGCAGTTTTGGAAATTTTAGACATTCTGGAAATTTTAGAAAATTTTTGGGAAGTATGCCAATTTTACGAAATTTTTCGCCCTCTTTTTTAATAACATTTTCAATTTTTAATTTCCAAAATGAACAAAAAATTGTGACTATCCAAAACCCCGGAAATTTTGGGAGTTTTTTTCAAGAAAAAAAAAAAATTCGCAATTTTTTTTTTGGAAACTGGATAAGTTTCTCTAGTTTGGTGAAATTCCTCGGATTCTCAGAGTATTTAGGGTGCAGAATTAATAAAAATACGGTCACACTTGAACATTGAGGAAAAGTAAGCTTGGGTCCCATTAAGAAAGCTAATGAGAGTCATAATAACGAAACAATAAATTTTATAATGAGCCTCTCGAGGGTTGATTGCAGCGATAAAGGGTAATTTAGTCAGCTATTTCCAAAGAACCCAGGAGGCAAATGAAGGCAAACGGTTGGCCTTATTGGACACTTGTACATCAGTTTTAT
Source organism: Asobara japonica (assembly GCA_026005395.1). Lineage (NCBI taxonomy): Eukaryota > Metazoa > Arthropoda > Insecta > Hymenoptera > Braconidae > Asobara > Asobara japonica. Next base: position 1,573,769 of record BQMI01000519.1, read on the forward strand.
TTCATTAAGGTCGTTTTTATTCAATTACGAAAAAAATCCTATAGCAAAAGACCGGATTTCGCATGGAATTGTTATGGGAATTTCTAAATTTCCCATAGGGTTTTCTATGGGAGGTCCCATATAACAGCTAAGGACTTTCTATCGAGAAAATTACAGGAACAAAATTCTGTAGGAAAGGTCCCATTTCCCCATAGAATTCCTATTGGGATTTCCCCATAGGATTCCCATAGAATTTCCTATCCGGGATCCTATAAGAATCTTCCAGGATTACTATAGAAAACTTGCAACAAAAAATTCATATAGTGCACGGAGAGAAAAGCTCTTTAAAAATTACGTAGAAAGTTCCGTGATCCGCGAGTGAAATACAATTCAGTTAAAAATTACGGAACGCGCCGGAGTTTTAACGCAACCTTCGCGTCATTTTCCTGGAAACTTCCGTAAAAATTACAGAACGAACCAGAGTTTTTACGGAACTTTCCAGAAACACTACGCGAAGGTTGCGTAAAAATTCGGGTGCGTTCCCTCATTTTTAACTGAATTGTGTTTCACTCGCGGATTACGGAATTTTCTACGTAATTTTTAGAGAAGTTTTCTCTCCGTGTGAGGGTATCAAGTTTCTATAGGAATTCGATAGGATTTTCCCATAGGATTCACATAGAATTCCCAATCAGAGATCCTATAAGAATTTGATAGGTTTCCTAGAAAACGTGCAGGAAAAAAACCTATAGTATGGGTCGCAAGTTTCTATGGTGTTCCTATATAGGATTTTCCTGCAAAATTCTCATGAAATTCCGAATCGGAAATCCGATAGAAATGTAATAATTTTCCATAGAGAGCAGGCAGGAAAGGTCACTATAGGGTTCCTCCAAAGTTCCCATCGCATTCCTATAGGATTTTTCCATAGGATTCCTATAGACTTCACAATCAGACGTGCGATAGGAGCTCGATGGGATTTCTACCGCAAACTTCCAGCAAAAGATCCTATGGGGTTCCCATTGAATTTCCATAGAGTCTCTATAGGATTTTCCGATAGAATTCTCATAGAATTCCGATGGAATTGTGATAGAATTCCCATAGAATTCTCATAAAATTTCCAGAGAATTCTCATAAAATTCCCAGAGAATTCTCATAGAATTCCCAGGAAATTCCCAGAGAATTCGCCTAGAATTCCCATAAAATTCTCATAGAATATAATTCTCATACAACTTTCAACTGGAGATCCTATTAGGTTATCATTAGGAAAATCCCATTAGGAAATTCTACAAAAAAATTATAGAAATGCCATAGCATTTTTCCGGAAAATTTGTTGACGAACATTTTTAATGCTTCTCAAAATTTTCACAATGTCCCAAGTTCACAATTTTTCAAAATTTTCAGAATTTTTAAAAATCCCAAAATTTTCAAAATATTCAAAATTGTCAAAAGTGTCAAAATTTAGAAAATTCCCCAAATTTTAGAAATTCTTAAACCTGGACATTCAAAGAAATTACCACAAAAAACATTAACTTCTACTTGACTGATTATTTTAATTCACTCGGCGAATGTCTGGTCCATTAGAGTTAAACATCCGGGAAAAACTCAGAATCTGGTGACGCCTATGTGTTTATTTGGGAGCCCTGGCATCTGAGGAAATTGGAGATAAATTCTAATTTTTTGATTCAGTAAATCAATAAACAAGTGTTCAGAGAATTTCATATTGCCTCGCGACTGAAAATCCGGGATGACCGACAGATTTATCTATTCGTGACTCTACTCGTCCAAAAAAAACAAACTTAATTTAAAATCTCAAAACTCTCGAAATAAGTCTCCTAAATTTCCGACATTTTGACATCCTTTCCGAATCCTACGAATGTTGAAAACTAAAAATGAAGACGAAAATTCCGGAATTTTAGGAATTTTTGAAATGGAAAATTTTGAATATTTCAAAATTACAAAACCCTGAAATTTGGTTATTTAAGTCTTTGCAGATTCCCACAATTCCCGACTTTCCAAATTTCAAAGATCATCCATATGAAAAATTGCAAGAGAATTATAGTTGTTCAACCATTTTTAATTCAAAAAATTTGAAAAACTTGAAAAATTTGGAAAATTGGATAATTTTGAAAAATTAGAAAAATTTGTAAAAATTGGAAAATTTTGAAAAAATTAGAAAAATGCTAAATTTTGAAAAAATTTGAGAAATTTGGAAAAATTGGAAAAATTGAGAAATTTCCACGATTTCACAAATTCCAAAAAAATCAGAAATTTCCAAATTTTCAAAAATTTCACAATTTCCAAAATTTCAAAAAAACTCAAAAATTTTGAAAATTCCAAATTTCCGTATATGTCAAAAATTTCAAAAATTTCAAAAATTTCAAAAATTTCAAAAATTTCAAAAATTTCAAAAATTTCAAAAATTTCAAAAATTTCAAAAATTTCAAAAATTTCAAAAATTTCAAAAATTTCAAAAATTTCAAAAATTTCAAAAATTTCAAAAATTTCAAAAATTTTAAACCTTTCAAAAATTTCGAAAAATTCAAAAAGTTCAAAAAATTCAAAAATTTCAAAAAATTCAAGAATCTCAAAAATTTCAAAAATTTCAGAAATTTTAGGAATTCTAGAAATTTTGAAAATTACAAATTTTTTTGATTCTTGAAAAATTTTAAACATTTGAAAACTTTCAACTTTTTGTGAAATTTCCGACTACTGGGATACATCTGGATTTTCGGAAGATTTCAAAAATTCGAATATTGTAAAACATCGTAAATTTTCTATAATTTTGAAAAGGCGGTAAGATTAAAGGTTGCGTATTGTGGATGTTGTGAATAATCGGCTAGAACGAATGCATTATTCAGTGTATGACCTGGAAGTGAACGGCACAGGCTGTATTTCATGAACTGCTGCCTGCGAAGATAAAGGCAAGCTGGCTCGTAATTAATTCCCAGTTGGGCCGGCAAGATCGAACCACGTCAGTGAAACCACTATTAAATATGGGTCTGATGCATATATGGTTGTCCCATGATTGGGCTCTAAAACAAGTGGATTGTAAGTGCAAGCCGCGAGGGTCACACCCGAAACTTCCGGATTTGTAATGTTCATTCGCCTCCATTAGCTTAATGAATGGAGATAGAGAAAAACGTCTTCAATGAAAACTATTCCTCGTTTCATGAGGAATCATTTAGGCTTTATGAATTATACGGCTATCTGCAATACTTCCTGAGAAAAGAAGGGTTGAATGTCGGACGGGATGCAAACTCGCTTTCCCCCGTTGCATATAAACTGCAATACTTTGCAAAATATTGGAAATTCGTGGAAAAGTCATAAAACTTGATTAATGGAGTTTTTCATGCCGAATACTTTTTGTAATTACTATTTTCCTCTATGTCTACTCCTTGCCTCAAAAAATGCTGCGGAGTTCGCGCAGGTCGGTTGCAAGTGTTCACAGCCCGAGCGCCATGCACCCACCCACATTTCCTGCTAAATTATGAACATTGGAAAAAAAGCTGTTAAACATAAAATGTGCGTTTCAATGCCAGGAACAATATTGATTTAAACTTTTTCCCCCTATCTCTATCCGTTATTGAGATATTTTGGTATAAATAAAAAACCATCAGATGCCTTTCTAGACCGGCATTGCGCAACTTATACTCGAGGAGGATTTGTGAAATATTTTGATTGCATACACACGCACACACACACACACACACACACACACACACACACACATACACACACACAAACATTTTGCTGAACTTTTTTTTTAATTTTACCATTTTTTTGGTAAAACTTTAATTTTTTTTTAATTTTGGCTTTTTTGAAATTTTGAAAAAAATATTATTAAAAAAAATTGAATTTCGGAATATCGGAAACATTTACAAAATTCATTTTTTTTCAATGTTTAAGGGATTTTATTGACATTTGTAACGTTTTTAAAATCTTCCAAAAATTGCATTTTTTTTTTCAAATTACCAACATTTGAAAATTTTCTTCATTTATCAATGATAAGAGCTCCAGGTCAAGCAGTGAATAATGGACTTAAGTCATACGGATTATATGCATCATCGAGTACCCATGATACGCAAGCTTAAATCTTATCTCATCCGGCTCAGGAATTGCATTTGTATCTGTCGATTGATCGGTTCCCAATAATAGTTCAAAAAACTGAGAAATTGGAGAGTCTGTTGCATACTCAACAGATTGTGCATGTAGACAATACATTATGCGTATAGAGATCGAAGATTCAAATTTTTTTAAATTTGTAAAATTTGTGAAATTTTTGAACTTTTGGAATTTTTAAAATTTGTGAAATTTTCGAATTTCAAAATTTTCCAATTTTCCAAAATTTTCAACATTTTCAAAATTTTTAAAATTTAAAAAATTTTCAGTTTTCAAAATATTCAAAAGTTTCAAAACTTTCAAAGTTTTCTAATTTTTCAAAACTTTTTCGATTTAAGAATTAAATAATTGAATTTACAAACAAATTAAATTCAGAATTTTCAGGATTGTAAAAACGTCTGAAATTTGCTAAAATTCTAAAATAGTAAAAATAAAATATCACTTACAGAACGCGTACATGTTTCTGGAAAATGCGATCGAAAAATCATATGACCTATTTTTAGTTCCACATGATAACCCACAATGTCGTCAAATGAAAATTATAGAGCGCAGATAATTTCAGATAATTTGCCCCAGCACAAGAGCCGGATATGTGGAAGTAATGATAATGTGACAAAATAGGGTTGCCTCATCCGTGGGGATGCTGTCATGGTACACTCAGTGAAAATATTCGCAACCATTATATCCGAAATATGTCACTCACGACTATATAGAGCGCACGTGGTATTGTCTGTCTGAACCCCCACCTGTCAGAGCGGAACTATACAGCGCGTCAGTAACCTCATCAATCCATCCACAAAATTGGAACATTACCTATCAAACTTTCCTTTAAACATTTTTCACTTCCTGATCTACGAAACTATGATCGTGCGTGTTTTTTACCTCCGTTTCTCTTTTTTGTACTCCCCGCGGTAGGAGCTCTTCAGAGGGTGTTCGAGAGGGCCTACTGGACACCCATCCACGCGGCTGGGCCCGACTTTCGCCATTTAGGCCATCGCATTCCTAAACGCAGGCTAAACAGAAACCCCTGTGCTATGATGGCGAGCGCACATGATGGACCTCCCTCCCCCTCCCCCGCCCCCCCCCCCGCCCTTTAGTCTCACTCATTGCACTGGCATACAAATCGACTAGAAAATTCCTCACAGACCCAAACAGACACACTTTCACCTATTCAGCTTGAAAATCAATGAGTAAAAAGATAGGAAATTCATAATATGTAATTTTTTTTAAATTGAGTTTCCATAATTTTCAAAGTTTTCAAATTGTTTCAACTTTTCAAAATTTTCAAATTTATTCAACTTTTCAAAATTTTTGAAATTTTCAAATTTTTTAAACTTTTCAAAATTTTCACATTTTTTCAACTTTTCAAAATTTTCAAAATTTTCAAAATTTTTCAGAATTTTTTCAACATTTTCAAATCTTTCAACTTTTTCAAACTTTTTAATTTTTCGAAATTTTCAAAATCTTTAAAATTGTCAAAATTTTTCAAAATTTTCAAAATTTTCAAATTTTTTAAAATTTTCAAAATTTTCAAAATTTTCAAAATTTTCAAAATTTTTACAATTTTCCCAATTTTAAAAATTTTCATTGAATTTTCATTCATCCAAAATTATCAAAATTTCTCTGATTCTCCAACTAATTAATTGAATTCTGACTTCTTCAATTGCAAACAATTTAAAGTACAGCTCAAACTTAATAAATCTGGTTTCCCTGGAATAAGAAAATCATGAAAGTTTCCTCTCAATTATATACATAGTACTTAGTATCTTAATGCCCACATTAAGTTTACGATTTATAAATCCAATCTATCTACCGCTTTGACATACAAGTCCCAGAATCCGTAAATCTCCTTTTCCAATTACGCGAGACTTCAATTTCAAAGTTTTCACTCAAATAACGAGTGCAATCCGCAATATGTCCGCAGATCCCCAACTGCATATTTAATTAAAAAAAAAAAGATATTTTTTTTCATACCAACCGGTTTCTCCTGTTTGCCTCTATCGATCACGGAAGTCGCGAGCCCCAAACTTAATTGTCGCTTAATTAGTGTTAAAAGCGAGCGATCTCTGTCGATATGTTGTGTTGAAAATTAAAAAAAAAAAACAAACTTTGGAAAATTTGGAAAATATTAAAAACTTGAAGAAGTTGAAAAAAAAATGATAACGAAATTCTAAAATTCCAGAAAATCAGAAGTTGCCATAATTTTCAAATTTCAGGAAATTACAAAAATCTGAAGAAAAAAAGACGTAATTTTTAGAAACAAAGTTGACAATTTCAAAAATTTTAAAACTCAAAAATTTACGAAATTTTTTTTTTAATTTGGCAATTTCAAAAATTCTGGGGATTTCAAAAACTTGCTAAAAATTCTAAAAAAAACTCCGAAATTAAAAAAAAAAATGTTAAAATGCGGAAATTTTTCGGACTTTTAAAGACACCTAAAAAATGTCAATAACATCCGAAAGTTCTGGACCGTTGTCCTCGATTTTTTTCGATCAAATTCCTTGAGAGTAAGAAAAGGTCATCTAGACAGAGTCTGGTCCATTCAACATTCCCGACGGGTTTTCGGACACCTCTCCAGCCATAAATACGTACCGCTCTTTTTTTTTATATTCCAGTAACTCAATTTTATTTATTTCCACCCCGCGTCGCAAGCGTGGGAGTAATGAACCATGTTTCAGTCTCAATGTTTTTTTTGCAATTTTCCCACTCGCGGATATAGTTAAATTGTTTATTACCAGATGGAGGATGGAGTAAGACGATTTGATGCAGCTCCTGGGGTTTATAGAAATCATCATTAAGGGAATCGATTTTCTTATTCTTCACTTTTTCGACATTTTTTTTCACCCGAGCAGTGGCGATATGAGACTTTTCCGAAATTTTTAGATCATCGAAAATGTGTTGGAGAATTGAAATATTTGAGAGAAACTTTTTTAATACCTCAAGTAACTCTTTCAGTCTATTTAAGTGGTGATAAAAATCATTTATAGCACACAGTTAAGTTGATGTGAATTATATTCTTCGACTCGATTAGAATTCTTGCGTGTTACGCACGTCGTTGGCTTCGCAGTGGCGCCATTTATGGAAAAATTCCGCGGTATCAAGTGACAGCATTTTTCGGAGATATCTTCAAAACTAAGAATTTGTACGAATGATCATACAAAGCCACTCAACCAACCACCCACCGATCCAACCCCCCACCCACCCACCCATCCATTCAACCACCCACCCATCCAACCACCCACCCACCCATCCATTCAAGCACCCACCCATCCACCCACCCATCCACCCACCCGTCCAACCACCCACCCACCCACCCATCCAACCGGCCACCTATCCACCCACTTACCCACCCATCCAACCGGCCACCTATCTAACCACTCACCCACCCACCTATGGAACCACCCACCTATCCGACCACCATAAAAATTAACACCTAAATTCAGAAAATTGCAAGATAATGAACAATATATCATCGTCGAGGGACGAACACACTAATAAAAACCTCGGTGTCCTTCGATTGAGTTATGTTTTTCTCCACCTTACGATTGTTTCCACTACCATCATTTATCATTTTTCATTTTTTGCTGTTTCATCAATTTTTTCTGACATTTTTACCGGCAATTTTTAGTAATGAAACTTTGATTTGTTATGAAATTGCAATGACTAATGAAGGTTTTCACATTTTCCAAATTTTAGAAATCTGCAAAATTACTGGAACTCCTCAACTCTCATTGATTCTTCAACGGGACGAGGCTGTTTCTATCAAACTTACCGAGCATTCTTATGACATTTCTCTGTGAATTGCCTCTAGATCTGGCGCTTTCGTTGCAATTTGAAGTGCCTGGGTTGCGCTTGACAACGACGAGTATTCTCGATCGTCTCAATTTGATTCCAATGAGGACATAAAGTACGGTAATGATGGTCATGGGCAGTACGAAGAATAAAATTGTTGATATTTCGAAGGCGTGGTCGATAATGGTCCACTTGACCGAGCAAGTTGCGGTGTCTGGTATGAAAGTTCCATTCTGAACTTGCCAAGTTATTCCAAATTGGATTGCTTGAGGTATTGCCAGACATAGGGCCAATAACCATATCAGAATTACGTACTTGACTGCACGCGATAGTTTTGACATTGTGTGCGACAGGAATGGATGACAAATTGCGAAGTATCTGAAATAGCGATGAAATAAAAGAATTAATAATAGCTTCACAACTTCCCAATAAGTGTGTGTATGTGTGTGTGTGTGTGTGTGGGCAAAATGTTTAGCAAAGGTTTCCCAAGCCTCAATTGAGCAATCCGCATCTGGAAATGCATCTGATGGGTTTATGGTTATAACAAAATATCATGATAACCGATAGAGATAGAGGAAAAAAGTTAAAACGAATATTGTTCCTTGCACTACAACGCACATTTTATGCTCAATAACTTTTTTCTCTAGCGTCGATAATTTAAGAGGAAATCTGGGTAGGAGCACCGCGCGCGGCGTGTGAGCGCTTGAGAGTGACCCGTGCGAACTCTACTGCATTTTTTGAGGAAAGGAGTAGGGATAGAGGAAAATAGTGATAACAAAAAATAATCGCCATGGAAAATTCTATCAGTTTAGTTTAATGAGTTTTCCACGTATTTTCAATATTTTATGACGTATTAGTTTATATGCAACGGGGAGAAGCGAGGTTGCATCCCGTCCGGCGTTCAACCCGCATTTTCTCAGCAAGTATTGCAGATAGCGGTATAATTCGTAGACCTTGAATGATTCCCCATGAAACAAGGAATATTTTTCATTTAAGACTTTTTCCTGTATCTCCATTATTTAATGAAATTGAGTCCAGTCGGGATTGGAAGTGGGACGTTGTTTGTTCCGCGTTGAATGAAACGCAAATTTAGCGCGCTGTTGCCGAATACCGCTAAACGCGCTCAGGCGCTGTGCAGTCAATTTGGCAACGTTTCTGTAGATATAGGTATATGAGTGACAAGGCAGCGTGACGCGCCAACGACCGGTCGTATGTGGCTCTCTTTCTTGATCAATTACCTTTCAACGGTGAATGCCGTAATAGTCAAAACAGTAGCATTGGCGGAAGTCTCGGCTGCGAAGCTTTGAATGACACAGAAGACCTCTCCAAAGGCATACGGAAAATGGGACCATATATAGTACATCTCGGGCGGGAGTCCAGACACGAGTAGTAGTAAGTCAGAAACCGCCAGACTGGAAACATTGGGACTGACATATGAGAAAGATTGTCCAGCTGATTACATTTAACTTTCGTAAATTAGAAAAATAAAAAAGGGAAAATTGGAGTTTTACGAGAATGAAGGTGCATTTCACCTATAATTAGGATAACTCTGAAATTTTCGAGATTCACTAATTAAAAACCATCAATAGTTTTTGGAAATGTTCCAAAAAAATTCCAAAATTTCGAAATGTTCTAATTTCCAAAATCTCTCAAAAGTTTCCAAAATTTTTAAAAATTTCAAGTTTCTTAAATTTTCAAGATTTTTTCGAAAATCTCTAAAATTTTCCAAAGTTTCAAAAAAATTCAAGGTTCCAAAAATTTCAGAAACTTGAAAAATTTTTAAAAATCTAAAAATGAAAAAAAAAAAATAAAATCTTCCTTTTTTAATTTCTCCACGGTGCATTCTTCTTAATTACCTGAATAAATAATAATTGGTGGCTGTATGCATGGACCTGTTTCGGGCAATCACAACACAAGTGGACACATTTCCAACGAGCCCGGTGAAAAAAATGGCAACATAAATAATTGTAATGGGCACAACAATGTAGAGAGCATCCCGTTTCGGAATGGTTTGATTTGTACTATCACTCGTAATTAAATCCGCACTATTATTATTATTATTAATATTATTATGACTTAAATAGGTATCACTTAATCGAGATAGTTCGTTCATTGATGAGTTGACTATGCCATTGAGCCCAAAGGGGAATTCATCGATCGTCGAACGATCGTCTCTTATGCCCTGCCTCATCGTAAACCGATTTTATTCACCAGTTAATTAATTGATTGAGTATTTTTTAATCGTAGAGTCATTATCGCCGCCACTCTGCACCGCGGCATCACCCATTTTCCCCATTTTCAGTCACATTTTTTCTCGTTGACAATTATCTTTCGGAATTCACATAATTTTTTTAATTTTTGGCCGTCGCAAAATTGTAGTCCACAAATTTTGGAAATTTTGACAATTTCAGAAATTTGGGAAATTTTGGAAATTTTGAAAATTTCAAAAATTTGGGAAATTTTGAGGAAAGTGGAAATTTTGGAAGTTTTGGAAATTTTGGAAATTTTGAGATCTTTGACTACTTCCAAAAATGAACAAATTTATGATAAAAGACCAATCACTTTTAATATGCCAAATTTGGACTCACCATTTTATTTTTAAAGCGTATTGTTTATCTCTATTTAGACAGACACGGAAACCAAATTTCTCACTAATTCTTACTATTGTGCCACACCGCCCACGGCCTGCCTTGAATAGTTTGAAAATAAATTAAAAAAAAAAAAAGTAAGATATGTGGGACAGGGAATGACTCTAATACCCTGTTTGTCAGGCACTCGATGAAAAAACTTCATCTCACCCCATGAAAATTTAAAGTGGCTGAACATTATTATCTTCCAGCACTTTTTTCAGATAAAATCGTTCAACTTGTAACCCATGCGAATTTTTTTTAGTGTTTTTAATTTTTTTATATTTTTTTCGAACTCTCTGAAATATTTGTAATTTTTTTTCAAAATCCTTCAATTTTTTTTTCAAGTTTTGACAATTTTTAAAAATATTTTTGCAATTTTGAAATTTTTTGAAAATTTTTTGAAATTTTTAATTTTTCAATTTTTCAATGTTAATTTTGAAAGTTAAAAAAAAATCGAATTTAGAAAATTTTGGACAGCTTGAAAATTTTTCAACAAAAAATTTCAAAACTGAAAAACTCAAAAAATATCAGGAGCTACAGTTACAGCCAAAAGTGTCCCAATTTCCGAAACATCCAAAACTAGTTCAATTTTGAAATTTTCTGCCAGACCCTTGGACATGCCCACAGTTGTCAAAATTTCCATATCAAACTTTCCAAATTATTCACCCACAAAGTTTACGAATCAGCGGCATCAAAGCGTTCAATAACCAACCCCCTCCCCCCTCCACAAATCGCAATAACCGCGCACAAAAATATTCAGCGTATTTCGCGCCACAATCCGCGAAATTCGCAAAACTTCGAAATAATTCACTCAATTTTTCTACACTCTAAAAATTCCCGAAAATTTTTCAATTTTGTTTAAACGCAAACAGTTGCCAAAATTTTCCCATTATCAAAAACTCTCACAATTTTCAATTTTTGGAAAACTCCCGAAATTTGATTACATGATTTTCACGTTATGATCAGTTTCAAAATTCTAAACATTATATTCTTGTCCTAACTTCAAAATTTCTACTTTTAACTCCCAAAACTGTCGAAATTTTTTTTGTCTCCAGAATTTCGAAATCTTAAAACAATAATTTTTTTTTAAAGAACTGCCAAGAAAATGATTTTTAATTTTTTTTTAAATTTTCAAAACTCACAAGTAAACACGCGAGCGTGGATTTTCATTCAGAAATTTTCGAAATGTGTAATTGGTGGGAGAGCGCGGGTCGTGCTCGAACGAGCGCGTGCGATGTACTAAAGACCAAAGTTGAAGTTTCCCGTAGCATCGATGCTACGATCGAACCTCATGGACCTCAAGTGGGAGTCGGGTGAACCCATACAAAAAAGCCGTGACATGGACCGTCAATGAGTCGAACCCCTAACTTCCCGACGTGTGTACATGTGTGTACGTATTATTCCATCGTATCTCATAGAAACCACCAATACGAAAACTAACGAAAAAAGTTGATTATCTCCTTAACAAGTGGTTTTACGCAAAAATGTTATATGACGTTTTTTGTAGAGCATTCAATTTCCGACAAAAAAGTATTTAATCATTTTTTTCTAAAGCGCTTGGTTTGCCAGATAAATCAATTATTCAGTAGCCGCACCTCTCCACACGACATCAGCGGCCGCATGATAAGCGCTGCGTCGCGCAATGTTTTTTTCAATTTTTCGAGGGAAATATTTCAACATATATGGTCAATTGTCAATCCATAATATTCCAACATCTCAGAATTATCATTGTATGATGTCTGAATTCAATAAAACTTGACTATTCTCGACGATTGAACAATTTCGTTTTGGAAAAATCATGAATATTTGGAGGTTAAACATGAGAACTTCCCATCGCACTCACTTTCAAAATTGGATATCTTTCAAGTTGCGCGGTTCTGAGCATAAAAGGAATTATGGATTTGTTCTCTATAGTTTAGAGTGGGAATACAATTTTTTTCAGATTTTTCCCGTCTTTCGGTTGGTCAAAACGTGAGAAATTCGGTAAATGCGGCTCTGGGTCCATAGTGCAGCTCTCAAGAGATAAAAGCGGCAAAAATCTGTAAAAGGCTGGAAAATTTCCAGTGGCTTTAAACAACAAATGAAACATAGCGACAACTCCTCGTGGTGAGTTATTTCAACCATCCTCGGGCAGTTATCTCGTAAACCCGGACGTTTGTTAGCCATTAAAGTAGTCTTATATCAACAATTTACGTACAAACCCCCATAAACTACTGAACAAATTGTAATGCGAACTTTGGATTAAATAACGTGGAAAAAAACCATTCAAGTAGCAATTTTTTGAAAGTTGCATATATAAAAAAAAGGATGTGTAAATTCCAAAATTTTCGCAAAATTTCCACAACTTCAGAAACATTTCTACATTTTTTTAGCATTTTTTCCGAAATGATCCACGCACTGTCAAAAAAAATTCTGAAATTTTGAGACTGGTTTCGCAGTTTTCAAAATTTACTATATCTATATATTATGATAAATATAAATTACTCAAATAACAGCTGGACTTTATTTATCAACTTGCTGCTCTAGGGAAATTATTATAATGACCCCAAAAATAAAAAAATGTCACAATATTCACTTTTCTCGAAGTTTGACATCATTCTGACACATTTTTTGATAACGCTTGAGCGGATCGACCGAATTGATTTTTCTTATCAAATATTGCCTCTCGGTGTTGTTCAGGGCGCAAAGGAGTGTCAACCTTGAAAAACAATTCCTTCAACTGTTATTAACAATTTCAATTGTTTAAAAGGTTTTATCGCGATAACGGTTAAAGTTAGGAGAAAAACTCCGTAACGAATGTTATTCCTTGTACAAAAATGCACATATAATGTGTTACGACTTTTTTTCATAACTCTCATAATTTAGGAGATGTAATTGGTTGAAGCTGCGCGGGTGGCGCAACTTCATTACCCTGACGGACGTTTAATTCCGAGCGTCCTTTGCATACGTTCACGCAGGCACAGGCACACACATACCGAACCCACCCACCCACCTACTCACACACATACTCCTACCCGCCCACCCACCCACCCACCCACACACACACACCCACACACACACACACCCACCCACACACCCATCTACAGACACACATGCCAATTGTGACTCGGAGATTTCTTATTTTGCTCAATTGGGAATGAATAGAATAAAACGCGATTCCAATAGAAGATCAAGTGATATATATATGTACACCTATATTGGTGTATGCCATCCTACATAAACAAGTTCATGAATATGACTCAGAAATTGTTGATTAAGGATAAAAACTGTTTTTACAATACCAACCGGGGAATTTCGCTTTTTTTTACCATCTACAGTAAAAAACAAGTAACAAACAATTTTCACAACTATTTTTCTAATTTAAACACCTGGAATTTTTTTTGCAAATTTGCAAATTATTGAACTGTGAAAATTATAAAATTTTCAAATAATTTACCAAATTGCTGAAATTTCCAAAAATGTTTAAATACTCAGATAGAGATATTTAAAATGCTAAAAAAAATTATTTTTTTTCCAAAGTTGAAAATTAAAAAAAAAAAAAAATACGAAACTTATTTGAAATTTCTGAAATAAAGAAATTATTCCAGCCTTCCGCGATTTTTTGGTAATTCGTATGATCGAGTGAAAAGAGATCAAGCCAACACGCTACGGAAAATTACTCCTCTGAAATGAGTAACCTGTTGCGCGATGTTTATGGTGCAACGGTGAGTCGCATATTTATCCCATAACTTCTTCTCCCGTAAAAAAAAACGCCCCTGTCTTTTCATTTTATTTTTTTTTTCTATTTGTTTCTCTGATGGAAGACGTCGGCTCGCGCGAATACGATTTCGATCGGGTCAATGACCTCCACCAAGATAATTAAGAAAATTAAGAAATTCACCATAAAAAAAAACGTGTTCTATGGGACGTTGTACAATGTTACGATTTTTTTTGGTAATTCAGTAGAGTTTTGGAAAATTTTGTAATGCTGTATGAAAAATTTTCTACGCTTCTGTTAAGAAATTAATTGGTTATCCCGGGTTTTTTTTTCGTGTGTGTGTGTGTATGTATGTAGGTATGTGCGTGTGTGTGTGTGTGCGCGTAGGTGTGTGTGGGGGTATGTGTGTGTGTGTGTGTGTGCCATGGAATCGAAATTGACAAGCTATTGCTTCCACCCGTTTAAGGTCACTCCCATATATCCTGTTTATTTTATTTTAATTTTTTTAATTTTTTTTTTTTTTAGTGACACGCAATTTTTTTCGCTCACGCGACTTTGATCGCATCAGTTGAACGAACTCGACGAGCGAAATTAACAAATTTACACTCTGTTGGGTCGCTTGTATTGGCCTGGGACGAGAAGAACCGTGTCCGCTTTTTTTTCTTTTCTCCAACGTGTTTATTTATTTTTGACTATCGCGCGTCGAAAGAAATGACTGGACCGTCTGGGACGATTTTACAGAGATTCGCGGGTTCAAACTGGTAACGCGGTGTGTGAGGGGGGGGGGGGGAGCTCACATCCGAGTCCCTGGAGTGGGAGTTCATTGCTCACATAACTCAGTAATTCCGAAATTTTTATTTGACAATAGTGACGTTAAAAAAAAAATTTGGGAATTTTGAATTTTTTGAAAAAAAAACGCAAAACTCAATTTTTTAAAAATAGTTTTAAAATATGGGAAAATTTAACAGAACGGTGGAATTTCCAAAAAAAATTGTTTGCAAATTTTTGGAAAAATCGAATTTTTGAAAATGCAAGGAATTTTACACATTTCTGGAGTGGCGAAACCAGGTACGCATCCATCGGTTTTTGATGAATATCGCAAAATCTGGAGGAAGTCAGAGAATCGTCATAGGAACTTTTTTGTAGAGGTCAATTTTCTCTACAAAAAGTTTTCTATAGACTTTTTTGACATTTCGCCTCACTTCAGAGATATTGGCGAAAAACCGGGCGGAGAGTCGCGTTCACGTACCTCGTCGTACCGCTCCTAAGAATAAGTTGGCTCAACTTAAAAAAAAAAAAAATCGAAAATTGGAAAATCTGAAGCTTTTCATTCAATAATTGTGGGAATTACAAAAATTTTCAAAATTTCCAAAATTTGGAATTTTTAACCTGTAGCCCTCGCGCCGTTCCCCCGACGTTCTTTAGGCGCGCATTGCGAGAACCTCTCACATTTTGTTTTGGGATCATAGGTCGAAATGTGGAGCTAGGCCAATGTTCATGAGAATGTTTTTTGTAGTGCACAATGAGAGCTACAATAAAGCTCTATATGAACATTCGTTAATATTCTTAATTTTCAAAATATCTGCCAAAAATGCTTTCTCTCGATGCCGCGGAATTTCTCCACAGATGGCGCCACTGCGAAGCCAACGGCGCGCGTAACACGCGAGAATTCTGATCGAGTTGAAGAATATAATTCACATCAACTTAACTGTGTGCTATAAATGATTTTTATCACCACCTAAATAAACTGAAAGAGTTACTTGAGGCATTAAAAAAGTTTCCCTCAAATATTTCAATGTTCCAACATTTTCGTTAGTATGAAAATTTTGGTGGGAGAAAGTCTCATAGCGCGACTACAGCCGGGTCAAACGGGTTGGAATCTCGATTTTAGGCGCCATGCAATATATTACATAACAATTTTTTCGGGTGCGGTCTGTACGAGTAGGCCATAAAATCTCCAGTATTTCAAGAAATAAATAAAAACCGCTGAATTTGATACTTAATTGGGGCTTTTTTTCTTATTTTCTCAACCGCGCCTGGCGACTCGATTGTTAATAAAAAAATGCGTGTCAAAATAAAATGAACAGCCTCATCGGCGAGACAGTGGGAAGCCCCTCCAATATGCAAATTATTTTTTTTTCTAAAGAAATACGAGGCGTTTGTGGAACAATATAATTCGAAGTATTTCATCTGAGGTATATAGCTATAGCTCTATATCTATATGCTTTTCAGCGTTTTTGAAACTATCCAAATCCTGATAAACAAAACGTAGGCGTGGCCGTCGATGAATCGAACTCCTAACTTCCTGACGTGTATAAGTGTGTGTACGTATCTTCCCATTATATCTTATAGAGACTATCAAAACGGAAATTAACCGGAAAAGTTGACTATCTCGATTTTTATTTAGTAACTTTGAAGGTTCATACAGCCATATAGTACAATCAAACAATAACACTAAGATGGATAACCGATGTTCATACATACAAATAACTATATACTACAAGAGAAAAATAAGTGACTGGTTTTGATATACAACGATAGTGTCTTAGCAGTTGAGCCTATTAAGAGTTCTGGGTAACATTTTTGTTTTGGTCGGATAAATCACCTTTGGTTGCACTTAACACTATGATGTTCTGCACTTTGAGTTGACATTTCGTCAGAAATTTAGTGAGAATTCTGAGGTTTCTTCCATCTTGATCATTGCGAAATTTTTGACTCGTATAAGGAAAATAACATTGGTTTTTTTGAAGTGCAAGATACATGGATTGTCTCTGTTGATCATGACGTGGACAGTCCCAGAGAACATGCTCTGAGTCTTGGTTCGGCTGACCACATTCGCAAAGGGCCGAGTCCGTGAATGTCATCCGTTTGCGGGATGCAGCGAGGTGGTAATGATTAGCTCTCGCCCTGTTGAGCCAGACTATTGCCAATCGGGAGAGCTTAATACCATTGAGCCAAAGCTTTCCGCTTTTTTGGTAAAACAGTCTGAAATAATCTCTACCTTTATAGACAGATTTCTCATAATACATAATTCTCGGGTCGATTCCAGTGAATCCTTCTTAAAATATTCCTGATAATCCGAGAATGGAAGTTTGATTGGCAGATTGGGAGGCGATTGACTATCTCGTTAACAAGTGGTTTTACGCAAAAATGTTATATGACGTTTTTTGTAGGGCATTCAATTTCCGACAAAAAAGTATTTAGTCATTTTTTTCTAAACCGCTTGGTTTGCCAGATAAATCAATTATTCAGTAGCCGCACCTCTACACCCGACGTCAGCGGCCGCATGATGAGCGCTGCGTCGCGCAATGGTTTTTTCAATTTTTGGAGGGAAATATTTCAACATATACGGTCAATTGTCACTCCATAATATTCCAACATCTCAGAATTATCATTGTATGATGTCTGAATTCAATAAAACTTGACTATTCTCGCCAATTGATCAATTGCGCTTTGGAAAAATCATGAATATTTGGAGGTTAGACATGAGAACTTCCCATCGCACTCACTTTCAAAATTGAATATCTTTCAAGTTGCGCGGTTTTCAGCATAAAAGGAATTATGGATTTGTTCTCTATAGTTTAGAGTACGAATACAATTTTTTTCAGATTTTTCTTTTTTTCAAAGATTTTTTCCATTTTTTTAACTTTTTTCATTTTTTTTGTGGGAAATTCTAAGGTCTGACAGCTCTGAAAGCTCAATTCTTCTTCTTTAGATATATCTGTTGTTTAATTTTATTTATAGAGCGATATTTCGCCTTATATTTGTGGGAGCGCCTCGCGTGTCCCATGCGCGTCCGAAGAAGGCCCTCAGGGCTCGAAAAGGTCGCACTCAAGGTTTCCGAAAATATGAGAAAGCCATTTGCTTCGAGCAGAATCAATTCTGGGTGAAATATGAGGCGGCGAATTTGCGGTTTCGTTCTACTAGGCATATTTTTATCTAGTTATTTACGAAATTTTCCAAATTCTTTGAAATGTTGTGAATTTCCAAAATATACAAGAATTTTCAAAAGTCTCAAAATTCGCAAAAAATGTTTGCAATTTCCAAAATTATGCAATTTTCTAAAACTTTCGAAATTTCTTTAAATTTCCAAAATTCTCTAAATCCTTAAACCTTTCAAAATTTTCAGAATTCACAAAATTTTCACAGGTTTAAAATTTCCAAAATTTTCAAAACTTCCAGAATTTTCAAAATTTTCAAAGTTTTCAAAGTTTTCCAAATTTTCCAAATTTTCCAAATTTTCCAAATTTTTAAAATTACAAAATTTGCAAAGTTTTCAAAATTTACAAAGTTTTCAAAATTTATAAAATTTCCCATATTTCCAAAATCAACACAAACGTTAGAATGACCAACAGATGTAAAATTTTTGTGATCACCCAAATTTTTCAAAATTCCCGAAATTAAGAAAATCGATCACTCTCATCTCCACTTTTTAACGTTTTTAAAATTGTTTTATCCCCAGAAATTCTGGCTTGAAATTCTGACGCAAGATCGGGGAATGCATACATGGTGCTCCAGTGTTTCATTCTCGTGCATGACTAGAGATTTATAGCGTTGGACGGTACCACTGCACCGATTTAATCCATTGTCATATTCGCGTTCGCTCGTCCACACTTTACGCCCCGGCGTACAAGATTTCGCGACTTCCGGTCCCTTTCCGCTTTCCCCTACGATAATAGTGATAATAATTCCCAAATCGTAAAACTTAATCCCTGACTACATAGCATAAATTTTGATGGATAAAACCTTTTCGCAGTTAACGAAGTAACTTTGCAATATGAAGAATAATCAACTGGTATTTTCAGTCGATGAGATAAATCTTTTATTGAGTATAAAAACTGGTCCTTCAAGGATGCTGGATGCATTGTCCTTACATCCCATCAAACTCCTAGTGCAATGCAACAGATTACTTAATGCTAAAAAACTCAAATCTCCGTAATATGACAAGGAAATATGCCATTAAATATATTTCCTCGAGGCTTTTATTTAATCGTCCAAAGCCCATGATTCTTTCATCACATCTTCTAGCACTTCTCCCTTTCATCGCTTCGAATTTTTTTGACCCGAGCTATAGCACATTTCCTCCTATTGACGAGCAACCTTTCCTAATTTCTGGCGCCACTTTCAAATTTTAGAGCGCGCCAACTTTTCGGATGCTGTTGGAGATGCTACTCTGGACCATTCGAGATTGCTCAGTTTGATCCTCTCAAAAGATCTTTCTCCTGTTTCTATTGTTTTTCATGTCTCTAGCGCCCTTATTTTTCAACAGGATACTTTTCAGCGGGCTTCTAACCATCTGGTACATATATCGATGGTGATTTGAAGATTACACTTTTTGTATAATTTCGTTTGGAGCAATTTGGTAAGTTGACGTTTACTTCGCGACTAGATGGGACACAAATTGCTCTTATTTAATTTTGGGAAATCTTCAGGCACGTACATTTCGAGATTGTATTTGTATGGTCGAAGGGTTGTAGATGTTGGATTTTTACCAAAGCCGGAATCTGGGTCAAATCGAGGCATTTGGGGTTGGCATCCCTTTGTTTTTCTTTCCTTCCGTCATCTCCATGAAGTGGGGTCTTTATTGACTCCGGAAAATGTGGAAGATGGAGTAACGGAAGTGGGAGGAAATGGGTTTTCTTATCAGGTCTTACTTTTGACAGTTTTGATCCTTTTGCAAAAATTTTCCAATTTTTGACATTTGAAGAAAATTTTTTTTTTAATTTTTAAAATTTTTGAACTTTTTGAGATTTTTGAAATTTGTAAAATTTTTCAAAGTTCTGAGTTTTTTGAAGATTTTGGAATTTTTGAAATTGTGAAATTTCTGAAATATTTCCCATTTTTTATATCTATTTACTCTTCTTCCGGGAATATTTTTCCAACTAATCCAATCATTTGTTTGGAGTGAGGTGGACCCGAAAAAAAAGTAGGGCATAAAATAAATAAAATGAACCAATATTTACCCGACGAACAATTGTGTAGGAAATTTTTTTCAAATGAATACTTTTGATATTCAAAATTTCGGAAATAATGCAAATTCATAAAATTTTAGAATGAATTTCTGCTTGGTGTTATTCAAAAATTTGAAAATTTTCTTTTTTTTCGAAAATTTTGATGTTGCAAGTAAAATTTCCAGAATTATCAAAAATTTTCCAAAATTCACTGATTGAAAAAAATTGAGAAAAAAGAAAATTTTGGCAAATATCACAATTAAAAAAAAAGGTTTAAAATGTGAAAAAAGGCGCATTTTTTGCAAATATGAACAAAAAATAATTCAAATTTGCAATTCTCAACTTACCCCTTATTCTCGAATCTGATTTTTCTTCCCATTTTCCCACATAGGCATGCTCGTTTTTTATTTATCTCCAATCCAGTCGATTTGTAAATCTTTCTCAAAATGGATTTTTCGATAGCTAATCCGTTGAAAGGGGTGGCAGTCAATTAAAATACCACAGGCCTCATTCGTTTTTACGCGCTCCGCGAAAGTATGATAAATGATTGCACTAAATATATCAACATTTCCACCGATAACCATATATGTCCATTTTCCAACCCGAAAGTTCGTGAATTGGTGAATTAACCACGCGATAAACTCGTTTTGAATATCAGTTATTGTGCAAATGTTAGCAAGCGAGATAACGAGGAATTCGTAATTGATTATTGCGAACCGCCAATTATTGCGATAGTTAATTACGATGGACATCCATTACCGAATTTCCTCACAGATTGAACATTGTTTTGTGTCAATGAAAGAAGAAGCTTGTGGTATTCGTTGCGTTAAAATCGGCTAAAATTATTCCCAAATGAACGCGACTTTTTCAGGAAACAAAAATTTTCCAGATAATGACTTGAACTGGGACACTACTTTACTACAATATTTTTGGAGATAAATATTCCATAAGAGTTGCCAATTCTGGTCGTGTCCCAATGCTCCACTTTTCAATTGGGAGTTTCCACTTTTTCCAAATTGGATGTCCCAAATATACGTGGGCATGTCCCAATTCTTAACTGAGAGATGATTATCAAAGGGAATGTCCCAATTTCCGACAGAGGTGTCCCAGTTTTAAATTGGGACGTCTCGTGTTAAATTGGGACGTCCCAATGTTCAAGGAGACTTCCCCAGTTTTGAATTGTCATATGCCAAATTCCCATTGACATGTGCCAACCTCCAATTGGGATGGTGCAGATCCCAATTCGGATGTCCCAATTTAAGATTGAAATGTTCTAGTTTTCCATTGAGATGTCCTGAGGTCCAATTGGGGTATAAAAATTTTCAATGCTAGGTGCCAATTTCCAATTCTGACATCCCAAGTTCCATGTTGGACATGCCAAATTCAAATTGGGGTGTCCCACTTTCGGATTGGGACGGTTCAGTTTCCAAATGGGATGTCCCAAGTCCAAATTAGAGTGACCCAATCTTAAATCGAGATGTCGCTCCCTCAAATTGGGACGCCCCCAAGCTCAAATTGGGCCATCCCAAGCTCAAATTTGGACATCCCAAGCTCAAATTGGGACGCCCCGATCTCAAATTGGGACGTCCCAATGCCTAATTCGGCTTTTCCAATCTTTCAATGTGATGTCACAATTCCTAGTTGAAAGTTTTAACTCTTCATTCGGAATATCCCAATCTCGAATTGTGATCTCTTCGGATTCAATTGATATGTCCTAAATCGCAGAGGGAATGTCCCAATTCCGAATCGGACTGTTCCAATCTCCAATCGGGATGGCTCCATTTTCAATAGTGATAATGCTGCAATGTTCAGTTGTGATAATCCCCCAATTGCCCACTACAACATATGTCCCAATTCTGCATTGGGACAATCATCCAATTCTCGAATTCGGATCCGCTTATATCCCGGTCAATTTCTCCCCTCAAGTGCATCAACATAGAAAAAAAGATAAATTCCGATTTCTGGAACTACTCGTCTCTACCCCACCCCCTACCCTCCTCTCACAGATTTATCAAAGTTTTTGTAAATATTCTCAAATTTATTAAATAAAAAAAAATAAAAGATTCTTAATTTTTTCAGAAATTATCGCATGCTGGGAATATGAAAAAAAAATTTGCTCAATTTGGAAAGGACCCCAAAATTTTTTAGAAATTTTCTAAAAATATCCACGATATTTTCAAAATTTTCAGAAATTTCCCCAAAAATTTCTTCAAATTTTCCATCGTGAATGTGTCAACTAAAAACGTCACACAAACCAAACAAAACAAATAAAAAAAGAAACCGCTATTTCCAGGACACCTCCCCCCCCCCCCCCCCCCCCCCCCCCCCCCCCCCCCCGCCCCGATGACGTCATAATATACAGCATATCTGCGCAATTCGCCTAATTTACCCGCCCCTTTTAGCCGCCCCTGATGCTATATATAATCATGTGTGTCTATCCGCGACAAATGGGAGAATCAATCGGATTGATCGAATGCCATAAAAAGTTCGCTGAATTTCCAGCTTTTATTACAACAAATCGATGAAATTTCCGGACATATCCGTCCCGGAAAAATCAGTCGGTGATGGAAAAAAAAGGAGGAATAAAGTTGAAACGGAAAACAGGAAATAAAGTTGAACGATCCTCGACCAAGGACATACTTTGTATGCGTAAGATGCTGCGGTCCAGATAAACTTTTGGTCCAGTTCAATCTCTCATTTCCATCAATGAATCTGAGGGATTTGAATAATGTTGGAGATATAAAAAAATTGGGAAATTCCAAAATTTCGAAAATTTTAACAATTTTGAAAATGAAAAAAAAAAAATTTTGACAATTTTTAATCTCTATAAATTGTTCAATTTTCAAAGTTTCCAAAACAACCCAAATTTTTCAAATTTTTCAAATTTTTCAAATTTTTTAAATTTTTCAAATTTTTCAAATTTTTCAAATTTTTCAAATTTTTCAAATTTTTCAAATTTTTCAAATTTTTCAAATTTTTCAAATTTTTCAAATTTTTCAAAATTTTCAAATTTTTTAAATTTTTCAAATTTTTCAAAATTTTCAAATTTTTCAAATTTTTCAAATTTTTCAAATTTTTCAAATTATCAAACTTTTCAAATTTTTCAAATTTTTCAAATTTTTCAAATTTTCAAATTTTTCAAATTTTCAAATTTTTCAAATTTTTCAAATTTTCAAATTTTCAAATTTTTCAAATTGTTAAATTTTTCAAATTTTTCAAATTTTCAAATTTTTCAAATTTTCAAATTTTTCAAATTTTTCAAATTTTCAAATTTTTCAAATTTTTCAAATTTTCAAATTTTCAAATTTTCAAATTTTCAAATTTTCAAATTTTCAAATTTTCAAATTTTCAAATTTTCAAATTTTTCAAATTTTCAAATTTTTCAAATTTTCAGATTTGTCAAATTTTTCAAATATTTACAATTTTTTAAGTTTTTCAAATTGGGGAATGTTGGAAATTTCAATGTTTTATAATAATAAATAAAAAAAAATGTTTTATAATTTTCAATATTCCAAATATTTAGCTTCACTGTTTCGAAAACTAGTCTTCACGCGCCTTTCGGTTCCAGTTTTTTTTTGTTTTTCGTTTTGTTTTTTGAAAGGGTGATAAATTAGACCCTCGCACTCCCCCTCATGCAAAATAAATACTTCAGATGCTTGTCGAAGTGTGCCACTTTCGCTCAAAGATGCGAATTTGTGGGCCATTGGGCAATCTACAAGTCGAATCAAATGAAGAGAGCCCCCATAAAGTCCAGACAGAAATTGAATACTCGACAAATGATACGGGCAATTTATAACCGAAGCAATAAACAAAATTGTTAGGCCCTCCCGATGTTACGAGACACTCAATTACACGTGCCGCAATTACTAGTAAATTACAGAGTAAAAATATATTTTTAAAAAATTTATTATTTGGAAATTGTTCTGAATTTTTTGCATTTGTCTCAAAATTGTTCGGAATTTTTCAGAAAATTATTCTTCATTAACTGCTGGAAATTTTTCAATTTTTTCAAATACTCAAAAATTTTATTTTTGTTTATTTTTACAAAGCGTTAGAAATTTTTCGAAATTCCTCGATTTTTTAAATACTCAAAATTTTAAAAAATCAAGTAGTTCCATGTTGCTTTAAATTGCTTTAGATTGCCCTATAAACCCTATAGAACTCCAGAATTTCTCTATGGAGAAGAGCTCCCCTAAAATTCCTGTGAAATTCCTCCACACTTCCATACAAGACCTCCGGAATTCCACTAGAATTCCTCTAGAAACCATCAGGAAATAACTTGGTATTTTCGTTTCAGGAGCAATTTTCGTTGGTGCGTAACCAGAGACAACTGTATCGTAACATAAAACTCCACGAGGGGTTCTGGATCGAGCGGGAATTATGTAGGGGATGAGATGAAATGGCTCGTATTGCAGCATGATTCCACATGGTCAGAAGCTGGATTTTTGTTATGGACATCTTTATGACTAAAACGCAATTGAGTCAAATAGGAAGGTCAGCTGGACCCTCCTTTACAGCTCGTTGACACAGTTATAAAGGGAAAAAGAAATAAAAATGGCAAATTTTTGTGTCACCATTTCTCCCGATACCAGGAAAAAGTAATTCTGAGATAACCAAACTGAGGAATCTGAAATGGTCCAGAGTACCATCTCCAACAGCATCCGAAAAGTTGGCGCGCTCCAAAATTTGAAAGTGGCGCCTATTTAATGGCATATTTCCTTGTCATATTACGGAGATTTGAGTTTTTCAGCATTAAGTAATCTGTTGCATTGCACTAGGAGTTTGATGGGATATAAGGACAATGCATCCAGCATCCTTGAAGGACCAGTTGTTATACTCAATAAAAGATTTATCTCGTCGACTCAAGATACCAGTTGATTATTCTTCATATTGCAAAGTTATTTCATCAAATACGACAATGTTTTAACGATGAAAATTTAGACCAGTCGAATCACACTTATCCGCGGGATCCTGGTTCTCCAATGCTACCGCTTGCAATTCATTCTGCTTCGATGTTTGAAGCACGAAGGTCAATCAGGGACTTTTACCCTTGAACTATGGTTTGTCGAACTAAAGGATCCATTATGTCATGAGGAAGGTGGTTCTCAATTATGAATCGCGTGGAATTGACGGTATCCGTCTCAACAAGACCGCAAATCGACTCAGAAGCCTCCATCCTGCTCATGACACAATCTAGGATCATCGTTAACGCTTCCGATCCGTTGAGGATGCCTAGAGTCTTAAGCTCATGTAGAAAGTTTCGGGCTGAAATTAATTATTATTTGCTGATGTTATTTTCCATTTTTTTGTGTCAATTGTACTCATGTTGCCATGGTATTTTTTGGTTTTTTTTTTAAATTTATTGCTATTTTGTTTTTCACTTTTCTTTTTCTCTTCTTATCATTTTTTCTTATTAATCAAACACTAACAAATGTACCGGAACCACCCTGCTCAAATAATACAATGTATTAAAGTGCAGAATAAATTGAATTGAATTGAAATTTGAAGATATATTTCTGTCAATATAACTAACAACATGAACACCCACTTCTTGCCAATATTTCTAACTTTCCGTTTTTTGGGAAGTTATAATAATTGTCCCGATTTCAAATTTTTTCGTTGCGACTTGTGACCAGGGTTTCAAGTATACAGAAATGATCCCCAACAAATTCTGAGTCGATGCCTGCAACGATTACTCACAAACACAACACACAATTAAGATTATTGATATCAGAATCGAAGCATCTCTATGTAACTTAGAGGTGATTAAATTTTGGATGACTTTCGTCCAGTACATACCTTGTTGGTAAAAATTCCATTTGTCTATGATGTTCTCCCGCTTGAACTATCACAACTAATGATAAGTTTATACGCACTGAGGGAAAAATATACTTCGGCCCAATATTACCATGTTTCAGAGAAATAGATATTTATAAAAAAAAGAATTTTATTGTTTTAGTGAAACCCAAGTAACTACCAATGATGTTAATCATATAACTCTACGTGATAGGACCCGATCGTGTACAAATAAGGCAACCCGGAGTTAGGTTCGATTGATCAGGGCCTGGTGTGGACTGTACCAAGCGTGCCGAGTAGGGCAAGCCGTCTAGTACATCAGGCCTTAATCTGGTTATAATATAACATGGCAGTGTACGGTGGAGCTCAGGCACACTTAATCACGTTAAGCTGACATGCAGGCACGCCGGCTAAGGGTGCTATCCGGGAAGCCTGTTCAGGGCCTGGTAAGGTTCGAATACGGCAAATCGGAGTGCGGGCAAGCTCAGACATGCTTAATCAGGCCCTAATGAGGTAAAAGTTAGGTATGCCGGACAAGGTAACAGCCTGTAACTCGTACCCAGGACCTGTCAAAGTGTAGATGGCATATCAGGATACGGTAAATCGCAGGCATGCCGTGTAAGGTTGCTGGATATAACATGTGATCAGTACGCGGCTTTCAATCCATTAAACAAATGCTTGCGACAATTTTAGATCCATAAATACCGTCATAGACATTTTTTAGGCCTGATTAATTATTATATAATTCAAATTAATGTCATTCTGCATTGAACCCACAACTTTAGAATATCTCGACAAAGGCAAAGGGAAGTAGCTCTGAATTGACTCCAGCCGGCCCGGATCTTGTAATATTCATCCGGGCCTTGTACGTCCAAATTTTGATCGGGCCCGGGTGTGTCAATGCGTTTCACCGCAGATGCGCGCCACATGAGCCATGTTCGATGTTGCCAGATGAGGGCCGTGGTTGCAAAATAAGGC
Source organism: Asobara japonica (assembly GCA_026005395.1). Classification (NCBI taxonomy): domain Eukaryota; kingdom Metazoa; phylum Arthropoda; class Insecta; order Hymenoptera; family Braconidae; genus Asobara; species Asobara japonica. The sequence continues at coordinate 1,600,708 of BQMI01000519.1, forward strand.
AACCTAATCAGGACCTTATATGATCCTTATATGAATTTTTAGTCAGGATAATGGTAAAAACATCGACGGTATTTGGAGGAATGTGTCACATCCATTGTTATTAACAATTGAATTGTTCGCAATGCCCTATTGTAAGAACGGTGAGAAATACGGCCGACATTATTGAATAGAGCTTGTTTTGTAAGCAGAAAGACACATTTAATTTCATATGACTTTTTAAAGTGAAACTTCTTATGGGATTATCTGAAGGTGTTACGCTGTCCGGACACTTAAGCTTAGATGTCATAGTAACGGGCCATAGCATCGCGCCATAGCAACGCACCATAGCAACGGGCCAGAGCAACGGGCCATAGCAACGCACCATAGCAACGGGCTATAGCAACGGGCCATAGCAACGCACCATAGCGGGAATGTATGTAGAATAAATAGTAGGAAAAAGCATTATTTACAATGAATCAAAAGCAAATGCTCTTATCTCCTCTCCTACCCAATGTTTTACTTTTCTACACTTTCATCGTATTACGGGTAATTAAGTAGGTACAGAAGTAGAGAGGGTAATTAGGCGGACGATTTCTAGTTGCAAATTTTTATGAGCCTTGAAAACAAACTCAATTGATCGTATGCACCAATTATTAGTTGCAATTTCAATAATTGACATCACTATTGAGTTTGGTGATCACAACGGTTGCGTGCTTATGCGTGGTCTATCGGAGAACAATTCAGATATGTTGTGCTGAAATACCAAATCGGGAAGTATTGGATACACACGACTAGTTTCTCTCAATAATTACAAGGGATATGTTTTTTTTTTTATTAACAAGGGATATTTAATGGTAGTTTTCACCTTTGGTATTAACGAACACTGGAACCCAGAATGAAGGCACAGAAGCATCTCAGCATTACTATCATTCAGGCGATTCCGGCTTTCTGATATCAATCAGCCAGCCTTTGAAAAGATTCGTTCTGAAGCAGCACTTGAAAAATAGAAAAAAATCGAGACAGGACGAGACAAAGCGAGATTGGATTCTATTCTCGATCCTTGAGAGACGAGATAACAATTGGTTTTATCATTTCAATCCCGCCTGGGCAACACTACTCGCTAAAGGGAACTCTGTAAATTTTGTACAATGACTTGTAGAGGATTTTTAGAGGATCCCAGTCGACCACAAAAAGTGTCTCATAATATGTCTCTCATCCAGAAAATCTGGAAGAAAAATGTTAGTATTTTCACGGATTCATTTATGGATAGGTGATATTTTCGGGTGGGCTCATGCTCTCGAGTGCTCTTTTCCGGGTTTTAATGCCGAATAAAAGCCGTCAAGTGGTATGGGAAGTTAATGGAACACTGAAGGGACAATTAAGTAAATTGATGGAGTCCAATATTTATTCGGCTTCCTTGTGCCAGCTCCCCGGACCGACCCAATTGGTTATGCCGGCGCTCGATAATAGGTCAAGTGGGCAATAGTCATTATTCGTCAAAATTCCATTCATTCGTACGTACTATGGACGTAACGAAAGCGGGAATTGTTATCAATTGGACACAATAAGGTTATAATCAAAACAAGTAGTTATGTAAATGTTGTCTTTTAGCGGTAATCTTAAATTCAAATGAGACGACGTCATCTGCTGACGTGTGTGTGTATGCGAAAGAAGATCGGAGCTACGCGCGTTACGGAGAAGACGCGCCATCCGAGCAGCTTCAACCAATTACATCTATAGAAACGGTATGTGGGTCTAACCAATAACTTCCCGATCGTTCCTCCGTATATGTTATATCCAGAATTTCGGTTCATGTCTCAAATTGTGACCTTTCTGAACTTTTCAAAATCTCGAAATATTAAGAAAAATTATAATTCTTAAAATGCAAAAAGATTTTACAAAAATATAACCTTTGAGAAAAAAATATAAACTTTGAGACGACCGATCAAAGTTTAATTGACGCCAAATGATAGTTCTCATGAAACCTTACATACCCTGGAAAAATCATGAAATTTGATGTGGCGGTTATTCAGGAAATCACTAAAATGTTTAGTCACATACACACACACACATACATACATACATACAAGGCCTAAAAACTGAGGTTTCTAACTAGACAACGTGGCTTTCAAGGTTCAATTCAATCCAAAGCTTCGATTTGGGGGCCTAAACACCGAAAAATGGACATTAAAAATCGAGCGATTACAAAGCTTCCTTTCGAAAGCAAAAAGGACTAAATTTTGAAAATAAAATCTGAAAAAAAAAATCAATTACTGGTATTGAGTACATATAGCTGTGGGCGCAATTTCAGTGAAATCTGTCCGTAAGTTTCTTAGAAATCGACTTTTTTTATTTTTTCTTCGATCGCTCATATCCCAGAAACTAATGGATATTTTTCAATTTCTTTTTTAAGAAAATGTGCGTCTCAATGAGATCCAGGGAATGGTTGAAGAACATCTAGTAGGTGGCTCACAAGAAATTGAAGATATTTCAATGTTTCTGTTTTTTTACAGTTTTCTTTGCTTTTTGCTTTTGTCCGCACTCTAGCGTCCGCAAAAATGGCGATAAAAACTTCAAATTTGGAACAAAGGTTCCTCTTGTGGTGGTTAAGAACCCTGTTGAATCGCGATTTGATCGTATCATTAGTTTTCCAGATTTCAATTTTTTCGTTTTCACGGTTTTTTCATTACTTCATTTCTCGAAACGTATTCATCCGATTTTTTTCCAAAATATGAGCCTATGATGGTTCAAGATATGAGATCTATGAACTGGTTGAACAACATTGAGACCATTACTTTGGGTAATATGAGATATTCCTGTTTTTGCTTCCTTTGTTAATTCTGGAACATTTTCATTTTGTGTGCAATCGGACCATTCGGAAGGGTACCGCCAATGAAATTGGGGCAAATAAAAAAAACGGTGACCTATTTGTCATATTCGGATGGGGGGACCCGAGGACCGCCTGCTTATTATGATATTTTCATCGACATTTCATCCTGACATAATGTGATTTTTTTTGTTTTGTCTCCATCATAGGATGGCTAGGGTCACCAGACAAAAATCTGGCAATTTTCAGAAAATTTTACTTTTTACACCTGGTATAAGGTTGCACGTACTTTTTGAAGTGAAACTTCTTATGGGACTATCTGAAGGTGTTACGCTGTCCGGACCCTTAGAGGGGACAAAGGTGGGGGGTTGAGGGCGGGAAGGCGAGTGCGTTTTTGTTATAATGTTCATAGGTCACGACATATCACTGGTTAACAATGTCAATTGTTTATATCGCTCTGTTGCGAGAGCGGTCAAAGATAGGAGGAACAGTTTATCATGAATGTTATTCCTTATACAAAAAATGCATACATAATTTCTTACGTATAATCTCCTGTCGTACCAATGTTTTATCCTTCTACGCTTTTATCATTTTACCCAAAGTATTATTTCAAAAGGATAAGAAAAAATTCATATCCCTCTTCTGAAGTTTCACTTCTCTGGCGCGTCAGGAACTATACGCCAATTTTTTCATTTGGTAACTTCTTTTTATTTTGAATTTTTTGGAATTCGAAAAACGAAAGAATTTCGTTCTAGGAAATGTTAAATATTCAAGTAATAATTCAAGTCAAATAATAAGTAATAGCAGAAGTTTCCATTCATTGTTCTTTATTATTCATCAGGTACATACAAAAATCTTGATTTCTCTACACATAATGGACTGTTCGATGTGTTGAAACATCTGTGGTGGTATTTATCGCATCCAGAAAATTATAGTAATATAGGAAAGTAATAAAATTAGAACAATTTTTGAAAGATTCATCAATTTTAACATAACTTAATTCTTCCAAATTAGTCTTAGAAATTCCACATATTCATTATTTGAGGAAAATTTGAAATTACAAAAAATTTGTTTAATTAACTAAATTGGAAAAGTGCCAATGAAATTAAAGATTTCAAGTATTTCCAAGAATTTTCGAATTTTCAAATATTCGAAAACTTTCAAAAATCTTCAAAAATTAAAGAATTTGAAAAATGTCGAACATTTCAGAAACTTCCATTTTTTTCCAATTCCAGGAAAAAAATAATAAGAAAAAGCCGAAAGTTCCTATTCTGATCCAAAAGCTCTCTTCTTGGGCAGTGGGCACCCGGCGTCCCCAAAAATTTCGGAGCAAGCTTTTCCCACCCGTTCCCCCAACCTCGGCGAGAATCTCTGTGCAGTTTTATCGATCTGAATGTCTTTCAAGTAGCATCCGGTTTCCTCCGCCTCACATGGGGCATAATGGTGCAGAAGAGCGACTTCCGGATCCACAGATACGTCTTTAAGCTCTGAAAAATTGGACAAACTCACTTTACAGTCAATGTCTAGTCGTCAACTTCGTTCATGCATTATAAGTCACCTTTTTTAAGAAATTCCCAAACATTGTAGTTTCCAATTTCCAATGCGTCACGTCCCCGAACGATGTACCGACTTCGATCCCTCGGGTTATGGGGTTTTCTGAGACGCTTCGTTTTTGCCCGAGTATATAGATAAGGCTCTGCAACAGTAGTAGGAGATAAACAAAAAATGTTTGTGTGTGTGTGTTTCTCCGTCCCTCTCTCCTGTACTTCCCTCTGTGTGTGTGTGTATTTTTTAGTTACGAAGGTTAGTAACACCAAAGTTAGTGTAACACTTTTAGTTACGAAGAAATAGTGTGAGGAACCGGAAGCGCCGGAGCAGTTCCGGATAGCGCGGCCATAACTTTATGGTGGCGGCATCTTTTTACAAAACGACGGAAACTTATTTATACACCTAATACCATTTGTGATCTATGACGTCACTGTAATAAATTTGGGTAACCATCGCTACCTTATAATTTAACGTAATTCAAATTATCGTATATACGACTCAAGTCAGGTGACTCAATATTTACTGTCAAGCCCATGAATATTTCATGCGATCAGTTACATTAGTCTAATGATAGTTTTCGCATATGCTAAAAAATAAGCAATAACTCACCTAGTCCGCTGACCGCGTCGTCATCGGCGTACATCGTATAAAAATAAACGTTGCGGAATATGAGGGCGGCGGTTGTGTCACGGGTATGGGATACCGAAGCATCCAATTGGTGTATGAGCTCCGAAAAATTGGCGTGACTTTTTGGGACCAGGAACTCATCGACGTCAAACGTTCCCATGTAGGTGTAGCCGTGGTGATTTGTGGTCCTATAGAGGCAGTCGTTTAAGGCGGCAAAGAGACCCGCGTGCCTAATTTTTTTCAGAAAATTGGAATTTTTTTTTAATTAGATTTTTCACTAAGAAATTTATTTCCAGATTTTTTTATAAAATGGTGTCTAATTTTTTTGTTTTTTTTTTGAAAATTGGAAAAAACTCTTCCGATATTTTGTGTTTAAAGTGTTCGGATTTTTTCCGAAATTGAAGATAGAAAATGATCGAACATACCTCAGGGTTTGCTCGTAAACGTAGATTGGCGGCAAGTCCCAATCTAGGACTGAAGCCACGAGCTTGGTTCCATAATACTTGAGAACTTTGCTGACTTCCGGTGAAATGGAAGAGTTGTAGAATGTGAAGTGAGTGATTCCCATCATTTCGTAATACTCTATGAACTCGATCAACTCCAGGGCACGGTTGAAATTGTGATGAAGGACTGCGGCAAATTTTAGTCATTTAGCAAAGTTCTGGAATTTTTGGAAATTTCACATTTTTCGGAAGTTTGAAATTTTTGAAACTTTTGAACATTTTGAAGTTCCTCAGATTTTTTTACATTTTTTTTTAATTCTCCAATTTTTCATGACCCCGAAGGATTTCATGATTTTTCAGCAAAATATAAACTGTGCACCGAATCGATATCATTTTTTACGCTGAAAATTCGTCCAGTACTTCACAGTTACGCAGGTAGGAATTGACGATCGGGACCGGGTTGTCTCAGCCCTCAGGAGGGCTGGGAAATTTTGGATTGAAGCTGAGTGCCAACCCTGATTCAGGCCTGTTTCAGCCTCGAAATGATAACGCCGTTCGAGGCTCGTAAACCAAGCCTTAGCTCAGGGTTCATGGGGAGCCTCAACGCAGCCAGGAAATCTCAACGAGCACGGCCTAAGACAAGCCTCGAGAGGCATTGTTCTCAAAGCCCGTACCACATTGGTAACAGGGTTGAACTGGGGCTCTTCGCCATTGACTAAAATCGACTAATTGACGCGGTTATTATTGATATGTCACGGTCGATTATGTCATACAATTTTTCGAGCAACTGAGGAAGGAACCGTATCAATAGGCCGAGGATCAGGGAGTATGCGTTGAGGAAATTGGTTAGCCCAACCTCCATCAGCAGACATCAGCGCCTCCAATCGATAATTCTGGCGAGCATGGTGCCTATTGAACTATGTTGTGCTAAGCATAGATATTTTTGGCCTCGAGAGCTTCCGCCTGAGGCAAGGCTGAACCAAGCCTCAGCAATAGCCTTATTTGCTACCCTGAGTTTAAGACTGCCTTGGAAGATGAGATTAATCCTGGCATAGGCTTGGCTGAGTCGGACTCGGGGGAACAGGGCTGGCACACGCCTGTTCTCGTCGTCAATCTTGGGTATTCCTACCTGGATAGACACACTCAAGCAGGCATTTCCAGGAATTTCGGATTTCTCTCAAAAGCATAAGGCCTCGTAAATCGGCAAGTTTTGTTTCTGACTCCTATGGACACACCCACATATTCACAGTTTGTTTGTAATTTCGAAAGTTTTAATTTTTTTTTTAATGAACAAGAAATTTTTGACATTTTTGAAAACTTCAAATGCTTCGATTTGTTGAATATTTAAGGGGTGACCCCGGTGAAACTTCGAAGTCCTCGCCCGGCCTTCGGACCCACCAATCGGGTTTTGATATATAAAGGCATATCCAAAAAAGTAAGGAAAATTCCGGACCCAACCCATTTTGCCCCATATACCCATAAGCAACCTTGTTTTTCGTGTTTTGAGCTTCAAAGTGCTCCTCGGTCCGCAATTTTCGTTCGATTAAATTTTTTTTTTTTTCAAAATGTTCGTCACACTCCAAAGAACAAAGTTAAGTATCCGTTTCATTCTATTCGCTTTACATAATGAGAAAATGATTTTTTAGTTTGTGCATTTATTTTAGGTTTTCGAAAAATCTCAAAATTTCTCGTTTTCAAGAATTGATTATTATAATCGTACATAATATGTCTTTTATGACGATAAAAATGATGACAGAATTGAGATTCAGTACAAAAAAATTATAGTACTTGCATCTGTCTATGAGAGAAATCTGAGGAAATACAGACATATATGTAGTAATCTGCTCAGGCAAAAATACAGAAATAAATCATAAAATTCATTTCAATCGTGACCAAATCATTTTTCTCATCATAAAAGACATATTACGTACGATTACAATAACCAATTAGTGAAAACGATGAATTTTCAGTTTCCGAAAAAAAGAAAAAAACGCGCAAACTAAAAAATCATTTTCTCATGATGTAAAGCGCATAGAACAAATCGAATGCTTAACTTTGTTCTTTGGAGTTTGACGAACATTTTGGAAAAAAAAGAATTAAAATCGGACGAAAGTTGCGGACCGAGGAGCACTTTGAAGCTCAAAACACGAAAAACAATGTTTTTTATGGGTATATGGGGCAAAATGGGTTGGGTCCGGAATTTTTTACTTTTTTGAATATGCCTTCATATATCAAAACCCGATTGGCGGGTCCGAAGGCCGGGCGAGGACTCCGAAGTTTCACCGGGGTCACCCCTTAAAGAAGAATTGAATTTATTTTTTTTTATATTTAAGACCAAACTCAAAAAAAAAAGAAATTTGATGAATTTCTTCATTTTCTAATTTGAAATGTAGAACAATTTGGAATATTTTGAAATTCCATTTGAAATTTTGCTTTTTTTTCAATTCTATTTTTCCCAAAATTTCGAATTGAAAAAAATTTATGAACTCCAAAAAATTCGAATACCCAAAAAATTTCAAAAATACCAAAGAATTCCAGAACACCAAAAATCTTTAAATTTCCGAAAATTTTTACAAAATTGCCGGACAAATTACGAAAAAATAAAAAATTCTGAGAACTTTCAAATTTTCAAAATTTTCAAAATTTTCAAGTTTTCAAATTTTCAAAATTTTCAAATTTCTAAATCTTCAAAATTTTCAAATTTTTAAATTTTCAAAATTTTCAAAACTTTCAAAATTCTCAAAATTTTCAAACTTTCGAAATTTTCAAAATTTGAAAATTTTTAAAATTGAAAAAAAATCGTGACTTACCAGGAACACACACAGCCATGTCCCCCGCTTTCCGATCGTCGCCACTCACCCCAAATTTGGGATAGTGTATATCCACGAATTGCCCACCCCCACCCTTCCACCCGCGCGCCTCAATTCCCGCGGATTCCGGGAGTTGCTTAACATCATACAAAAAATCATATTCGCGAAATTTCGGCCAAGTCAAATCGCAGATGACGAAAAATGCGGAGAACTTAAGATCCCAATGTTCATTGAGGACCCTAATGTGGGCCGCAATTTTTTTAACAATTTTTTCGCGATCGGCATTTTCGAATTTCAGCAAACAAGTCAATCGATTTTTGGGAATGTTGGAGGGTAGCAGAGCTATGATGACAATTTGACCCCAGGTCAATTTTGGGGCGCTGGAATATTTCAGGATTACATCCGGTCGCGTCTCGAGATAAGCCGAATAGATGTGCCCTTCTGCATCTATAGGCAACCATCTGTCCTCATCTGCTATTATGTTTTTCGACGTGTACTCCAACTCCAAGCGCACTATGTCCGACATCGACTTTTGGAGTTCCTCTATTTGGTCAATTTGTTCTTCTCTCTAGAATTCGAGACATTAGAAAATTTTGGAGAATGTTTAAAAATTTTAGGACAAAAATTTCCACAATTTGAAAAAGAAAGTGCGTTTTTTTCGGTCGAATTGTGAAAAGCTTTAAATAGATGCAAAAAATTTGGAAATGTTTGAAATTTTTTTGGGTGAAAAAAATTGGGAAAATTCACTCGTAAACGTTTTTCTCTGAACTTCATATCTCATTTCTCTACATCCGTTACTTACCGTTTGTCCGAGGACAATAAAGCACCAGACTATCACCCCTACAATTATGATTACAGCTATTTTGGAACATCTAGACATGGTCCAATTGCCGCCAATCATTTTACGGAAACGTCGATAATTCATCACATTGTCTTCCCTGCATCACGGTGTTTTTCGGCACCACATCCCCCCACAAACTCCCCTTTCGTTCCCATAAAAATTACACGTACGAAGTCTACCAACGATATGACACAGTAGATTGTCAAAGAGTTAGCGTTATCTTCCATAAAGATAAGGAATTGAGGGACGTACTTGTAAGAATGACTCACTGCAATCGCTAGGTAAACTGTCGATGGTTGTAGAAACTAAACGACGGGTCGAACCAATAACTCACTGATGTGTGTACGTGTGTGTGTGTGTATTTTTCCATTCTATCTTAGACATACTAGGACAACGAGGATCGAACGTAACAGTCGATTATCTCGTTACCAAGTGATTTTACGCAAAAATGTTGTCAATGCTTTTTTGTAGAGAATTCGATTTGCAACAAAAACCTTCCATATCATATTCTCTCAAAACGACTCGTTCCGAAGATATTTGGAATAAACCCTGATGAAGAGATTGTACCCGATAAATCCAATGATACAATCCAATACCTTGAAACTGTAATATCTCCTTAATGGTGGGTGGTGGCGGTAAAAGTGATATAACATAAAATGTGTGTTTTTGAATCAGCTATAAAAGTTATTAACAACATTTTTCCCTATCTCCAACGGTGTTCACAATAGAGCCCCAGATACCAATCATCAAAGCATCCCGGTTCACCAAGAGCTCCAGGTTCACCTGACCCAATCCCAAACTATCCGAGCTCCTCGCAGGCTCAGAGACATCTGAAGCTGGTCAAGAGACACCCAAAAGAGTCACAATCCCTCACACACTTTTCGCTAAATTTGTTGACGAACCAGTGACAAGACACCTCTGAAAGATCACATTGCTCAATTTCGCAAAATGGAGGGAAACTTTCAGACGACCTCTGGACCTCCAATTCTTACAACCCTCAGTTTTATTTCTCAATTTACAGACATTATAAAACATGATAAAATTGTAACTTCTTACAGAATACAAAATCCAGCCTCATAGTTACTTTTCTCGTGAGTCCAGCCACTTGTCGATTTTCTCCGCATTCATCTTGACCCATTTAATATTATTCGCAACAGTCTCGAGGGCTCTAGCTCTATAAGCCTTGCCAGCCCCAGCTTCTGGGTACTTATCAAAGAAGTCCCTAAGTTCCTGCAGTCTAATCTCCGTAGCAAAAGACGCAACGATACCTGGTACCAACTGTCCCAAGTATCGATCATTGAGAGTGTAACGCTTCACCAAGAACTCCCAGTTCTCCCTGACCCAGTCCCAAACAAGCGGAGTACCCACAGGGTTCCTGGAGATGGCTAGGAGACAGCCAAAGGTGTCCTGTGATCGCACATACTTTTCATTAACAGCAATGCCTATGAATTTGCTAAGCAACCAGCTTGACTGGACACCAGCTAGTCCATGCTGCAAATTGAGCTTTTCATTGGCATCAGTTTCATCGACAAACCTCTGGAACATAACGTTCCACTCGGCTTCCTTGCCCACGTGGCTCATACCGTAGTAGTAAACGAGACTGCGGATGTCTGGATGTGGTCGCACATCTCCAGCATCTTCAATCCATTTCTTGAATATCTCACCTACATCATTGAGGCATTCGAGCTGTCCTGCTGTGCAAGCCAGACTCAGAATTGTACCTCGCAATCTGCGCATATCGTGATCCTCAAATTCATCAATTTGCCAGGTTACATCGTGGTACGGTGTATGCAGCAGGTTTCTGAGGTAGGCCTGTAAAAAAAATCCAATGACACATAGATCAGCTTTAAACAATTATGCAAGTTGATATAACTAGAGCTGTGAACTTTAGGTTTTTATAAATTTTTTTTCAACGTCCCGATAGGGAAGTTATTCTAATCACCCCGAAATCGAACTTCTCCATTTCAACCTGTAACTGGTGTCTTAAATGTACCAAAATGACCCCGAAGAATTCTGAGTCAATACTGTGTGTGTATGTTTGTAGGTATGTGCCCTAAATTTTGGTCAACGATTTCTTACGAATGGATACACCAATCCAAGCCATTGAGGTCTCGACCGACGCGTCTTCATGCAACTCAGCCCTGATTAGTTTTTGATGGACATTGGTTTGGAATATATATTGTTATTAACAATTTCAATTGTTCATAACGCTGTATCTCGTAAACGGTTGGAGTTAGGAAAAAACTTTAGTGACAGAAGTTGTTCCTCAGACAAAGATGCACATTTAATGTCTATTGACTTTTTCCCATAATGAGCATAATTAAGGTGGTAGAGCCGTTAGAAAAAAATAATTCATGTGATGAGTGCATGAATGGAGACTAGATGGGATCGGCGATCGCAAAAATGGGTCTCTACAGTAAACATGAACCGATTCGGAATATAATACTTGTATATCATTTTTGTGTATCAATGCTGCCAGGAACGTAAAGTCGAGTGAAGCCAACGATACGGACTTATTGAACTTCTTCAACGTAGTTGTTGTATATTCGTGGTTTTAAAATGCCTCAATGAGAAGTAAATGGCCTTCACGTGGAAGAGGGAGTTATCTCTTGATTATGAAAAAAATCACAAAAGGCAGCGACATATAGAGAAATGAAGAAAAAAAATCAGTAAATACTGAAGTGAGAAGTCTCGTAAATTTTTGAAACAGACATGATCTCGAAAACTCGAGTTACCAAATCGGGAAGTTTGCATTGTGTCCTCACTGAGGGCACTAATACATCCTACCCACTATTTTTTTTTATTTGAGATTTTGTTTTTAAATGTTCGAAAGGTCTAGATAACTCTGGAACTTGCTGGAGCGGAAGGATGGAGCAAAGTGGTGAACCGGGTCAAGTCTCTTCGTTCTAAGCAGAACTAACTCTGTTGACCACTTCGCTACTGACCCATCTTCTCCCTTTCTTCTGTTTCGATAACATATTTCTGCTCTTTACTGGATGAACAAAACAATCTTCCAAATCTTGAACTGACATTACCCTAAATTTCGGCAGAATATTCGTCGAAGCTAGAAGGCTATCGATGCTCTTCAGCTTGGCCGAAGCTACCCTCCAAGGAATGGAGCTAAGTTCCTTCCCAAGATATGATGTCATTCTCAAGGCAATGGTGTAGTCCAATTGAGAGGCATGAGCTAAGCTGAAGGCATCCTCAATCAGGCTTGTCCTATCCGACACTGTCAGTCTTTGATGACGATGTTCCAGTATATCAACGAAGGCATTCCACTCTTGCACATCATAGTTCACTCTGTAGTAACCAATCTGATCGTGATTGAACTTCAACCATTCCACTGGCTCAGTCAGCTTGATCTCCAGTTTACTGGCATCCTTGTCGAACCAGATCAGTGTAGGAACCGAGGTCTTATCGCTGACGTACGTGATAGGTATCGTCCATTTGTATCCATAATCAGATTCGGATGAATCGAATTGGGCATCTGGATCAGCAAGAAATCGTTTCTGCGTCAGCGTGTAGGTTGTTCCATTCTTCATTACATTGACTACCGGAAAACCCATCTGCCTTGTCCAGGTATCCATTATCGCGGTTATGTCAACCTTGTTCCCCGCCGAACTCTGCAGAATACGGAACAAATCAGCAGTCTCTGCATTGCTGAATTCATATCGATTGAGGTAGGTTGTGATGCCCCAGTTGAAGGTTTCGGAGCCCACGAAATTGTCCAACATTCGAAGAACTGATGCTCCCTGTAAATTTTCAATTTATAACCTCCACAACTCTTGCACAATAACTAAAGCCAGAATTAAAATTGTCCTACCTTGCTGTAAGTAATGATATCAAAAATAGCAGTGATTTCATCAGGATTGGTGACAGTCTGTACAATGGGATGAGAGCTCAACTTGGCATCAGTGATGAAAACTGGATGTAGTGTTTCCGGCAAAAATCTATCCATAACACCCCAATCTGGTAAAATGTTATCAGCACTCTTGTACTGCATGTAACTAGCAAATCCTTCGTTAAGCCAAAGATCATGCCACCATCCCATAGTTACTAGATTACCAAACCACATATGCGCAAATTCATGAGCAATGACCTGAACAATGCCCTCTTTATCAGCAGTCGAGCTAGTTCGTTTGTCATATAAAAGTCTTGCTTCTCTGTATGTGATAAGTCCCCAGTTCTCCATAGCTCCAGATACAAAATCTGGTATTGCAGCCATATCGAGCTTGGGAAGTGGATAATCAATTTTGAATCTTTTTGTGTAGTATTCGATGATTTGTACTCCTACATTCAAGGCGAAGGCCGCTTTCTCCTTTTGTGCCCGAGTGGTATAGACACTTATAGGAAATGTTTCACTCTCATTCAGCTTTTTAGCTGGAGCCGTAACAGCTACAAAATCACTTACGATGAAGCAGATCAAGTAAGTTGACATTGGTACACTCTTGGCAAAGGTCACGGTTGTCAAGCCAAGCTCGGGCTCGTTTATCTTGGCATTTTCAGCGTTCATGCTTGACAAGGCATGGTAGCCATCGCCGTTTGGATGGACCAATTTGACCGTGAACTCTGCCTTGAATGATGGCTCATCGAAGCAGGGAAAAGATCTTCTAGCGTAAGTCGGTTCGAACTTGGATGTTGCAATTTTCTTCTGCTGTCCATTCTCATCCTTGTAACGGCTTGCATAGAAACCGACAATCTTATCTGGTGCCAGGGCACCATCGAAATCAAAGGACAATTCGTACATGCCATCATTGATGTCATCGTTAAAGCTTACAACAAGCTCCTCCAAAGCTTCAACTGTGTACTTCTCTTTGATAGGTACTTCGTAATTCTCTTCGCGATCAAATGTCTTCAGCGATGCTTTAGTTATGTTCAAGTCCTTTTGGTGTAGCGCTATGTAGTTGCGCTTGGACTTTACGCTGATAAGAATTGTTACGTGACCGGAAAAAGTGCCTTTTGGGAGGTCTGGGTGGAGGTATAGGTCGTAGTGGATGGGCTTGACATCGGGGGCCAGGCGGAATCGAACTTCTGAGGGGTCGTTTTGGGACATCCTTGAATACGCCTGAGGTCTTCCAGGATCTGGGAAAAAATCGTGTTGTTTATTTTTAGTTGTTTAGGCTATTCTGGATATACGAGCAACATCCAAACCCAAAATATCCAAACATATAGGACGATTGATCGAATAAAATTGGATGGAGTCATGAGGTGTCTTTGGATGTTCCTGTTTTTTAATATTTGCGAGGATATTTGGGCTTGACATTGAGAACATACCAAGGTTACTATATTTCGGGGATCGACTTGTTGATAATGTTCTCAATGTGAATAATGGAGGAATTCGGGAGAGCAATCTTCGACACAAGCGATAAGACATCGTTGTCGATATCAGATGGTGGTATGTAAACCAATTCGTAATTGAATAATTTATGGGTCCACGTGACTCGATGAGGGGGAGTTATTTCATCCAAATGAAAATGTTGATGAATCTGGAAGAGAAGTCATCTGTGAATTGGCTGGTTTTACATAGAGTTGAGGGGATTTTTGTGGTTCTTTGAGGGTCTAAAATTGATGTAGTTAGCAGAAAGTCTGCTGCGTCAAAACAATGTTATGTTCTCCAGTTTAATTGAGGTACGTTCACATATTTATAGGAAATATTGGCCAAGGGCCAGCATCTTGTCCAGTTTTTCTGATGGGACAAAGTCATGAACAGATGGGTGTCTCTGGATTTTGTGATCTCCAAAAATTTGGCAAAATTGTGGAAACTCTTCAGACATTTTGAAAATCTAAAATGGCTCCAAAACCCTATTTTGCCTATTCGAAATTTTTCATTTTTTTCGAACAATCCCAGTCGAAAAAAATTGAATTTACCAGTTAGCACAAATTTTCAGTATAAATTGTTGATTGGAAATTTTTTAAATAAAAGCAAAGGAAGCAAAAAATTAATGGACAATGTTTTTTTATGTCAAACGGTTAGAATAACTTTTCACGCTATAGATATACTACAATGTTTTACTCGCAAATCCTATAAATTTTTTTGAACTGTCAAAAATTTTATAATTTTCATGATCTAGCCAAATTGTCCAAATATGTGGAATTTTTGGAGGGAAGATTGTGATTTTGATAACTTTTATTTTTCTGTTCGTTGATAATAAGTAAGTTTCATTGGAAAATACTAAAAACAATATAAAAATTGTACAGTAGGCACATTATAGATAACTCTACAGATAAGAGGAAGAACCTTTCTATTGTAAAAAAAAAGGTACGAGGCAAAAATGTTTTTCTCACCACCCGCTGAACCCATTGACTGTGTGATAACCAGTAGTGTTATCGTAATTATGCACATAACCCCGAGAAACATACAGGCGCAGCATATGCAACCAAAGGCCGGTGAGTCCAATTGATTTTTACGACTAAAGTTTCGTAAACGAGATCCACTGGTGACACTGCAATACTCGCTGGATCCAGTCACGTGACTCATGTCTGTCATTTTCGGAGGGCGCATGCGCAAGTGTGCGCGCCAACTTCAAATCGACGATTCTGATCAACATAGAAAGAA
Organism: Asobara japonica; assembly: GCA_026005395.1. NCBI lineage: Eukaryota > Metazoa > Arthropoda > Insecta > Hymenoptera > Braconidae > Asobara > Asobara japonica. Next base: position 1,616,339 of record BQMI01000519.1, read on the forward strand.
GGGAATAATTCTGCTTAATTTCGTGCCAATATTTAATGGGAATTGCTTCCAATATTTTATTTGATAAATTTGAGAGGAACAATCAAATAAAAATCTCAACTTGTTCACGAGATATAGTCAATTTAATAATACTTAAAAAGCGCGTTAAAGGTTGGTCATTTTAGCAAACACATTATTTGCGTAATAATAATTACACAACGAATATCACACGTGATATGTTTCTTATACATATATACTATGTAGATATATGCATATATATACTATATATTACGTACACTTGTTAGGACCGTCCGAAAAAACAATCCGCCGTTTGTAATTTTTGCAGAGGGCAACGTTCTTCGAAGATTTTCTTTGACAATCAATTAACTCCTCACTGAGTGGTTTCATTGAAAAATGTTATATGATATTTTTTGTAGAGAATTTTATTTGCCAAAAAAAATGTATATATCAAATTTGTTTTCATCGAGTCACTTTCGAGATAAATTCGGAATTTCAAGAAATGGGCTGTGGGTGGGAACGCATGCGGGCCGAGCTGATGACTTTAACTCATCTCCCGAATTATGCAAAACTAGGAGACAAATTATATCACATGCAACATGTATTTTTTAGAGACGAACAATATTTATTGAACACTTTCCTTCCTATGTGTAATGGTTTATTTGATAGCGCATTACCAACAATTAGAGTAACTAAAAAACGACGCGATCGATTTCAATGAAAATCGTAACACACACACACACACACACATGCGGAGTGTAAAACTGTGTTATACTTGCTGTTGAATCTCAAGGAAGTGATGAAATAGAAATAGGCAGCGCGATCAACGAAACTATCTAAGCAATTTCAAATGTTGCGGCATTGCGCGTGTTATCGAGATGTTAGAATCTGTAACAGGTGATAACATAGAAAATTGTTGAAAACTTTTGAAGTGGTGAGAAAATTTTAGATATTTCTCTCTAAAATTCTCAACAATTTCTGATAATTCAAGGGAGTTCTAACACGATTGGTAAAATTGGGAAAATGTTGGAAAAGTGTCCGAATCTTTAAACATCGGTTCTTAACAAATTTTAAAATTCTAGATAATTTCGGGAGCATCCAAAATTGCCAAAAGTTGTGAAATAAATTTTTGAAAAATTTCCGAAATTTTCAGAATATGTCAGGCAAAATCCTAAAAATATTGAAAAATTTCCAAAAATTTTAGAAAATTGCCAAAAACTGAAACAAATTTTTCAAAAATTCCTGAATTTCTAGAGACTTTCAGGAAAACCTCAGAAAAATTTTCCAAAACGTCCGCGCCTCAGATAAATAATGAAAAAAATGGGAGCACATTAAATAACAATATTCAATTGCTCAATGAATTTGAGCAAACAGGGGCAATTTTTAATTTCTATATTTATTCCGAAAAAATAGTATTGAGGGAACACGGGAACAAATACAAAATACACGTAACCAGTGCGAACAAATACAAATACTTTCTCCGTATATGGGAAAAAATTTGCAAAAAAAAAGACGTATTGTCTCAAGCCAAGGCTGATTTCACACTGCGCGTGAGTTGACTGTCACTTTACCATGCTATTGGACTTAGCCTCCCTACTTACTTACCATAGTTTGATATTATTGGATGGCTGAAAATTAATCCACGAGCTTTCTCTTAACAATATCAGTTGATAAAAGACTAAATCAATTCTTCGCCATTGAAAAACGAAATCAGCGCGTAAAAAACGAAAAGACTGTGAAGATTTTCTTATCAAACTGCGAATATCTCCTCAACAAGTGGTTTTGACGAAAAACGTTATAGTACATTTTTAATAGAGAATTTAATTCCCTACAAAAAAGTTATAAGTCAAATTCCGCTATGTCGCTTCATTCTCGAGGTACATCCGCGGTTTCAATAAGGGAGATGTTGGCGTGAGGGCATACGCCCCGAACTAACAACTTTTAGATCGCCATATCTTCTAAATTATGAGACATACGAATGAAAGTCATTTCACATAAAATATGTATGTTTAAGAGAAGAACAATTTTTATTCAGCACTTTTTTTCCTATCTCTAATGGTTCTCGTACTAGAGCGCTATGCACAATTGAAATGTGTGTCCTATCGGTGGTACACATCGAATGAGACCGCGAGGCCGGGCGGCAACCTAACCTGACGTGAGGAGGGGGCTCTGTCATAGGTGCCCATCATCGTAGCCCAGAGGTTTCTGGAGGTTCACCCTGCATTTAGAAAGACGATTGCCTAAGTGGTGAAGCTCGGTCCCATCCGCATGGATGGGTGTCACGTAGTCCCTTGCGAAGAAATATAGAGCAGCTACCATGGTAAGTACAAGCGGGAGGGATCCGATAGTAAAAAGAAGAGACGAAAGAATCTATCGATATATATCGAAATTATCGAACAACATAAGACCGAAACGGACGCGCCACCTGTCAGCGCGTACGAAAAAAGGAAATGCGCGTGCGCAGCACGCGCCACCGAACTCGTAGAGGAAAAGGAGACTTTAGTTAATAAGACAGAAATTTTTTTTAATGTGAAAATAAAAAACGACCAATTAAGAAAAAAAATTAATAACTTTTGAAACGCCTTTTTAAAAATTTTACAAACGCATTCAAAATATTATGACAAATAAATTTAGAGAAACGAACGACCAATTCAGAAAATTTTAATTTTATAAATTAAGGAAAAGATACCCAAAGCAATTCAAAATGTTCGCAATATTCCAAAAAGTTTTAATTGTTCAAAGATGTCATTTTTTTCAAATTTCCAAGATAAGTTTTCCAAGTAAAGCTTAAATAATCAAAGGAAAATTAAAAGACAATTTTTAGGTCGATTTACCGTCCGATATTATACGACGGATGTCAACAACTTTTTCTTAATAATCTTCAAATATAAAAACGGGAAATAGTATGAACCACTTCGATCGCATCTCGCGTGATGAATAGCATGACAGAAAAATTGATTTTCATATAAATAAAGATTTATTGCAATCTTCAGAAAAAAAATTGGAAAGTAATTTCGAAAAATTGGAAGGGGTTCATTAAAATTCCACAAAAAAAAATTGCCATCCTTAGAAGAAAAAAAAATATTAAGTAACAAATTGTGTATTAACTAAAAAAGTGAAATTTTTTTGTTCCAGAAAATTGGGAAGCAATAAGAAGGTGTTCTTAAAAAAAAAATTTTAAGCGAATAAACTTTGGTAATAATTTAGGAAAAAAAAAATTATTCAAAAATGTGTAATTAATTTAGAAAAAAAATCGAAAAATCGAGAATGGAATTTGTAAGTAGTTTCACGAACGTCATTGTACAAGTTATTTTTATAAATTTGATTTTATGCATATTTAATGATCCAAAGAAAACAAGTCATAAATACAAGGTCTGAATTTTTAGATAAACTTTGTGCTTCCGGGTTTTTATAGCGCAATATTTGTTTTGCGAGTTGGGCAATAGGACGGAAATGCACCGTAGAACTAAATTGGTGACTACTGAGATGAACTGGACCCGATGACTCGCATTAAAATGTCTAAGCATTGCACTTGTAATTGGCACAAATTGAATAATTGGTGAAAAATGCTGGAGGTGGTTGTCGGCTGATGTATGATCAGCAAATTATGATAATATCCTGACATAAATTAGCTGAAAAATCTAGGGAATTTTGGGCATTAAAAAATCGCTAGAAAATTGCAGGAAAGTATGAAAAAGTTCCCAAAGGCCTTGAGAACATGCAGCTCTAGGGAATTATAAATATTCCTAGGGACTTTCGGGTATTCTGTGTTTCCCTAGAAGAATTTAGGAATCGACGGACTCTGGTGTTTTATAAATCCCTAGAGAATTCCAAAAATTTTAGAATACTTTCATTAATCCCTATAGTTGATTAAAAAGTCCCTAGATTTCTTGAAATCAACAAATTTTTCAAGCCTCCATGTGAGGGACTTGTGAGAATTTCTAGGGAATTCTATAGTATTTTGTATATCCCTGCAAAAGAATTCTGAATCAGTAGACACTTTTGTAATTTGTTGTAAACTTACAAAAAGTTACAAGATAAATTTCTAGCATTCTATGAATCCTTAGATTTTCTGGAGAGAATTTGAGGGTATTCTAAAAATGTTTTCTAAGTTCTGGAATATCCTAGATGTCCCGGAAACCCCCATAGAAATGATTAAGGAATTATGCCCATGCAATTCTAGGAAATTATGACAAGTTCTAGCGAATTATGGCAGGTTCTAGGGAATTATGACGAGTTCTAGGGAATTATGACAAATGCTAGGGAATTATGACAAATTCTAGGGATTTAGAGAATTTCTTAGCAGTTTTCAAATTTTTAAAATTTCATGTTTTCAAATATCGACACAATTCTGAAAATCCCTAGACAATATTATAAGTCCCTAGAAAATCTTAGAAATTCCTGAATTTATCAAAATTTCGGAATTCTTGGAATTGTGAAAATCTTTTGGATTTTGAACATTTCTCGGAAATCTTAACAATCCCTAAAAAATCTTTGAAATCCCTAGATTTGTCGCAATTTCAAAATCTTTCAAAGTGTCTAATTTTTTTATAATTTTTGAAATTTTTAAAATATAGATTTCAAAAGTTTCTAATTCTCAAATTTTCTAGTTTTTTTTTAATTCCAAAAAAATTAAGAAATTCTACGTAGTAAATTTATTGATTCGTCAGTCGTAATTAGGGTTAATCATACGCATAATTGAATATGTAAGGAGTCCAGCTCGATGGACTTGAGAAGTGCATGTGTAATATTTGCACGTATTCCTCCAAATATTGTTTCTCGAGAACAATAAACACTATTTGTTATTTCTTTATCTTTCCAGTCACGAAGTTGTATGCACTGGGCATATCAATAGGTCCTGGCTCGTTGCACAATTGTCATCGTCTAACATTTACATGGTTAGCTCGAGAATTAAATAACTGCAATTAAGAGCCGCCGGGGGAATTTTTCTTATTTTAATAGCTACAAATTATTGAAGAAATACGGGAAAAAAATGTCTAGAGAAAAAATAAGTTTATTTGGGGGATATTTTACGTTCATATTTTTCAAACTTTCTTTTTCAACTCTTCTTTAAATTGAATATCCTTTTAAAGTTTTCATTTTGAAAATTTACAAAATCTTTAGGAACAACAAATTTTGAAAACTTCAAATTTTTCAAAATTTTTAAACTTTTCAAAATTTTTAAAGAGTATCAAAATCTTCGAAATTTTCAACATTTTCAACATTTTCAGAATTTTCAAAATTTCCAAATTTTCAAAATTTTCAAAATTTTCAAAATTTCCAGAATTTTTAAAATTTTCAAAATTTTCAGAATTTTCAAAAATTTCAAAATTTTCAAAATTTTCAAAATTTTCAAAATTTTCAAAATTTTCAAAATTTTCAAAATTTTCAAAATTTTTAAAATTTTCAAAATTTCCAAATTTTCAAGATTTTCAAGATTTTCAAAATTTTCAAAGTTTTCAAATTTTTTAAAATTTTTAAAAAGTTTCAAAATTTTCAAATTTTTAAAATTTTCAAAATTTTCAAAATTTTCAAAATTTTCAAAATTTTCAAAATTTTCAAAATTTTCAAAATTTTCAAAATTTTCAAAATTTTCAAAATTTTCAAAATACTCAAAATCTTCAAAATCTTCAAAATCTTTAAAAGTTTTCAAAATTTGCATACATGTTTTTTTTCAAAATGTGAAAAATTTCAATAGGACACTTACTTTCATTTTCGATGACGCACGATTTAATTACCTTAAAATCGCGAAATCAGCTCACCTTGGGTGGTTGCACTAAGAGCGTAGCTCAAATTCCGTCGACGTTTAGTTTTAATTATTCCCCCAAGGCTCTGCGCTTGTAGATTATCCTCATCCTGAAGAATGTGCTAATTTCTCGGGTCGCTCACAGTAACGTGATAATTATTCCGTAATTTCTTCAACAAAGTCGTTTCAAAAAATTATGGTGAACTTAATTTTCCTTTTTTTGTTATTTCACAAAACGATTAGACAATTGAGAAACATACAATTTGTTCCAGATTTTAACTATTTTGACTAGCATACATTAATTCGTATCATATATGTGTGTATGTATGCAAAAGCCGCTCGGGGAGCCCCCCCCCCTCACGGAGAAGTACGCGCGCCTCCGCGCAGCTTCAACCAATTACATTTCCTAAAGTATGAGACTTATAAAAAAAAGTCATAAAACATTATATGTGTATTTTTGTACAAGGAATAACATTTGTTTCAAACTTTTTCTTCTATCGCTAACCGTTCTCGCGATAGAACCTTTCAAACAATTGAAATTGTTAATAACAGTATAGAGTTGCACAGTATAAAGAATTGGGAAACGTCATCATTTATTGATTATAATAATAATTTATTCATAAATACAATGTAAACATTAAGTAAATATTAAGGTAAAAGTGCGAGATACAATGTGAATGGAGGAAGATCATAATAGGCCAGCTCCCTCATAACTCATTATTGTCCAAGTCTCACCTTCAGTACCTAATCAACGAACGAAAGAAGAAATAAACTAATCATACAAAACAAATAAAAAAAAAACAAATGGAAATGAGCTGGGCTCTCCTTGAGAAAGCCGAAACACACTATATAGTCATGTAATTTTTTTTCTTTAGTCTTAGGCTTTTATGTCAACATAGTGACATACTGAGAGGATTTTAAATTAACTTAAATTGTTTTTCCGGTTAAGAAATTAGCAAAAATGTTCTGAGAAAAAATGAAAAATTCAGAAAAAAAATTAAAATTTCAAAAATTACAAAAATTCCTATTTTCAAATTTTTCGGTTTCGCAATTTTCAGAGATTTCAATTTTGTAAATTTTTCAAAAATTCAAATTTTCAAACATTTTGAAGAACTGAAAGCCGAAATGTAGAAAAATTGAGATCTTTCCAAATGGAAATGTATTTTTATTAGACATGGTCAAAAAAAAAGGAGTGGAACAGAAAAATTCAAATTTTGGAAAATTTCAGAAATTGCGAAAAAGTTTGCAGACTTCTAAAGTGTCAAACGAGCGAAATTATATCGTCATATATATAGTTTTTTATGAGACGTATGTATGTTATGTTTGCTACGTCAACATAGTGACGTATTGGAAGAATTTAAAATTCACATGAGAATATTTTTGTATAAAAAAGTGAAGTTGCTATTTTTAAGCATTAGGTTGGCTATCATTGGAAATGTAAAAAAAATTGTAAAAAAAATGGAAAAAATAAATTTTTCAAAAATTGGAAATATTTGTGAAAGTTTTGAAAGCGTCGAAGTCTTTGGATTTTGGGAACACCTGGAATTTTGTAAAAAGTTTTGAACTTTTTTTTTGAAAATTCTGAAGTTTTTCAAATTGCAAAAAATTTGTAAAATTTTTGTAATTTTCACATTTTCAAAACTTTCCAAAATTTCCAGATCTGCGGATTTCCAAAATTTTTATAAATTTTCACAAATTTTGCACTTTTCAAATTTGCCAGAATTATTCCAAAAAATCACAAAATCTCTTCTTAGGAATCACTTCTGGTGTGATGAAGAAAAGCTCCCTTCACGGCAGTCCACTTTTTTTCGTAATACCTCCTAAATTAATCCCTCTCCTCATCGTAAATTTCCTTGGCTGACATATCAGCATGAGATTACCTATATTTGTATATTTTCTTAATTCTTTAATATTATCGTAATTTTTTTAGTTTTCTGAATTTTTCTATCAATATTAAAACTTCAGATTTTCTCAATTTTTGATTTTCAGATTCCCCAAACTTTTAAAAATCGGGGAAAATTTTGGAAACTTCAATTTGCGATTTGCGGAATTTCCGAATTTCCCCATTTCCGAAATTTTTAAAATTCTAAATTTTTAAAGTTTACCAGATTTCAAAATTGCCGAAATCCCTAAAAGATACAAAATTTGTAAGATTTCCAAAAATCCTACAAAATTTTCCCAAATTTGCAAACCTCTCGAAATTGTCGAAATATTAAAAAAAAATGTCTAAAACTTGCAAAAATTTTACCCCGAAAAATCACAAAATCGCTCCCCAAAGATCGTTTTTTTTTTGCGTTATGATAACAAAATTTCCCCTCACTAAAGTCCACAAATTTTTCGGAATACCTCCTACATTAGTCACTCTTGTTGATTATTTCCACATCCTGAATTTCCTCGGCTGACATATCCGCATCTCCCCACCCCCAGATGGCCCCCTCATGGGAATGTTCATGATCATCAATTTGCTGAACCCTCGAACCATCTCCAGTTCTAGCTGCACGTTTTTCTATCATAGAAAGTGGTACAGTCTTAAGGTCGTACGCTTGGCCAATGGAAGCGAAAAAGTCAATGAATCCTGTAGTGAAATTGCCTTTGTAATCACCGAGCTCGGCTGCTTTGTAATCCCAGGGAAAAACGTGATGGTAATTATGCCAGCCTTCGCCGAACGCTCCAAGTGCTATTTTCAAATTGTCAGTCGGGCTTATGGACCTGGAAACCATATACGTTATTATTAGCATTTTAGAGATAAGAAAGTTATGAAAACATTTCACAATTTGACGAAAAAACAAAGTCTCTCCGGGTGTGCGCTCCGAAGATTGTGGGAAGTCCCTACCTGTCTAGTCGCTGCTGTGTAGAGAAGGGAGGGGACGAGGCAGGAGTGGGGAGCCGATCGGAGGCTTCAACGGGGCCGGCCAACCAGGAGCGCGCAATTGACGCGCCGACTAGTGACGCGGTTAGATGTGAGGAAGGAAAAGATTGTAACCTCATTTCTCAGTTTCCCACCTTTCAACATGCAAAAACATGGCGCCAAAAAGTATTGGCGCTAAATATCGCCATATTCTACTAGCAAGGTGTCCATTAAAAACCTAAATTTGCACACCTATCCCTCTTATGAAACTCCAGTTGGATGATGAATTTCTATGAACTGGAGGTTGGATCCATTCTGAATGGGCGAGGATTTGATCCATGGACCTTGTGTGCGAAGGCCAGTATTCTAACCACATGACCGCCGCTTGTTGCTGCTACAAGTGACTAATCAACGGCGGAAGTCTACGATGTGTTTGTAAACAGAGCACTTATAAATCAATTACATTGCTGCTTGTATCCATTGGCGCTGCTTGGATTTGAACTCGGGACCCCGGAATATCAAGTAGAGAACTTGACGTCGAATTCTAGCGGACTTCTAATTACAATATCATCGCCTAATTGATGGAGCCATCACCTCACCTTGGTCAGAATATTTCATTTTCCGTATATCTTCCGGCCTTCACAATATTTTCCATATCCTTGAGACTGAATCGTCTTGACTTGTGTTAGTAATGCTCTGGCAAAATTGGAGTAATAAAAAATGCAGCCAGGAATTGCACTTTTTTTTAACCGAGTAGTGAATTTACTTACCAAGCACATGCGAAATGTGAAGATAGATTCTCGCTAGACCACCCCTTGCCGCAAAGCTCGTACTTTACGCCCTAGGGCGCAAAGTGCATAAAAGTCCTCCCTCAGGTGGAAACAATTTTCTTACATATATATATATATTCATGGAATGGTAGTTTCATATTAACGCAACATGGGATTTCAATGTACAGCTTGGATGAATACAAAATTTTCCGTCTCCTCTAAAAACATAACAGCAAAATCGATAAAACCATTCGAGATTTGGGGAAGCCAGCAGGAAGGTCTTCAAGTCCCCGGGAAGTTCAACCAAAAGAATCGTCCCATAAAAGTGTGACCGAGAAAAGAGGATTTTTTGCGATAATGTACGGAGGCAAAAGACCTGTAGATTGAAGAAAAATAGCGTTGTTGTGCATTTGGTTGGACTTTAAACGTGTAATCTATTATGAGAAACTCGAGCAGGAAACCCATCACTGTCAACCGTTATCAGAACCAGCTGGTAAAATTAAGTGGTGCTATCAAGTAAAAACAAACCTGTTACTGGTAGGTGTATGAGGCGATTGATAAGGGAAATTATTGCTACGCAATTCTCCAAATGCCCAAAAATGAAAAGGGACCTTTGAGAAGGTAGTCAAGTGGAAGGAGCTAAAACGCGAATCTCATGATCAATGACACGGCTGCTACCAAACTAGATTCGATGCACTTGAAGATCTAGGGATGGTATTGACATCAATTAGCGATTTGAGATTGGAGCAGGGGCTGGGGCATAATGGGATATTCCCCAAATATTGTCGAAGTGCCGATATTGGCATTCAAGCAGAAAGGGTGCTAATCAGAGAGGCTCGTGGACTACGAGAAGCTCTGAGCATAAGTACTAAGTGAGTCCGGGCTTTGCACTTTGCAGAGTGCCAATTGGCGGAGAAAGACTACTCAGTTTGGCAGCTGCATAGTCATTGATGATCGTTAGCACCTCTGCTTAGTTGGTAGACTTGGACGACCTGCAGAGGACATATACCTGCGACTTCTCTCCTAAACAGTCACAGATGGTTACAACCTGCTCCGATATTTTGTAAGGTAACCCCAGAGCAAAGAAGTCGTCGTTTTGATGAACATCGTTGGAAGATGTTATGCTGAAAAACGGACCTCCCTTGCGGACTCTCAAAGCTGTCAACTAAACGTAACATACTTTGCTCACACCAACCCAATCACTGGTTCGACAGGTCAAGAAAGCAGATCTCCGGTCTAGGACACACTGCTCTTTTCCTGGATCGGGTTTTCAGAATAATACAAGAGGATATCCCTATAGACTATCCGTTGGAGCCCGGAAGTATTTATAAATGTCCCATCAAGAGTCATACTCACATCCTGCGATTGTCTTGAGAAGGCGATAAGCAGAACCTTCGTCATGGACAAAATGATAAATGAAATTAAATAACTGATGGGTTATACGTACTTGTCATAGGGCTTCATTCCCCAAATGTGAGCAGCGGAGTTCACCAACCACGTAAGATTCAAGGATAACGTATATCTGAAAACTGTCAAGTACCAAGCGTACATAGGCTTCTCGCCCCAGAAGTGAATGGGTATCCATGTTGGAATTAGGAAGCATATCAAGGGCATCAACAAAATGTACAGTCTTCTCTGCCATACAACGATTGGATCCGAATCGAGATCAGTCATATCCACGGTTTTACCTTTGCTGATGACGTCTGGATGCTTACGTACCAGAAGCCAGCCCATATGCGAGAAGAAGAAGCCGCGCTTAGCATTGTGCGGATCCGCATCTGTGTCCGTAAACTTGTGATGCACCCGGTGATCTCGAACCCATTCGTAGATGTGATTCTGTCATTGGGGAAAGTAAGAATAAGTGAATAAGCCAACTAAGTTTAGAGTTATGCAATCAAAACATTGATGATCTTCAAATACTGGACCCCGTTAACTATCTGGATGCTGTTGAGGATCAGGCTTGGGACACTCAGAGGTTATCTAGCCTGCTCCTCTCAAAAGATCACCGGAAGAAAAAACCTTACAACCTACGTTTTGACAATCTATGTTTTGGATTTGTTCTTTCTCACCTGGAATGCAAGCGTTTGGCAGACCATCAGCAGCAGTCGCATCGGCCATTTTGCTTTATATGATCTATGGGCCCAGAGTCTATGAGCTCCAGCTGTTATTCCAAGCGCTGAAGATATTGCGATAGTCCAGACTATAGAAAAGAAAATTAAAAATTGAGAAAAGGGGAGAAACTCCAATGCATACTTAGTGTCGAAGCAATCTGACTGGTCAATGAGCCGCGTGAAGTGAGGTACTTAGAGAAAGCGCGGGAATTTTAAATCGCCTCAGCGCTCATGCTCAAAGTCACTTATTCAGATTTTCAGGTAGAGACACTAGTGTGTTTTTTTTATTTTATTTTACGGTTCGTTATCAACTATTTGATAGTCATTACTCGTCCATTATTATTGTTTTTCTGGGTGTTTTGCAGCACCCTTATTTTGGATTTCAACTCCAAAGCAGAAGGCTTGCGGCTGTAGTTTTTTTCTTAAGCTTAATTTTTTCAAGCGCAAAAATACTTACAGAATAGGTTGGTCATCCATCCTGCCTTAAAGATCAATATATAAGATCCGTATAGCGCTGCTACGTGGAGATATATGAAAGCAATGACGTTTCGCCAAACAATTCGCCATTTGTACTTTTGTTGTGTCTGTGGTTTTTCTTGTGTGGTTTTGGCGGGAGTGGTTAATTCTGTTGTTTGTTTATTCGCCTCTTGAGGTTTCTGGGATGCCTCAAGAAAAAGTGTCGCCGAACTACCAAAGAGATTCGGCGCCATTGTTGTGTATACTGAAAAAGAAAGGATTGATCAATTTTGGAAAATTTTTCATTGAAGGGAAAAAACTCTGTTTTGAATTTTTCAAATTATCAAGTATCAAGTATCAAGTATCAAGTATCAAGTATCAAGTATCAAGTATCAAGTATCAAGTATCAAGTATGAAGTTCAAGTATCAAGTTCAAGTATCAAGTTCAAGTATCAAGTTCAAGTATCAAGTTCAAGTATCAAGTTCAAGTATCAAGTTCAAGTATCAAGTTCAAGTATCAAGTTCAAGTATCAAGTTCAAGTATCAAGTTCAAGTATCAAGTTCAAGTATCAAGTTCAAGTATCAAGTTCAAGTATCAAGTTCAAGTATCAAGTTCAAGTATCAAGTTCAAGTATCAAGTTCAAGTATCAAGTTCAAGTATCAAGTTCAAGTATCAAGTATCAAGTTCAAGTATCAAGTTCAAGTATCAAGTTCAAGTATCAAGTTCAAGTATCAAGTTCAAGTATCAAGTTCAAGTATCAAGTTCAAGTATCAAGTTCAAGTATCAAGTTCAAGTATCAAGTTCAAGTATCAAGTTCAAGTATCAAGTTCAAGTATCAAGTTCAAGTATCAAGTTCAAGTATCAAGTTCAAGTATCAAGTTCAAGTATCAAGTTCAAGTATCAAGTTCAAGTATCAAGTTCAAGTATCAAGTTCAAGTATCAAGTTCAAGTATCAAGTTCAAGTATCAAGTTCAAGTATCAAGTATCAAGTTCAAGTATCAAGTTCAAGTATCAAGTTCAAGTATCAAGTTCAAGTATCAAGTTCAAGTATCAAGTTCAAGTATCAAGTTCAAGTATCAAGTTCAAGTATCAAGTTCAAGTATCAAGTTCAAGTATCAAGTTCAAGTATCAAGTTCAAGTATCAAGTTCAAGTATCAAGTTCAAGTATCAAGTTCAAGTATCAAGTTCAAGTATCAAGTTCAAGTATCAAGTTCAAGTATCAAGTTCAAGTATCAAGTATCAAGTTCAAGTATCAAGTTCAAGTATCAAGTTCAAGTATCAAGTTCAAGTATCAAGTTCAAGTATCAAGTTCAAGTATCAAGTTCAAGTATCAAGTTCAAGTATCAAGTTCAAGTATCAAGTTCAAGTATCAAGTATCAAATTCGAGTATTCAGAGTGTACATGTATAGGTGTGCTATAACGTGAAGTACGGATTTGTCCGGAAATCCTCGATCCGCGTAATCATAAATGCTAATGAAATTCAATGTTCATGGATTGCTTTTATGCGAGTCATAAGCACTCACGCCAGACAAAAAATGTGGAAAAAATTTGAATTTTGTGTCATCGGAAATTTACAATGTTTAAAAGAAACATTTTTTTAGGCGAAATCGAAGAAAAAAAATCGAATGAAATGAAGTCATGTGCAATCATGCGGACATGAGTCACATTTCGAGGAAATATTATAATTTTTTTTGCATCCACAAAGAGGTGACATATTCTATTTGTGCATGTATTTGAACCTAGCAAACTGACTTTTTTCCAGAAAATTTTCTGGGATTTCATAAAACTTTGGGAATTCTTGCATGGAATTGAAAAAATTCTAGCACTAAAACATTTCCGAAGATTTTTTTTAGAATCTGGTACGAATTTCTACCAATTTTGATAAGTAAAAAAAAACATGGAAAGTTTAAGAAATTGGAGAAAAAATGAAAAAAATTTTTAATTGTCAAAATTTTCCAAAAATTTTAAAAATTGAGAGACTGAAAACTTTAAAAAACTTCGAAGTTTGAAAAAAAGACCCAAGATTTCCAAAAATTCTCGGAAGTTTCCAAAACTTTCAAATTTTGAAAATTTCAACAAATTGAGAAATTCAAGAATTTCCAAAATTTTGGAAATTTGGAAAACTTTATTTTTTGTCCTTTCCAATTCTTTTAGCATTGTAAATTTTTGCTTTTATTTTCGTTGATTTTTACCATTTTGTTTGGGTTTTTGGCAACATTATCATAACATGATTAACTAATTTCTTCGCACGAAAAACTCTGGGTCAATTAGAATCCTGACCTTGACTAATCAGTTGAATGTACTGCATAAAGTTGATTCAGTAGTGAATAAAGATCTAGTACGTATGTGACTTCCGTTTTCCGCCATATTTCCCCCTCCCCCTCCCCCCCCCCCCCCCCCCCCACCCCAAAAGTAAATTATTCGTAATTGAAAGACTCAATATTAGCATATCAATCACTGTGCATTAAATCCACTTTCTCAAAAAAAAAAAAAATATTTTATTAATGATTGCCACACGACGCCTTTGTCAACGATGCATTTTGTAATTTTTCCATTTTACTTGGAAATGAATCATTAGGTCATGAACCGAGATCTCATGATCGCAGAATATATATCGGTCATTCTGACTTTTGCAAACACAATTTATTATTTTTTATATTTATTATTATTTATTTTCTACCATTTTTCCCAATCTTGAGAATCGCGGAAACTTTTGCAATTATTCACGTTTTTGTTTTTTGTGTAATTTTGTAAAAAAGTTTTTGGAATTGGAAAATTTTTGCAATTATTTTTTTTAATCTGGGAAATTTTTTCTAACTATTAAAATCTTTCAAATTCTTCACAAAAATGAATCTCAAAAAATCATTTTCGAAAATTCACTTTGATACATTTTTCCATTTTCATTAAATTCAAAAATTATACAAATTCTAAAAAAAATGGAAAATTTTCCAATTTGTAGATATTTTCAAAATTGTCGCAAGTTTTAAAATGGATTCAGCTTTGCAAAATTTGTAAAAATTTTCTAATTTTCTCAATTTTCTCCTTTTGAAAATTTTCAAAATCCGAATTTCCTACATTTCCAAATTATCAAATTCTCCAAATTTTTGAAAATTCCGAAGATTGGTCATTTTTTAAATTTTTGTGGTAATTTACAAGAGTAATTGGTTGGCGAATGGATTCAAAAGTACCGTTGACCTTTCTCTTGTGACGGTTTCGTTCCAAAAAAAGTAAACGTGATTGAATTACGTGCGCTTGGTTCAACATGGATAACTGACTCTAAAAAAAAAAGAACCTTCAAGTTTTACTATTTTTCCAATTTCTTGAAAGCTCCAAAATTTTGGAAAATTTCAGTTAAAAAAAAAAATTTTTTTTCAATATCTGGAATTTTTCGAATTCTGGAAATTTTAGGAATTCCTAAAAATTCTGAATTTTTTAATCTCTGAAATTTCCAAAATTTTCAAAATTCTCATTATAAAAAATTACCAAAAGTGAAAAAATTCGAATAAACGCTGAAAAATTTCTGAAAATTTTTCAAAAATTATAAAAAAATTAAATAATCATCAAAATAAAAGGTGATTTTTTGAACTTCAACTGATCTTATGTCTTTTCCAATAAACACAATTGATCAAGTATACTTTTTTCGAACTTGAACCGTCACGAGAGAAAGGCCAACGGTACTTGCCTCCATTTTTCATCTGCTCTCTTTGTGTACATACAAGATTGAATGAAAAATCAGATGAGTGTGCCACATATTCCGTTAACCGCTCAATGACTACGTCATTAGCCGTTACAAATTATCGTGAGTAATGGATGAAGAGAAATTCGTCGGTATTAACGCTTTCAGAGAAAGCTGAAACTAAGACTCGCGAGAAATATGTAGATTAGTATGACAATTTTGAAAATTTTTGAAAATTTAAAATTTTTTGAAATTTTTTAAATTTTTTTGAAATTTTAAAAAAAATTTTGAAATTTTTTGAAATTTTTAAAATTTTTTTGGAATTTTTCGAAATTTCTTGAAATTCATTTTTATTTTTGAATTTTTTTAATCTTTTAAAGCTTTTAAAATTTTTGAACAGATAAAAAAAAATTTGAAATGTCTGAAATTGCTTATAAATATAACAAAACTGAAAAAATCCAGAAATTCCTTTAAGTCCAGATAATTAAAAATTCCCAAATTGTAAAAAATAAAAATCCAGGTACACCATGCTCAGTATTCAGCATTTGCTTCTCGCACAACCAGTAATTAAAACCGATGTGGCTCAATAAGAAATAACTACGTAGTTAGAAAATCGATGATATAAATTTTGATGGATAAAACATTTTCGCAGTTAACGAAGTAACTTTGCAATATGAAGAATAATCAACTGGTATCTTCAGTCGATGAGATAAATCTTTTATTGAGTATAACAACTGGTCCTTCAAGGATGCTGGATGCATTGTCCTTACATCCCATCAAACTCCTAG
Organism: Asobara japonica; assembly: GCA_026005395.1. Taxonomy (NCBI): domain Eukaryota; kingdom Metazoa; phylum Arthropoda; class Insecta; order Hymenoptera; family Braconidae; genus Asobara; species Asobara japonica. Next base: position 1,632,732 of record BQMI01000519.1, read on the forward strand.
TGCAATGCAACAGATTACTTAATGCTAAAAAACTCAAATCTCCGTAATATGGCAAGGAAATATGCCATTGAATATATTTCCTCAAGGTTTTTATTTAATCGTCCAAAGCCCATGATTCTTTCATCACATCTTCTAGCACTTCTCCCTTTCATCGCTTCGAATTTTCTTGACTCGAGCTATAGCACATTTTCTCCTATTGACGAGCAACCTTTCCTAATTTCTGTCGCCACTTTCAAATTTTAGAGCGCGCCAACTTTTCGGATGCTGTTGGAGATGCTACTCTGGACCTTTCGAGATTGCTCAGTTTAATCCTCTCAAAAGATCTTGTTTTTCAGCTTCTCAGTGTCCCAATAAAGTTTCTTATACGAAATTCAAATATTGACCAAATTGACAAAACAGGAAATTTTGCAAAATTGATAATAGTTATTTTTCTACCGAATTCATCAAAATTTGCCAAAATTTGAATTAAAAAAAAACAACAAAAAGAGGAAAAAAATTCAGAATTTTAAGAAAATTTTAATAATTTATAAATTTGAATTCCCAAAGGAGATAAAGAAACGGAAAAGTTGAAATTTTATAAAATTAATAAATTGAGGGAAAATCGTTTTGTTTTAAAATATTTTCTTTTTTATTGGAAATCTGATCCAGTGCCTAAGGACCTGTTCGAGGTCGTACTTTGGACCACTGGAGATCGCTCAGCTGTTCTCCAGCAGAATTACAAAAAAAAAGTGGGGAAAAATCGGAGGAAGCACACTTTCCCAGGACTATCAATGCGGTCTCCATGGACTCTGTATGGAGCCTCTTACGTGTGGATCAAACTGAGATAAAGAAACGGTACTCGCTGCCCGGAACGCGAGTAGAAGGGGAAAAGTGAAACGAGCGAGGACATCTCTGGGTCAATTTCAAGCTCCGCTCACGTGAGATAAAGTGGGATGAAGAATCTTACGCGGCACCCGCGAAGCATGTTCCATTGGTGAAGATCGAGGTCAATAGTGATTTTTCAGGTCATCACGAAAATACGATCACATGGATCGGCATGTCCCCCTTAAAGGAGTCCCGTACCAAAATTGTTTACTCAATGAAAGTTACAATAAACAAAAAAAAAATTCCGAAATTCTCTCCCCCCCCCCCCCCCCCAAGAAAAAACGAAAAATAAAGACAAAAATTAACCGTTTTTTTTCGTTCAATTTCAATAAAATTTTGTATGTTAACCAATTGGAGTTTTCGAAAATATTATTGAAAATTTTGTAACCTCACCGAAATTGAGAAAAGGCAAAAATTTTTGTTTCTAAAAATGGAAAAATTTTACAATCTTCCCTCAATTTTGAGATATTTATCGAAAGCCCACCTGGAGATGAGTTATCTCATCTCATTTTACCAGTTCACTACAGATTTGGGCCGACAGAACCTACTTAGCTTCATACTTTCATTTCTCATTAGAAATTTTCAAGGCAGCTCAATCATCTCGGCAATTCAATAATTTCCAAAAAGTCCACACTAATAGTAACACGTATTGTTCAGTTGAAAAATTTCAGAAAATCTTTCGATCTACGACAGTCTTCCGGGCTGGAATAGTGAAATTACGTGGCCGCAAAAACAGAATGTGCGTATAGTTCCTTACGCGCGATATGAAGATAATCACCATCAATTTCAAGTTTTCTGAATTGCCAAATTTTTCTGTATCTATAGTAGAAATTCATACAATTTTCCCTCAGAAATTTTAGGAGTTCTGAAGAATTCAGGAGAGTTCTATACAATTTGTCAAAAATTATTTAAAAACTTGGGATCCTCAAATCGAAACGATCGCTTGAAACAAATACAAAAACAATGCATGCGTGTCGATGTGGGTGTATACACCCCCCCCCCCCTCACACACACACACTTACCCATACCTAGACCCACACATCCACCCATACCCAAGGACAGACAAACACACACACACACATGCACACAGAGCGTAATTAGGCAAGATCAACTTCGTCCAAATCCTCATTTCCAAAATGTCTCTAATATTCCAACCACAGAAAGTTTAAATTCCATATATATATATTTTTTTAATTGAATAATTTTTGGAATATTGTTAAACCTTTTGAAGTATTTTTGAAACACCTTCGTCCGATTATAATTTTTGCAAATGTTTTTAACGGTTGTTTATCACACGTAAGGCTTGCGCTTATCAAAGGTCGCATTATTCCAACGCTTGCATGCAATTTCGGACGGTTTTCTTCTTTTTTTTTTCTTTTTATGCACGGATCGACGATAAATTGACGCTCGACAGTTAATTTTCAATGCGCTTATGAGTTTTCATAATTTGTCAATGCAATTCAATTCGTTCTAGGCTAACGGAATTCAATTAGTTCTTGCGTAATTTTTTTTAATGCACGATGAGACCTAATTCCATTGTTCGAAAATTCGTATGGTTTTTTTTGTTTAGTTTTACTCGCGATTTCCTAATTTTTGTCGGTTTTACAAAGTTCTTGTGCTCTTGGACCTTTTCTTTGGAGGCAAAATAACTGATAGTTCTGCGAGAAAATGTTATTCAACCTTTTTTGTAGGGTTTTGTAGGGGAAATCACTCATTCTTCAGATAAATACAAAAATGTGATTTGTACTGGTTATACCCAAAATCTGATCAAATGCAAGTGCGCGCGCACACACACACACACAAACTGAAACTTGGAGATTTGACGGAAAATTACATTTTCATTTCCGGAGCCACTTTTCCGAAACGTCAAAAAAGTCCTGAAATTTTGGTTTCCCGTGGACAAAATTGAAATTTGAGTTTTGGGACATTCTTTGGTTTTGCAAAAGGCAAACGTTCCCGCAAAAAACTGGTTCAAGAAGAAGAGATTCGGTAATCTTCGGGGACTTTCGGGAACTTTAAATACTTTGGAAATTTTGGAAATCTGAAGTTTTTGCGGGAATTTCAAAAATGTAAATTTGATACATTTTTATGGATTTTAAAAATTGTAAATTTTGGAAAAAATTGGAATTTTGAGGATTTGATAAATTTGACAATTTACCAAAAAAGGAGAGTTGAGCAAATTTGCGTTTTGAAAATTTCGGAGATTTTGAAAACTTGGAGCTTTCAATGGAAACTGAAAATATTACAAGTATAAAAAATTTGGAACACATCGTAAACTTAAACGTAATGAAAAGTTATAAATTTGAGAAATTGGAAAAAATGGAACAAAGTCAAAATATTTTAAAGATTTTATGAAATTTATTGCGAAAAGTTTTGAGAATTGCAAAAATATCAGGAATATCAGAAAGTTCAAACAAAAATTCCAAGTTTCAAAAATTTCAAATATTTCGAGAAAATTCTTCTAATCCCAAAAATCGTAAGAAAGTTGAAAACTTACTAAAATCTGAAAATGATCACAACATTTAAAAATCTGCGCAAACTCAAATTTCAACATTTCCAAAAAACGAAAAATTTTACAAATTCAATTTTCCTAATTTCACAGTTTTCGTTTTTCTCCAAAACTTGAAAAAACGTCGATTATTCCAAGAACTACATGACATTTCCGGAGCCTAAAGGATCCAAAAAAATTTCAAAAATTCAAAAAAATAAAAAAAAATCTAAAAATTGCAAAAATTCCCAAAAATTCAGAACTTAAAAAAAAACTCGAAAAAACAAAAACTTCCATTGACAAAGTTGGCAAAAAGACATTTCTAGAATCAAAAGAGCGTAAGTCCATTTCCCACCAATTTCTGTTTAAACGATTCCCCCCAAATTCTTCTTTTATTTGAGGCAAAACAAATTTTCTTAAAAATGATACTTACGCCCTTTCAGCTCTAGACACACAATATAATTCTAACGAAAGAGACGTGGCGACATTGACCAAAATAAACTTACCTGACAATTTAATGCAGCAAATTCAGGCGAAAAAAATCCAGTAATATGAATGATACTTCAGAAATATGAAACTCACAAATTCCAATTTTTTTTTCAAATTTAAAATTAAAAAAAAAAACTGTCCGTTCTGTGCGCGAGTTCACAACGAAATACGGGGATGGATGAGCGTATGTCCCACTTATGGAGTTTCATGTTGCCCCCCCAACTCTTTTTCTCCACTAACCAAAACAGTTGACTCCCACCACTGACGAAAATTTCTAACCTGCTCGGACTAAAAACGCTTAATGTTGAACGCAAAATTACTAGCAGTGGAAAAACATCATGGATAAAAAACACTTTATTTTCATTTCCCAAATTAAAATAAATTTTTTAAAGAATTTTCAAGATTTTCCAAAATTTTCCCAAATTTTCCAAATTTTCAATAATTCCGTAATATTTCCCCAAATTCGTGAGGTTTCAAAAAAATTCAAAGAATCCTTTAAAAATCTTAGAAATTGTTCGAATATTTGAAGCTACCAAAATTTGAAATTTTCAGAATTCTACAAAATTTCAAAATTTTCATAAAATTTTTCCACACATTTTACAAAAAAAAAATTCCACAAATTTTTCCAGATGCTCCCCCCCCCCTCGCACCTCCTCCTCCTCCTCCGCAACTCTTCATCTCCAGCAACCAAAACATTCTACCCCCACCACTACCAGCAACTTCCAACCTGTTCGAATTGAGCCTGTTCAAAACGAAAATTGGAAAAAGTTGAAAGAAGCCCAAATTGGTGACAAGAAATATATTTTCATGGTAAAAATTATTTTTTAGACAACTTCAAAAGATGTGAAAATCTCAAAAAACCCAAAAATGTGAGAATTTTTCCAGATTCAAAAAATCCTTAAAACTCTAACAACATCTCAATTTCAGAACTGAAAAAAAAAATTGAAGACTTTCTGAATTTTGAAAGTCCCAAACGTTATTCCTTTGATTAACGACAGAGATTTTCCTCTGAATCTACTCTTTTCCTTAAAAGATGCTGCAGTGTTTATTTGCCCCCAAATAATGAACGTGACACATAAAGTTATTTGACATAAAATCTGCATTGTAATGCAAGGAACAAAATTTGTTTAAACTTTTTTTTGCTATCTCTATTGAATCTTGATATATTTTGTTATAAAAAAAAATTGTGATAAACAAAAAAAATTGTCAGGTTTTCAACTTCCATATTTTCCGAGTCACAAACAAACACACACTCACACACACACACACACACACGCACATACATACATAAACACACACACACATTTCTCCGAAAATAATCTCAAATTGTTTGAAATTTGAAAAGTTGTGAATTTTTCTCTCCCTCACATAATTTTTTCCCCCATTTCATGTGAATTTTCTAATTTTTCCGTTTAGTCCGATAGCGACTGACGCTCGTTCACGACATTTACAATTGTTTTTTTCCCCCTACTTTGAATATGGCAATAATTAGGGACCGATAGGGAAACGTCTAATTATATGCAAAGTATTTGCTTTCTAGAAGTGGCGGTTGTTCTGTTGTTCCAATATTTCACACTCTCATGTCAAAGTCATAGAAAAAAATGCAATAAAATCGTAAAACTTGGGACGATTTTTGATCGTTATATAAACTTGAGAATTTGGAAAAAAATGTTGGAAAATAATTCGTCATAAAATGAAATCTCCCCCGAAAAAAAAATTAATCTCACAAAATTGCTTTTTTAATTAACAATTTTGAACAACTTCAAACATTTTAATCTTCAAACTTTCACCACTTTAGTTACGAGAAAAAATATTATTTATACAGATACATGCCATGGTCGTTCATCGTTACACCGTCGTTGCGTAAACGTTACAGTTAGCTCCAATTCTTAACATCTGCTTTCTTTGTAGAACTCTTCTATTGGCCGATATTTTGTTATATTATGTATGATTTTACTTACATATTCAATTCATTATTCTGATTATCAACGGTAGTTGATTTCGTCCTTATTAGGGAGGGATCTGTAGGGGATGATGTCATAAAGGAACACGAGGAGCGCGGAAACGGAGGCCCTCCCTGGTTCTGGTTCTGGCTCCATTGATATACAGATCGGCTGATAAGAGGAGTGGCTTGTAAAGTAGAGGTTAAGTTCAGGTTAAAAATATATTATGTAAGTAAAAATGTAAAGGGAATGGAAACCCTGGAATAAGCCCGTAAAAGGAATAAAATATTTAATGATGATGATGATGACGATTTCGCCCTTATCAATAATACAGTACCTTATTTTATACAGGGTGCGCCATCAGTTCCTCCAGTATAAGAATCTTGAATAACTTTTGAAAGAAACATAGATTGCAATCCTTAATAATTTATGTGGACTACTTTTTAAAAACAACATCGATTAAATGGCCACCTTCATTGACACCACAAACTGTGCTCATTGGCGGGCATTTTCCATCATCACTCCTTCCAGCACCTCGGTCGGTATGGCAGCTATTTCGGCACGAATATTGGTCTGGAGCACGTCAATGCTTTTCGGCTTGCTGGCATAAACTTGACTCTTCAAATAATCTCACAAGAAGAAATCCGGGGTCATTAGATCAGAGGATCTTGGTGGCCACTCAATATCGCCTCTTTTCGGAATCACAGGTCTAGGGAATTTTTGTTGCCAAAACGGCATTGCTTGGGTTGCTGTGTGGCATGGCGCCCCGTCTTGTTGACACCAGAAGTCCGTCAGATCTTTTTCACGCATTTGAAAAACCTGTGCCAGCCCTGTTTCCACAAGTCCGACTAAGCCAAGCCTGTGCCAGGCTTAATCTCATCTTCCAAAGCAGCCTTAAACTCAGGGTAGCAAACAAGGCATGGCTAAGGGTTGGTTCAGCCTTGCCTCCGGCTGAAGCTCTCGATGCTGAAAATACCTACACTTAACACAGGATAGTTCAATCGATACGATGGTCGCCAGAATTATCCATTGGAGGCGGTGATGTCTGTTGATGGAGGTTGGGCTAACCAATTTCCTCAACGCATACTCCCTGATCCTCGGGCTATTGAGACGGTTCCTTCCTCAGTTGCTCGAAGAATTGTATGACATAATCGACCGTGACATATCAATAATAACCGCGTCAATTAGTCGATTCTAGTCAATGGCGATGAGCCCCAGTCCAACCCCGTTACCAATGTGGTGCGGGCTTTGAGAACAATGCCTTTCGAGGCTTGTCTCAGGCCGTGCTCGTTGGGATGTCAAGGTTCAGTTGAGGCTCCCCATGAAGCCTTAGCTGAGGCTTGGTTTATGAGCCTCAAACGGCGTTATCATTTCGAGGCTGAAATACGCCTGAATCAGGGTTGCTACTCAGTCTCAATCCAAAATTTTCTAGGCCTCCTTGAGGGCTGAGACAGCCCTGTCCTGATCGTCAATTCCTACCTGGGATTACGCTATGATTGAGCGCCATTGTGTAATAGGTGCATAAGACAGTATTTGTCACACACATACACACACACACACACACGTGTATATGCATATATCTATATATATACACTCACACGCATGCACAGGAACTGCTTCTAAAATGGTAGAGCAATGTTGGAAATGCCTTGCAACGTAGAGATATGACGAAAATTTAAAATTTTCATTTTTAAGGGCAGAACACATGGTTCCCCTATCTGCGAAATTGCAATGGCGCCGAGCATTGGATCTGTAATTACAATCGTTGCAATTTCCTGACAAAAAAGTGCACTGAGCAACAAAGTGGGGAAAATATGGATTTGGTTTCTCACAATAGGGAGAAATTAGGGGACATGTCGATGCATAGCAAATTGAAGTTGATTATGAAGTTTAAAGCATGAATCAGTCAATGCCACACAGTTTTAAGTTCTGAGTTTTTCGGAGAAAGCTTGACAATTTCGGAAATTTTTGAAAATTTAGAGCAACAATAATTTGTACGTGAAGACATTGTATGAATCAATTTTTATCGTCAAATGTTGTTAATAAATTTAAGATGAATGAGCATGATAAAAAATTTGCTAGTCGCGGCGTCTTATTTGATATCGCGCGTAGGGAACTATACGCGTATTCTGTTTTTACGACCACGTAATTTCACTATTCCGGTCCCGAATAGTGTCGTAGTTCGAAAAATTTTCTGAAATTTTTTCAACTGAACAATAGTTGTTACTGTTAGTGTGGAATTTTTGGAAATGATTGAGCTGCCTTGAAAATTTCTAATGAGAAATGGAAGTATGAAGCTATACGTAGGTTCTATTGGCCCAAATCTGTAGTGAACTGGTAAAATGAGATGAGATAACTCAAAATTTTTGCCTTTTCCCAATTTTGGTGAGGTTACAAAATTTTCCCATTTTCGAGACTCTTAAATTTGGCAAATGACTGACTGAGTTTTTTTTTTAACATTGTTGAATTTACGAAATTTTCGACTCATTATGTGAAGCCACTCAGATATGCACCTTCACATCGTTATTATTTCTGGTTTCCTTTTCTATGGTTGGTCCAGCCCGAGGCCTAGGGTTGCCCAATTCTCAGTTCCAGAATTTCGTAATCTACCCGAGTGTTTTTGGATTCAAGATGTTGACGTTTGGGTAGAGACTGTTACGAGACGGCTTCTAATATCGCGGGATAGTAAAGTGAACACCTCATCAGGTTGCAGGTGGAATAATTTCTGAAATCTCGTAATTTGCGAATTTACAAATTCGAAAACTGTAGAAGTTTGAAAACTCCAAGAATTCCACGGAACTGAGGAATTTCAAAAAATTCACAAATTTCAAAGATTTCAAATATTGTATTATTATTATTTATGAACTGTCTTATAGGGTATGACTAATCACTAGAAAAGATTACATATAGATACAAGTGTGAACATTAATGCTAGCTGTTGAATGTTCCTAACAAGTGTGAAAAAGAACAGTTTGCATATTAACATTTCACTTAAGGATGTTCGTCCGCTATTCGTCATTTTTTTCAATCTTTTGACGATTTACTCCAACTTTTTGGTTTTCTTGGCGGGGAAAAATGTACAATTTGTGCATAACATTATTATTTATGGACTCAAAATTTTATCACTGTAAACTTGTTTTTGAGTTTTTTCTCTACGCTTGTATGGAAATTCATAAAACTTTAGACAAAACGCTTAAAAATGGATCTGGGACAATGAAATTTTAGGAGTCGATAGAGAATAAAGCTACAGAAAAAATGTTCATTTTTCCCTGCCTATCAAACCAATAATTTGGGATAAATTAGCAAAAAATTATGAGAAGTGAGAAATAGCGGTCGAACATCCTTAAACATAATCACAACTTAGGGAATAGTTACAGTACTCTCAGGAGCAGAAATCAGAAATTTGGTGATAAGTTGCTTAGGTTTACAATAAAAAACAGCTCTTTGTTTCTCTAGGTAAGCTCCTCTTAAAGGGAAGAAAAACAAAAAGTGCTCTAGTGCTCTAGTGTCAGCTTTGTCCGGAGAATTAATAAATTTGACACGGTGTGCAAGGACTTCAAATATTTCAAAAATCTAAAAAAGTGCAAAAGTTTTGAAAATTAAAACAAATTGAAAAGTTTTAACCAGTTGGATTATTTCGAGAATTCCCAAGACTTTAAACATTTCAAATTGAATCATTGAAGATTTTCGAAAAAATATGGTTGTAAACCTGAGACAAATACGCTATTACAGATTTAAATGTGTCACAGGCATGTTCCATGCAACGTTTTCATTATGAATAACTTTTTGGATGGGTGACACATGCGGTAACGAGAGTTGAATAGTCAATCATCACTTGATGAGATTCAAGGTCGATTTTAAGGACGTACTCAATCCTTTTACTTCTTCGTTCTTTTGAAATTTGTAAAACTCCTCAAAAAATTTTAAATCAGGAAATTTTTGTAGTTTTTTTTATCTTTTTTGAAGTTTATGCAATTCATGGAATTATCAAAAATTTGAAATTTCCAAAATTTTCCAAATTTGAAAACTTTTAAGAACTTTCAAATCTAAAAAAATTTCAAATTTTTCGAAATTTTTACATTGTCAAAATTTTCAAATTTTGAAGTTTTCAAGTTTTCAAAATTTTCAAATTTCCCAAATTTTCAAATTTTCAAAATTTTCAAATTTTCAAATTTTCAAATTTTCAAAATTTTCAAGTTTTCAAGTTTTCAAGTTTTCAAGTTTTCAAGTTTTCAAGTTTTCAAGTTTTCAAGTTTTCAAAATTTTCAAATTTTCAAAATTTTCAAAATTTCAAATTTCCAAATTTTCAAAATTTTTGAATTTTCCAAAATGTTAGAATTTTCCCAAATTTTCGAAATTATGCCAATTTTTGATACCTAGTAATGAAAGAAGAGAATGCCGTGGATAACAGAGGAGAAAATGAACTTAGGTATTTTCCGGGGGGGGGGGGGGCGTGGGGATATTACCATGTCGAGATTTAAATCCACATTACCCGCGAATTCGGAATTCCCATGAATTCCATCACTCCAATAAGCGACGCAGTTGCTGGCCCCATGGTATTCTTCAATTTCGTTTACATTTGGCCTCAGTCATCTCTCGGGGCCAATGATCCATTAGTTAATCACACATCGAACCGGTTACAACGAGGTACTAAGCACGTGGATGGCCCGTTTCACAACACCCCAATACAGACGTTAAATATTTTTTTGAGAATGGCCTCGAACCGTGGCCTCGAGCACGTAGTCTGAAGGGTCTCCCAGTCATTGACTCCATTTTTGCAAAAAAATTATGGCAAAATTCCTTAACCCAAACATGCATAACCGAGCCATTCAACGATCGCGTTAAAAGTCTGACAAAATGTGCAGAAACGCGGGAAAAACTTCGGCGCATGCGCACGAAGCAGAATTGAACTCTCGCATCACTACGCGTAACCGTTGCATTAAATATGCGGGTAAGTATGGGTAAATCTGGTTGCACTTCCAGTACTGGCCAGTTCATAACAATCACAGTTTATTATGGCATAATTCCTACTACTGTAGTAGAACTTTGAAATCCCGGCTGTGCTAATTTTTCCGCCATGCTTCTCTGGGAAATTCCCCAGATTAAAAACCATTTTTGAAGTGAAACTTCTTATGGGACTATATGAAGGTGTTACGCTGTCCGGATACTTACGGGGGGTGGGATTGAGGGCCGGAGGGGGGGGGGGAATGAGGGTCGGGGGGGGGGGGGGGGAAGGGCTGTACGCAGAGGGTGGTGAGGGCCGAATGCGGGGGGTGGGCGAGGGTCAAATGCGGGAGGAAAAGGGTTGAGTGTGGGGGTGGCGGGGGCCCAATGCCGGGGGTTGACAGCGGAACGGCGCGGTGGTTTTTTTTTATAAGTGATAAAATAAAATCAAATGTTCTAATCTCCTCCTGTCCTACAAATCTTTTACACTTCTACACCGTCATCGTTTTATGAAAAGTATTATTTCAAATGGATAAGAGAAAATTCATATTCCTCTTCTGAAGTTTCACTTCTCTGGCGCGTCAGGAACTACACGCCAATTTTTTCGATTTAGAATGAAATAATACCTCCAAAAATATGATTTTTACATGACAAAAAAGGTTCAAGTCATACGCATAAGCCGATATTTTAACTTCCAATAAAACAAGTAAAGTGTTCAAAATTTTCGTTAGCTTTCTGACGAGGTGGAGCGAACAAGTGATTCGCGCATGCGCAGAGCAATGTTGGGTTCCAGAATTTCCCACGGCTTTTGGTTGACCTTGTGTCTTTTTTTTGGGAAAATTATTTTGAAAATTTTGTACAGATTTTTAGAGATCTCCAAACTATGCATAAAAGGTTGACGAAAATTTCTAAATTATTTGTCAGAATTGATCAAATTTCAGAAAATTTGGTAGAGTGATGACACACAAATTGGTAACTTTTCAGATTATTTTGTTTTTTAAGTGTGTCATTCCTGTGTCGCAAACCTTTTACACACATCATTGTTTTCTTAATTGTTGAGGATGTTTGTGCAATTGCGAAATTTATCCACATTTCCGATTGTCAGTTTCCCCAGAAAGTTAAACATCCGTTGACGCGGGGAACAATTTTCCTAAGTACCGATATTTTGTGAAGCCCAAAAAATATTGTCTTTATTGATGACGGGAATTTTGAAAAAGTTAGATCAATTTTTCATACACTTTTTATTTAGATTTTTTAGAATTTTGGTAGATTTCCAAATTTGTGAAATATTGGATCTTTAAAAAAATGTCAACCACATTTTTGGCATTTTTAAAAAATTATATATATACATATATATATATTTTAAATTTTTGAGTTCTGGCAATTTTCAGAATTTAGAGAATTGTCACAAATAAGGAATCACTCAAAATCCATCCTGAATCTGCATTCCAATGCAAATGAGTGAGTCAAAAACCATCTCAAAAATGCCTATATGGCGGAAAAAGACACGTTACATAAGTTACATAATGTTGCCCACAGCGAATGGTAATCTCGGCGTAAAAAGGTAATTATAAATGTTTCTTGTGGCTTGGCTAAGACATACTCTATACATACTCAATTTTGCCTCCTTATTTTTACATACTCGAACCTTTTAATTTCTAAAATTTTTGAACTTATTAACATTTTGAAATTGAAAATTAAATTTCTTTTTTGAATTTTCTGCTGAATTTCAGTGAACTTTTTTGATTTCTGAAGTCTTGCATTGGATTTCTTTTTTTGGTCAACTTTCGAAATATCAACTTTTCTCTCAATTTTTTGACATTCGTAATTTTGTAATTGAAGAAATACTTTAAACTTTTTTAAAATTTGTCATTTTAATAATTTTTTGGAGTTTTTCAAACTACAGAAAATTTGAAAATTTTCGTTTTTTTTTTATTTGAAAATTCGTGAAATCTTCTTTAAAAATTTGAAAAATGAAAAAAAAATTTTTTTTTAGTCCCAAAAATTTTGTAATTTTTTTTTCAAGTTAAAAGTTAAAGTTAAAGTTAGAAAATTTTTTTTTCTAATTTTAAAAATGTCTTACAAAATTTGTTTGAAAAATTCACGATGATTGGAGGTATTTGAAAAATTGTATGTACATATGTTACATAATGCTGCGAGTCTCAATTTCACCGAAAAAAGTGAATCCACAAATGTTTCTTGTCACTATGGACATTGTGCATCACTCAAATTTCGTATTCCTCATTTTTATTCTCCATTTTTTTCTAGGAAAATGGGAGGGAGCTATACGATCACCTTGACTAGAACTTTCGTGTAAAAAACAAGGGAAGTAGAGGTCAAACTAACATTAGCATTTAAAACAAAAGTTCATAGTCTGATGATAACAGACTATGAATTTTTTATTCAGGAATATTTTTTTCATTTTCCAGATTCTGATTTTCCCCACTTTCATAGAACCTTTTAGTATTCCCGCGTTTGCCAGTTTTTCTTCCATTTCTCCTCCCAAAATTTTCATACTAACGAAAATATGTTCGAAAATTGAAATATTTGAGCGAAATTTTTTTAATGCCTCAAGTACCTCTTCCAGTTTATTTACGTGGTGATAAAAATCATTTATAGCACACAGTTAAGTTGATGTGAATTATATTCTTCGACTCGCTTAGAATTCCGCGCGTTACGCGCGCCGTTGGCTTCGCAGTGGCGCCATCTGTGGAGAAGTTCCGCAGCATCGCGCGAAAGCATTTTTGGCAGATATCTTGAAAACTAAGAACCTCAACGAATTATGCATATAGAGCTTTATTGTAGCTCTCAGTGTGCACTACAAAAAGCATTTTCATGAAAATTGGCCTATCTCATCCCCATTTTGACATACGATGCCAAAACAAAATGTGAGAGACTCTCCCGATGCGTAAAGAACGTCGGGAGGATGGTGCGACCCCCACACACACACACATACACGTCTAAACACACACACTACCCACCCACACCCACAAGTACACATATAGCCACCCATTTCGGGACACAGACGCACACACACACACACACACAAATAGTAGTGCCTCGATGAATATCAGTTTTTCCCCTGGAAATTAGGGAAAAATTTCTATTGAGATATACAGCGGAAGATCCGTGCCAATTCTAAGCATCAGCGTCGATTAAGAAAGAGAAACTGAAGGTGAAATGAAGTATTCGGAATATCAGTTACTCAGTAACTATGTGGAGGCTAAGGAGGCTGAAGAACGGTACTTGTTATTTTAAAAAATGTCCCTGCATATCGGGAGAGCAGGTGGCTTAACGAGTGAAAGAATTGGACCCCGTTAAATCATAAAGATCATGAAGAAATAACATTCTCCGGGGCGCAAATAAAATTCGTAATTTAGCTCTAGTTCAACGCAAAAAAGCTAGTATTATCGAATAGGTTTCTACACTAAACCTAGATATTTTGATTGTTCAAGGTAATATTTTCTACCCAATTTTTAACCTAGTTCAGCCCGAGATCTATTATTGTCATAACTTGTCATAGTTTTTTTGAAATTGCTGACATGATTTACAATTCTTCTTTCACTCAAAATTGATACAAAGAATTTATGTAGTTTTTGTTTTTGCTTACGTTTTTTTTTTAATTTTCCAGCATTCTAAAATTTTGAAAATTTCTCTCATAATTTTTCAAACTTTGGGAACTCTTTGAAAAAATTTTTTTGTATCTTTTGTAAACGAGGAGTTTGACAAATTATCGGGTTTGAAATGATGAATGTTGGAAAAAACGGAGTTTGAAGATTTCCAACGTAATGGAAATTCATAACTTTAAAAAAAAATTCAAAATATTGAGCATGTGAAAAAAACTGTTCAACTGCACAAGAATTTACCAATCTCAATTTTTTTTTTTGAAAATTAAGAATTCAAAGTTTCCGATATTCCAGATATTAAAATATCTAAAAAACGCAAAACTTCAAAATTTTCAAAATTTTCGAAATTTCCAAAATTTTCAAAATTTCCAGAATTTCCAAAATTTTCAAAATTTCCAAAATTCCCAAAATTTCCAAAATTTCCAGAATTGCCAAAATTTCCAAAATTTCCAAAATTTCCAAAATAACAAAAATGTTAAAATTTACCAATGTCTGATAATTTGAAACAAGTTGAAAAATTTCAAAATCTCACCTGCTTGGGATGTTGAGGTTCGCCGGAGGATACTCTTCGAATTTCCGCCGCCACCATTGGAGAAAACTGGGCCGTTATCGACCGCTCAAAAAACGCGCTATTCCGCAGAGAAACTCGAGGCTATTTCTAGGAAATTAGAGCTAAATTGAGCAAAGTAGATGATAAGTTAATGTTTCTGTAGTAAAGGCACTCCGCACTCGATCAGCCGGCCCATTTGTGCGTCACTGCTGAGAAAATAATAATAATTTGCGCAAGCTCGAGCTTGCACAGTTGATAAAGGAGTTTCAAACTTCTCGGGATTTCATAATTATTAGTTTTGTGTAGATTTTTTAACCTGCTGAGCTTTTGGAGCTTTTAAGCTTTTTTGGCTTTTGAGCTTTTTGAAATTCTTAAAACGTTGAATTATTATTTTATCTTGAAATCGGAGGGCTAGCAAATGTTCGGATTTTCGAGCGTCCAGGGGTGCTGCTGGGAAAATAATAATCATAATAATTTGCGCAAACTCGAGCTTGCGCGGTCAATAAAGGAGTTACAAATTTGCGTATTTTTTCGAATATTGGAAATGTTTTGAAGTATTTCCTTTTTTGGAGCTTTTGAGAGTCATGAGCTTTTTGAGCTTTCACTAAATCTTTGAAACGTTGGGTTTTGTAGATTTCTTCGCAGAATTCGGAATGTTGACAAGTTTTGGAATTATCGGGCTTCCAGTAACACCACAGAATGAATAATAATAATCATAATAACAAGGATCATTCGCGCAAGCTCGAGCTTGCACGGTCGATAAGGGAGATTTGAACTTTCGTTTATCCTAAATATTGGAAATGTAATTTTTTTAAATTCCAGCTTTTTCAACTTGATGAGCTTATGGAGCTTTTTAAAATTTTTGAAGCACTTAATTTTTATGATTGTTTTTTTTATTCAAATTTTGGAGTGATGAAATTTTCAAGCAAAAAAAAATTCCAAAATATAAAAAATTTCAGACATTCCAAAAATTAAAAAAAAACTTGCGCAAATTTTCTGAATGGCAAAACTTAATAGATTAAAAAATGTGATTTTGGAAAAATCACAACTTTCGGAAATTAGAAAATGTTTTTTTTTATTTTCAGATTTTTGTCTGATAATTTCTTAAATTCGGAAGACTTATAGAGTTATGCACCTTTGAAATCATCGGAAAATTTTTATTCTATTTTGTTTTTGTAAATAATGCCGCAGGCTAATGTAAATTGAGGTCCCAGGCAACGGGCCTATCTGACAGTCCCCAAAAATTGATATTAAGCGTCTGAAGGTCAAGTTTGCTCGCAATTTAGAAAGTTCCTCATATTCTTCATTTCCCATTCATGCGTATGTACATGGCAGTCGTTGACGCATATTAAGACACTTGACGTTCTTCGATGATTCTGTCAATTTCGACAATGTGCATTATTTTGACGATTGTGAAAGTTTGAACTTTTTGAAAATTTGGGAAATTTCCAAAATTTCAGAAATTTTGAGGATTCTCCAAAGTGTTAGTTTTTTAAATTTCAGTTTTTTCAAAATTTTTAGAATTCCGACATTTTTTGCAATTCCTTATTATTAGTTTTTTTGTATTTGCAACTTTTTCTGACTTTTTCGACATATTCCATATTTTTGACTAATTGAACTTTTGCGGTAGCGCGAGCGACCGGAAGGTGCTGCCGGTTGGTTAAAAAGAAATCCGTGGGCATTGCAGTCTTATCCGGCAAATGTGACATACCTTTCGTATTATCAAATTTTCAAATTTTCAACTTTTCCAAAATTTCGATTTTTTTTTTATTAAATCTATCACAATTTTGCGAAACTTAAACTTTAAAAAATTATTATATTTCATGTTTTTTCAAATACACTGGGTCCTTTACGTTTTCAAAATTTTAGAATTTTTTCGAGTTTTTCTAATTTTTTGAAATTGCAAATTTTGTTATTTTGCAATGAACAAATTTTTAATTTCCAATTTGATTTCGCAATTTTCAAGAATTCTGAATTTGAAAAATCAAAATTTGGAGAATTTCGAGCATCATACAAATTTTAATGCGCCCGCAAGTTTCGACGAATTTGAGAATTTCAAGAATTTCCAAAATTTTGACATTTCAAATAATTTTACAATTTGATTTTTGTATTTTCGATTTTTGTTCAATATTTTTCAATTTCTTTAATTTGTGTTTATTTTTTGTTGATGTTCCACTCATTTCTGTGATGTCTGGAACTACGAATTTCATGATTCAACTGATTGCGTTATCAGTCGTGAGAAAAACCGTAGATAAGGTCTAATCAGCGATTTACTTTTCACGCAACTCCACGAGATAAGATTTTGAATCGATAAATGCCATTACTCATAAATTGAAGAAAAACTTCTGGAAGTATTCATGAATTCAAAATTTGGAGATTTTTAAGAATTGAGAAAATTGGGAAAATTTGGAAAATTTGGACAATTTGGAAAAAATTGGCAAATTTTGAAAAATTTCAAAATTCCGAACAATTTGAAAAATGTGAAATATTTAAAAAATTTCAGAAATTTGGACAATTTGGAAAATTTGAAAAATGTGGAAAATTTGAAAAAACTGGAAAACTTAAAAAAATTGGAAAATTTGGCGAATCTGAGAAATTTGGGAAATTTCAAAAACTCTGGAAAACTTGAAAGTTTTGACGAATTTGGAAAAAATTGGAAAATTTCGAGAATTTCGAAAATTTGGAAAATTGGGAAATTTGGGAAATTGGGAAAAATTTTGAATAGTTGGAAAAATTTGAAAATTGAGAAAAGGTTGAAATTTGATATTACATATATATTTCATATATTTTCCAGGTATGATCATACGTATTCCCGGCTTTTCTATATTTCCATGCGGATATCTAGCAACTCGAAGATGTCATCAGCCAGATTACATCTGGACGGCCTTGTCATGGATGCGAATCGTCTGTTGAACATGCCTGAAGTCTTCCTACGGTGTACCGAATAGCAAATGCACATTCCGTACAGATAACCAGTCGAGTAGTTATCGATGGATTGACTGCAAATGGATAGAAACATCACATATACTTATTTGTAACATCCGAAAGATGACATATCTCGTATGTCATCTCAAAATTATAGCGAATAGACGTTATTTGGGTGCCACATAAACCACGCGTGTAGTGATCTCGTGGGAATCGCCTTGAAAGATGACATAAAAGTGCAAATCCCGACAAAATCTGTCCAGTTTCACAGACAATGTCAAAAAATGATATCCAAGGTCGAATTCTGACTATAAATGTCAAATTTGACAGATTATGTCAAAAAATTCGAGAATTTTTATTTGTTTCAGAATTTCAACACACATTTTTCATTCTAGTTTTTCCATCGCCCAAGCCAAATTTTCCGAAGGCATGTATCTACTCAGTTCCACTGCGCATGCGCAGAGTATAACTTCAAACTGGAAAGAAACGCGGGCACCGAACTTCTACGAACCAAACCGAAGTTTCGCTCCGAATTTGGTAATTTTTCCAAAACGGGAGAGTCTCAAAATCTAGAACTTTATAATTTGACCACAACTTTCAGAATTTTTCTTCCCAAAGAATCAGAATTGAAAAACATTTTTCAAAAGTTCCGGAATTTTGGGTATCCTCAAAATGTCCAAAATTTGATTTTGCATATGTTCAGAAAATCGAAGGCAATTCCTTTTTTTATCGCACAAAAATGTCCAAAAATTTCCGCATTCAAGCATTTACACATTTCTGTTGCGCATGCGCAGTGCGTAACTTCAAACTTTTAAAAAACGCGATCCACCGAATTTCTACGCACTAAACCCGAGTTTCCCTCCGTAAAGTAACTTTTTCAAAACGAGACACTCAAAATCCTCAACATGATAAGTTTACGAAAATTTTCAAAATTTTTCCAAAACGTTAAAAGTTACAAATTACTTTCCAAAAGTTCCGAAATTTTGAGTGTTTTCAAAATGACGAATTTTTTTATTGTTCCGGTATTTCCCAAAATCTAATTCTTTTATCGCGCAAACATGTCCAAAAATTTCGACATTCAAGTACTATCAAATTTCTACTGCGCATGCGCAGTGCGTAATTTTAAACCTGGGAAACGCGCGGTGCACCGGTCGTGTGCGAAGTAAACTCGAGTGTTTCAGTTGATGTTGAAAAGTGGGATCCATGCAACTCGGCATTTTTCATATCTCAAAGTCCATTTATTTTCCCATAGTGCAGTGAATTATAGTGCAGTGAAAATTGCCACTTTTTGATTTTTATAAAGTGCGCATTATCCGGACAAATATTTCGGTGATATACAGGTGAGGGCAATTTAAGGTGTATAGGATTACCATTTTTCGGAAAATTTTCCGGGCGTCCACTGGATTTTTCCGACGTGCGTAGGGCGTGGGGCAAACCACGTGGTAATTCTAATACGTTTCATTTACGATATTCTGGGAAATATCGTTCAATTTTTTTTTTCTGTAATTTCTTCGAACTCTTGAACATTTTTCCAATATTATCAAGATTTCAAAGCTTCAATTATGTGGAAAATTTTGGGTTATAAAAATTGTGACAATGATTTTTTTTTTCATTTCGTTCCATTTTGGATAATTTGAAACAATTGGGAGATTTTGTATATTCGGAAAATTTGGAAATTCTTCAAATTTTGAACAGTTGGACAATTTTCATTATTGAAACATGTTGAAAAACAGCGAAATCTGGGAGTTGAAACATGGAAATCTAGAAAATTAGGATTATTAGAAAAATGAGAAAAATCCGAAAAATTGAGGGAATTTTTAATTTTTTTAAAATTTAACTTAATTTTTTTTCATAATTAATTTCATTAATTTTTTTTTTTAATTTGAATAAAATTCTCTTCGGAAAGTATGTCACTAATTTTTTTGATCAATTTCTGAGTTGTCTAAAAAAATGCAATGGAACGCACATACACACACACACGAACACACAATTAAACATGTCGAGAGCTTATTAGTCGAATTCATCTGCATCGCATCTACTACCCCGGATCTTCCAAAAAAAATCGTATTGTAGAATTTACAGATACCAACCAAACATTCCTCCATAATCCCAATCAATGGTCATTCATTTCGTTCCACGTGCCTCAATAAAAAATTTACAAAATCTGAAGAATTGGATGAATTTTGAAAGTTGCAAGCAAAAATTGAAAAAGAAAGAAATAATTTACTTCGATTGTGTTTGTGTTAATTTGGCCCCAGTAAAACTCATTCATAATTCAAGACCAAACATTCTCCGTCTACTGCGTAACGAAACACGTGCCATGTGCCTATATACATACAAACCATAGATATAGCGCTCAAATTCAAACTCAATTCACCAAACGTTTCTTCCAATCAGTGTCAATAGAGCTCTATTTCTTCAATCAATATGATACGTAATTTCAACCATACTTTGAATTTGTACTAAGGCTGCGATGCAAATTTTAACATTTTTGACATTTCACAGTTTCTGAATTTTCAAAACGAGAGGTTTGAGTTTTTATCTGCACTCAATCACTTTTTGGTGTGTGTGTGTGTGTGTGTGTGCTTCTGTGTGTGTGTGTGTGCACAACTTTTAAGACTTCCCAAAATTTTGAAAATGTTCGGAACTTAAAAAAATTTAAAAATTTGAAAAATGTCGAAATTTTCAAAAATTTTCAAAAAATCCTAAAATCAAAATTATCACAACCATAAAAAAATGAAAGTTTCATTGAAATATGTTTCCAGGATTCACATCACGCGTAGACATTTCGCATTCACATCGTGTTTATTTCTCTCATGTTTATATCTCATTTTTTCCTAGATATTCAATACAAATTAAAAAAATATGATTGATAAAAGGGTGCCACCTGCGCGATAGCTGAATTACTCTTGCAGGTGCTATAGATAACTAAACGAATATAAAGAAGTGCCTCTCATAAAAATCTCTCAAAGTAGCTTATTTGTCGCATGAAGTTTGTTATTTATTGCCGTACTTCGCCGGCAAGTTGTAAGTAAAATAATTACTTATGTAATACTAAATACAAAAGTACTTTGTACTTACTACTTGGTGCTTAAAAGTACCCAAGTACTAGGTACTTTATACTTAGCACTTAGTACTTAAACCTACTTTTATGGACTAACTAGTGAGTCTGCCTGTACTTGTTACTTTAAAGTACCAAGTACACAGGGACTCACTACTTATTAGTCGAAAGTACCAACTATAGTTATACTTACTACTTAGTACTTGAACGTAGCCAGTACAAGGAGACTTGCCACTCAGTGCTTGGAAGTCACATGTACAAGTGGACTTAGAACTTAGTACTTCAAAGTACCAAGTACGGATGGACTCACTACTTATTAGCTGAAAGTATCAAGTATTAACTATACTTAGTACTTTAAAGTATCGAGTGTACTTAGTACTCGGTACTTTGAAGTATGAAGTTTACTAAGCACTCGGTACTTTAAAATGTGAAGTATACTTAGGATCGGTACTTTAAAGGATTAAGTAAACTTAGTACTTGAACGTACCAAATACATACGTGCTAAGTATTAAGTATACTTAGTACTTGGTACTTTGAGGTATGAAGTATATTTAGCACTCGGTACTTTAAAGCATGAGTTATACTTAGCAGTTGGTACTTTAAAGTATAAAGTATACTTAGTAGTCGATACCGTAAAGTGTTACGTATACTTAGTACTTGTTCTTGGAAGTATGAAACGCTTCAAGTCGAATCAATTTCCAAGTTCTCAAAAACAAACGAAACAGGTCTCATTTGGAAAATTGAAACTTTAAAAATAAATTGAAAATATTTGCTGTATGTGTTTATAATGTGGGTGCAGTTAAATGACCCATTGAGTACCACCCACGGGTTGAAAAGTGGATCTTGAGATCAATTAAGCGGGATTCTTGAATAAATTGTCAAGAGTTGACACTAAAAGAGTACAAAATTATTTTCTTGATAATTGTGTATCTAGGTTCGTGAAAAACTTCAGCAAATTAAAAATTAAGAATGAACAAATTCAAATATGACACACACACATACACCCAGACACGCATTTTCACGCACAAAAACTTCAGTCATTTTTGAATCTAGAATTTTTTGTTAACTCATTATCTAACTTTTTTTGGAAATTCTGAAAAGGAATTTGAAATTTATCCAGTTTTGGACATTTTCAAAGAATTTTTGAGAAACAATTTCTATAAACGAGGCCGGTGGAATGGATGATTTGGAGTTTGCACCGCATCAATGTGATAAGCAGAAAAAAATGAACAAAAAGTTTTGAAAAAAAAATCCTTGACACCTTTGCAGCGAGTAACATTAACTTTCTAAATGATTCCTGCATGTCAATATGGGTGTCGACGAATGCAAAAAATTTGTTGATTTTCGCCAAATTTTTCTGTTGAACTTCCATCTCTGACCATTTTTATGTTTCTGTCCCATTACACACTTTGTCATATTTGAGGTGACTGTCTCATCTGAGCGCCTTGTCTCACTCTTTACATCTTTCATTCGCTCACTCTGTTCCGTTTACCCTACATCTTCAATTGGCTCATATTGTCCCAACTATAATCCTGTCCAATTATTATCATGCATCTGTTCGCTTATGTATCTTAGGATCCTTGATCATCCTGTCCCGTTTGACCCCCATCTTCCATTAACTCACTGGATAATTCGGTCCCTGTCCCATTTCACCGATATGTTCCATTTCATTTCTGTCCCATTATGTTAACGTTTCTCTTCCATTCCACACTTCACTGCAATTAGTCCACCCGCACAATGCGCATTACACCTTCGATTCGGCGAGCCTGTCAAGTTTAGCCTCCATGTATCATTTGCTCTTCTCGACCATTGCTCCGTGCTTCCTGGTGCCTTTTATCTTACTGGTGGTATTGGCTCGGGTGTTCCATTTGGCCTACATGTACCATATGTTCATTCTTTCCCATTTTGGCTCATGTCGTAATATGGTCATATGCTCCGCTATCACCTGCACCCACCCTCTGTCCCATTACGCCCCCCCCCCCTAGTATCTCCCACTTTCCGTCCCACCCCTGTTCCATTATCTCTCACCTATTGTCAGATCATGTCCCATACCTCGTGCACTATGTTCAACTCCGCGTCCCATTACGCCCCAATCGTTGTCCCATTATGACACCACCTGCCCACTTGTGCCCCATCCACGTCCCATTTTGTGCCACTCCTATTGGATTATCTACCACTCCGCCCAATTACATCCCATTCATGTCCCGTATGTCCCACGTCGTCTTGTTATGTCCTCGTCCAAATATGAACCACCTCCCCCCGGCACCCACCATTATCACCCATTTTCTGTCCCATTCCTGTTGCATTATCTCCCACCCATCGTCCCATTATGTCCCATACCTCGCCCACTACGTTCCACTCCGCATCCCATTATGTCCCATCATGACACCACCTGTCCACTTGTGCCCCATCGACGTCCCATTTTGTCCCATGCCTGTTGCATTATATCCCACCCATCGTCCCATTATCTCCCATAGCCCGTCCACTACGCTCCACACCGCATCCCATTACTCCGTCCCAATCGTTGTCTCATCATGCCACCACCTGCCCAGTTGTGTCCCATCCACGTCCCATTTCGTCCCACTCCTATTGGGGTATCTACCACTCTGCCGAAGAGTCCCGTTTATGTCCCGTATGCCCCTCGTCGTCTTGTTATGCCCTCGTCCAAATATGAACCTCCCCCCCCCCCCCTCCATAAACCAGAGCACTGACCGCACTATTAAATAGGCCATCTTAATCATCGTTGCGCCCGTGAACATTGATACCCAGGTTTATTATGAAACTCTACGAAGAACTCGAGGAATGGTCTTACGTAACTTGTGTGTTCAAGCGCGCGCCCACTCCCACCATAAATATATATATATAGATATGCATAGACATTCCCATTCGCGAGAGTTTATTTTCCCAGTGTCACGGCAATTCTCAGGCACCATGGCGTCTATCAAACTGCGATTCAGCAGCTAAACAAAAATCGATTATTGATCCACTTATCGAATGGAAACCTTCGATATTTGGTACGAAGTGTCATGTATATATATGTATATATATATCTCAATTATTTATATGGATATATATATGCATATAATGCCAGTTAAAAAAAAAATTCGGAAATATAAGTACAAAGTGTCATATATATTTATATATATTTGTACATATATTTCTGAAACTCGGAAAAACGTGAATAACATTAATTTTTCTTTTTAATTTCTCCAGGATCTCAGGCAATAAGCTCGCAATGTCACCAAATTTTCGTGATTGTGTCACAAAAGCCGATATCGTAAGGCTAAAAAATCATTGCAATGAGGAGGAAAATGTGAAAGCCAAATACAAACCTGCGATAAAGTGGCCGGACCTTATAGTACAAACATTTCTTCATATAGGATGTATCTATGGACTAGGGCTAATATTTACACAAGCCAGATGGCTCACACCAATATGGGGTAAGTTAAAAACCAAAATTGCGTTTTTAAAAAGCGTAAAACATTTTTCTGAAATTGAAAAAAAAATTAACACACACACACACACACAATATTCAAGTATTCTGAACCCACATACACCAAGGCATGGGAACATATTTCTATATATTAACCCATGTTCCATCAGACTGTCCCCGTGTGTATGTGTGTGTGTGTGTGTGTGTCTACGCGAGTTTTCCGTCGCTGATGATTACATTTTGATCGCAATCGACTTCTTCGGAAATTTCGGATTTATGTCGAGAACGAGTCGATTTAGAGGAAAATCATAGATTATCTTTTCCATCCAAAATTAAATGCTCTACAAAAAATATTTAATCACTTTTCTTCCTAAAACCATTTGGTAACGAGATATTTGACTGTCTAAGAAAATAGTCTTCCCGAAGAAATAGTCTTGGGTCACACCCATTCGGCCCACTAGGCCAAGACATTGATGGGACAACTTGTCTTCGCCCCAAGTATTTTAATGAACAAGTTATTCCTGGTACCATCTATATCAGATGAACCCCTATTGAGCTTCGAAATGCATAATGGGTAATCGATATCAATTGATTAAGAATGGCCAGATTACGAGGATGCAAATGAGCTTGACAATTTGTCGCCGCCCTTGGTTTCATGAAGACTTTCTAAAACAAGAAACTTCTGAAAGAAATCCGGAATTCGGCGATGTTCACCCGACGCATGCGCAAACAATCAGATATCTGTATGTTATCTCCTTTTTTGTCTCTTCATTCTAAAGAAAATGACGAAACAAAATCAAATAAACAAACGACAATACCGCTTGGCCTACGTTTAGAGCCCCTCCTTGTCCCACTGTCCCCAGATTGCAACGGGACTCACAAAAACACTACTTCGTTGCGTGGGAGACTGTGTGCGTGGGTTTTTATCTTCGTCCCTCTCGTGTACACTACCCATGGTAGCTGTTGTCTGAGCATCCTTCAGGGGGCCTACTGGACACCCATCCATGCGGCTGGGGTCGACTTTGGCTATTTGCGCCATCGGATTTCTAAACACAGGGTAAACCTCCGGAAACCCCTGCGCTAGGACGGCAGGCACCTATGATGGACCTCCTCGCCCACCGCCGGGTTAGGTGCCCGCCCGGCCTTGCGGCCCCATTTTATGGATGCCCCTAGGGCACACACGAAGTGCTCCTGGTATCAGTTGGAATGCATGAGAAACTATTTCAGCATGTGAAACATTATCCGGAAGCTGGGAGCGAACCTGCGACCTCTAACGTCGGAGACAGATACTTTACTCACTCTACGAAAGCCCCGACTGTGTGTATGTGTGTGTGTGTTTCAAAAAAATGAACCTCTAGAATAGATTTTCAGGAATAAAACAATTTTTGCGAGTTTAAATCTCCCAACCCGATGACAGACGGATTGAAAGTCCTTTCGGCAAATTGGTGAGATGGTGCATTAATTTCTTGAAATTAATCTTTCAGCATTCATGACCTACTTTATGTCGGCATTTGGAATCACAGCTGGAGCACACAGATTATGGTCCCACAGGGCATACAAAGCTACTTGGCCCCTGCGATTTTTATTGGTTCTACTATTCACTATTGCAGGACAGGTGCGTAAAATTTTCAATATTCCTTTTTCAATTTTTGAATATTTTCAATTTTTTGTTTTCTTCTTTTTTTCATATTTTTGGAATTCTTCGATTTTTTGTTAACATTTCCCAATTTTTCAAATATTTTATTCTACTTTAGCTCTCATTTTATTCTTTTTATTTTTTTTTTACTTTGTATTTATTAAATTTAGATTATTATTAAATTTTTTTTTATAATTTTTTTTTGTTTCTGAATTTCGGTCATTTCTAAATTTGCAATTTTTTTCTCATCGAGGCTCAAAACCTTCAGAATTCTCAAAATGCGGAAATGAAGATTGTGTGAAAATGTCAGAAATCTAATGCAACCTGTACAACTAGAAGAAATGGAATTAATTGATATTCGTTTTTTGCAGAGGCACGTGTACGCTTGGGCGCTGGACCACAGAATCCATCATAAATATAGTGAGACTGATTCGGACCCCCATAACGCGAAAAGGGGCTTTTTTTTCGCTCACGTGGGGTGGCTATTTACCACCCCCCATCCAGATGTCGTGGAAAAACGGGCAAATGTTGATATGAGCGATCTGGAGAGCGATGCAATCGTAATGTGGCAGAAAAAATATTATATTCCACTTTTTGCCATCTTTGCTCTTGGACTGCCCGTCGCCATCCCGTGCTACTTCTGGAACGAAAATTTGTGGGTCTCATTCTGGGTCAATTTCAATTTTCGATTTTGCCTCACACTCAACGTTGCATTTTTCGTCAACAGTGTCGCGCATATGTGGGGACAAAAACCATATGACAAGTAAGGACAAAATTTTGGGTAATTTTGAAACGTTTGAAAATTTTGGATATTTGGGAAATTTCAGAAATTTTGGAACTTTTGATAATTTTGGATATCTTGAAAATTTCACAAATTTTAAAAAATTTGAAAATTTTGAACATTTTGGAAATTTTGAAAATTTTGAAAAGTTTGGAAATTTTGAAAATTTTGGAAATTTTGAAAATTTTCAAATCTTTGAAATTTTGTACATTTTCAAAATTTAAAAATGCTGGAAATGCTGAAGAATTTTCATGTTTCGACTTCTAAATATTTTTTGAATTGTTAACACTTTGAAAAAATAGATGTGAAAAGTTTCAAATATGTGGCAATCTGGAATAATTATGGACATTTCAAGAGCTTTGAGAGATTTGTCGGGGATATCGACAACCTTAGAGTTTTTCGGAATTCCATACTTTTTGTGCATAAACGGAAAGGACAGTCAAATTTCCAAAATCTTCAAAATCCACCGACCCCACCATCTGAGCTATGTGTGCGCATGCGCATAAATGGGTTCGCCCATGCGCACGCGCATAAGTGTGTTCGCGCATGCGCCCGTACATGAGTCGTGCTTGCGCATGCCTGTACGCGCGTTGTTCTGCAACGTTCGGGAAACGTTACAGCACTGGAAACTCGCATTAATCTTCAAATTTTTCCGCGATTTTCAAACTTCCACCAACTTTGCCCAATCAAAAAATCTCGTATTTCTTTCCAAAGGTCTAATATTTTTTTTCTTTTTAGACACATTTCCCCCGTAGAAAATGTGGCAGTCTCCATCGCGGCTCTCGGAGAAGGCTGGCACAACTACCATCATGTTTTTCCGTGGGATTACAAAACTGGGGAACTCGGTAATTACTCATTGAACATAACAACCGGTTTTATCGATACATTTGCCCACTTCGGATGGGCATACGACCGGAAATATGTGTCACCGGAAATGGTTAGGAGACGAGCTGAAAAATCTGGAGATGGATCACATTTGCCCAACGTCTGGGGCTACGGAGACCGCGACATCATTAAGGAAGAAATTAAGGAGCTCGAGGCTATGGTTGATCAATAATCCGCACGTGCAATTCCAATTAGTTAAATTGTCTCAATGTTATTTTGCAAAAAAAAAAGTTTTTTTTATTCTGTAAATTGGGAAATTATCGAAAATGTAGATTTGAAAGGAAAATTAATTCGCTAAAATTTTGGGATTTTTGGAAATTCTTTTTGAAGAACTGAAAATTTTTGATTAGCTTTTTTCTGTTGATTGCAAATTATGGAACTTTCTTTTGAATTGTTTCTTGATTGATTTTTTTTAATGTTGAAATGGTTGAAAATGTTGACTAAAGAATAAAATTCCATTCAGAAATTAGTTGAGATTTTCAAAAAATCGTAAAGTTTTCAAATGTGTGAATTTTTTTTATATCTTTTGCATTTTTTTTTTATTTTTCCAATTTTTTTCAAAATTTCAATTTATTTAAATGATTCTCTTCAACTCTATAAATTTTATCCTCGTCAATTTTTCAAATTTCTCATTTGGAAATTTAAGAGTTTGCCAAATTTTTGAAATATTTACAATTAATTTATCGACAAAAAAATCTATGATTTTAAATTATTAATTTCATTTGAAGATCGTTTAGAAAGTTGTTCTTCTTTTATTTCGATTGTTCGGAAGAATTGGCAAAGTTTGCAATTCGAAAATTTTCAGTATTCACATTTCTTTTTCAAATATCTAAAATTGATCAAAATTGTTGAAGTTTTTAATTAAAAGAATCGAATTTTGAAAAATTTCTAAACTTCCAAAAAACATGAAGAAAATTCAAATTCCCTAATCTTCATTATTCTCCAAATGGTTCGACTTCTATTTTGAAAATTCTTTGTAAAAACATTTGTAGGTTCTTAAATTTTACACATAATTCCCCAAATTTTGTTTTTATTCAAATACCTTCGAATTTGTTTCGTCCAAATCAATTAATTACGTTGTCTAAAATGACCGAAATTATAGAATAAAATTTATTGTATTGTACTTATTAGGTTGTTCGAACAATACGGTGTATGAGGGATTCCCCGTCGCTTTAGCCATCAAATTAGATGTTTCAAAAAAATCTGAAAAAATTCCAGGGATTTTCGATGCTCAAGAACTGCATTCATGATTTTTTCAGATTTTTCCACTCATTTGGTACAGAGATATGAATTATTTTGAAAAATTAAGGCCTTTGAATTGAAAATGAAAATTGAAATTGAAAAATATTTTATATTTATATGTATTTTCTGTTCATATTCAAAATTCCTGTTTTTCTCTCACTTTTCCAATAACAGTATTTCAAAATTTTCAAAATTATTAGAAAAAGATACTTTCAGGTCTTCGGGCAATTTGAATTTTCCTTTAAAAAAAAAATTGTGAATGTACCTCAAATTTTTATTGATTTTTTTTTTATACATACAATGATGGGAGTTGGTGGGTAAATTGAAAGGGGAAGCCCATGTGTTTTAATAATAACTCAATGCTAAAAAATTGATCATAAGTGGATAAATAATTGGTGTAGATATATTCGAAATTTTCAGGTTTTTTGAAAATTTTTCAATGCTCCAAATTTGTAAAGCTCTGGTTTTTGAAATTTTTAATTTAATTTCAATCTGAATTAATTTCGAAATTTCCGGTTTTTGTGATTTTTTTATTTTTTTCCCCCTCTAGACATTTGAAATTTTTTGAACTCTTGTTCTTCAAATTTTGTTAATTGTAGGATTGTCAAAATTTTTTGGAATTCCTGAAACATATTATGTGTGAGTCATTAATACATGAATGTGTTTGTACTGAGCTCTAGCAGTATTCGCCAACTTTTATGTTGATTGTATTTTTTTTTTCACATTTTTAACTGTAGCTCTATTTATAGTCATAGTTGCAATTTTTACTATTAAAAAAAGAGAAACTGTGAAGGTTAATTTGGCTTCTTGATTTATTATCCTGTTGTCCAAAATATCATATTACAAAATTCGAAATTGCTGCATTGTTTTAACTTTTTAAAATTTGTTTAATTTTTTTTTCTCAATTTTATGGAAGATTTTGGATATTCAAAGTTTTTTTTCATTTAAAATGCTGAAATAGTATTCAAAGTTGTTCAAATTTTCCGAACAGTCAAATCTGCGGTTTTCCTAAATCTCCATAAAAAATTATACTCAGAACTTTGTTCCAAGTTCTAAGTACTATTTCATTTAATACTTGTAGGAACGCCAAGTACAAAGTACGATTTTATTTGGCACTTGCAATAGCTTCAAGTACCAAGTACTGTTGTATTGAGTAACTCCAAGTACCAAGTACCGAGTACATTTCTCTATTGGTACTTCCGAGTACTTAATGTAACGAAATATGGAGCCCTAATTCATTCTATTGAGCATCAAGTACTTTGAAGTATGTCCCTTCAATTTTTTCGAAGTCCCAAGTAGTGTACTTTAAAGAATTCAACGTACTACGTACGTTTCTACTTGCAACATTTTCAAATTCCGAGCCCTGAGAACATTACCATTTCAGAATTGCTCAAATTCAAAGTACTAAGTACTTTTTAAAGTTTCAAATATTGAGTGCATGCATATATAGAACTAATGCGAACTTCATGCACCGTGTGTTCCAATCAGTACTTTCTGGTACTATCAGTAGTGCAGTATTGATCATTAGTACTTGGCACACTACACGCCAAGTACTCCACAGCCTCTTCCTGGAAACTTTTTCCAGTCCTGAAAAAATGTTTACCTCAAAATTTGTCGACTTCAAGTACTAAGTATGTTTATACTTGCCATTTTTCCATATTTCCATATTTCAAGTACTAAGTATATGCCTCCATAGTACTTCCCATATCCAATTACTAAGTACGCTGCTACTTAATACCTTTGAACACTCTAATTAATGCCATATCAGTATTTAGTACTTGTAAATTTCGAGCTAAAACTGTCGAGTCAAAACTCGTAAATACTTTGCTACCTCGCAATTGTCTAAGTTTCAAGTATTAAGTACACACTGGTACTTCGTACTTTCGAGCACTTTCTATAATTCCATATTTGTACTTTTAGTATCAGGCGATCGATTACTTGTATAAAATTCAAGTACCAAATACTTACTTGGTACTTTGTACTGGATACTTTGCACTTGGTACTGTGTACTTGATACTTTGTACTTGAGACGTGGTATTTGATACTTTGTACTTGATAATTTGTACTTGATACTCTGTACTTGGTACTTGGTACTTTGCACTTGGTACTTGGTACTTGACGATCGTTTCGGCTTGACATTCTAGGGGTCAGAATACTACGTACATTCTTCCTTCTAACTTTTTTAACTTGGTAATTTTTTGAAGGGTCAAGTGTTAAGCACACTTCGTCCGGCATGCAGCTTCAAGGATAGGCAATTACAGTCCATTGTAGCTAACAAAAAATATGGTACGTCTAAGCTAACATGGCTATTCCCCAGGATAGAGAATTATCAGTAGCAGTAACCCTCTCATCTTGACAACGTTGCAAAGAGCGTCCAATCATGGACCCCTCAGCCTATATGAGCATATCTATGTGTGTAAGTCGAAACGTCATGGCGTTAAATGATCCGGGTAAAATTGGATTTGATAAAAATGACAAAAAACTCTTCATAGGGAAGCAAAAACGTGTGTCGGAAAATTTATCAACAGAGATTAATCCAGGTGCAAAAGTGGGTAAAAGTAGTAAGGATTGTGTGTGTACAGATGAGGAAGAAAATGGCTGAGCCGGACATAAAAAAATTATCCAAAGCATTGTTGATTTTTTAAACAAATTTCCTGGGGACATGTAATTCTATATATTTAAATTGAAGTTTACAAGTTGTTTGAGGTTTGAGATCCATGCAATAGCTATAAAGAGGTTAGAAATTTATTATGTCTCAGGACATTGTTGTTATTTGTATGCTGTGACTGCCAAAAATTAATACAAATGAAGTTGGTTTGATAAAAGTTCATCTTTGGTTACATAAATCCAATGCTCCTATGCCTTCACGTGTGGTAAGCCGGTATACCACCGATAGACACTTGAATTTGCGGCTACTGCCGCGCGTCATTGCGGCGTTGTCACGTTGAACGAGAGAGAGAATTTTTGTAACTAGACGGGTGAAATAATTCATTTAAAAATCGCAAAGCTTTCTAATGTCTTTAGAAAAAATTAAAAGAAATCTTAATAACTTTTGCGAGCACACCTAAAAAGTTTCAGTTTTTGATCACTTTTTTTAAAGCCTCCAGATTTTTTTTAACGCTCTTCGCCATAAGCACCTATGTTAATTTCAAACTTGATTATCTCCTACGAAAGCTTTCTAAAGCACTTGAAATTTTTACTGAATTTTTTTTAGGGGAAACTTAATACAAATTATTTTTTTTTTTCAGAATTTTATCACTTTTTTTGACGTGATGCCCTATCATCCTTAAATACCAAATACACTTATCCTTAGAACTTTTGCACAATTTATGTAACGCCATAGTTATATTTAGTACTTTGCATTAGATTAGGCAATGCCAGATTTTGTTATCAGATAATCGAATACTGGATTGTTAACTTTGGAATGCAAGGAGGAAATGACAAAGTCAATTTAAATTAATGAAATTCATTAGGGTCACAATTCGAGTCGAGCGGAATTCGAAAATAATAATGACCAGTAAGTTCCATCAGTCTCACACAGAACGCTCCCACGGTTACTCGAATACTCCATTCAGGTAACAACTTAAAAAGTATCTCAAAATACAAAAATGCAATATGTGTGTGTGTGTGTGTGTATGCGTCTGTGAGATATTTAAAAAAATCCAAATTGTGTGAGTCACTTGATTATAGTTTCGAGCATTTCTCAGTTAAGTCTAATGTTTCAAGTTATGCAAATTTTACAGCAACTCTCCTTGCTTGAAAAATTTAACATCTCTAAAATTTAAGGTAGAACTTCATCAATCCTTCAGGGACCACAAATTTATACTTTTTCTTTCTTGAAATTTTCAGGTGTTCGGAAATGAAATACAGCCCGTGAGTGCAATTAAGACAAAGTATATATATATATATATATATTAAATATGGAGAAGGAGTTGTCAAGCAAAAGGGAGGTCCAATGGGTCCACGTCTTATGGTATATTCATCTATATATACTAGGCACTTACGCAATCTACAAATTAGCAGATGCAACGTGGCCCACAATTTTTTTTGGTTTGTATTTCAAAAAAACTAGTGAGATAAAAATGTGTGTGCTCCTATTGGGAACACAAACAAACCTTCCTGATTTGTCATTTCTTTTTGCCATTTCTAGATTTTCCGACAAATTAATTAAATGTTTAAAGACGGGTTTTAGAGACGAAGACGAGTGTGGGTCAATCAGTATGAGCTTGAGGTTTATCTCGAAAACTTGCCGATTTTAGAATTTTAAACTGTCCCATTTATCAAGCAGATAATTATGAACATTTGAGTAGGCACATAGTGAGCGTGAGAACGCAAGTGTTTCGGATGACACTATAAACCGTAGGTCCAATCGGTATCTCAGACCGGGATATCGATCTAAAATAAACTCTATTAGCCTTTGTAAAAGCACAAGAACAGAGTATAAGAAACAAAAAAGAGACAGCCAAAATGAGAGTCATTGAATCAACTACCCGAGCAGTTCCTTTTTTTTTTTTGAGCGCGGGGACGAGACTTATGCGCGTCACTGGAGTGGGAGTGAGACGCCCATAGGGGTGCGAGCGCTCGAGGAGTACATGCGTCATACTTCCTTAATTATTATAGTTATGAAAAAAAGTCGTAAGAAATGAAATCTGCATTTCCACTTACAGAGCAAGTTCGATTTAACACTTTCTGCCGTATCTCTCACCGTTTTTGCAATAAACCGTTGTGAACAATTCAATTGTTAATAACAAAAAAACTACTGGGTCAGTTCCGATCTAAGTTTCATGATTGCTCCGATTACGACCTCGATGATCCAAATAGTCCGCTCTGTTCGTGGGAAATTGGTGACCAAATTAACCGATTCCACACATATAAACACAGACATTTGCTCAGAATTTAATGAAAAAAATTATTGTATACTTAAAACACCCGTTACGAATAAAAAAACATCAATTTATGGCGCATTACAATGACTTCCTGAAAAATCGGGTTAGTTAAAAAAATTGACTGAATTGTTAATTTAGAAAAAAATGAGAAAGATCTCATAGATCTCATTGTTCTGCCTCCAGGTATGTGTAAAAAATTCCATGGTGTTCCCATGGAATACTATACGCGATACAAAATCCCATACGACTTCGTATGGCAAGTTTCCGGGGAAAATCCTTAGCTCTAAGGTTTAAACCTGTCAAATTCGTATAACTTTTTTCTGTAGGAGTTACAGAGGAATTCCACGGGGATATCCTATCGCGTATCCTATGGGGAATCCCATAGACTCTGTGCATATACTGGAAAAGGAAAGAATGAAATTCCGTTTTTATCCGGTTTTTCCCTCATAGGATTTTCTATGGGAAATCTCATAGGAGTTTCTATGAAAAATTTTCAGGACATAATCGTACCACGCGGATTCGAATTCTCGATTACATTTTATCATGTGAATCTTCGGGGGGACATCATAAGGGAATTTCCATTACGAGTGCTATGGGAGTCTTATAGGTTTGTTCTATGGTAAAATCCCTGAACGGAAACCCTACAGCAAAAGTGCCCTATAGAAAAAGTACCAATTCACCGTTATGATTACTTCTGTATAAGCTTTATGGGATGTCCGATGTCAATTCTTATAAGAAACCCATATCGTTTGTATGGGAAATTGTTAGAAGACATCCCCTGGAAAATCGTATGGCAGTCCCCCTAGGAATTCCCATACAAAATTCTCACTTTAATTTTCATAGAATATCCCAGGGAGATCTCCATAGAGTTTCCCATAAAAATACCCATAGAATTTCTCATGGAAATTCTCGTAGAAATTCCCATAAAAATTTCCATCAAAATTCCCATAAAAATTACCATGAAAAGTCCTATGAAAATTCCCGTAGGAATTTCCATATAAATTCCCGTAGGAATTTGCATAGAAATTCCCGTAGGAGTTCCCATAGGAATTTCCATAGAAATTCGGATAGGAATTCCCATAGAAACACCCATAGAAATTCCTGTAGGAATTTCCATGGGAACCCTCATAGAATTCCTCACAAGTGATGTTATGACAATCACTATAAATTACGATAAAATCGGAAATCCCTTTTTTGTAATTCTTATTTGTCTCTGCTCTGTATATGGGGCATTCCACTCCAAATTTACCATTTTGAAACCTGATCTAGTAGAATGCAGTTCATATATTTTTATCTCGATGGTAGATGGTGAAAAAAGCATCCTAATTTTATTTTACATTTTTTTTTTTTGTTAATTAACAATTCTCAATCAATTTCCAATTGCCTAAATGTAAAAATCTGAAAAGAGCAAGAAAATAGGGGATTGAAAACCAAAACTTTTGAGCCGTATAAAAAAATGAGATTTCACATAGTTTATTTGTTATGCTCAAAAAACCGTTTTTTAAATATTTACTTGCCAAGTAAATATTGACTGTCATGTACATCAAGTTCATACGATGACATGATATTTTTTGGGTCTCGGGTGAGAAACCTCTAGCATGGTTTCACGAAAAAACTATTTTTTCAATCGTTATCAACATAAAAAAAAATTTTTTTCCTATTAATTATTATGAACAAATTTAATTGTTTATCTTACTTATCACGGTAGCGATTGAAAACAGAGAACAATTGCTGGACAAAAATAAAATCGTTTTTTTGCCAAACTATGCCAGAGATCCGTCATCAGCAACCCAAAAAATATATATAGTATCATTCCAATATTGAATCTTTTTTTTCTAGCCATGTCCATAATGTCCATGGGGAGCCTTGGAATTACCATGGGGGCTCACAGACTTTGGGCACATCGAACGTTCGATGCTCATTGGCTCCTCAGATTTACACTCATGATTTGTCACACGCTGGCCGGTGTCGTAAGTATTTACATTGCTTGACATTTTCGTCCCCAAAAAAAATCCATACTTGTAAACTTTTTTAAAAAAATTGCAATCATTCAATTTTTTGTTCAAGCACATGAAAAAGTTCTATGGGA
This sequence comes from Asobara japonica, assembly GCA_026005395.1. Classification (NCBI taxonomy): domain Eukaryota; kingdom Metazoa; phylum Arthropoda; class Insecta; order Hymenoptera; family Braconidae; genus Asobara; species Asobara japonica. The sequence goes on from BQMI01000519.1 coordinate 1,668,574, forward strand.
ATCCACTTGGACTCTCATAGAATTTCCTATGAGATTCTATATTCCAAATTCCTCGGAAGAACAAATGCGAAATGCACCCATAATTGACGAAAGTATAGACGTGATTTTAAAAATTACAGGGGCCACTTTACGATTGGGTTCTAGCTCATAGAATTCACCATAAATTTTATGGAACTGAGAAAGACCCATACAATCACAACAAAGGCTTTTTCTACAGTCATTTCGTGACCCACATAATGAACACACCAGGAAATTATGAACAAACTGCTAAAGTTATCGACATGAGGGATATGGAAGCGGACCCATTCATTTCGCTCCAACGAAAGTATGGCATTTTTCTCAGTATGAGGGTGTGTGAGTATGAGTGTATGTGTGTATGTGAGTATGTTTTTTTTCCTCCGTCCCTGTCATTTGTACGCCCCCGGTAGCGGCCGTGTAAGCATTCCTTCAGGGGGCGTACCGGACACCCACCCATGCGGCTGGGGCCGACTTTCGCCATTTTTAGGCCATCGTATTTCTAAACATAGGGTAAACCTCTAGAAACCCCTGTGCTACGATGGCCGGCGCCTATGATGGAACCCACCCCCCCCCCTTCGGGTTAGGTTCCCGCTCGGCCGGGCGGTCTCATTTTATGGGTACCGCCGATAGCACACACGGAAGTTCCTGCATCGGTCGGAATCCATGAGAAAATATTTTGAAAAAATATTCTCCGGCGGCCGGGCGTGAACCTAGAACCTTCGGAGTAGTAGGCAGATACTCTACCACTACGCCAAAGCTTGACTTGACTTGACTTGAAAATTGTTTATTAACATTTGTCATATATACATACTATATACAGTATTAATATCTTAAGCGCTACGTTCTAGATCACCAGCCGTTGGCTTTATATCTAATTTGAAAGAAGTGTAACCTAATTTTTCATTATTACAGATATTTGTGATTATTTACATGATGACTCGATATAAGGAAAAATGACTTCTAAAAAAGCTTATAAGTAATGGGTGCATGAGGGCCGGGAGAGAAAAGGATATATGGAAAGGTGGGACAAAACACGTGGTCAGCGGGACCAATTGGATTTTATGTCAATGTTGATGCCGAGCGTTTCGTGTATTTCCACAATAGTCGTTCTTCTTTTAAAATTTCCTATTATTCGTAGGAATTTATTTTGAATCACTTGAAGATGATTCAAGTGCATTTTCGCTGCATTGTGCCAGGCAGGACAACCATAGGTGATAATGGGCCTAATTAACCCTTTGTAGAGAGTAAGTTTGAGGGATTGACTGAGCGCGGGTGATTTTAGCAAATTATACAATCTTACTAGGATAACTTTAGTCTTGACCTTGATTTCAGATGTATGCTTTTTCCACAGGAGTTTGGAATCGATGTGTAAGCCTAAATACTTTACAGAGTCTGTTGGTGTGATCTTATCGCTACGAATAGTTAAAGTCGGCTTGGCCTTGGATCTAGTAAATAAGATTGCTTCTGTTTTAGCAGCATTCACTTGAATTTTCCATTTCGTTAATTCACTGCTTGTGAGAGAAGCAGCATTTTCTATTCTTCTAATAGCTTTGTTGATCGATTTGCTAGCTGAGTACAAAGCAATGTCATCAGCATAGCCTGCAATGGATACATTTCTCGGAATTCTGCTAAAAACAGAAGCAATGTACAAGTTGAATAAAACAGGCGAGAGAATAGACCTTTGTGGGACTCCTGCGACAATTTCTATTTTACCCGAAAGAGAAGTTTCGACTCGAACTCGGATATATCTATTTGAGAGATATGATAGTAGAATTTTACATAGATATTTAGGGACATTTAATCCTTCGAGTTTGTATATAAGGCCTGTGGGCCAAACAGAATCAAAGGCCTTCTCGCTGTCCAGGTTCTTTCCGGTCTTTCGCGGATTTTATATCATTCGTAATTCTAACCAGCCGGTGGCAGGTCGAGTGCTCTGATCGAAAACCAAATTGATTGATAGGCATTAGTTGTAACTCTTCTATGGGGTTTTTTGAGACGAGCTAAAATTATTCGCTCAAAAAGTTTAGCCAATACCGGTAGGAGGTTAATAGGCCTATAGCTCACCGGATGCGAAGGGGGCTTACCGGGCTTTAGAATCGGAATGACCACCGCTCCTTTCCAGAGTTCCGGGAAATATTGTCTGAGGAGGCATGCATTGTATATCTTTGTTAGTAAACTTATTGCTTTAATTGGGAGGCTTTTTAGTGCTATATTGGGAATGTTATCCACACCCGGGGCTGATTTACTTTTTAGTTTTTTGATAGCGGAAGTGATTTCACGGGGATTCGTAAGGAATTTAATGGGAGTTTCGATAGGGGCTTTGAGGATAGTTTTTCTCACATGACCTGTGACTTGTTGTTCAAAAGATTTGTTACCTCAGGAGGCCGATAATTCGTGTATTTTTGTGTAGTGTTTGCAGAGTGTATTTGCCTTGTCGTGGTCTTCTGTGTGGAGTGTGTTGTTTGACTTTAGTGTGGGGATTTTTCTTTTACCGGTGTTATTAAAATATTTTGCTACGCGCCAAATAGAGTGATCTTTTAAGTTTATGTTTCTGAGTTTGTTATCCCAAGATGATTGTTTCCATTCGGTTAATTTAAGTCTGATTTCTTTTATCAGCTGATTGAGTTCGGATTTAAGGTGGCGATTTCGCGTTTTTTGCCATCTTGACCTAATGTAATTTTTTAGCTTTATTAATGAGGCTATTTCGGGTGGGATAGGAGTGTGGGTGGATTTGGTTGAGCGCATGGGAGTGGAGGAATCCAGGGCTGTTTGAATGAATTGGGTGAAATGTGTTATGTGTTGATCAATTGCTTCAGTGTTGTTACAAGTGGGGTTTGGTGTAGAAATCTCATCATTTAAGATATCCTTGAACTTATTCCAGTCGGTTTTTGCGTAGTTTAAAATTTTTGATGATTCTGGTGAGGTCGGTCTGCCAAATAGGGAGAAAAACAATGGTAGGTGATCGGATGGGGATTCGGAAAGTGTGGTGAAATTATTAATGATAGAGATGTTGTTAGTTAATAAAAAGTCAATAGTACTAGGAGTGTTTGAATTATGAGGGTAGTATGTGGGAACGTCTGGAAAGAGCAGATTAATTTTTTGTTCCGTCAAAAAATTTGAGAGAATCTTACCTGATTCGTTTGGCCTAGCAGAGGTCCAAGCAGTGTCCTTCGCATTTAAGTCTCCAACAATAATTGTTGGAGTACTATCGGAAAGTAGGTGCCTCAATAGGTTTGTATCTATTGAGACATCCGATGGATTGTAGATCGAGTAGATCCTCGATTTTTTATTGTTTACTTGGACCTCTACTCCCACGTATTCGGGGAGCGACAGGAGATCATGCGGAAGAGTTCTATGTGACAAGGTTTTGTGGATCGCCACCGCAACACCACCACCTTCTTTGGCCGTTCTGTCTTCCCTGATCAGCGAGAAGTCTGGGAAGTTAATTTTCTTCGTTTTGCTGTTTAACTTAGTTTCTGAAATCAGACAAATTTTGATGTTATTTCTATGGACGATGTGTAATAACTCGTCCAGATTAGGCTTGAGTGCAAAAATATTAATTGCTAATATGTTGGTTATGTATGCTGGGGAATCGTAGGTGTGTTTGAGGAGGGTGAGAACAGGTGGACATAGGATGCGATGATTGTGATCCTATCAATTGGTGTAAGGGCTGTTTGGAGTTTAGAGCTCATCTCTTTAAGCTCTGAAAGGATTTCGGGAATTCTAAGGGTTGTTAGCTCGTCAAGGACTTGCTTCGCTGTAATTATATAGTTTTTAGTGGTGCTTAAATAAGATTCCGGAACAAGTGTTTCCATTGGGATGGTCCCAGGTTCAGCAGTGGGTGCGGCAACGTTCCTTCTCGCGGTTTCCACCGATGGGAAGAACGAAGCGTAAGTGGGCCTAGATAGGTTGGTGGTAGAAGTCGGAGTTGGCTCCAGGACTGCAGGAGACTGGAGGAAGTGGGTCTTCCTTTCCATATTCTGGATCGTGGCTGAGTGAGGTGTAGCAGGCAAATCGATTGGTTCAAGCCTGGGTCTGGCGGACTGAGCTCGTTTTTGTTGAGTTTCCATGTATTTTTGGCGCATGGAACACTCTTTATAGCTGGCTGTGTGGGCGAGTCCGCAGTTTGCACACTTCAGGGTTTTGGAAGTGCAAGCTTTTACGTCGTGGTTTGACGCACACTTGACGCATCTCAGGTTCAGGTTGCAATGTTGGCTTGCGTGGCCAAATCTCTGGCACCTGAAGCATTGGGTAGGTTGCTGGGATTTAACATATTTTTCTACCTTATATGTATGGTAGAAAATCGTTTTGATTTCAGCGAAGCTGCTCAAGGTTGTTTCCGGGCCAACCGTGATAGCGAAGATCGGTAGTGGCCTGTTTTCTTTGGTGTCTCCGCCTTTGTTTACTTTCACGAACTGGCGAATGGAAAGTACGTTGATGCCGTGTTTTGCTAACTCGGCTTGAATTTCGTCTTGTGAAAAACTGCTTGGAGCCCTTTCAGAATATATTTTTTCGGTCGCTCACTTTTAATACCGAAAGTGAAAAAATTGATGTCTTGCCTTTTCAGGATACTTGCGATTTTGTTGTAGTCCTCGAGCGTTCGTAGATGGACGATCGTGGTACTTCCATTAAATTTCATCTTGAAATTTTTATCTGCGGCGTTGCTCTGCAGAAAATTGATTAATTTTTTTGTCTCCAGTTTTTCATTCTCGATGATTAATGGAGGGACAGAAGTTTGTTTTGGAGTCTCTTGAGGTCCATCAGAAGTGTCGGAGGGTTTGGCGAGGCGAGCGGGAACTGAAGTCGCACTAGTCGAAGGTTTCGTAACGGCTTTTTTCGTTTTTTTTGGGTCTTCCATCGGAGGACTCATTTTGGCTTTCCTTTTTGGAGCCAAGGGAATTTTGAGGTTTTTTACGTTTGACACTTTTGTGCCAAAACTTTTACTCGAATTAGAATTTCAATGTACTAGGAGCACGGTACGTTTGAAATTTGTAATTCGTAGGGAGCGGTAGACATGCGTCCGCACGACACCGACTCAAAACAAATACTGACTACGCCAAAGCCCCGACTTGTATGAGAGTATGTGTATGTGAGTATGTGTATGTGAGTATGTGTATGTGAGTATGTGTATGTGAGTATGTGTATGTGAGTATGTGTATGTGAGTATGTGTATGTGAGTATGTGTATGTGAGTATGTGTATGTGAGTATGTGTATGTGAGTATGTGTATGTGAGTATGTGTATGTGAGTATGTGTATGTGAGTATGTGTATGTGAGTATGTGTATGTGAGTATGTGTATGTGAGTATGTGTATGTGAGTATGTGTATGTGAGTATGTGTATGTGAGTATGTGTATGTGAGTATGTGTATGTGAGTATGTGAATGTGAGCATGTGTAGGTTTTTTTTTTTTTTTTTTTTTTTTTTTTCTTACTTTTTCCTTTATTGAACAAACTTACAAAATTAGCAAATAAAACATAACGTGCAAAGGACAATACCCCTTGTCACATACAATACAGTTCGGTTGGTCCCCAGACCACAACGGAACATCTGCTGAGCAATACTTCGTTGTGTAGGGGACGATAGCCTTGGCTTCCTCAGTAGCGAATCCTTTCCGCTCGTTAACGGTAAGAAGATCCTCCGTTTACTCTGGATTTTTCCGCAACTGCTCCTCGCGGCGCAGCTCCTGCAAAACCTCCATTGCGAAGTCGCTTGTCGCGTTCCATGCCGCCTCTGATGACAGCATAACTTCCACAAGATTTCCACCGTTGATGGGTTTGCCTGCGCTATTTTCCCATACAGCTCGTTGGACGTCGAAACGCGGACACGTAAAGAGAACATGTTCCGCGTTTTGCTTCATTCTCGGACACTTTGGGCAATCCGGAGAATCCTCATGCTTAAATTTGTGAAGATATTCCCGAAAGCACCCGTGTCCTGAGAGCATCTGGGTTAGGTAGTAATTGACTTGTCCATGTGGTCGGTCAAGCCAAACATCTAGCTTCGGAATAAGTCGGTGAGTCCACCGGCCTTTGCTCGAGGCGTCCCACTGCAGCTGCCATCGCTGGATGCTGTGGTTTCGTTCTTCTGTTCTCAGTTCCACTGAGCTCAGCTCAGTTGATGTTTTGCGTGTGTAGAGTCGCCTACGCTCTTCCGCTAGCACTTCAAAAGGTAGCATCCCAGCAATGACACACACAGCATCGTTCGATACTGTGCGGTATGCGCTGACCACTCTAAGGGCACTCAGCCTGTAGACTGGAACAATTTGCCGCCGAGATGCTTGGCTTCGTAATGCATCACTCCATATAGGAATACCATATGTTAATACCGACGTGACAACTGATGATAGCAGGAGCCTTCTCCTCTGTTTTGGCCCTCCAATATTTGGCATAGGTCTTGCAAGAGCAGTCTTCACTGCTCCTGCCTTAGTGCTTGCATGTTGAGCTTGCTGTCTAAAACTAAGTCGGGCATCAATCATAATTCCCAGGTACCGTATGTAGGGCTGGGAAATTATTTCGTGCTCACCGACTTGCAGTGTAATTGTCTCTATTTTCTTCCGGCTCGTAATGAGGAGTGCCTCAGTCTTATGCTCCGCAAGTTGTAACCCAATCGAGTCCATCCATTGTCGTATCTTGTTAAAAACATTCTCGAAAATGAGCTGGAGCGTGGAAAGGTGTTTGCCCACGATGACTATGGCTACGTCATCCGCAAAAGCTACGAGTTTGGCCCCCGCCGGTAATGCTATTTTGAGCAAGTCGTCATATACGATATTCCACAAAAGAGGACCCAACACTGAGCCTTGAGGTACCCCCCCAGTCACCCTATATGTTTTAGGACCAACCTCTGTGTCATATCTGAGTACTCTGTCGGTAAAGTAATTACCTACCATCTTTTGCAAATATGCCGGTACTTGCAGCTTCGACAATGCCGCGAGGATGGGATCCCACCGTACCGAGTTGAAGGCATTTTTGATGTCCAGGGTAACAACCAAGCAATACTGCTTCGTACCTCCTTTCCATCGCCTGCCATCGATTGCTTTTTTTGCTGTTTTGACCACCAGGTCTATAGCATCCAACGTGGATCGTCGTCGTCTGAAACCGTATTGAGCTTCGGCCAATAGGGGTTCCACCACTGCCTCAATTCTCTGATGTATAATGCGTTCCAGGATCTTGCCCGCCGTATCCAGCATACAGAGTGGACGATATGATGATGGCTCGTCCGGTGGCTTTTTCCCCTTGGCGATAAGCACGAGTCTCTGTTGCTTCCATCTGCGGGGGAAAATACCTTCCTGGATGCATGTATTATACATTTCGAGGAACATGCCGGGTGCTGCATTGATGGCGGCTTTCAACGCTATATTTGGCACACCATCGAGACCGGGGGCCTTGTTGTTGCCCACTCTACTACAGGCCTGCAATAGTTCCTCAGCTGTAATCGGCGGTATTCCGTCGATAATAGCACCCTCCACCTGCTTTTCAGTCACACTCATTTGCTGGGGGAATAAGACTGAGACAATTCTCTCCAGGAGCCTAGGACAGGTTGGTGATGGCATCGGCTGGCTCTTGAGCCGCGTCATAACCACCTTGTACGGTCTGCCCCAAGGATCCTTCTCCACTTCCTCCAACAGTTCGTTCCAGCAGTGTCGTTTGCGAAGCTTTATGGCCTTAGTAAGCTTACGCTTAGCGGCTTTAAACTCCACTTCGAGACTTTCGGGGTTGGACTTCTTCCTTGCGCGTTGCCAAGCTCTCCTCGCTGCGAAACATTCCCTGTGGAGGGTCGCGATTTCACCGCTCCACCAATACACCGGTGGCCGTCGGTTTCCACTAAATTTCCTGGGCATCGTGGCATCGCAGGCGTCGGTGACTCTCCGCATGGTTTCGTCTGCTTTTCCTGTGGCATTCTTACTGTCTAATCGGGCAGTCTTCAGTGCCATAAGGAAGGTGGCAATGTCAAATTTTCGCACATTCCAGCCGACTCCATTTGTTCTTTCCGGTGTGGGTGCGGACCTCCAATCAACCGACACCTCCTAGAGTACTGCCTGATGATCACTGGCAGTGTAGATCTCGGATACTTCCCATGCACAGTTTCCTTTCATCAGGCTGCTGCTGACGAAGGTGAGATCTATACATGAGCTCGCTTGTCCTCTGCGAAATGTCGGTTTGTTTCCATCGTTCAATAGGACAACATCTAGGGTCGACATGGCTTCCAGTAAAGCCCGTCCTCGTTGATTCGTCTCCTTGCTGCCCCAGTCGACTGCCCAAGAGTTGAAGTATATGCTCGCATCGTGACAGTGGTAAGGCCCATCAAATGCTTCAAGTGTTGGCACTACGAGCATCTTGCCGTCAATTGCAAGAGCTCCATTGACCGATCAGACCTGTGTTACAAATGCGGCAAAAAAGGGCACAGAAGCGCCGATTGTAAAGCGTCTCCAAAATGCGTTCTATGCGTAGAACTGGAGCCCACGAAAGACAATGCCCATGTAACTGGTAGTATCAAATGTCCAGTCTACCAGGGTGCACTCCAGAAGATCCGTACACAGTCATAGTGCGGGTGTTACAGGTGAACCTGGCTCACTGCACCACAGCACACGATCTGCTGACGCAGACGGTTCGAGACCTGAAAATTGATGTTGCCGTCATTTCGGAACCTTACAGGAACCTATATACCCAAAACTGGGTTACTGATACTAGCAATAAAGCCGTCATTTGGTCCTGCGGTGCTCTGCCGCTTGAAGCATATGACGGAGACCAACAGTCTGGATTCGTTGTGGCCAAGGTGAATGGTATCTATCTTTATAGCTGCTATGCACCACCAAGCCTTTGCTATGAAGACTTCACAGCATTCCTAGATAGACTCGTCGTGGATGCAAAACAGCATTCCCCAGTGGCAATAGCATGTGTAGGTGAGTATGTGTGTATGTGAGTATGTGTTGTTTTTTTTTTTTTTTTTTTTAAGAGAAAGCAGGAAGCCAACCCCCTTCCTCACGCTTCTTTCTCTTTTCTCCCTTTTTTTAAAAATCTTTATTGAAAACAAACCAAAAATAAAACTGACAAATTAAAAGTACAAAATACAGAAAAAAAAACAAAAACAAGGGACAATACCCCTTGGGCTACACTAGTAGAAGGACAACCTTCTATGTCCCAGTATCCCCAAATCACGACGGAACATCTGCGGAGCAATACTTCGTTGCGTAGGGGACGACAGCCGCGGCTTCCTCAGTAGCGAATCCTTTCCGGTCGTTCACGGTAAGAAGATCCTCCATTTACTCTGGATTTTTCCGAAGCTGCTCCTCGCGGCGCAGCTCCTGCAGAACCTCCATTGCGAAATCGCTTGTCGCGTTCCATGCTGCCTCTGATGACAGCATAACTTCCACAAGATTTCCAACATTAATGGGTTTGCCTACGCTATTTTCCCATATAGACCGTTGGACGTCGAAACGCGGACATGCAAGGAGAACATGTTCCGCGTTTTCCTGAATTCCCTGATACTTTGGGCAATCCGGGGAATCTTCATGCTTGAATTTGTGAAGATATTCTCGAAAGCACCCGTGTCCTGAGAGCATCTGGGTTAGGTAGTAATTGACTTGTCCATGTGATCGGTCAAGCCAAACATTCAACTCCGGAATCAGTCGATGAGTCCACCGGCCTTTGGTCCAGGCGTCCCACTGTAGCTGCCATCGCTGGATGCTGTAATTACGTTCTTCTCTTCTCAGTTCTACTGGGCTCAGCTCAGTTGATGTCTTGCATGTGTAGAGTCGCCTACGCTCCTCCGCTAGGTATCATCCCAGCAATGACGCACACTGCTTCGTTGGATACTGTCCAGTATGCGCCACCCACCCTCAGGGCACTCAGCCTGTAGACTGGAACAACTTGCCGTCGTGCTGCTTGACTTCGTAGGGCATCTGTCCATATGGAGATACCATATGTTAATACCGATGTGACAACTGATGATAACAAGAGTCTTCTCCTCTGCTTTGTCCCTCCAATGTTCGGCATGAGTCTTGCAAGGGCAGCCTCACTGCACCCGCCTTACTGCTTGCATGTTGGTCTTGTTGTCTAAAACTGAGTCGGGCATCAATCATAATTCCTAGGTACCGTATATAGGACTGGGAAGTTATTTTGTGCTCGCCGACTTGCAGCGTGATTGTCTTCAATTTCTTTCGGCTTGTGATGAGTAGTGCATCAGTCTTATGCTCTGCAAGTTGTAGACCAATCGAGTCCATCCATTTCCGTATCTTGTTAAAAACATTATCGAAAATGAGCTGAAGTATGAATAGATGTTTTTCCACGATGGTTATAGCCACGTCATCTGCAAACACCACGAGCTTTGCCCCTGTCGGCAGTGCCACTTTCAGCAATTCGTCATACACGATATTCCACAGAAGGGGCTCCAACACTGAGTCTTGAGGTACACCCCCAGTCACCTTATATGTTTTGGGGCCTACTTCTGTGTCATACTTGAGAACTCTGTCGGTGAAGTAGTTACCTACCATCTTTTGGAGATATGCCGGTACAGATAGCTTCGATAATGCAGCCAAAATGGAATCCCACCGTACCGAGTTGAAAGCGTTCTTTACGTCCAGAGTAACAACCAAACAGTATTGTTTCGTACCTCCTTTCCATCGTCCGCCCTCAATCGCTCTCTTCGCTGTTCTCACCACGAGGTCAATAGCATCCAACGTAGATCGTCGACGCCTGAAACTATATTGACCGTCGACCAACAGGGGTTCTACCGCTGCCTCAATTCTCTGGTGTACTATGCGCTCCAGAATCTTGCCCGCCGTATCCAGCATACAGAGTGGACGATATGATGATGGTTCGTCCGGTGGCTGTTTCCCCTTGGGGAGAAGTACGAGCGTCCGTTGTTTCCATCAGCTGCGGAAAATACCTTCCTGGATGCACGCATTATACATTTCGAGAAACATTCCGGGTGCTGCATTGATGGCGGCCTTCAACGCAATATTTGGCACACCATCGAGACCGGGGGCCTTGTTGTTGCCCACTCTACTACAGGCCTGCAACAGTTCCTCAGCTGTAATCGGCGTATTCCGTCAATAATAGCGCCCTCCATCTGCTTTTCATCCACACTCGTTTGTTGGGGGAATAAGACTGAGACAATTCTTTCCAGAAGCCTAGAACAGGTCGGTGATGGCATCGGCTGGCTATTGAGTCGCGTCATAACCACCTTGTACGGTCTGCCCCAAGGATCCTTTTCCACTTCCTCCAACAGTTCGTTCCAGCAGTCTCGTTTCCGAAGCTTTATGGCCTTGGTGAGCTTACGCTTAGCCGCTTTATACTTTAGTTGAAGGCTTTCGGAATTGGATTTCTTCCTTGCGCGTTGCCAAGTTCTTCTCGCTGCGAAGCATAGCTATTTCATCGCTCCACCAATACACCGGTGGCCGTCGGTTTCCACTGACTTTTCTGGGCATACTCGCGTCGCAGGCATCGGTGACTCTCTGCATGACTCCATCCACTTTTTCGGTGGCATTTCTACCACCTACTGAGACGATCTTTAATGCCGCAAGAAAACTGGTGATGTCGCATTTTCTCACATTCCAACCGGTTTCGTTTGTTTTGGTCGATGTGGGCGCGGACCTCCAATCGGATACCTCCCATGCACAATTGCCTTTGAGCAAGCTACTGCTGACGAAGGTGAGATCTATAATTGAGCTCGCTTGTCCTCTGCGAAATGTCGGTTCATTTCCATCGTTCAATAGGACGACATCTAGAGTCGACATGGCTTCCAGTAAAGCCCGTCCTCGCTGATTGGTCGCCTTGCTGCCCCAGTCAACTCCCCAGGAATTGAAATCTCCTGCAATTGCTACTGGGACGTGCTGTTTCGCATCCACCACGAGCCTATCTAGGAATGCTGTGAAGTCTTCATAACAAAGACTTGGTGGTGCATAGCAGCTATACAGATAGATACCATTTACCTTGGGCACAACAAATCCAGACTGTTGGTCACCGTTATATGCTTCAAATGGCAGAGCACCGCAGGACCAAATGGCGGCTTTATTGCTACTATCGGTAACCCAGTTTTGGGTATATAGGTTCCTGTAAGGTTCCGAAATGACGGCAACATCAATCTTCAGGTCTCGAACCGTCTGCGTCAGCAGATCGTGTGCTGTGGCGCAGTGAGCCAGGTTCACCTGTAACACCCGGACTATGACTGTGTACGGATCTTCTGGAGTGCACCCTGGTAGACTGAACATTTGATGCTACCAGTTACATGGGCCTGGTCTTTCGTGGGCTCTAGTTCTACGCATAGAACGCATTTCGGAGACGTTTCAGAATCAGAGCTTTTGTGCCCTTTTTCGCCGCATGTATAGCACAGGTCTGATCGGTCAATGGGGCTCTTGCAATTAACGGCAAGATGCTCGTAGTGCCAACACTTGAAGCACTTTAAGGGCCTTACCACTGCCACGATGCGGGCATATGCCAGGCTTATTCGTATTTTACTACCTTTACTCAGCATATTCCTTGCAGTAGCGGCAGGGAGTACCACCGTCGCCGATTGTGTTCCTCTGTATGCCTTGCGAAGAGACTTGATGGCACTCAATGAGATATCACTATCTGTGCCATCAGCTTTCCTCAGGGCATCGAGTATGTCTTCTTTCATAGCGACGTCGTCGAGGTCTTTAATTTCGAGTTCCTCTTGAGGTCCCTTATTAAACACTTTGGCTTCGTTTTGGAGGGCTCCAACTAGCGCCTTCTCTAACGCAATACCTTCGTCGTTCTTTCCTCTCGCAAGGATTAGGAGAACGTCTCCGGAAGCTGTTTTACGGATTTTTTCCACGCATGAGCTAGCCGCATAAACACCTTGGTCCTTCTTTATTCGTCCCAATATTTCCGAGTACGTATCTTTCCCCGTCGGGCGAATAATTAGCGCATCAGGTCGGATTGTTGCTTTCTTCTTCGACCGAGGTTTAGTCTGCGTAACACCACGAAGATTTTGGGACGGCTCCTGTTTTTTTCTCCGTCTCTTGGCTTTTTCCCAAGCACTTTCATCGTCTTCTGTTTCAGAATCCAATGCTTCGCTATGTCTCTGTTCCCCTCTAACCGGGTTCGATTTTTTATGCGCTCCTCCACATTTCTGGACGACGTTGCTGCTGCCTCATTGTCGGCACTCTTGAGCTTTTTACCCGTTGTGTCATCAGGCGGTGTCCTCTCCTTTGTTTTGTCCCGTCGGGTTGAGGTCTCCTCAGATGTCTTCGGTCTTTCTATGGACTTATCGCTACTCCCTAGGCTTAGCTGGGACAATCTAGGACCTGGAGGGGTGAGCCATCCAACTGCTGGCAAGGGTGTTTTGCCTACCCCTGTCTCCGTCATGGATCTCATTCGCTTTGTGGCCATTTGGATCTTCTTGGCCAGCTTTCGCATGTCTTCATTGATGGTTCTCCTGTTTTTATTTGTGAGAGAATTCACTAGCGTTGCCAGATCATTCTCGTACAGGTCCCATGTGCTCTGCATAGTAGGTACAGTTCCACTTGTAGCATTAAGGGCCAGGTGGGCCACCCGGGGACGATCAAGTGATGGTTCCTCCCACAATCCGAGGGGCCAGCGCCGGCCATCAGGGCTTTCACCTGGTACGAACCGACGACGGAATTTCCCTTTTGGGGCTGTCCGCGTGGGATAATATTGTTTTATCATCACTGTTCATGTTTCCTGCATGGGCTGTTATAGGGAGCCCACCCTTGGCCCCCTTGGTTTCGGGAGTTAGGTTTCTCCCAGCGAGTATGTGTGTATGTGAGTACGTGAGTATGTGGATGTGAGTGGGTGAGTAGGTCGGCAGGGGAGGGGCCGTGTGTGTGTGTGTGGCTGTTTCACTATGTGCGAGTGTGCGTATGTGTAAACGTGTATAGGTATTTGAGTGTAGTCCGGTGTGTGTTTGTGTAATTTTCTTTCCTGTCTTCTAAAATTACCATTTGAATTTCTTCCAGATTCTATTGGCCTCTGTTCCTTATAATTGGACTACTTCTGCCGATAAATGCACCAGCTGAATACTGGAATGAGTCAATAACAAATTCAGTATTTATCCTTGGATTTTTGCGCCTAGCTTTCCTGATGAATCTCTCCTCCCTAGTTCACAGTGCATTCCACATATGGAACCTCAAGCCAACAGACAAGTTAATATCCATATTTGATACTTATTCATTAATATTCAAATTATTTGTACATCGTCCGAGGAGTCATGGGACTGTAGCCATTGATAGAGAAGGCATCTACACAAATTTTTAAATTGTGATGGAAAAGTTTTAATAAATATATTAACGTTAATTAATTTGGGTACTTTCGACGAGTATGATTGCAATCCAGTGACAATTTAAAATTTTTGGAAAATTAGATTGATTTGAAGAAGAATTTCGTTTTAGAATTTCATTTCAAAATTTTAAAAAATTAAAAATAAAAGTTACAGTTCCGAAAAAAAATAACAAATGTTTTTTGTTTCTTTTTGCAATTTTAAAAACTTGCCTTTTTTTAGTTTCTCCAAGTTTTTCAGTCTTTCTAAATTTTTAGGACGATCCAAAATTGGGGCAAATTCTGCAAATTTGGTTTCCAAATTTTTTATTTTTTCGAATGTTTGAAGGTATTCTCCAACAACTAAAACGACAATTCTGCAATTAACAACCCTTCAGTTTTAAATTTTCCATCTGTCTCAATCAATACAATTTTTTTTTATAGAAGCACTACAAATCTGATGATTTACAGAGCTCATCATATAAACAAATATCAACTCGTAGTGGCTACATGGTGACCCGTTACCCCAGGTTCCGAAGAACTGAAATTAGACGTCTCAAACGTTCGAAATTGTATGATTTAAATAGTCAGGAAAATTGAAAAACTGTTCAACGAACATGGCTTAAGGGGTTGAAAAATTTACATCTGCACAATTTATGCAATTGCGTTGCTGTCCGTCGAGTAATGAATTACATCTTTTTTTTAGTATTCAAAATAATCTTCCTCCGATTGAATGGATTCCTCAGCTCGAGTGTATTCAATCCAATTGAATCACTACTTTTCACTAAAAGTATAAAATAAAAGGATAAAATACAAGTAATCACTACTTTGATTACTTTTATTTTTTCAAGGGGTGATTACTTTGAACAATAAAAAAACACGTGTTCAAAAATCTATTGTACTTTTCATGTTATTGCAAAAATTGAGGAACTGCGGAGAGGACACCTTGTTGATCCCCAAACATGTATTTTACATTGTTAGTACCAGAGAGTCTATCAGCAAGATTCACTAGCGGGTTGCATCTCAGGATTATCATGCAAAAAGGTCTGCATGTTTCATGTATAAAAGGGAAGGGCGGATCCCAAAAGCAATGTAACACGTGCTAACTCAGGTGGACCGCTATTCAGTAATTTCTGCAGAATTTATCACTACTGGTACTACCATGATGGCAATCGTGAACGAAGATTCCCTTGAATATTGACACTCGTAGTTTTCTTCCCAGGTGACTAACTGCTTCGAGACTCGTACCTTCACCGTTAGCGGAATCCATGACTGTTTTGCTTTACTCTGTTATGAAAAGATGATACACATGCGAGAAAATTACTTCTTAATCTTAATCAGTGATTAGTAGAGGCCCACCTGAGCTAGCCCCTTTCAGGTAGATACTTCGTGCGGCGGAAATTCTGAGATGGACCCTTTTGAATCAGCTTACAAGCTCGAGATGTCCTTCTAGGACCCCTGACCTATTCAATTGCATGAAGTTTGGGCTCTGCAAGTGACCAAATTTTTCACTTTGTCACATCTTTCAATTGGTTAAAATTCGGTTATTTGCATTCGTTTTTTAGAACAATCTTAAAATGTGATTTTTCCTTTTAATCCACTATTTGTTTTTCATTGGCCAAGCTTATCCAATGCTGCGAAATTTCTGTAATTTTGAAACAGAGAAAATTTTTTATATTGTGAGAGTATTTTAAGAACTTTCAAAATTTGCAGAATTGCCAATTTTTGCATTTCTAAAATGTCTACAGTTTTTAAACACTTCAGTGTTCAAATTTTTCGAATTGTACAGGGTTTTTTTTCAATTTCTACATTTTCTACAATTTCTACAATTTCAAAATTTCAAATTTTGTTCGTTCTCAAAAATTATCTAATGGCCACATTTTTAATTTCCATATTGCATGATTTTTTTCCAAATTTTGATTTCTTGGCTATTATGGAGATTTCATAATTTCATAGTTTTGAAAATTTGCGATTTTTCACAAGTTCCAAATTTTCAAAATTTTCAGTTTTTTCGATTTTTTGGCATTTTTCAAAATTTTACAATATGGCAAATTCTTGCAATTTCCAATAGTGTTAAAATTTTGTGACATCTAATCGTTCAGAATCATCCCCAATTTTCCATTTGGATTCTCAAATGTTATTTTCCAATTCGCAATTCTGATTTTCAATTTTCAATTTTCAGTTTTCAATTTTCAAATTTTAATTTTCAATTTCCAATTTTCAATTGTTCGCAATTTTCACATTTCTCAAAATGCCAAAATTTCGCTAAATTTCATAATTTCAAAATTCCCGACTTCACCCGAAATTTTCAAAATTGTGAACTGTACGCGTATCAAAAAAATGTCTCAAACAATAATTTAAAACTACTTTCATTTCAGACTCCCCCCAGATGACAACTTAGTTTTCATAATAAAAAGATCGTTTTGGCTGAGCTACCATTACATAATTCCGTTCGATTGGAAAACGGACGAGTTTGGTGGTTACAACAGAGGCATAACAAGCTCCGCCATCAAATGTCTGAAGGAATTAGGCCTGATATATAATCTGCGCACAACATCTAGTCAGTCCATAAGAGATGCCCTCTATAACGCTGCAATTAAAAAATCCACTGCTGGAGTTCTGGAGGATGTGCAAAAAGTCAGCGAACAGGAATGTGCTCGAGAATATCTTCGTTTCGAACCCTAAAGTTATAAATTAATAACATCATCATGGATTACACAAAAAAAATCCATAATTTTACCAAATTTCATTGATTGCCATTTTAGAGTTTTCTGAAATTTTATATATTTTTCTTAATTTTTTTCGAAAATCCTTAAAATGCTTCTTAATTGTTCTCCATAGTCTTCCAGAATGTCCTACAATTTTTTCGGTGTCCCCTAAAATTTTTTGCTCATAAATATTCAGGTCCGGCGGGTGGTGGCCGATGGGGGGAGGCTGGTGGAGTAGACCACCCAGCTCAGATTGCTATGGGTGGTTTCCACCACGCTCACCACTCACCCTCCGCCGGCCCTGTAAATATTGCTTGTTGACTCCAATCATGGAAAATGTAAAAAAAAAATCGGAAGAAAATACATTATGGTATATATGCGGACTTGTCAATATAAAAACAAAATCGACCACAAATTTTGCGAGTTTCAATTATTAACAGTGTAATTATGTGAACCCTTCACTATTTTTTTTTGCACACACACACACCCAAAGTTATTTTACTGATCGACTGCTCAAGTATGATACAGAAGTGGGTCCCAAGACATGCAGAGTTGCTGCAGGTGTACCCCAAGGATTGGTACCGCGGTCTCTATTGTGAAATACCATGTACGATGAACTGCTTAAGCTGACAATACCAGGTCAGGTAAAACTGGTGGCGTTTGCGGACGATGTCACAACAGTCATTACAGAGAAATACCTATCTAAGCTCCAACTGATCTTCGACAACGTATTCTACCGAATAAAAAATTGAATGGACTCAGTTGGCTTCCAGAACACAAGACCGAAGCAGTGCTCATCACCAGTAGAAAGAAGTTAAAATCTACTACGCTGTAAATCAGCGAGCGCAAGTTAACTTCTCAGCCATACATACTGTACCTGGGAGATTTGATCGATCCCCGACTCAGTTTCAGCCAGCATGCCCAACATGCAAGCGATAAAGTAGCTATGGTGAAAAACGCCCTGTCGCGACTTATGTCCAACATCGCGGCATTAAAATAGACGAGACGACTTCTCCTTACGTCAGTTGTAACATGGGTACTGACATGGCATCCTGAGGAAGCTCTTCTAGGGTTAAATTTCGTCCTCCAAAAACAAAATGTTTGCTTCTACGTGAGGAACAACTTTTATTTCAAACTTTTCCATTTATTTCTTACCGTTCGTGTAATACAGCGATATGAACAATTCAAAATGTTGACCAGTGATATGTCCTGAGCTATGAAAGTTATGAAAAAAAATCATAAAACATTATGTGTGTATTTTTGTATAAGAAAAAAACATTCATCATACACTGTTTTTCCTATCTCTAACCGTTTTCGCAATAGAGTGTTGTATATAATTGAAATTGTTAATAACAATTGAAGGAATTGTTTGTCAAGATTGACACGGCTTTGCTGCCTGCACATCAGTGAGAGGTGATTTTTGGGCAAAGGAGAAATAAATCGATGGAGCCGTTTAGGAGGAACCGTTCGCTGAAAAATCGCATATGAACACACACCCACACAGAATCCTCATCTACAATTCGTCAGAATCACGTAAAACGTCGAGAACAGTGCAAATTTTCCATTTCTGAGACTCTCCATTTCTGAGATTAGAAAAAATTACAAAAACTTGACGATGTAATTTTCTTTTATTTTGTCATGTGTACATTTTCGGAAGCAATTAGTTTAATAATCATGTCACAATAAACATAGAAATAGTCCCATTTCCAATCAGTCGATATATAATTTAGGGTGAAAAAGAACTGTCCCAAATTTGGCCCAAATGTTGAAACAAAAGCAGTAAAAAACATTCATCGGACAAATATTGTAATAACTCCGAAAAAATCCCGCATATTCGCCAATTGATTAATTGACGACAGTATAGCTGCGATTTTCTATACAAATTTTTACCGTAAAAAAACATATCTAAGTAAATAATAGTGATAAATAATTGTAATAAGTGTATCTTTAAAATTATTAGGGACTTTATCACGGCAATCTTTCAGGAATAACTGATAATGAGAATCCCAAAAAATTGTACCCGTTTCCAGATGTTTGGAAATTTTCATAATTTGAACTAATTTGGAAAATTGATTTTTTTTTAATTGAATGTCGAAAATTTGAAAAATTTCCTGTTTTTAAAATTTTCCTAACAAAATTTGGAATTTTCTAAAGAAATTGGAAAATTGGAAAAACTGAAAAAGTTTGAAAACTTTCAGACATTCTGGAAATTCTAATTAGTTCACAAAACCAAATTTCCAAACCCAAACTTTCAATTTTGTCTGAAAAATTAAAGACTACTGTTTCTTAGACTGGCCTATTTTTCCATGCAAACATTGAATTTTTGTATTCTGATTCCTAATTTTTTTTGTACGAAATATAATGAAACCGTGGAAAACTACTCTTCATTTTCAAAAATGGCGGGAAATTTGATTGGCCTAGATCATACGTTGTATATCAATGAAATATAAGCAAAGGAAAATCTCAAAAATGGCAAAATTCCAGAAATTTCCAAATCTCAAAATTTCCAAATTTTGGAACCTAAAAAAAATTATTGATGTTTCCAAAAATACCAAAATACTTGATCAAATTTTTGCATTTAAGAAAACATAAAGTAGTCTGGATTTATTTGCGGGGAAAAATTGAAATTCATAACTAGTCCCTGAGTTATGTATGAAAAGAAGCTACAGAATCCCATAGAACCTCTCATAGGAAATGTGATTTTTTTATAGACGAGAAATTTTCAGAAAACGGGTCTCCACAGCAAAATTTCCCATAGAATCCTGTAGGATATCAAAATTCACATAATAACTTATATAGAAACAATAGAATTTTTTTTCACACACATATCGAGGACGTGAATGAAACATAATAATCTCGAACGATTGAAATCTCCAGGATTCTCCAGGACGTCCTATAGGAATTTCTATTAAAAATTCTATGGTAATCGTATTGTATTTTCCGCAGGGAATTCTCGGGGAAAAGATCTACAACAAGGATTCCAGTTTCCCATTATATTTCTATATGAATCTCATGGGATATTCTATGGGAACTCCCATGAAAAATCCTATGGGATTTTCTTAATGGAAATCTGAGAAAAAAATTCTCCATGTAATTGGCCGGAAAGAAAAACCTACAGGAAGGGTCCAACTTTTCTATTATATTTCTATATAAATCTTATGGGGTGTCGTATGGGAATTCCTGTGGAAAATTTTACAGGAATCTTATAGCACTTTCTGCCGTATAATTCCCGGAAAAAAATCGTACAAATCCAGATTCTCCACAAAATGTGTACACAAATTCTTTGGGAATCCCTTCATGAAATTCTATAGAAATCTTATGGGATTTCCTTCACAAAAATTTAAGAAAACCTTGATCTCAGATCAAGATTTTTCATAGCATTTCTCTAGGGAGCTTATGGGAACCTTATAGGAATACATCTGGGCATCTTATGATATTTCCTATGGGAACTTTATGGGAATTCTTATAAAAACCTCATGAGACTTCATATGGGAAGCTCATAGAAATTTCTATGCGAACCTTATAGGAATTCCTATGGGAATCTTATAGCATTTCTTCCCCAAACGTGTTTTACACCCGTTTCAAATTGATAATTGATAATTGCGTTAGTAGCCATCTGTGGCATCTTGACCATTGCATTCGTAGTCAATTATCGCAGCTTTTCGCTCGTCCAATGGCTGGTCCGCATCTCCCCAACCCCACACCTCATGAGATCCATCTCCAGTTCGCTGTACCCGTTTCTCGATTATTTCCACCGACACGCGCTTCAGATCGTACGCCAATCCGATTTTAGCGAAGAAATCGATGAAACCCGTCGTGAAATTGAACCTGAAATTTCGGATATTGTGAGAATCTTAAAACATAACATTTCAAATATCACTGAACTTAGTGATTTTAGACATTTGGAAAAATTGGAGAAATTCGAAATTTCGAAATTATTTTCAATTTTCTTCTTCTTCTATAATACTGACCATTCAAAATCTTCGAGTATTGGAAATAGTTTCAATGTTGCAATTATGTAGGTTCAAAGAAATTTTGAAATGTCTCAAATTATTAATTTTTTGAATGGGAAAAATTTTCAAATTGCGGTATCATTGAACATTCCAAATTCTCTAATTTGAAACATCTCAAATCTCGTGAAATGCCTAAATCTTTTGAAAAAAATCAGAATTTTTGAATTCCGGAATTTTTAAGATTTTGAAATCTTAAAAGTTCGAGGATTCTGAAATGTCCGAATTTTTAAATTTTGAAATTGACGAATTAAAAAAATGTTGAACACCTTAGAAATTCGGAATATTTTGAACAAATCCCAATTTTTAAACTTTAAATTTTGGAGCTTTGAAGATTTTCAAATTTCAGAACTTATAGATACAATTATAGATTGTAAAAATTTGAACATTAAAAACATTACGAGAAGCGCAAAAATTCTAAAAAAATTGCAGATATTCGAAAATTTTCCACTTTTTTACCTGTAGTTGCCGAGCTCAGCCGCTTTGTAATCCCAGGGGAAGACGTGGTGGTAGTTGTGCCATCCCTCACCCAGGGCTCCTATTGCGACTCCAATATTTTCGGCTGGATTGATAAACCTGTGGATTGAGCATTACAATTATTTCTACGATCTCCATTTATCGAATTTCCATTTTTTTCTTAATTTTAATTTTTCTTTTTATCAAAAAAAAATCCACCAAAATCTTCAACTATATAATTACTTTTGCAAAGTGAAACTCCGAATGTGGCTACGGAGTCTTTTAACGTTTGCATTAAATTTTGGACAATTGCGTACAGGGCCAATGGGTCATGTGCGTAAGTCTCTGAGTGGAAACTGCTGTGCGCATGCGGATACGTACATTTGAACCACCTCGCAGTTTCACTATGCTTTTAATTTTTTCCCCCATACAATTGCACATAAATTTATTCGAATTTGCATCTTTGGAATCTGCAAAAGAATAACTCACCTGTCGTACGGTTTGCCGCCGAAGAGATGTGCAGCTGAGTTTACCAGCCAAGTAGCATTGACAGTCACCACCCATCTCAGTACCACAGCCACGAGGAAGGAATTAAGAAATGTTTCACCCCAGAAATAAGGAGCAATGAAAGACGGCAAAATGATAGCAAACAGTGGCATGAGTATTCCATAATGCCTGAAAAAATAGAAATTATACATTATTCTCCTCGATTTTATATTTTTTCTGCTATAGGCTCAGGAACATGAACTCTCTTTTTATACATTAATTATTATAATTACTAATTATAATATTTACTATCCTCAGTTTTACTTTGTTTAATGATGAAACATTATATGATGATTTTAAGTATATCAGTGTGCTTCATAAAAAAAAAATCCTATTAATTTGCAATCTTACGTAAGATTTCGAGGAGTCTAAAATGACAAAAAAATTTTACGTATCATATGCACAGCTCCTAAAAGTATTTGATACATTGATGAAAAAATAGAGATAAACTTACCTGTCTTGAAAATCGACGACTGGATCATTCCTTAGATCGTTCATAGTAATGCATTTGCCCTTTTCCCTCACGTCGGGATGTTTTTTGCATAAAAGCCATCCACAATGGGCGAAGAAAAAGCCGCGCTTTGCGTTATGGGGATCGGCGTGAGTTTCACTGTATTTATGGTGTACCCGATGATCCCTGGACCACTCGTAAATCGAATTTTGGAATGCAATTGTATTGAAAATCATGAGAAGTACTCGCAGGGGAAATTTGGCTTTGTACGCACGATGGGACCATAATCTGTGGGCTCCTGCTGTTATTCCTAAGCCACTGCATACATATAGTATATAACCTGGAAGAAATAGGATATTGATAATTTTTCGCATTTTCAACATTTTTTTTTATCTTATATTTTCTTTTTTTTTCAAACATTCATTTTTTTCTATTCTTTTATTTCGCAATGACTATTAATTAATTCAACACAAAAATCTGAGAGATCATGTGTGTGTGTATGTATGTGTTTTCAATTTGAATTTAAGAGATTTTTCTGTTGAAAGGTTCTCTATTGTAGAGATGCCCAAAGTGAGTATGAAAGTTGGCCTGGAGCCAAGCATCAACAAGTTGGGATGCTGATGAACCAGTATGTCTGTTGCATATATATATATATATTCCAAAAGGTTTGATTGATCGATTTTTTATTAATTAAATTCGAGATTAAATGTTCCAAACATTTGGGATAGTGTTTTCAATAAAACATAGGTGTGTGTATGATCAAAACGACTTCAGAATCCAAAAAATTGATATTTGGAAAATAGAGTTTTCCTTTTAATTTCGTAATTTGAAGGAAAAAGTGAAATTTGTAAATCTGTGGACAGATAAAACTTAGGACATCTCAAACTTATTAGTTTCGCCTGTACACCAGCCCTGACCCACATGTTGTTCATCGAAATTTCGGATTTCCCTCGAGATGGAATAGGTGGAGAGAAATTTAGTACAAAACGTTTTTGTGGGAAATGAAATTCAAACAGTTTTCCTCAAGATTACTCCTTAAGGAGTTAATTGAATTGTTAAGGGAGTTAAAGACTAATCACGAATTCTTTTGACAACTTCCTGACTGCTTTTCAAATTTTTTCATCAGAACCAAATTTGAGTCCACTTACCGAGCACTGTTGTCTTAATGTCGACCACTGTGAACACTCGATGGAGGCCCCATACTGCTCCCAGGTGAATGAAAATAAATATAATTACATTACGCCATACAATTTCACGTTTGTACTGTGACTTTGGTTTTGCCTCCTCTGTATGTGCTTCATTAATGTCATTTTGGTAGATTGGAGGTGCAGGTGCTGATGTGACATTTGGCGCCATTATACTGTTGTGCAAAATGGATAACTGAAAAAAATAATCAAAGGATGAGTCAATTTTTTTTCAAAGCAGTATAGTCAATGGAAGCAATATTTTGTTTTTTGCTTTGTGAAAAAATATCTCGAAATTGAAAGAAAAAAAAAATTTTTGATGCGAACCAGAAAAAAAATTAAAAATTTTCTTTATTCAATTGAATTAAATAGAAAAAAAATCTCGAAATCCAGGAGAGACCGGGAAATTATTTTCGTGAAAATTTTTTTTATCATGGCGGGGAAGTACTAATTTTCCGGCCAATCGACCACTCAATTCATTCCATGTTTTATCACTTCCCGAGTGCCCATTAATGAATGATGAGACCGACTAATACTATCGCTGCGGTCAAATGTCAATTTTTTTATGGCTTTTTATTTCAAGCTTTTTTTTAAGGAAATAGATGCAGTAGGCGTTCCGCATATATCGATTGCAGATTAGGAATTATTAATGATTCAATCATGAAATGAATGAGTGCGTGATATTTTGATGAATCAATTGAAATCGTTTGGTTTTTTCGCAAGTGATGTAGGAAAATTATTATGATGAGATGGGAAATTGAAAGCAGATATTGCATATCTCTGACATTTGAGGCGACTATAATTGGGGTTGTGCGTGTGTGCGAGCGAAGGGAAAAGAGAGCATGTGTGTGTCTTTTCGGATTTAAAAATTCGAAATTTCAAATTTCAAAACAAAAAAATTACTTTCAGAATTACAAAAACAAAAATTGTGAAAATTAAAAAATTGGAATTACACAAAAAATACGACTTTACTAAATTGATTATCTAAATTGACAATTTGCTAATTTAAAAAAAACATACGACCAAATTTTCACGGACTCCAAAAGGCCATTTTTTTGAATAATAATAATAATAATAATAATAATAATAATAAATTGTATTATTTTGTATCGCTTCGCTTACTAGGTGGCCTCCGAGGTGGAATCGGAACCCTCGAAGACCGTCTAGTGATCATATTTTTGTATGAATAATAATAATAATAATAATAATAATAATAATAGTAATGATAAGAAAATTAAAGAAAAATATCTACATCGCAATATTCAAGAGTCTCAAAAATAGAGAGATTCCCAGTACCTAGAAAAGTTCGCTGATAACAGCATCATCAGTAATATCTCACCGAAAAATAAGAAAAAAAAATAATAAGGGGAGCACACGCGACAAAATCTTATCGAATCAGATTTGAAATTGCGTGAGATTCAAAGTACAACGTTCTTATCTCTAAATTTTCCATGAACTTGGTAACAATTGGTCACCAATGGTCCACAGTCCCCCACCACAGACGAAAAATTTAAAAACAATTTTTCGCACTTTAATTTTTGTTAGCCAAACCTAAACGTTCATCACTTTAAATAAATTTTAAAAAAAAACCTAAACGAAATGAGGTGCTTTTCGTTTAGAATAGAAGAAAACAAAAATTGCACATGAAAAAATGGTTCTTCGAAAAATAATCAGTCGTTTGCGATGAACTATTGTTTAGAAATGAGACAAAAATTTAAAAAAACTGAAATTTGATGAGTTCACAAAAGGTTGAAAATTATAATCTTAGAGATACGGCGAAATAAATGATCTACATACATTGTCAAATGATCACAAACTGAATTCATGTATTCCTGGATGAACAATGTCGCCGTGAATTAATCAGCAGCAATGAATAATCATTGACAATAAGAGCCGGACGCTCGTGAAATATATACGCCGTAATTTATTCACGAGCGTTCAGTAGAATTTCCCACGATTTCTAAAACACTAATTCAAAAATCATTCTATCGAAAACAAAAATGTTCTCAAGAAAAAATGTGAAAATTTCTGGTCACTTTAGAACTTATACCAACATTTTTTTTCAGAAAGTTTTGCATTCAAGTGGATAAAAATTGGCGGGAACATTGAAATTTGTTTGAAATTAGAAAATTTAAGCGGGAAATTTTGAAGTTTTCAAATTTGTTGAAAATCTAGATCAGACAATTTGGGATTTTTTTTTCATAGGGTTTTGGCGGGAAATGTTAAAATTTTGAAAAGTTTGAAAAGTGGCAGCAAATGTTTGAATTTTCAGGCGTTTAAAAATTGGCAGAAAATAAAAAAAATTTCTCACATCCAAACCACCAAATTTGAGGGAAATTCTTGAGAAATATATATGGGTAATAGGGGCAATAAAACTTGCATGTCTTAGTTTTATTTTTCTCTCGGAAGTATATAATCTCCAATGAGGAAAAATACGGCTGAATAATTTTTTTCCTAGTTTTTCTCAAATTATTGAAAATTTACAACGCTTATTTTGTTTTGAACCACCCGACACCGAACCACCTATGACGTCAACAGAACACCTCTGCCCACGCGAGCCAATCACAGACCGTCTTCATCATGACTTGAGGCGGAAGCGTCCAATAGAAGGTATAGAGACGCGCGCGCGAATCTTGTGACGTGACGAATGACCACTCTGCTCTTTGCAATTGATGAATTTTCCGTTACTAATTTGGAAACAGTAAATTTAAGGTGAAGTACTACTTGATAGGTTATAGTAAATCAGTTAATGACAAAATTTAGTGTGTTACCCACCATCCGCGGGACTAACCAGAGGTTCTCAGAAAAATAATCATTGGCATTACAATGTCCACTAATAAGTTATGCAATCGAAAGTTATTAACAATTCCATTAGTTAAATGTATTTTCCGCTGCCATTTTGATATCCAAAGATGTTTCAAACGAATGTTCTCTTAAATTTATGAACCAAGGCTGTAATGCAAAGACAGCCAACTTCACTCGCCAGCACGGTATGATCGCTTCAATCATAAAGAACGGCCATATCTTTCGTAAATGTTCACCGATTTGAAAAAATCAAAATTCAATTTGTTCATTCAATTCATAAGAATATAATTCGTTTGAAACGTTTTTTGATATCTGTGAAATTGTCGGCGTAAGGCACATACAAATAATTGAGGTGGTAAATTTTGATTGTAATATGCAAGTTTCAACGGTTCTATGAACAGCATAGAACATTTTGTTCTGAAATTTCGAAAATTTTCATGAAACATTTCAAAATGTTTTAAAGTTGGCGAAAAATTCCAAACCTTCAAACAATCTTGAAACTGAAATCTGAAGACTTTCTACAACTTGTAATTTTGGAGCAAATTTCGGAGCTTTGATGCTGAGACGCAAAAATTGTGAAACTTTTAATTTTGAGTGTTTAAATTTTCATATCCGAAAAAATTGAGAGAACTATTTGAAAGTTTTGCATAAGCGGTTTGAAATTATAAAAAAAAGCGGAGATTATTCAGAAATGCGGAGGAAAGTACGAAAAACATTGAAATTTGAGTATCGAACCAAAAGTTCAAAGCTATTATTCTCTTGCTAATATGTGAGGATAGATCATCTGAATACCTGTTGCGATAGTGGAACACTGAATCGATGTATTTCTCGATGAATGAGTATCAGCACAGTTCAATCAACACTAATTCATAATGATTGATAATAAGAGCCGGAAGCTCGTAGAATATATACGCGGTAATTTGTCCAGTTGGGTTAGCATGTGCGTTTATTGCGACAGTCTCACGCGAGCTCCACGTGAGCACTGTCCTCTATATATATGAGACTCCTCGCTTTAGTCAAAAATCAATGCATATCCCCCCCCCCCCCTCCCTATCGCATCATACGATGAGAAAAAAAATTACGAGATTCTAACTTCGCACTGGTAAAATTAATTAGCATTTCATTAAAATTTTCTCACAAGCGTATAATTTTTTTGGCGCAATTCAAATTTTTTCTCGTGCCGCTTTAACACCGCAAAACGTCATACAACTTATGTTGAATTGTACAGAATGTCTTATGAGATTTACAAATTTTCCGCATTTCTTTTTCTAGATTATTTATGACATTTGTTACGTAAAAGAGGAAGTTGGAATTTGAACTGCTTTGAAAAATCGCCTTTGCTCAATCGTATGAGAATTCCAATTTCTTTCAACTTTGTGAATAATGAATATACCACAATGCATTATTTCCAATTGAAAGTTGATTGTGAATGTTTCAGGTTTAATTTACGGAAACTGTGGGAAGGAAGAAAAAATCAAAAAAAAAATTCCTCTTCTTTTGTACAATAATTTAGCCACCTATATTTCACGCTTTTCTGATGAATCAAAAAACTGGTCGTGTTAGAGAATTTAGTGATGATTTTAGAAATATTTGGACGATTCCAGAAAATTAGTAAAAATGTCACAAAAATTGTATCAAATTTTTCCAAAAATCCAGAAATCTGCAAAATATCTATCTCTATATACTATCAATTGCAGCTGAAAAAAGTGCTGTATATAATGTGTGGCTAACAAGGAAAAAAACCGAAAAGTTTCAGACAGAGTTGAAATGTTACTGGAAATTTCATAAAAGTTTGGACTACTCCAAAACAAATTTTATAATGTCGAAAAAAACTTGTAAAATCCCCAAAAATCCAGAACATTCAAACTAAATTCTCCGAAATTTAAGGAAGTTTTAGACAATTTAAGAAACAACTTTGAGGCTTGTGAGAATTTACAAACAATATATGAAATGGGAAAAAAGTTATATGAAATTGTACGAAATTTTCTCAATATTTGAGATAAAATCTTACAAAATTGTAAACAGCATCATATTTTACCAATTCAGAATAATAGAAAATAAAATTAATCATTATGAAAAAAAGTGAATAATAAAACCAATTGTGTATTCTTTTCTCAGTGTCGCATGGCTGAAAAATCCGAAAAATAAAAAAAAATTAGACGAACTTTATCAGTTTTGCCAAGTAGCAAACACTAGGAACTTTTTTCAATTTATAAAGAAAAAGTATAGAATTAACAGAAAAAATATCATTTTTTTATTCAATCGTGGAAAACTCTGTATTTTTTTTCAAACGTTCTAAATTTCCTAAATCTAACGTAATACAATGTTTTCGAGGAACCATCGTACACGCATGCATTTTTTTAATGATAGAGTACTTTCAAAGAAATCGTCGAAAAATTGCAAATTTCGAAAAATAGAAGAAACAAATTTAGAATATTTTCTCCAATTAAATAATAATAATAATAATAATAATAATAATAAAAATTAGATTTTATAATTAAATCTATTTCGGCCATTCAAAAAAATTGCATAACTGCACTTTTAATTATACCGATTTCTACTAAAATTATAACAAAATTTACAAAATTCCCAAATATTCGTTTAAAAAATTTAGGGCAATTTATAAACATTGTAGAACTTTTGATTATAGAAATGTTTCCTAAAATTATAGAAAATTGTGCAAAATTCCCAAAAATTGAAAAGAGAAAAAAATATAAAAAATTGACACAATATCGAAAAATTTCGAAACGTATAACAGTCAATGATGAAAAGTGAAAGGAAGAAATTGGACCGAGCGCACCCCACAAAATCAACTCAATTTCGAAAATGTTCATTGAAAAATTTTCTACATTTTCCTTGTGTATTGGTGGCACAATTGGAGACAAAACTGCTGTTTAACCGTAACCTTTCACTGCACAACATCGAATTAATTTCCAAAAATTGCATTTCGAATTTCCACTAAAATCGAAAAATTGTAAAAAGTAAAAAAAAAACTCAATCCGCAAAAAAAAATCCATCAATTTCGAAAAACTCACGCAATATTTCAATCCTAGGAATTTTCACTCAAAATATCGAAAAATTTTCCCGAATTTCCAAAAAAAAAAAATCCCCGGCAATTGAGAAAAAAACTTACAATTTTATATTTTCATAATTACAGAAATTTTACCTGAAATTCTGAAAAAAATTGTAAAATTCCCAAATATGAAAAAGAAAAAAATGTAAAATGTTTTCCACAATTTGAAAAAAAATTCCGCAAGTCTTATAAAATATTATATTTAATAACTAAAATGAAAAAAAGTTAACTAACCGCTCACTCCACAAAGATAACTCAATTTGGTAATTGTTCATTGAAATATGTACTAAATTTTGTATTATTTGGCGCAATTGAGGAGGGGGTAAGAAACAAAGTGGTTTTTATAACGTAACTTTTCACTGCACGCGATTGAATTGGTTTACGAATTGTGAGTTATGTGCCGGCGCATAGGGCTCGGGAGAGCTCGTCCCGACCAATCACAGTCGATTTAACCGGGATCGCACCACCTGAAACCGACGAATCCCTGATCGCCTAAGCTAAACAGCTGCTGTGAATCTAAGAGATTTTCCGTCAGTTCAAACGCTTAGAATTTATATGTATATAGATATAAGTATATATGGCCAGCCCAGCGGACACGAACGCCACGTCACGTACACCCACGTGGGGCTTACGACATTTTCCTCAAAATTATGCCCGACCTTAAGCCGGCAAATTTACCTGCAAATAGGTCAAAGTACATTTTTCCTTCGATCTCTAGATTCTTCTTCTTCTTCTTCTTTTTTGTTATGATTAAATTTTCAGGAAAATGCCATTTTTTTTCAATAATTTTTTGCATTTTTTTAAGCAATTTTGGGCATTTTTTTTATCTCCAGGCTCTTATTTTTTATTTATTTTTATTAAATTTTTCAAGAAAATTCTATTCGTTTTTTCAATTTTTTGAATTTCTTGGCGGGAATATTGGCTGTTTTTTTTATTATATTTTTGCGGTTTTCAACACTGACGGCTGTCGAAAGAAATTTTTTTGAGATCCAATTTTTACGAAAGTTTCAGCCAACCGCCTGGAAATTGTGGTAAAATGGTTTTTATAGAATTATATCGTTCGAAATTTTTGCGGAAGATCAGAGATTTTTTTACCATTTTCATTTTTTTTAAAATTATGTTCACAAGATTTTAGGTTTTACTTGTAGAATTTTTCAGAGGGAATTCTGAAATGGTTTCTAAACGTTTAGTTTTGTCTGAAGATTTGTATTTCTTTCTTCAAAAAGCCGTTTTGGCTTGCGGACATTCTTGTTTCTAGCAATTCTATAATATCTGAAAATTTGGTTTATGTGATGCAAAAACCAATTTTATACAAGTTTTGAAAGATACATGAAACAAATTTATTCTCGAAGATTTTTTTCGTCACAGACTTTTTACCTGATATACGTAATTTTGGGAGATAATCATATTTGGCTAGTTAATTTTTTTCTCACTTTAAAGAGATTTTGTAATTTAAATGGCAGGACAAAAAATCGTGAAAAATGAGTTTTAGAAAATATATTCGAAATGTTGAAAAATGCGCTTTGGATTCTAATTTTTGTTGTTTTCAAATTGAAAAAAATTATGCACTGATTTGAAATTCCTTACCTATTGCATATTTTCCAACAAATTATGTTTAATCTCAGTCTTAAATGGTCTTAAGTTGCATGAGATTTATTCTTGGCTAATTTCAGAAAGGTTGTTGAACTTTTCCCTAAAGTTCAATTTTTTTTTCAAAAATTCTTTCTTCGCGTCGACCGTCTTCCAAACATAAATTGTTTTGTTGTTTCAAAAGTTTCCGAATGTGTCGCTCAAAGTCCTATTTTGTCTTTGAAATACAAGAAAATACTCAAGAAAATAGAATAAAATTTTTTTTCGTCTATTTCAGAATGAACGAATGCACCTGAATTTCAAAAATTGGTGCCTGAGTTGTACAAAATGGCGGAATGGCGCGCAATCAGTTTCCCGCGCAATCGCTGATAAACATAACACGAAATTTTTTAGCTGTGAAAAATCAGAAATTCCATAACCAATATTAACTGAATGTCCAAAAATGAGAAACTGACTTCAACTTGAAATAAAAATATATCCCAACTTTGAACATTGATTTAGATTTCCGCAGTAACTCATTATTTCTCAGGAGAAACCGTTCAAAGTTTACACGATTACATGAGAATTCCAAAAAAATAGTGCATTTTTCAGTACTTAAGAACTTTTGAAAAATTGAAAATAGTCATATTGATATGAACTATTGTGATGAGACGAATATTTCGAGAGTTTTTTGCATTTTGCAACGCCTCTCCACACAAAATGGGACCAATGAACAACTTCCGGTTTGTCCCCCTGGAAATTCAATAAAAAAAATGTGAACTTGGTACTGAAAGATATTTCCTAACTCCCTATTGAGTGCTATCGGCAATTATTTGTTGAGTACTGATTGACAGATTCAAGTAAATAAAATGTATATCACCAAAAACTAATTGGTCAAAACAAAATTCGATTGATTTTGAATGATCGAGTTCCTGGAACCATACGTACAAGAAATGATTAAGTCTGGTCAATTCGTTGCACACACACACACATCAATGTGGCCCGGAACATGCATATTCTGACTCGACATCCCAAAACTGATAATCAAAATTGATTTCTTTCCCTATGGAATACTAATCCTGAAGAGGGCGCGCTCTCGTCTGCGCACTGATATTTCTCGATTTTCCCAATTTGTGATCAAACCAGAGACAAGAAAAATCTGAAAAAAAATTCTATTCATACTCTAAGCTGTACAGGAGGAAACGATCGTTTTATAGTCGCTTGGAGTGGCGGGACTCGAGCGAGGTTGAAATTTAGATCAGAGTTCGTTGGAAAGTTCCTACTTATAACCTCCAAATATTGCGGATTTTCCGAGGGCGAAATTATTTAATTATGGAGAATGGTCAAGTCTCATTGAAGTTAAATGTATAATGATAAGCAATGATCGTAAATTAAGGTTTTTCTTAAAATTCTCAAAAAAAAACGCCATTGTTTGGCGCATCCCTGATTATGGGAGCAATGACGTTGGCCGGAGAGGTGCGAGCGCTTGAGGGACCGGTTAATATCGATAAAAAATGGAAATTTTCAACTATATCGAATGAAATGCCCCAACTTGGAAGCATTAATGCTTAATGAATAGAGCTATAATGAATAGATGAAGACTACTTTGCACTTTAAATTGCATTCAGAAAGAAACTTTAACGATTCACCGTCAAATGCTCGTTTTAGAATTTCGCAAATTATAACCTAGCCATAAGTGAAGAAAAGACATACTGATGGGACTATGATTGACGACTCCGCGATTATCAATTCGCTGATAACCCCATTGCGCTTTGTTTCGGGAAGTACCCAGAATTTGAGAAAAGTGGGGAAAAATAGTTTTTATCATTTTCATTCCATCACTTTTCGCGTCAATGATAAGCAATAATGCTTACTATGAGATGCGATTGCGCAAAGTAAAAAGAATTGACATTCGAATCTTGACGGCCTTGGCAATGAACGAGAGTTATCTCTTCCGTTATGACATTTTATGATAAATGCGCTTGGCGTAATCTAGGTTTTTCTTCATTTAGAATTGCACGTTCGAGTGACGTTTTCAGTTTTTTTTTGACAATGGATGTCAGGATCGGAGATGTTCTTGGGGGGAGGGGCGGGGGGCAGCAAATTGGAAAATGGATTTTCCATTAAGTGTCAACGTTGCCAGGTGTTCCTAACGTTCGGAATGTGTGTGTGTGTGTGTTTCCTCCGTCCCTCTCTCTTGTAGTCCCCACGGTAGCTGTTCTTCAGCATTTCTTCGATAGGGACTACCGGACACCCATCCATGTAGCTGGGGCCGACTTTCGCCATTTAAGCCATCGTATTCCTAAACGCAGGGTACCCATGCGGAAAAATATATATCTCGGATAGAGCATTTTTGGCCAAAAAAATAGTACATATATTCATATTTCCTATATATATATATTAAACTTCCAGAATTGGAGCCCCTCCCCTGCGTCGGGTTAGGTTCCCGCCCGGCCGTGCAGTCTCATTTTATGCGTACCGCGGATAGCACACACGGAACTTTCCTGCCGAACTCCTGTGTGTGTGTCACATCAGATTCTGCGTTTCAACAACATAAATTCTATAAATGGCACTTTTGAACTTATCTTAACTCATCAGTCGATCTAGAGAAATCTCGTAAACGATTTTGAATGGAATTCTCTACAAAATAAATTTAACAACCTCATTTTGAAAAAACCTCTTTTCACTGCCTCCATTCAACTACTTTGTTACGATTATTTCGGTTTTATTGAGTTTCCGAATTTTCAATTTTTCAAAAAGTAGCATCTTCAAAAATTTGTGAAGCTTACTCAAATTTGGTAATTTTGCATAAGCTTCACCGATTCCAAATTTCCAAATTTCCAAATTTTTAGCAATTTTTAGAGTTTTGCAGATGCTTCAAGTGATTGAGAAATTAACGTAGTTGATGTGCAACATTCTTCCGCTAGTACAATAATGGTCAGAAAATATCTGACCATCGCGCAATAATTATCTTGTATTAGCTCATACATGAGACTTCTAATACTCCTATCTGGATAAAACAACAACGTTCATTGTTTCAGGCTCCAAGGTGAAAATTTGTGAGGTTTTGAAAAACGTTGACCTGTATTTTTTAGATCTTCCAAAGTTTTTGGATTGCTTGAAAAAAAAATCTATCTTTCTTTAGAAAATTCCGATTTTTTCGAGAATGCCAGAAAGTTTCAATTTGTTTTTTTTTTATTTTTTCAGAAATTTTCATTTTTCTTTTCGATTTTCAAATTTAAAAAAAAATCAAACTATTATTTTGAAGTTTCTGAGAATTTTGAATATTTTCCCAATTTATTCGTTGGAAATTTACTGATTTTTGAATTACAAGTGTTTTTTAAATTTATATAATTCTGACAATTTCAATTTTTTTTTCAAATTGGAAAAACTTGAAAATGTGAACAATTTTTATGGTCACTCAGATATCAAGGCTAAATTTTAAATTACATCAATATTTGATTTGAAAACTGATTCAAGAATTGAGTCACTGTTTTCGATAGACTCACTTTTCGTAAACATGTCAGGTCAATTTATTATTACAGCTTTATGACTAGTGAATTTTGAAAAATTTCAAAACTTTAAATTTTTACGTTTTGGAGAATTCTTGTGATTGCAAAAAAAACCCAAAAATTGGCAAATTTAATAGATTTTACAAATTTGGGAATTTAAAAAATTGGAAACTTGGAAAATCTGGAATCCGTGAAAAATTTAGAAAATTTGGAAAATCCGGAAAATTTGGAAAACTCCGAATTTTTGGAAAATTTGAGAATTGAAAAATAGGGAAATTTGGAAAATTGGAAAAACTCCAAAATCGCTTTTTTATAAAATTGGAATAATCATAATGATAATGGAGATTAAAAATTTACAATTTATAATTGTGAAGATGTTCCTTATTCCAAAGATTTCGCTAAATCCCAGAATTCTTCAAATCTCCAATTCTCCAAAAAGATGCCCAAAATCTCAAAAATGCAAGAAAATGTGGACCAGAACGAAAAGGGGTAAAAAAAAACTTTAAGGAAAATTGGAAAAAAAGTGGAATCTCAAAATTGGAAAAAAATGAGGACGAAGAAAGGGACAAAATTGAAAAAAACTTATGAACAATTCGGAAACTCCAAATTAATGAGATCGACAATTGTTAAATTTTGAAGAAAACAAAATTGCGAATATTTAAAATGACAAAGATTTATGAAATTTTTTAATATTACACATACTTTTTATACCCAACTACATATACGCATGTTATATGAAAACGTGAAAGGCGTGCGTAACTTACCCGTTCGAGCTTGACAAGTCCACGTGGTATTTTCGCGCCAAAAAATTAGGTTTTTTCGCCAAAAAATTCGGCAAAACTGTGTCAGTTTATCTGTAAGCTTTAAAGTGATGCACAATATGCCGCTGTCAAGACGCGGAAAACCTTCGGAGGCTTGCAATAGATAAATGCCGACTTTGTTTGTTTCAAGTTCACGACTAAATGCGACTGGAAGCACGCGACATACTGACTATATATATGCCACCATATATACCACTCGTGGATAGCGTGATATGCCGCGCTCACTAGCGCCACTATTGGCCAAAAGTTCAAACTTTCTTCCACCCCGAAATATTAGGAAGTTCTCGAAGTTTTCACAATTTCGGAACTTGTGAAAAAATTTGAAATTTTTCAAATGTTCACAATAATTACAATTTTCTGAAATTTCTAAATTTTCCAAATTTTTATGATTTTCAGGATTTTTTCAATTTTTAAAACTTTCAAAATTTTATCAATATTCAGAATTTCTAAAATTTCCGAAAGCCAAAAAAGTTCTCTAATCTTATAAATATTTCCAATACGTGGAAATTTTGAGAATTTGAGATGCTATGAAAATTTTCGAAAATGAACAAAGTTAAAGGAGAGTGCAAATCTTCGAAATTCTCGAATGTTCAAAACTTAAAAAAATATTGTCCAAATATTCATTTCTCCATTTTCATTTCAAAATTTCTTGACAAGTCAAAGATTTTGAAAAATCTATATGCGTGCGCTGGGTCACGTAAACCCTCATTCAAAGGGGGTTGGATCTTGCGTCACCATTTATTCGGCGCCAACTGGGGTGTCATCGGATGAGGAGCTTGATTCAACTTTAGGCGCCAAAAATTAAGGCAGCATTTATAAAGCAACAAATTTAGAATTTTCGGAACCTCTTAAAAACTTTCAACGCTCCAATTATATTCTATAATGGTCTATATAATATAATTCTGTCATCATATCAGAAGCTTCATTTTTTTTTAATTCTCGAATTGTTTAAATTAAAGAACTTTGAAGAGCGATTTAAACATTTTTGGAATTATTAGGAATTTTTCAATCTCTCGAAACTATTCCCGAGTGGAAACTGTAATTTTTCCACATCTCACCAAGTTTGTTCAACCAACGGGGAAGTTGCTGATTTATCCGCGACATCGAAAACCCGACTTTTCATCCGATTTCACCGTTCCAGGCATTCACAACAATGTAGGATTATTGTCGGAGGAATATATATATTTCCTTCCAAATTTCAAATCCACACATATACATGAGTACACACACTTATGTGTAAGTGTGTGTCTACTTTCAATCACTTCAAATTTGGAATAGTATTTAATATTTAACGTTCTTTATTGCAAGAAAAGCCTTACAATTGGCCATCGCCCGAAGGCCTTCAGCCAGGTATAAACAGTATTTACATTGTGCTATAATAATTAAAAAAGAAGCACAAATAAAGATATAGAGAAAAATAAACAAAATACATGTATCTATAAGGTTTTCAAGAGTTGCAACGAAAAAAAAAAACAGAAAGGATTGAACTCCACGTTGGTTTTACATAATTATTAATGGGGCGGAAATGATACATTTGGAGATGATGCAATATTTAGGAGGAAATACAGAGCAATTATCAGTATTATGCATCAGTTTGTCCTCCCCAGGAGTCGTTGCCGTATTGCTCAACTCGGATTGCCTTCAAATTTTCGAGAAGGGTTTGCGGGGGGTATTTATAACGTGATCTGATATTCGGATCTCATTTATGCCAAAGGTCAAGAATATGGTCCAGCTTATTTAGCGCAAAGTTTGTTGTCAAGTGCTTGAATCTGTCGAGGATGGGCTCAATTTGGGTGCGTTCGTATAATAGTGTGTTTGAAGGATTGTCAGGATGACGGATTTTAGTCATTTTTCGGAGAGTGGTCCTTTCGGCCACACCTATGATGTGTTGGGTCCCGGGTCTTGCAAAAAGGAGAAGGATATGGGCATAGTCGAGTATCGGGCGGCATATTGCTTTATAAATTCTGACAACGTGTCTTGTGTCAAGGCCTTTGTTTTGGTATGTTAAATCTCGAAACTTGGCACCTCTAGAGATGCTTTTTTCTTTAATGGTATTAGCATGGTATTTGAAATTGAGGTTGTAGTCGACTTCAACACCGAGGTATCTGGTCTGGGAGCATGGAAGAATTTGTGTGTTTTGGAGGGTGATGCTGGAGCTGGATGTTTGGGGGTTCATATAGAATTGAAGGTACTGGGATTTGGATGGGTTAACTTGGAGTCTCCATTTGTTGAACCATTCTTGTATTTGGTCGGCGAGGTCCTGGAGATTTTGAGTATAGCTGTGTCCCATGTTTTGCCGTGGGCTATAAGAGCTGTATCGTCAGCGAATTGAACAAGATATTTATGGGGGTTGGGATTTGCAAAGGGATTAGAGGGTATATTATCATAGGGGTGAGAGGGGGGAGCCTTGTGGGACTCCTTGTTGGGGAAGGAAATGTTCGGAGTGACTGTTTTTCATTTTTATGGACAGATTTCTATTGGAAAGGATTTGTTGGATGATTTTGATAAGGTATGGGGGGCACTTTGCTTTGTGGAGTTTAAAGAGTAGGCCTTTGTGCCATACACTGTCGAACGCTTTTTGCACATCTAGGAATAGTGTGTTGGTTTTGAGGTTGTTATGTTTGGCAGTTTAGATATTTGAGGTGAGGATTGTTAGGGGGTGGAGGGTGGATTTTTTCTCGCGGAAACCGAATTGATAGATGGGAATGTTGGTAGTGGTGGCGTTGTTAAGGCGTTCTTTGACGATTTTTTCAAACATCTTGCCTACGGAGGGGAGGAGTGTGATAGGTCTGGAGCTATCTATTTGGTGGGTGTCTTTGTTGGCTTTGGGAATTTTGGAATATTTAACTAAATTCTGAAGTTTTTGAAACACAAATCAAATTTTGATAAGTACAGTACTCCAAATTTTGGAAATTCAATTTTTTTAATTTTCACATTCGAAGAAAAACGAGTGGTGTGTGCTTGTGTGCGTCCCACTCGGGGCACAAATAAAACTTCGCAATTTGGTCTTTCAGCACAGCGTACTAAATTTATTCTTCTCCAATATACCCCTGTTAATCAGTAGTGTCATTCTGAAAACTTGCAGATTTGAGAATTCTAAACTGAGTCATTAAGGAAGCAGATAATAATGAATATTTGAGTAGATGCATGGTGAGAATGAGGATGAGACTTATGGGCGTTACTTGAGTGGGAGTGAGCCGCTAATAGGAGTGCGGTCGCAATAAATACGATAACTTTAATATTTTACCCAGTGGAACAGTATAAACAATTGCAATTGCTAATAACATTGCATTTACTCCACCAATGCCATTCAAAATGTAATCCGCTCGATTCTGAACGGAAACACTTCGATTGAGACCTTCATGACAGCGCTGGATTCATTCATTCACTCATTACATACATAATTGTTAAGACTGTGATACCTCCTCAATTATGCAATTTATCGACAAAAGGCATTCCACATAAAATACGTATTTTTATATGGGGAACAACTTTTATATATAAATTTTGCGCTAACTCTAATAGCTTATGCAGTAGAACATTATCAACAATTGACATTGTTAATCACAATATATGTAATGAACCAATTCCATCCAAAAACTAATCAGATCTAAGTTACGTGAAGATGCTTCGGTTGAATCATTACCTCGATCACATAATTCAGTCGCGAGAAATGGTGGACGAAAAATTTGACCACATACATACCTAGCTACATACATACACACACACACACACACACACACACACACACACACACAGACGTTCTGTTTTAAATAGTCTAGAAAGGTCAGAAATACCATGAAACGTGGAGATCTGATGCAAAGTCGATTTTTCATTTTCGGGGGCAAAAGAATAACTTCCCTGATCGGGAAGTTAA
Organism: Asobara japonica; assembly: GCA_026005395.1. Lineage (NCBI taxonomy): Eukaryota > Metazoa > Arthropoda > Insecta > Hymenoptera > Braconidae > Asobara > Asobara japonica. The sequence goes on from BQMI01000519.1 coordinate 1,707,835, forward strand.
CAAACCACATGAATATATGTAACAGCGAATTTCTCTCACTGTCCCCGATCACAGTGAGTGTGTCTGTATGGGAATTGTGAAATTAAATGTTTCAACCAACCTTCGTTGTCAATACCGATTGGCGGGGTATCAGTACCAAATAAATTGCCCCAGACGTCAGGGCCATATGTAATTAATGATGATTGTTGTTATTTGAGTGATGATGAGTTCTAATTGGCATAAAGCATTGATTGTATCCTCGTATTATCACCGGAGTTTAGGTCCGTCATGTGACTTCATGAGTACAGAGTTCTGGTCTTGATTTTCTTGTCCGGTTTCTATTTTTAACTTCCCGATCTAGGGAAAGCTATTGTAATCACGCTGAAAATCAACATGGGAATTTTCATGAAAGTTTCTCTTTTCTTGATGTTTGACAACCGCTTGACACGTTTTCTGCAACATGTTCGTGGTTTTTTTTTCCTCCGTCCCTCTCTCATTTGTACGCCCCCGGTAGCGGCCGTTAAGCATTCCTTCAGGGGGCGTACTGCACCTATGCGGCTGGGGCCGACTTTTCGCCATCTTTAGGCCACCGTATTTCTAAACACAGGGTAAACTTTCAGAAACCCCTGTGCTACGATGGCCGGCGCCTATGATGGACCCCCCCCCCCTGCGTCGGGTTAGGTTCCCGCTCGACCGGGCGGTCTCATTTTATGGGTACCGCCGATAGCACACACGGAACGTTCCTGCATCGGTCGGAATCCATGAGAAAATATTCTGAAAAAATATTCTCCAGCGGCCGGACACGTTTTTTGCAACATGTTCGTGTGTGTGTGTGTGTGTCGGTCTGTGGACAAAACTTTGTGTTCACAATTCTCAGGAATCAACGGGGCACTTTTGATGAGTGATGAAATAGCGTTCCTTCACAAGAAGTGCTGCGCAGCGACGAGATCTTGCCAACGTGCAAGGAAGAAGCGCAATCCCGAAAGCCTTAAAGTAAAGTACAAAGCGGCCAACGGTAACCCCACCAAGGTCATAAAGCTTCGCAAACGAGACAGCTGGAACGAGCTTTTGGAGGAAGTGGAAAATGATCCTTGGGGCAGACCGTACAAGGTGGTTGTGGCGCGACTCAACCGATGCCATCATCGACCTGCCCTAGGCTTCTGGAGAGGATTGTCTCCACCTTATTTTCTCAATAATCGAGTCTAACTGAAAACCATGTAGAGGGTGCTATCATCAATGAAATATCGCCGATTACAGCCGAGGAACTATTCCCAGTCTGTAGTATAGTGGACAAAAACAAGGTCAGTATATCAAGTGCCAAGTCAAGGTCAAGTGCCAAGTATAGCGCTGAAGGCACCTATTAATGCAGCACCCGGAATTTTTCTCGAAATGTAAAATGCGTGCATTCAAGAAGGTATCTTCCCCAGTCGATGGAAGCAACAGAGACTCGTTCTTCTCTCCAAGGGGAAAAAGCCACCGGACGAGCCGTCATCATATCGTCCTCTCCGTATGCTGAATATGACGGGCAAGATCCTGAAGCACATAATACACCAGAGAGTTGAGGCAGCGGTGGAAGCCCTGTTGGCCGCCGGTTAATATGGCTTCAGGCGACGACGATCTACGTTGGATGCTATTAACCGCGTGATCAGAACAGCCAAGAGAACAATTGAGGGCGGACGACGAAAAGAAGGTACGAAACAATATTGTTTGGTTGTTATTCTGCATATCAAGAATGCATTCAACTGGGTATGACGAACTGCTCAAACTGGCATTGCCGATGGGGCAAACTTCGTGGCTTCCGCAGATGATGTGGCCACAATCGTCGTGCAAACACACTTTTTCATGCTCCAGATCGTTTTCCAGAATGTCTTCAACAAGATACGGTAATGGATAGACTCTTCATTAGTTTACAACTTGCGGAGCATAAGATCGAGTCACTAATTATCACGAGCTGAAAGAAATTGGAAACAATAACGCTGCAAGTCGGCCAGCACGAAATAGCTTCCCAACCCTACGCCCGGTATCTAGGAATAATGGTTGATGCCCGACTTAGTTCCAGACAGCAAGCCCAACATGCAAGCAGTAAGGCGGCTACGGTGAGGACTGCCCTTGCAAAACTTATACCGGACATGGGAGGGGCAAGACAGAGGACAAGGCTCTTATTATAGTCAGTTGTTACATCGATATTAACATGTGGTATTCCTACATTGACTGATGTATTACGGAGTCAAGCATCACGACGGCAAATTGTTCCAGTCTACAGGCTAACTGCCCCTAGAGTGGTTAGGGCATACCGAAGAGCATCTAAAGACGCTGTGCGTGTCATTGCTGGGATGTTACCTATCAAAGGTCTAGCGAAGGAGCGTAGATGCCTCAACACCCGCAGAACATCGACTAAGCTGAGTCCGGTGGAAGTGAGAAAAGAACAACACAATACCACAGCATTAAACGATGGCAGCTAACGTATGTATACCTAGCAGTAAAAAATAGCAGAATCAAATTTTTCCGATTGCAACATTAAAAGCTCATTTCCAGCTAATTTTATATGCATTCATTAATTTTCCTGCTGGAGACGTTTATGAGAAAAACGCGTTCAAACTAGCTTAACTGTACGCTAGCAGTAAAATATATCAAATAATTTTTTATTCATCACCAAGAGCCCAGGGAATTTAGAACTGATTAAGAGCTCACGTTTAACCTGTCCACAATAAATTAAAAAAAAACAATAAATAAATGTTAATTTTTTTTTTGAGAAAAAAAAATTATGGGGAAATGTTTCTTCAAGCTGAGCGTCACACTGGCCATGCTGCCGTGGTCAGTGGCTTTTAATTTTTTTTTAAATGTCGTTTTCTGCTAGAAAAGTTATTATAATAGCTGTAAATTGCGTGACAGGAGTGGGGGTGGAAATATTTATCAGGCTCAGAATTACCAGCGCTTTAACTGCTTTTGATAATTGCTGATGTTGAGTGAAATCATCCACCACCCACTCCAGCAGCAGAGATCCTTGCCTCCTCCAACGGCCCAGCGGTACACTGACCGGGCGCCATGCTCAGTGGTATTAGATTTTTTTTTAATCTCGTTTTCTGCTAGAGAAATGATTCTCACAGCAGTAGATTTTTTTTAACATATTAAATTATCTCTAAATTAGCTTTAAAACCTGAGCAGGAGGGAAAAAAATTCTGCTCATTTTCTAGCCATTGTTCTGCTAGCTTACATGGAAGCTAGCCTCATCTCATTTTTCGTCCAAAACCCCGTTAGCAAGAAATTTTTTTTTAACATATTAAATTAGCTCTAAATTAGCTTTGAAACTTGACCAGAATTTTATTTTCTTCTGCGTAGGTTTTGAAGCTAATTTAGAGCCCATTTAATGTGCTGAAAGAAAAATTCCTGCTGACGGGGTTTGGGGAGAAAAATGGGTTAAAGCTAGCTTCCATGGAAGTTATGAAAGTAGGAAAATTTTTAAAAGCATATCAAATTAGCTCCGAATGAGTTTCAAAAAATAAGTAGAAGAAAAAAGACTTCTGCTAATTTTTTATTCATTATTTTGCTTGCTTACATGGAAGCTAGCCTCAACTCATTTTTCTTCCAAAACCCCGTCAGCAGGAAATATTATTTCAGCATATTAAATTAGCTCTAAATTAGCTTCAAAACCTGAGCAGGAGAAAGAAAAATTCTGCTCATTTTTTAGCCATTGTTCTGCCAGCTTACATGGAAGCTAGTCTCAACTCATTTTTCTTCCAAAACCCCGTCAGCAGGAAATTTTTTTTCAACATATTGAATTAGCTCTAAATGAGCTTTAAATTATGCAACATTGAAAATTGCATTCTGCTACTTGGTGCGGCCAGGTATACGTAAATGAGTTGCGGCTAGCTTCCATGTAAGCTAGCAGAGCAATGGCTAAAAAATAAGCAGAATTTTTTTTCTCGTGCTTAGGTTTTAAAGCTAATTTAGAGCTAATTTAATATGTTGAAAAAAAATTTCCCGCTGACGGGGTTTGGGAAGAGAAATGAGTTCAGGCTAGCTCCTATGTAAGCAATCAAAATCGAAGATCACTCAACGTTTCAGGTACATTTTGATTATGGTTATAATACTTTTCATTATAATATTTATAATACGTTTCCATCACAACGCAGTAATAATAGGAGCGCTCTCCTTACTAATAATACTTAACAATGAGCGATTCAAACAAAAATAATTGTTATTCATCATAGTCTGACGCTGCGCATTCCTCCTCCAGCTCATCATCTGTCTCATGCGTCTTCTGACCTTTTTTAGGTGTATGCTCTGAAAGTCTAGAATTATGAGCAACAGATGAAATTTGTGATGCTCTCAATCTTATCAGTCTATTTCGCTTGTAGTCATAAATCCAACTCTCCGTCTTAAAAGTCCTTTCAGTAGGAGCTGAGGTAGAAATAAGTGACTCCATAGCTTGACCAATGTGACAATGTTGTCTTCTTACAGACACCAGCCCAATAAGTGACTGGGTCTATCTCTACAACCATTCCAGCTTGTTGCATAAAAGGTAGGCCCCAAAGGCCAGCAGTATAGTATGCTATAATTCTGTGATTCCAGTGAGCTGCAATGTCAAGAATGGTGTTACTGCCTGCAGTTTGTTCTTCTTGAGTTGAATTTTTTCCTTTAAAAGTAGGATGGAGTATATTAGCAGCCAGGTGTAAGTCAGTCACAGCTATTTCCTTCCTATCTTTTAAACACTTCAACAATATTTCTCCTTCAATTTGAGTTAGGATAGAATCTAGACTGGATCCAATTTGTTGCTTGAAGCTCTCTTTCGATTCAATAACAACTTCAACGACATGACCCAAATCCGGTTTCTCGCTCTCCAGCAACGTAATCCAGGTAGCTATTGGCTTCATGACGGGCAAAAAGGCGTCCAACATATTCCGGATCTCGTCATCAAGCAAAATCTTCTTTGTTATGATGTCCAATTCCTTAACGACTCGTTTATCGATGGCTAGACTCTGTAGATTGTGCTTGTTCACTTGAACACTCTCCATAGTTATCACGACAGAACCAATACGTGTTTTCGCTGCATTCCCCAGAGTCTTCGTTACACCATTAGGGTCGTCTTTTCGGATTAATGTAAACATAGCTAGCATTACTTTGGAGTCTGGCACTTCGTTAGTAATTTTTGCACATTTGTTATCAACTGCTTGATAATTTAAATGTTGGTAAAATCCTGAAGGAGAAAATTCAAAATATGAGCCACACAACCGTAGAATAGTACATTTCGACACTAGTGCGGAAAGAACTTTCCCGCCGCCTGTGTTGCAACACTCGCCTTCGGCTCGTCTGGCAAACTCACAGTCGGCACAAAAGTTTTTTCCGCACGTGTGGCGAACCATATTTTTTGATACAATGTGCGTGGGCAGGGTTTTTCGCACGCGAAGCTTGCGGAAAACGTTGCTTTGCGCACAGCGTGTCAAAAAAATATGACTGTATCGATCCTGAAGAAGTGCCCATGCGAGTCGAATCGAAGAAGCACTGTCTGACCGGTATTTGTCATAACGGTAGGTTTGGAAGTAACCTTGAGCCGTTTTGCTGTCATCAAAATAATTTTCCATCATACCTTTAAGATTTCTATCTACCTCTAATTTATCAAAACCGACCAACCACCATAGCTTTTGGTGCCCAAAATTTGGGCATGCTAGTCAGCACTGTAATTTGAACTCCAGATGTGTGAAATGTGCAGGCATTCACGACGTCAAAGCCTACACCACCAACTCTCTGAAGTGTGCGCACTGTGGTCTAGTTCGCACAGTGAGCTATCGAGAATGCGCCGCGCGAACCAAATTTGTGGAGGCTCAAAAAAAAAGAGTCCTACCACCAGCACCCAGAAGAGCAGAGATGGAACGAAGATGTCTAGGCCGATCAACACTTCTTGTTTTCCAATGGTGGAAACCTTAAGAATGAATGTTGGCCCACTGCTGAACCTAGAATCATTCCAGTTGAGAAACATTCCGGGATCTTAGTTAAGTGGTACAAAAACTATATTGCCACCGCGAATTAAGTCCTTGAGGAACTAAAATCCCTCAGAATTCCCGAAATCCACTCAGAGATTAACGAGATGATCTCTAAACTGCAAAGAGCTGATACCCCCTTTGATAGGATCACAATCATCGGACCCTATGCATACCTTTTCACGTCCACCTGTGAATCACCTACGATCCCCCTACAAACATAATAAATATCTTAGCCGTAAACATTTTTGCTCTCAAACCTAACGTGGACGAATTGATACATATTGTCCATGGAAATAACATTACAATTATCCCGATTTCAGAAACTAAGCTAAACAGCAAAACTAAGAAAATCAACATACTAGACTTGTGTTACGGTGGCAATCCACAAGACCTTGAAGTACAAAACTCTTCCGCATGATCTTCTGTCACTCACCGAATAGGTGGGAGTAGAGATCCATGTAGACAATAAAAAAAAATGAGAATTTACTGGTTATAAAAATCACCTGATGGCTCACTAGATACGAACCTATTGAGTCACATATTTTCTGAAAATACTCCAACAATGATCGCTGGAGACTTTAATACAAATGACACTGCTTGGACCTCCGCTAGGCCGAACGAATCAGGTAAAATTCTCACAACACACTATCCCCATAATTCTAACACTCCTAATATCATCATAGATATATCATTGACCTCCTGTTAACTAACAACATCTCTGTCATAACAACTTCACCGCTCTTTCCGAATCCCCTTCAGATCACTTACCATGGTTTTTCCCCTATTTGGCAAACCAGCCTCACCAGAACCATCTAAAATATTAAACTAAAAATTTAAGGACATCTTAAATGACGAAATTTCTACACCCCCCCCCCTTGCAATAACATAGAAACAATAGATAAACACATAACAAATCTCACTAAAATTATTCAAACAGTCCTGGATTCTTCGAATCCTATTCGCTCATCTAAATCCACCCATACCTCTTCCCCACCTGAAATAGCCTCCTTAATAAAAATAAAAAGCTATAGTAGAGGTCAAGATGGAAAAAAACACGAAACCACTATTCTCAATGCGCCAATTGAAACACCCACTGACATCTCACCCATCCTCGAGAAATAATTTCTGCGACTAAAGTACTCAAAAATAAATCAGCCCCTGGTGTGCATAACATTTCCAACACAGCCTTAAAAACCTTCCCATTAAAGTAATAACTTTTACTAACAAAAATATACGATGCATGCCTCCTCACACAATGTTTCCCGGAATTCTGGATAGGAGCGGTGGTCGTACCGATTCTCGAGTCCGGCAAGCCTCCATCGGATCCGGTAAGCTACATGCCTATTAGCTTCTTACCGGTATTGGCAAAACTTTCCGAGCGAATAATTTCTCTCAAAAAATCCATCGACGAGTTAAATTTAATGCCTATAAAACAATTAGGTCTCCTATCAGAATACTCGACCTGCCACCATCTGGTCTGATTCACAAATGATATAAAATCCACGAAAGACTGGAAAGAAGATACCGTATTTCTTCTCCTGGACAGCGAGACGGCCTTTGATTCTGTATGGCCCACAGGCATTGTATATAAACTCGACAGCTTAAATGTACCTAAATATTTATGTAAAATTTTACTATCGTATCTTTCAAATAGATGTATTCAAGTGCGAGTCAAAACACCACTATCCGATAAAATTCAAATTGTCGCGGGAGTCCGTCAAGGGTCTACGTCCTCTTGCTTCTGTCTATACCAGAATGCACAGAAATGGATGGAGTGCAAGCTATGCTGATGACATCGCTTTGTATTCAGCTAGCGAATCAATGAATCAAGCTGTTAGAAGAATCGAAAACGCAGTCTGTCTTACAATCAGTGAACTAACAAAATGGAAGATTCAAGTGAATGCTGGAAAAACAGAAGCAATCATATTCAATAGCTGCAAAACCTGTCCCACGTTAACCACCCACTAACCACATTTCTGAAATCAAGATCAAAATAAAATTAGTCTAGTAAAATTAAACAATTTACTAAAATCACCTGCATTCAGTCAATCCCTAAAACTGACTTTGTACAAGGGATTAATCACACCTATTATCATTTATGGTTGTACTGCCTACCACAATGCAGCGAAAATGCACTTGAATCAACTTCAACTTATCGAAAACAAATTGTAACGACTAAATAGGAAATTACCAGATGAGACTCTCAATTCTCGATATGTGCAATACGCTAGGCATAGGAGCCATAAGTGAATTTATTGATAAAATCAACGATACATTTAAAATCAAGCTACAATCCCATCCTAACCCTCACCTCCAAAACATCAATATTGGCAAGAAATGAAATTGGTCTTGCTGACCAATCAGTTATCCCACCTCTCCGTATATCCCGCTCTTCCCCTACCCACCTGCACCCATTAATTATAAGGTTTTTTAGAAGTCATTTTTTCTTGTATCTAGTCATACTGTAAATAATCACAAACATCTGTAATAATGAAAAATTAATTAACCATTTGTTCAAATTATATATAAACGCAATGGCTGGTGATCTAGCACTGAGGATTTAAGATATCATCATAGTATATAGTGTGTAAATATGACAAAAGTTAATAAACAATTTTCAAGTCAAATCAAGTCAAATGGCGGAGTGGACTAAGAGCACAGTCTTAGCCCTGCCGCTTGGCTTTCTAACTTCAAACCCAAATTTTTCGAATTGTTTGATGAGCGGCAGGTTGCTCATAGAGTAGCCGCCTGCACATAGGCATATGAACATAGGTTCATTGTGATTTCGTGGGTCTTATCATGCGGGTGCGGTGCAGCGTATGGTCCACAAGTCACTTTTTTGGTGATTATTCGAGTGTCCCTCGAGGCTCCCTTATGAGCCTCGAATCAGCCTTGATTCACGAGCCTAAATCGATGTTATCACTCAGGGTCTCCGGTCGGGCTGAATCGGAGTTCAGCATGACCCTCATCCGAGGGTGGCTTCACTAAGGGCTGAATAAGCCCTGCCTCGATTGTCAATTCCTACCTGGGATTTTGTGTGTGCCCTCGGCATTAACAATAAAATGAGACCGCACGGCCGGGCGGGAATCTAATGCGACTCAAGGGGGGGGGGGGTTGTTTCATCATAGACGCCCGCCATCGTAGCACAGGTTTCATTTTTATAATTTTTGACACACTGGGCGCAAGGCAACCTTTCCTGCACGCTTCGCGTGCGAAAAACCCTGCCCACGCACATTATATCAAAAAATATTGTTCGTCACACGTGCGGAAGTAACTTTTCTGTCTCCTGTGTTGCACAACTCGCCTTCGGCTCTTTTTGCAAACTCACAGTCACCAGAAAAGTTTTTTCCGCACTTGTGTCGAAATGTACTATTTCCTAAATTCTCAAATATTGGAAAATCTTCAAATTGAAGAACTCAAATTAATCAAATTGTTTTAATCTATTTTCAGATATTGTAATCTATTTAATCTATTATCAGTATCATAAACATCAATTGAGAAAAAATATGTAGTTCAGACATTGAGTTATATTTATTGATTCCTCGTGGAAAAAATGATTTCTCACCGTATTCGTATAATTTAAACAATAGAGTAATTAACCCATAAATTAGATACAAAAATTGTTCATATTACTACAGATTCTAGTAGAGTTTCTGTTTTCTTAATTCTGTGCACTTTACGATTAGCGATTGCGTAAAGTTTGATCGATCGTGCAGATTCCAAAATTTTCGTATTTTCGAAAATATCAATAATGGCCAATTTTTCATTTAAATAAAACAAATCGAACATCTTTTTTTTTGCGCAAAATTTTTAGGTTTGACAAATTTTTAATTTTGCTAACTTTTCACACGTTTTCAAAATTTTCAAAAATATTTACATGTGAAACATAAAAAAATTCGAGAATTCGTTCTTTTAAGGCGAAAGAAAATTAAAAATTTTCAAATTTTGCAAAAATATTGAAATTTCCAAAATGTCAGAGATATGAAGATTTGGTTAGTAGGCATATGGCATTTGTGTGATTTCCTTTTTTGCTTCATGTTTGTGTTCGTGAAGTGGGTGAGTACCATCTCCTTTGCGATTGATTATTTTTTTCATGTGTTCAGGTGTTGCTTCTCTAAGATCATAGGCCCATCCAATTTTTGCAAAAAATCTAATCCAAAATGTGGTTCGATTAAAAAGTGCCCAGCCTAATTCCGACGCCTTGTAGTCCCATGGGAAAGCATGGTGATAATTATGCCAGCCTTCACCCACCATAAACAGTGAAATAATAGCATTTTCCGCTGGTCTGATGGTCCTGTGAACAAACATTGTAAAAATGTATTTGCATGATTTTTATTCACATTTTTAAGACTATATAGAATTGAAGCGATTGCCTTCTTTCTGAATATGAAATTATCGTAAATATTCTGGAAAATTGAAATATTTGAGCAAAACTTTTTTAAGGCCTCAAGTAACTCTTCCAGTTTATTTAGGTGGACATAAAAATCATTGATAGCAAAAAGTTAAGTTGATGGGAATTATATTCTTCGACTCGATCAGAATTCTCATACAGAGAATGTTCATATAGAGCTTCATTGTAGCTCTCAGTATGCACTACGAAAAACATTTTTTAAAATAAAAAAAAACTTTTAGTGACATTTTCTACTTCTTCCGATACATTGATTACTTATCCTTATCATGATAAAATTAATTGTCAATTACTTATCGTAGCTGCGATATCCCCACGTATGTGCAAAACTGTTGACGGAAAACATCATGTTGACAACATAAGGATACCTCATGAGCCATTGAGTGATGATGGCGGCTTTAAGGTCTTGATCGAAGAAGTAAACTGGAATAAACACTGGTAGCACAAAACAGAAAAGTGTCTTGAACAAAACGTAGCGTCTGAAAAAAGAATAAAATCAATATTAAATCATCATAGCATGGAAAAAAATAAATTTAGAAACTGCAAAAGAAAAAATTTGAAATTTAAAAACTGAAAAAATGGCCTTTTTTCTGAAGATTTCAAGTACCAGAAAGTACTTGGTGATACGGTACTTGGCACTTTGAGTTCTAAGCACGAAGTCAATTTAGGAACTCGAGAAAGTTCCAAATCCTGAGCACATTGAAATTGGAATACGAAGCACTCAAGTACTAACCGCACCAGAACCAAATATTTCGGTACTTAGTATTCAAGTCCTAATTGTTTAAACATTAAGTACGAAAGTATTAACTGCGATCAATTTCGTACTTCATCGGTTTCAAGTACTAAGTAGTTTTGTAGATGATACACCCGAGTATAAGTCGGGTTTCGAATTTAAAGAACTAAGTAATCATCAGTACTAGGTACTCAAGCACCTAGTAATCTAGACACTAAGTAGGGAAATACTAGACACTAAAGTACTAATCGGGCAAGTACTAAGTACTCAAGTACGAGTCCCTCGGGTACGAAACATTCGCAAATGTCAATTATTGCCAACAGCAAGTACGAAAATACGAACACACTATCCACTTGCTAGTTTTTACTTTCCAGTACTATAAGTACTTTTGTACTTGATACACCCGAGCACTTTGGGTAGTACGGTGTATGGAGCCTCATACTATAGTGTTATGGAGTCACGTGATAAGTGATTTGCTATTTAAAAGTTAGATCAAAACATCAAGTCCAAAGTACTTTCTACTCAAGACAATATTATCTGAATTTCTTCGGAATCCAAAGTACTCGGCAAATTACTACTTGGAACTTTATAGAGTTCCCAGTACCAAGTACATGTCTACATGGGACTTTCTTGAGTTTCAAGTACTAAACCCATTTCAACTTTACATTTGGAATTAAAAGTACTAATAAAATACCTACTTGAAATACTACAAGTATTATAGTATATGTAAGTACTGAACATATTTCTGCTTGGTACTAGGTACGTTCGACTATTCCCAGTACTATTTTTCAAGTGTCAAGTACTTATCATTAGTACTTTCCGACGGACAATTCAGTGCAGGGATGGGTATCCAACTTTATACTTTGATAAACTTTGATATGGACCAAGTATCAAGTACAAAGAACTTTCCACTTGACAGTGTACTTACTTATCAAAGAACCTGGCGATTGGATCGTTTGCCACATCACTTAAGTCAATTGTGTCACCTCCTCTTATGACGGCATCGTGCTTCTTCATCATTTGCCAACCAAAGTGTGAAAAGAAAAATCCACGCTGGCTATTATGGGGATCACCATCAGTATCCGCGTATTTATGGTGGCATCTGTGCTCCCTCACCCATTGGATAATACGGTTCTATGGAATTGACAATCATCATTCGATATTTAACTTTCATGTTTCTGAAATAACAATTTTCAAAGTTTTTCACTTTTTGAATTATTAAAAATTTTTCCAAAATTTTGAGCTTTACAAAATTGGTCCAATTTTCAAATTTTGCGAATTTTTTCAACTCTCAAATTTTTTGAAAATTTTTTAATCTTTCAACAAAAATCCTTAAAAAAATTTGTTTCAAAAAATATATGAAAATTTTGATTTGTTTTTTAATTTGGTACCTCTCCTGCAGCATAGTATAGTACAGCGAGCAGGATGCGCAGAGGTGCCTTCGCTTTGTAAGCCCTATGACACCACAATCTGTGAACGCCCGCAGTAATTGCGAGTAAATTCAACTCGGCCAGCACGAATGCTTCAATTAAGAAAGAAAAAAAAAGAAGTCAATAAGGTCATTCACATCCCTATATCATTTAGATGAATGAGACTAAATAAGACGTAATTCAACTGAATGAAGCCGAATAAAAGGAATTATAAAAATTATTTGCTCACCCCATAATACAAGTCCCTTGTGCTGCAGATAAGGGAATGTGATAAAGTAATAAAATGAGAGCATGTGCCATATGAAAATTCCAATAGTATTCCCCCAGTAAACTTGCGTCTTGAATCCAAATAAATACTTTTTCTTTGGTTTTCCATCTGGTTCTAATATTTTTTTCATGTCTTCATTACTCTGGGCCTTGTGGAAGTCCTCTTCAGTTACTAATTCAGCTGAAAATACCAAAAAATTTCGAGAAATTAGCAAAAATCTTACTTGGCGGATGCACTACCGCATATTTAAATTCAACAATATCCAGGGTCTATGCGTGTAGATAGGTAAAGGAAAAAATTTAATCACTTGTTCATGAGGGTACAACTCCCCAAAACGGGAGTTCACGCAGAATTCCGCAACTGTGGACTTGACCGAGACACTACCGTGCAATTTAAACTGAGTTGAGTGCAGATTCGTGCAGACGAAAGCCAATGGCCGAATTGTGAGCGTAAAATTCCCGAATGCGAACGTTTACGAATAATCGTGAAAACCCATACATTACCGTGTATCACAAATCCTCGACTCGTTTCGGGATCGGATATGTGCAAAGAATTAAGAATGTCTACTCGGCGCATGCAGTACCGCATTTATCAATTAATATACATGTTTGGAAAAACGCGGACAAATAATTCACTGCTGAAGAAAACGAAATGAACAGCTGGTAAAGACAGGTTGGCTTCAAATCTAAATTGCAACCGTCCCTCAAAAGAGACCTTCATAACCATAACACATTTTCACACAAGATTCGAAGTATGTTTATGTCAATAAATGAGCCCAAAGGGCAGATTATTGCTATTAATTTTGCTATCCAGTGGTTATAGACTATCTGCTCCGAACGAAAATGTTTACTAAGCTGATACACTACCGCGTATGTCAATTAATTAAACTACACGTCCTAAAATTCTGAAAAAATTCAACAGTAAGAGGAGTATGAAAAACGAAAAGAAAAATAAAAGAAACTGAATTGAAGAGCCCAGCAGCAGTTAAAAAAATTCATTAAATCAATGGAAATTATTTTAATTACGAAATTAGTTTTATAAATAAAAAAAAAATTATTTTGAATAAGAAAAAAATTGCACACAAAATTCAAGATATATTTATCTTAATGATGAAGTACAAACCCGTCATTGTTGCTGTTTATTCTATTATCCAGTTATCATGCACTATCCGTTAGGAACCACCTGCGGTGTAAACGAGATCCCATTGGAGACTGACTGCTCATCCCATTTTTATATGTGATTTTATAATGGAGTCGGCGGTAGAGGGCACGCGATACAGTGGGAAGTCGTTTTTTCTTCCGGGTTGGATGCATAGACGTATAATAAATAGACTGCGCGTTCCGTATGCTCCCTCCATACCCGAGCTGTCCAGATTGAGACAATTTTTTGTGATTTAAAAAAAAGATTGACGCCTGTAACTTTTATGTATAATTTTTGACGTTCGTGAAATTACAAGAATTTAATATTTCACAAATTTTTACCATTCACAAAACTTGAAATTGAGGAATTTGTTGTACATTAATAATTTGTTCAATTTTTTGACGGTTCTATAAAAAAAAATATTCTCAACTAAATTTTTTTCAAATCTTTTGACATTTTAATATTTTGAAAAATTCCAAAAATTTAATTCTTTTTCTTTGCAAACATTCAACACATCAATTTCTAACACATCCAAAATTTTCAAATTTTCTAGAGTGTTTTCGATTTTAAAAATTATTGAATTGGATAATCTTCTGATTTCAATAACGAAGATGATTTGAAAAATGGCGGAAATATTGTATTTTAGAGATTTCACTGATTGCAGTGATCCTAGGGACAATATCATTATTTTACCGAAGATCAAGTATCGACTCTGAAGAGTATCGACCCAAAACATATTGATTGAAGCATCGATTCTTCAAAGACTTTCATTACATCCCATTCCCTTCTCATTTGAATATTTTTTTCTCGCCATTTTTTAAAATTTTTCCAACTTTATGAAACTTGCAATTCTATGCACATATTTTTAGAATTTTCGAAATTGTATTAACTCTGTTTTTTTCGAGCTGTGAAAAATTTTCAATGTTCGTGAGTTTTGTCCCTTTACGAAATGAAAAAAAATCGTATTTTTTCCCCATAATTTTTCTACTTGTGAGATTTTTTTTTTAACCACAGAATATCATTTTTTATTCAAAGTCAAAATTTGGGAATTATTAATTTTTTTATTTTTCGAATGAAAATGTAATTTTTTAGTCATAAAATGACCTAGGTTATGCTACGGACTCTAATTATTCCAATGACCCTAGGGACATTCTAGGGAATTCTACTATGTAGTGACTTCCATCGTTTGGTGATTTTGGGGCATGACTGGCGATTGTCATATATATATGACAATTATCAACAATTCTCTGATTACTCACAGCTCGTTTTAACAAAAAACTATTGGGATATTTCGATTATATTAAAGTTGTCCTTTTTTTGTCTTTGGTCTCCTCAAAATGTCATAGACGCTTCAAATCACACGTCTAAACACAAGTGACATACTTTTTCAACGTAAGTTTTGCTTTTTAACAAATTTTTAAAACATTTGACGTGATTTTTTTTACTTTTTGAAATTCCGCAATTCAACGATTTTCACAATACTTATTTTCCAATTCTTTGAAATATTTTTACTTTCTTTAAATGTTTTGAATATTTGGAACAACCTATCGCTAAAAAACCTATCATTCGTAATCGATCATTAAGTTAATGTCTTAGTTTCTCGCAAACGGTTTTATTCTTGGATGCAATAAAAGATGTTCTGGTAATGCTTGAATTTTTTTATCTTTTGAATGAAAAAAGTAATTTTATGGTCGCAAGAATTAACAAGTAATTGATGACGTTGAGAGGAGTTATCGAAATAAAAAAAATGAGAGGTTATTCTAGGGACTTTAAATATTCCAATGATCCTCGGGACTTTCTAGGGGATTCTACTATCTAGTGACTTTAATTGTGTGCTGAGTGCATAGACGTATAATAAATAGACTGCGCGTTCCGTATGCTCCCTTCATACCCGAACTGTCCAGATTGAGACAGAGACGGTTGCAGCGAAGGCTCATTTTATCTTTTTCTAACGAGCGTAGAGTGGGGGGCCAACGGGCTGTAGGGCAAGCGTAAGACGGCCTCTGTCATGGCAACTCGTTCAAAGGGGGATAGGAATTATTGAGACACATGTGCGCTGAAAATGGTTTTGTTATTAACAAATATTTCTGAAAAACAATTATGTAAAATAAAATAAATATTCGTATAGTGTTATGGGATATTTTGCAATGACTAAACTTTTAACTTGAGCATATCATTGGAATGGCCCAATGAAAACATTTCTGTCAACACGAATTGTTTATAATGTTTGTTTGCTGCCATATGGGAAATTATATTATTTTGTTTTGACTAATTTTTACATTCAAAATCCCAAATTCAAATTCGAAAGTTCTGATTATCAAATTTAAATGGCCAACATCAAATTCTGCAATTCAAATTTTCAGATTTAAGTTTTCCTTCAATTCTTCAGTTCTGCAGTAACTTCAATTCTACAAATGTTCAATTCAATTTCTCAAATTTAAATTCCAATTCTTATTGTGAAATTTCCAAATTGAAATGGTCAAATTGAAAATTTCAACTACCAATTATGAAATTGAAATTCTTCAATTAAAAGTTTAAAATTCAAAGCCTCCCACTTAAATTCTCAAATTCTAGTTCTGAAATTCAAAGACAGTAAATTCTTCGAGAATAATTGAGATAATAATTTTAGCGGGGTGTGGGATATTTTCGCTTGGAGTAGGGCTGTAAAAAGATCAACATATAATCCACCGGTTCCGGTGACAATATTCCATGTATTTATTACTAATCAACACAAGTAGGGCAAAATATGAAGTTCTCAACGTAATTATGCCGATTATTCGAGCCAATAAACTTTTTTTCTTAATTCGAGTTAAAATACATATAACATTATTAATTGTAACATTTGTAATAATGCATGTAAACTTTAGTATCTTCCATCACAGGAACGGGGTATTGTCAACAATATTACGTACGAATTTTGTTATTTTCTTCTCCAAAATTGTCAATTTAGCGTATCTTAATGGTTTTAAAAATGTCGAATATCTTTAGAATTATCTCCTAATTTCGGCAGAATCTTTGGAGTGTTGCGAAAATATTCTCCTCGTTTGCCGAAAATTAGTAATTTTTGAGTTTCAAAATTTTTGTGAATTTCGAAGGTTTATTAAATGGTTTAAAACTCATGCAAATTTTTAAAAGAACATGTCAAGTGTTGAGAATATCTGCTAATTTTGAAAAGTTTTGAAAACCGAAATGTTCAGCAATTCGATCTTCCCTTACTTAACACTTAGAAGGCACATAGGGGGTTCACGAAATCGTACGTGGTGGAGAGGCAAGATTCTGACAAAGTCAAAAACACACTCACCTAGTATATGCACAGCATTTCTTATCAATTAATGAGATCTTGCAGCACGTATGTCTAGAAATTGCAAGAAAGTAGTACGTTGATATGGATTTGATTTCTGTGTAGGTATGTACGGAACATTTCATGAATGTGAACAAAATACCAAAAAAAGATGTTAATGAATGTGGATTTGCGGTTAGGAATTCAGGGTTGAAGATTGAGATGGGAAATACGAGGTTCAGATTTTAGAGATGTAAAGTGGGTGTTTCGGGTGGTACATTTGAGTGGAGGGATTCAACGTTTGGAAGTATACGATTTAGGCCATGTGTAGGGGCGTAGGACAGTTCGAAAATCGGGGTCAGGCATTTTGTATTGTGCTTATTTGCTGAGGAAAATAGGGTTTGGCGATTTGAGTTCAGGGTTTTTGGTTGGTTTCAATGAGGGGTTGAGGCTTCAGGGATTTCAGATTGAGGATTTAGAATTGGAAATTCGGGAATGATGATTTCGGTTGCCAGATGTAAGTTCGGAACTTTGCAGTTCGCAATTTTGGATGGTGGGTTGTGAGTTGTGGATTTGGGGTCAGGAATTAAATGTTATTTGTTTTTGAAAATCACGACTCTGGTCAGTCTAGATCTTACGCGTTTGCGTTGTTCATTCCTGCTCTTCGCCCAATGACGGAGGTGAGAACAAAAAAATTTCTTCAACAAGGTACGGAGCAGTAGATGACGGTGATCCATCAAAGGAGCTTGCTCAAATGCGTGCGCGACATTTGAAAAAAGTCCGGCCACACCTGGTTGACGTAACGTTAGGAGAATCAACCGCTCTACCACGTTCTTTGATGACAAAAAAATGGGATTTTCATTCTCGCGGAACGTTTTCTCCGCTGCTACTGCGACATGATGAACGTCATCAGAAGCGTTGACCAACTTACCAAAAGTTTTCCTAATCTGTAATTTGGAAGGCGATTGGTCTTGCTTCAGCGAGCTGATACATGTTGAGCAAGTCAATGTCTTTATGGTCTGCTTAACCATAAAGCCAGCAATATATGCGAGAACATCTTCTTGGTATTCACTTAAACAGGTTGTCGCATTTGCGGCGTAATCATGGTCCAAATTCCAGCAATCATCTAATTCAATTTGGTCTTCTTGGTCCTCCAGTGATGGGCTGCTAGTGATGTGCACAACAACCGTATCATCCTTAGGGATGCAGTTCCCATTGAACGTGATGTTCGCCGCCACATGGGAATGCAACTTTTTGAGGGATGATGTGAATTGCCTGACGGTTGGATTGTTGTTGCAACCACTCATACGCCGAATATGCCCGAAGAAAGTTTCAAGGTGATCCTGAGATAATTTATATGTAAGTAGGAAATCCATTGTTGTTTCCGCAAACAATTTCTCGGCTAAAAACACGACACTCTTCAAACATACAATTAAACCCAGGAATCCTGTCTTATTTTTCGTGCGTACAAGTTGAGTGCCATACAACTTCAGCGATTCCAGTTTTTTTATGAAACCCTCAACTTTGGTTTTGATCTCAGCCAGCGTATTACGCTTGATGGCTTGTTTCGTGGGGGTTTTGCACAGCAAATTCCGTGAGTTCAACAAATCGAAGATATCATTGATATCCTGACAAAAATTTGCTGTCGCCATCGCTCCCTCAAATTCCGGGAATTTGAAATCCACTTCACAAGTTTTCAGTGCAGCAGCTACACTTGTACTCAATGTTTGAGCCGCCAAACACACCTTCATAATTTAATTTCTGAAATGGACATGACGATCGCGTAGACGTGTCCCCAAATGTAGACCCTCTTCTTCTTGTTTCGTAACTAGCAGGTCGAAATACTTCCATTTAATAACCTCGTCATCCTCATTGGTAAAACATCCTTTCGCATGTAAGGTGTTTCGGACAAGCTTCAACATATGGCAAGCATCTAACATAATCGTTATGGGTTCGCCCGTGACAGGATGGTCAATGTAAGTTTTGAGGTTGTTCACCTCTGAAATCCTGGCTCCCAATTTCTCCACCATGGTTATGTTAGATGATGCCCCGTCAAAAGTGATGTTTGACACAGTGATATTGTGCTCGTGTGTAACATGCAGCATGTGACTTAAGATATAACTCCTTTCTTGACCGGTCAACGAGTCAACGAGATAGTAGGCCACTGCAATTTTTATGTATCTGTTGATACCGACCTGCATAAAAACCAGGGCGTTCTTGGCTTCTTTCTCGGCGTGGGAATTTACACCGGCTCGCTCGCCAACATCCACAAATCCGAATACCTCTTTGCCATCGAATTCAACATTTTTCATTATAGCCATTTCATCGGCTACAATAGAAAATACTAATCGCTCACCTCGTGTAGCCGCCTCTTCGGACATTTTGGAAATTTGTAGCATTGCATCAAGTGAAATCCCCGGTCTGAAATTCATCGTGCTCAACCATTTCCTTATTGTGCTCTGATGGGGCAACACCTTCATGAACGTTTTGCGAACATACTGATAAGCTGCATTAATCGATGGGAATTAGAATAATCCTGTTCGTTATAACATAAATAACTAATTAATAGTCTAATAATTTATTTAACTACATAAATAAATAAGGAAAAGAGTTTAAAAATGCTCCAAATTTTCCATTCAATATTTCTGAGCTTTCAAAAAAGTGGTGAGTCCCCTCTTCTTTGCGCCGCCGACCACATGCAGCTCAAAAATCTCATCTAATTTTGGCACTAAAACGTGGGAAAAGGATGAACTTTTGCTCCATGAGATAAGTGGCATCTAAAATTGATTGAAATATCACCCCATGACTTGTGCCAGCGGACTTTGATCTCTGTTTTTTTTCTTTTATTTAACGTCGCTGTATAACAACCAAGGTCTTAAGCGACAACCTACAATGTGTTTGTAAAAAAGGACTTATAGAGATACATTGATGCTCGTACCAATCAGCGTGGCTTGGATTTCAACTCAGGATCTCAGGAATTCCGGATCCGTCACCTAATCTAATTGGTCTAATAATTTATTAGACCAATTTGAAACAATTACATTTCTTATAGTGCAAGAACCTGCCATTTCTAAATAAACGAACAGTACAAAAACGGAATTAAACCTAGATATTTAAAGATATTATATGAACACATTTGCGTCGCTCGTAATAATTTTATAACCTTATTTGGATATGCAATATATTATTAAATATCCACTATTTTTTACGATTGAGAGCCCCGACACAAGTCTTTAGCCTATCTAATGAGTTCGTTAGCACCAGAAAAATTGATCAGTAAAAAAACTGCTGATTGTTTTTCTATTTGGCATATGAACTTGAAGTTAGAATAAATATGAAGAAGACAAACGCCTATGGAGCAATTCATACTCAATTCTTGTGATTTTGTTGTGCATCGAATAACAGGTATTCCCAGTTAGGTTTATATAAAATAGTTTCACATTTATCACAGTTAGTTTTAAGTTTCCATGTTGCGAACCAGTCTGATATTTTACAGAATGAGTTTTGTAGTTCGATCTTTAATTGAGTAATTTCTGAGTCAGATAAGTAAATGAGTGGATCATCGGCAAATGCAATCGCTCTAATGTTAAGCTCAATATTTATATTAAATAGTGTTAATAGATCATATATGAAAATGTTGAACCGGATGGGAGAGTTTACGGTTCCTTGTTGGAGACCATTTTCAACGTAATAACGATTTTCAGAATTATCTGAGCCACATACTACTTCAAAGGGTTTTTTAGCGTTTCCATTGCTTTTAATTGTTTTGGAGCATGAGTCATGCTCTACATTGTTTTAATTAATGGCAGTGGGATTTTTTTCTTGAGGAGTTTAAATGTAGGTCCAGACAACCAAAGAGTGTCAAAGCCTTTTTCAAGGTCTATGAAACAAGCCCCCACACATGCTCTATTGTTCATGGGCCAACAAACATCAAAACTGAATCTATCCACTGCGTGCATAGTTGAGTGTTGGTGACGCAATCCGAATTGATAGTCAGGTATTATGTTGTGTTCAGCGCAACGGGTGAGGATGGCTGTATTTATGACTATTTGAAACACTTTACTGACATTGAGGAGGAAGAAAATGGAACTACAGCTTGAAGGGTTTTCGGGGTCTTTTTTTGCCAGGGCCACAACCTTGCCATTTTCCATTGTCTAGCGAAGTATTGTCTATTTAGCGTATTATTGAAGAGAATTGCCTATTGCTCTATGCTTGAAAGGGGTAAGTGTTTGAGAGCTATGTCTGGAATGTTATCAAAGCCTGACGATTTTTCATTTGGAAGTTTACGGAAGATGGTGTCAAGTTTAAGAGGGTTTGTGAAATATTTTTTTATCTTCGTTTTCTTAGGATACAGGGCCGGATTTTGTTCCTCGAATCTAGTTACAGTGATGTCATGCCCGAAACCAAGATTCATTTCAGTAATAAGTTTGTTAATATCTCGATTAATTATCTCGGAAAGTCTTTCGTTATCCATGTGATTATTTTGTAAGTGAGGGGCTGCGAATCGTAGTGATAGTATTTCTATTATCATTTGTTGAGTGCCTCTCGTTGGGTATTTGAGCTGAGTCCAGTAAGTCTGATTTGTTTTAAGGAATTTTTAAAGTTTCATGTTCGTGGCTTGTTTTGAGCGAAATATCTGATTGACTGTTGGACACATTTCACTTGGGTTATTGGAAGGGATTTGTTTGATTTTGTTTCCCAATAGCCTGAGACAGGTTTTGAAAATCCTTTTTTAAGATTTTCTCTGATAACCTTGACTTGACTTTTCCGTCTTCTAAGGTTTTGTCTTTTGCTGGGTGGGTTGATGTATTCGAGCAAGGTACATTTTTTGTTAACAATGGGGGTGGTTACTTTGATAGCTTGGGCTATGAAAATATCAATGTAGGAGAGACCATCTTCAATTACTTGGATGGAGATATTTCTATTAGAATCAAATTTATTTGCTGAGGTGGAATAGAGATGTTTTGCAAATGCTTCCCAATGTGTTGGATTGAAATTATAGCGGTGAATTAGTAGGGACTCTTCTGGACTGAATTCTTTCTCAGATCGGAAATTGAGCCAGATAGCATTGTGTCGAACCGAGTAATCGTAGGCTCTCATGTAATTATTTTTACTTATCACATCACAGTGTGTCAATGTGATAATGACACAAAAATTCAACAACTGCGTTTTTGTAAGAAAAAAGAATCGACAAGTATGTATTTGTAGATTTATTTGAATCTCATATCTAAGTGCTGGTCAGATGGTACAAAAGTATTGAAATGACGAATAAGAGTACAAGTACTTTTCTCGACTGTACCTCTTATAACGAAAACAGAACCAAGACTTACGTACTTACCGCAGTTTACATGATGAACGAAAAGGATTTCAAACTGCTATAGTCGAAGTATTCGATTGTGGGTGTTACTGGGCGGTTCCTTACAACCTGAAAATAACCGCGCCAAGTCTTTCTCGTCAAACTTTAATTTCCGAGAACTTCTTAATTAGTCGGTGGTCGCGCGAGTCTCGAATCTTTCACGTTTCGTTTCGGGCTCATATGTCGAAATGTACAGAAGATTTTCATGACAATGTTTTTTTGTAGAGCACACTCAGGGTTACAATAAAGCTTCATATGAACATCCGTTAATATTCTCCGTTTTGAAGATATTTGCCAACAAAGCATTGTCACTTGATGTCGCGCAATTTCTCCACTGATGGCGCCATTGCGAAGTCGACTGCGCACGTACACACGAGAATTGTGATCGCGTCGAAGAATATAATTCCCATCAACTTAACTCAGTGCTATATCTGATTTTTATCTCCACCGAAATAAAGTGAATATTTGAGGCATTCAAAAAGTTTCGCTCAAATATTTCAATTCGCTACTTTTATAAGGGTCTTTCTTAAAAGCATTAGGAGAATTATTAGGCAGTTCCGTTGAGTATAGTCTCGGCGGAATTGTTGTCTCAAGAAATACCTGCACACACACACACACACACGCGCCTCAAAATCTGAGAAAGTCATATCATATGAACAGAAGCAAAAATGGAATTCATGCTGTGATCTAATCTTCTGAATTTCCGAGTTCATCACAATAATTCTCGCTAACAGCGATTCGATTACAATGTTCTATGAACAGCTACACACTATCTTATAATTTTTCATTGAAGTATAAAATTCGTCGACTACAAAAACTTGAATGATTTATGTTATTAAGAACGTACAGTAATCAATTTTCTCGGGCTTTATCGTCGAGTCAGTGATCTTGGCTAACAATGTTAATGTCTGGAATGACAAACTCCTGATCAAAGAACCGGAATTGAGGGGAAAATCGCATGATGCAAAATGGGCAATTGGACTTTAGAATGAGACTTAACTTTATCAGCACATTTTAGATTGGAAGTTGTAATGCGCTAATTGTTGGTACAATATTGTAAGAATTTTCATACTTATACTCACGATAGGGCAAGTTATTTTTTTCTTTGACGTGGAAACCGCAAAATCGCTTTTCGATTCGACCTTCCCGTTTCAAGAGCTTCCTATTGTATTCAGACAATTTGTTGTGTGTGTGTTTACCTTTTTTTCCTCCGCTTCACTCTCTGGTACTCCCCACGGTATCTGCTCCTCAGCATTTCTTCGGAAGGGAGTACTGGACACTCAAATGGGGTTTCCGGCCATTTACACCATCGTATTTCGAAACACACTGCGGCCACCTATGCTGAACCCCACTCCACGCGTCGGGTTAGATTCCCACCCGGTCTTGCGGTATCATTTTATGGGTACCGCCAACGGTACACACTGAATGTTCCTGGTATCAGTCGGAATCCATGAGGAAATATTTCATCTTGTGCACCTTCAGAGGCAGATACTCTACCCACTACACCAAAGACTTGACTTGACTTGAAAATTGTTTATTGTCATTTATGATATATATACACTATGTACAGTATTGATATCTTAAATCCTTGAAACTAGATCGCCAGCCATTAGTTTTATATCTATAATTTGAACAAAGTTTAAGTTAATTTTTATTATAACATATGTTTGTGAGAATTTACAGTTTGATTTGATATAAGGAATAAACGGGTCGTGAATGTGACCCTCGGCGGGTTGCATCAATAACTGCCCGATAGTCTGTGTGTGTTCTTTTTTTTTTCGTCTCCGTCCTTCTCATTTGTACGCCCCGGGTAAGGGCCGTTTAAGCATTCCTTCAGGGGGCGTACCGGACACCCACCTCCGGACATAAACCTCCAGAAACCCCTGTGCTACGATGGCAAGCGCCTATGATGGACCCCCCCCCCCCCCCTCCGTCGGGTTAGGTTCCCGCTTGGCCGGGCGGTCTCATTTTATGGGTACCGCCGATAGCACACACGGAACGGTCCTGCATCGGTCGGAGTCCATGAGAAAGTATTTTTGAAAAATATTCGCCGCCGGCCGGGCGCGAACCTAGGACCTTTGGAGTACTAGGCAGAGACTTTACTACTACGCCAAAGCCCCGACTATCGACAGTGTGTGTGTGTGTGTGTGTGTTTGTGTTTGTATTTGGCTCCGTCCGTCTTATTCATACTCTCATTTTACTTGCTGTTAAGCATCTCGTCAGAGGGAGTACTGGACACCCATCCATGCAGCCGGATGTCGGGTTACGTTCCCGGCCGGCTCTGCCTTCTCATTTTACGGGTACTGCCGATACCATACGCGGAACGTTCCTGCTATAGGCTGGAATCCATGAGAAGATATTCGTGGGAAATATTCTCTTTTATGAGTATGCACTTTCTTGAATAGGATCCTCAAAACTTCGAACCATTCAAAAAATATTCCAATTTTGAAAACTTTCAAAATTGTCGTAATTTTCACTATTTCGCATTTTAATAATTTTGTTAAGTGTAGATTTTTAACATTCACGCATCTTGAATTTTTCAAAAATTTCCCACAATTATCCACGATTTTCCAAAATTGTGAAAATCGAATCTTTAGAGAAATTGGTAAATGAACAATCTATAAATGCAACAAGCAAAATTTCCAATTAAAATACAATGTATGTCGTACTCAGTGATATGAAGATTGGTGATCCGAAAAGATTCAGGGATCAATGGAACAGAAAAAATTGTTCGACCTGACCTCCGGGCATCGGAAGTAAGAGTAGGAAAGTTTTGCAATCTTATCAATTTGCAGATGACATTGATTCCCAGGAACCCAATTGGTCACTTGCCATCGTATGACTCTGCCCTCTCCTTTTGCCCCAGCCTCTTCTTTTTTAACTGGGTTTGATTGGAGCAGCTGAGCAAGCTTTTTCAAAAGTCGTTACGAGACAAATTAATCAATTTTCATATCATTTCTTGTAACTGAGTGCGTCTATATTTTTTTCAGTATCTCTCAGACTCCAATCTCTCAAGCGTTGAAAAAATATTTACGCATTCTCAAAAATTTGGAAAAAAACCATTGAAATGCCCCCGATTTTAGAAAATTTTAAACATATCTCCACGTTTCATGACATTTCTGATCATTTTAGAAGATTTTTAACAAGACGTATGTATGTGTGTGTGGCGGTGTATGTATGTAGCCAAATTCTTTCTCCAACGATTTCTCACCATCCAATTATGCGGTGGAGATGCTGTATGGCGCAATCGAAGCATCCTGCTGATCTTCAAAGCTGATTGGATTTGGGATGCAATTGATCTAGTACATAGATTGTTATTAACAATTCCAATTGTTTATAATGTTTTACTGCATAAACTTGCAGAGTTAGCGCAAAATTCATATAAGAAAAGTTGTTCCCCATATAAAAATACGTATGTTATGGAGGATAACTTTGTTTGATAATTTGCATAATTAAGGAGGTATGGCCGCCTCAAGAATTATGTATGTATTATAAGTGAACGGATGGAACCCAGCCCTGTCATGAAGGTCTCAATCGAAGCATTTCCGTGCAGAATCGAGCGGATTATATTTTGGATGACATTCGTGCATAATATGCAATGTTATTAACAATTTCAATTGTTTATGCGGTTCCACTGGGTAAAATATTAAAGTTATCGTTTTTATTGCGGCAGCACACCTATTGGCGTCTCATTCCCAGTCAAGTAACGCGCATAAGTCATGCACACCTCGCATCCTCATGCTCACCATGCGTCTACTCAAATGTTCATAATTATCTGCTGCATAAATGAGTCAATTTAGAATTCTCAAATCGGCAAGTTTTCATTATGCCGAGTTTTCACTGTAGCCGGCCATATATAGAACCAATGGTCATAGATTAATAATGTTTGGGCATGCCATCAGGGATACATTAAACTACTTAAAATAATTTTTTCATTCAAAAAAAATCGAGAACAGCATCCCTACCGCCGTTATCCTTTGCTCTGTTCAGCGTGACGGTGTGCAGGGCACGCAGCGAAATTAGTGTCAATATAAACGTAACTAAGAAAAAAAACTATATAGCTAATGGTTAATGAGAAGTCCCAAAAACGAGTGAGACCTACAGCTTCAAAAGAAAACTCATTTCCGTTTCTTCCAATTAATTCAATTCAACTGAGCAAAATACCCGCGAAATTGGAAAAAGGGTCGAGTTGTATATATCAGTATCAATACACCAAAATTTAAGTGTCCATTTAATGTTATTTATTTCTATTTCTATTTATTATACAGTTTTGTGGTGATTTTGATTATGGTACAAAATAAAATAGTTACTGGCAGAATGAGATGAACTTCACTAGGTTTTCACATAATAAAAGTGATAATAATAATGATAATAATAATAATAATAATTAATACGGATGTTCCTCGGGTTCTTCCTGAGCTTCATAGGTGTCTGTGAGGCTTTTGTAGACCGGATGGGATCCATCACCTTGTCGCTCGACGCATCTTTTTATGGAACTCTCACTTACTTCTTTCAGGTCATAGGCCAGGCCCATTTTTTCCCAGAGTCTGATCCAGAACGTGGCCCTGATCAAACGATTATCGCTCTTGTAGATTAAAGTATAAACAATTTTTTCTATGACAGGTGGTACCAATGAGAACGTGTGAAGCCATGCTCATGTGCCTGAGTCTGTGTGTGTGTGTGTGCGTCGACCTCACTTGTATTTATATATCCAATATATATATATACACATTAGTGTACGTATGTGTGTGTGTATGTGTGTGTGCGTGTGTGTGAACGAAATCCGGTATTGAATTCCAGAACTACTTTTTTAACATTATTGTTGCAATTGTTATGATTATTATTATTTTTATTACCTATTCAGGATGGATGAACCCCATTCAGCTGCTTTGTAGTCCTGTGGAAAAGTATGGTGATAATTGTGCCAGCCCTCTCCAGTCGTCAAAAAGGAACACAAACCGTGCTCAGTTGGCTTTATTGTCCTGAAAATATAATTTTGCCATTTTCGAAACTGTTTAAATTTTTTGAGGTATTCCAAGTTTGAAAGATTTCTGGAATTTTGTTTGGAGGGTTCGTTTCGAAATAATCATAATTTGGGAACATTTGAAATTTGGGTGAGATATGGAGTTTTTGAAATGTAATAGACTTGAGAATTATTCAATTTCGCATTTCCCTTTTTTTTTTTTTTTGAGTTAAAACACATTTTTTAAAATCTTCAATTTTCGGAAATTTGTGAATTTGTTCAAAATTTTTTCGAATTAAATATTTTTCTTAATTTCTATAAATTTTTCATAAGATCTTCATGTGGTTTGGGATTTCTGAAAACAAAATTTTTTAATATAACTTCTTTAGAATTTTTGTACATTTTTCGAACTTATGGAAGTTTTATAATATTTGAAAATTGTTGATTCGAATTTTTTCACAAACTCTGAGTCTTCGCGTATTCTTTTATTTGAAATACTTTACTTGTTATAACTGCGATATCCAATTGCGTGGGCGAAACTGTTGATGGAGAACATAATATTGATGACGTATGGGACTCGCATGAACCATTGGGTAATGATTGCAGCCTTCAGATCTTGATCGAAGAAATATACAGGAATGAAGACTGGCAAGATAAAGCAGAGGAAAATTCTCAAGAACCCATGATACCTAAAACCGTAATGAACAATTCATATTTTCAATATTTTTCGTATGCAAATGACTAAATAGATAAATTCAATTCGATACAATAAAAAATATTCACAAAAAATTCCAAAAGCTAAAAAAAGTGGAAGAATTCCAACATAGAAAGAAGAATAAAAACTAGACAATTTGAAAGAGAAAAATTCCGTAAATTTCGATTTGTTTTTAAATAAAAAATTACGAAATGACATTTCAAAATTGCCAAAATTTGCAAAAATGGCAAAAACGAGAAATTTTGGAGAAAAGTGAACATCATGAAAGATATAAGACGAAACAAACATCAACAAATTGAAGGAAATAAATAAATTTTCAAAAAAAATGAAAAATGTAGAATTAAAAGAATAATCGATTTCACTACAAAATTTAGAAACTAATAATTAATGACGCACTTATCGAAGAAGGCGACAACTTTATCATTTTTCATATCGGTATAGTCAATGGTTTTGCCCTTAGTTATAACATCAGGATGTTTCTTCATCAATTGCCATCCAATATGTGAGAAGAATAATCCACGTTTACTGTTGTGTGGGTCCGCATTCGAATCTGTGTATTTATGGTGAATTCTGTGTTCCCTCACCCAATGAGAGATCCGAATCTATAAAGAGAGAAAAAAAAACGAAAATTAGTGGTTCAAAGCGGTCAGATTTCAGACGTAGTTTCAAAGATGGCTTGACCAACATTGTCCCAATGTTGGTTTGACCAACATACCTCAATGTTTGTTGGACCAACATTGCCTCAATGTTGCTTCGACCAACATTGCCTCAATGTTGCTTCGACCAACATTGCCTCAATGTTACTTAACCAACATTGCCTCAATGTTGCTTCGACCAACATTGCCTCAATGTTGCTTAACCAACATTGAACCAATGTTGCTTAACCAACATTGCCCAATGTTGCTTCGACCAACATTGCCCCAATGTTGCTTCGACCAACCTTGTCCCAATTTCGACTCGGTCTACTTTTCAGAGCGGCCAACATTTCACCAACATCGACTATACCAACATTGAGCCAGTCAGCTCGACCATCATTAAGTCCGTCAGCCCGGCCAACATTATACCAACGTTGACTGGATTCACATTGTGCCGAAATTGACATCGCCAACATTGCAAACTTCATTGGCCATACTTGTCGACGTTCCCCGACCAACATTACGCCAACAGTGGCCATCCAATCTTGCATCAACCTTGGCCAGACAAACTAGTGGGATGGAAGTGTTTCTACCCCCGCTGGGTGCACAAACAGCACTTCCCGTTTTGTCATTTTTGTTTGCCATCCCTAGATTTTGCGACACGTCAATTGAATATTTAAATTTGGAAGAAAATATTTAAAGAGAAAAAAATAGGAATCATGAAATTTCGAACACGACAAATTTTAGAATACGACAGATGTCGTTACATGCCAATGCATCACGTGACGCACTAACCAATCACACTGCGCACTGCACAATTAAAAAAAATTGGGTTGATAACTTGTTTTGCCAATATTTCCGGAGAACAAAATTGAAATGAAAACATTCTGAAAATCGAATGATACGTTCCCACAACCGTTCCAAATGGATACGCATTAAGATTCTTCCATTTTTTAAAATGTAAAACAGTGTTTTTTTTCGAAAATATGGAAAAACTATAAAACCGATTGCAACTAATACCTAATTAGGCTAAGACGGGGCTTTGGCGTAGTCGGTAGAGTGTCTGCCTACTATTCTAAAGGTCCCGCGTTCGATTCCCGCTCACTGCAAAATATTTTTTCTGAAAAATATTTTCTCACGGACTCCGACCGATGGCAGGAACATTCCGTGTGTGCTATCGGCGGTATCCATGAAGTGAGACCGTGAGCCGGGACCGAACGCGACCCGTCGCGCGGGGGGGGAGGGAGGGTTCCATCGTAGACGCCCGCCATCGTATCACAGGGGTTTCTGGAGGTTTACCCTGTGATTAGAAATACGATGAGCTGAAATGGCGAAGTCGGCCCCAGCCGCAATGGGTGGGTACTCTGATCCGTAGTATTGCCCATGTAGTAATGCTTACCAGCGGGGACGTGGGTGAATACGAATAGAGAAAGAGTGGAAAAAAAAAAAAAAAAAAAAAAAAAAAAACCTAATTAGGCTAGAAGGCCACAAAGACACTTCGATTGTGCCATACAGGATCTTAATCGCATAATTCGATGGTGAGGAATCGTTGGAAACAGAATTTGTCTTCATACATACACCGCCACACACACCCATGCATACATACATCTTGGTAAAAAATGGTCTAGAATGATCGGAAATATCATGGAAGGTGGAGAAATATTGAAAAATGTGTGCAGCCCAATGCGTGTTCCATCATATGGTTTTCTAATTCCATTGAACTTGACTATTCTCAATGGCCTGTCAAAGCCCACACGGAGTGCGCCCACTCGTTCCAAACACATATCTTGAAATCCTAGAGAGATACATAAATGTTGCTAAAAATGTTTTTCGTAGAGCTCAACAATACCTATCATAAGGGATTCCAAAACTTTGATTAGACGCTTAGACTTCGAAATATGTGACGAAAATCGACAGAACATTGGAGAGGCAGTGCTGCTCTATTCGTACGTTAAACCGCCACTCCGTCAAGCGAAGACTACCGAACGCGGCCGGGTGTGACCGAACACCCGAATCTACCCGTACCTTACTATTACGCGCGTGATAAGAAGAAGGTTGCGCGCTGCTTGCCCCCTTTGCTTATCATTTTTTTTCTAATTTGTCTAACATTCTTGCCTCGTTTAAAAATTACGGAAAAAGTTTTGCGACGACGTTTATCGTATTTAGGTATTTTATATGGGGCCAAAACTTTTGTGAGACGAACTCTCATGACGCCACCAGTGGAGGGTTAATTATGCACTTGTTCATTAATTAAAACATGAATTTTTACTCACCATTCCTGTAGCGACGTAGAAGACTGCTAAGAAAATCCTAAGCGGCGCTTTCGCTTTATAACATCGATGGGACCATAATCTATGGACTCCAGTAGTAATTGATAACAAATTCATTTCAGCCATAAAAAGAGCTGAAAATTAAGAAAAAAATACAAATTGAATTACCTTTCTAATTGATATTGATCTCTCAAATTCAAAGTTGCAGTTCTAGATTTTTTTATTTTTTTTATTTTCATCGTCTTTCAAACTTTACCATTTTTTCATAATTTTTCAAATATATTTTCTTCTAGTTTTATGTTTTTTTTTATACGCGGAAATTTTGAGATTTGACAAAAATGGCCAGTTTTTTTTTTACAATTTTTAAGGACCTTAAAATTTGAGGCATACTGCAATTTTTCGACTAGAGGAAATTGGGACGATTTTTGCAATTTAACTTCAATTGACTTCAATTATAATAGGTACAAAAAAAAACGAATTCAATTCCTTTCCTAATTAATCTCACACCATAAATTTCTCAAATTAAAAATTTCAACTATTTTCGCAATATTTATTTTCCAATTTTTTGAAATATTTCTTCTTCCTCTAAATGTTTTGAATATTTGGGAATATGTATGTTTGTAAAAAAAAATCTGAGATTTTTTGAAGTATTTGTTTTTTGTTAATTTTTCATTTTTCCTTTGGTACAATTTTTTGTGATTTAAAAAAAAGATTGACGCCTGTAACTTTTATGTATAATTTTTGACGTTCGTGAAATTACAAGAATTTAATATTTCACCAATTTTTACCATTCACAAAACTTGAAATTGAGGAATTTGTTGTACATTAATAATTTGTTCAATTTTTTGACGGTTCTATAAAAAAAAAATATTCTCAACTAAAATTTTTTCAAATCTTTTGACATTTTAATATTTTGAAAATTTCCAAAAATTCAATTCTTTTTTTTTGCAAACATTCAACACATCAATTTCTAACACATCCAAAATTTTCATATTTTCTAGAGTTTTTTGGATTTTAAAAATTATTGAATTGGATAATCTTCTGATTTCAATAACGAAGATGATTTGAAAAATGGCGGAAATATTGTATTCTAAAGATTTTACTGATTGCAGTGATCCTAGGGACAATATCATTATTTTACAGAAGATCAAGTATCGACTCTGAAGAGTATCGACCCAAAACATATTGATTGAAGCATCGATTCTTCAAAGACTTTCATTACATCCCATTCCCTTCTCATTTGAATATTTTTTTCTCGCCATTTTTTTAAATTTTTCCAACTTTATGAAACTTGCAATTCTATGTACATATTTTTAGAATTTTCGAAATTGTATCAAGTCTGTTTTTTTCGAGCTGTGAAAAATTTACAATGTTCGTGAGTTTTGCCCCTTTACGAAATAAAAAAAAATCTTTTTTTTCCCCATAATTTTTCTACTTGTGAGATTTTTTTTAACCACAGAATATCATTTTTTATTCAGAGTCAAAATTTGGGAATTATTAATTTTTTTATTTTTCGAATGAAAATGTAATTTTTTAGTCATAAAATGACCTAGGTTATGCTACGGACTCTAATTATTCCAATGACCCTAGGGACATTCTAGGGAATTCTACTATGTAGTGACTTCCATCGTTTGGTGATTTTGGGGCATGACTGGCGATTGTCATATATATATGACAATTATCAACAATTCTCTGATTACTCACAGCTCGTTTTAACAAAAAACTATTGGGATATTTCGATTATATTAAAGTTGTCCCTTTTTTTGTTTTTGGTCTCCTCAAAATGTCATGGACGCTTCAAATCACACGTCTAAACACAAGTGACATACTTTTTCAACGTAAGTTTTGCTTTTTAACAAATTTTTAAAACATTTGACGTGATTTTTTTTACTTTTTGAAATTCCGCAATTCAACGATTGTCGCAATACTTATTTTCCAATTCTTAGAAATATTTTTACTTTCTTTAAATGTTTTGAATATTTGGAACAACCTATCGCTAAAAAACCTATCATTCGTAATCGATCATTAAGTTAATGTCTTAGTTTCTCGCAAACGGTTTTATTCTTGGATGTAATAAAAGATGTTCTGGTAATGCTTGAATTTTTTTATCTTTTGAATGAAAAAAGTAATTTTATGGTCGCAAGAATTAACAAGTAATTGATGACGTTGAGAGGAGTTATCGAAATAAAAAAAATGAGAGGTTATTCTAGGGACTTTAAATATTCCAATGATCCTCGGGACTTTCTAGGGCATTCTACTATCTAGTGACTTTAATTGTGTGCTGAGTGCATAGACGTATAATAAATAGACTGCGCGTTCCGTACGCTCCCTTCATACCCGAACTGTCCAGATTGAGACAGAGACGGTTGCAGCGAAGGCTCATTTTATCTTTTTCTAACGAGCGTAGAGTGGGGGGCCAACGGGCTGTAAGGCAAGCGTAAGACGGCCTCTGTCATGGCAACTCGTTCAAAGGGGGATAGGAATTATTGAGACACATGTGCGCTGAAAATGGTTTTGTTATTAACAAATATTTCTGAAAAACAATTATGTAAAATAAAATAACTATTCGTATAGTGTTATGGGATATTTTGCAATGACTAAACTTTTAACTTGAGCATATCATTGGAATGGCCCAATGAAAACATTTCTGTCAACACGAATTGTTTATAATGTTTGTTTGCTGCCATATGGGAAATTATATTATTTTGTTTTGACTAATTTTTACATTCAAAATCCCAAATTCAAATTCGAAAGTTCTGATTATCAAATTTAAATGGCCAACATCAAATTCTGCAATTCAAATTTTCAGATTTAAGTTTTCCTTCAATTCTTCAGTTCTGCAGTAACTTCAATTCTGCAAATGTTGAATTCAATTTCTCAAATTTAAATTCCAATTCTGATTGTGAAATTTCCAAATTGAAATGGTCAAATTGAAAATTTCAACTACCAATTATGCAATTGAAATTCTTCAACTAAAAGTTTAAAATTCAAAGCCTCCCACTTAAATTCTCAAATTCTAGTTCTGAAATTCAAAGACAGTAAATTCTTCGAGAATAATTGAGATAATGATTTTAGCGGGGTGTGGGATATTTTCGCTTGGAGTAGGGCTGTAAAAAGATCAACATATAATCCACCGGTTCCGGTGACAATATTCCATGTATTTATTACTAATCAACACAAGTAGGGCAAAATATGAAGTTCTCAACGTAATTATGCCGATTATTCGAGCCAATAAACTTTTTTTCTTAATTCGAGTTAAAATACATATAACATTATTAATTGTAACATTTGTAATAATGCATGTAAACTTTAGTATCTTCCATCACAGGAACGGGGTATTGTCAACAATATTACGTACGAATTTTGTTATTTTCTTCTCCAAAATTGTCAATTTAGCGTATCTTAATGGTTTTAAAAATGTCGAATATCTTTAGAATTATCTCCTAATTTGGGCAGAATCTTTGGAGTGTTTCGAAAACATTCTCCTCGTTTGCCGAAAATTAGTAATTTTTGAGTTTCAAAATTTTTGTGAATTTCGAAGGTTTATTAAATGGTTTAAAACTCATGCAAATTTTTAAAAGAACATGTCAAGTGTTGAGAATATCTGCTAATTTTGAAAAGTTTTGAAAACGGAAATGTTCAGCAATTCGATCTTCCCTTACTTAACACTTAGAAGGCACATAGGGGGTTCACGAAATCGTACGTGGTGGAGAGGCAAGATTCTGACAAAGTCAAAAACACATTCACCTAGTATATGCACAGCATTTCTTATCAATTAATGAGATCTTGCAGCACGTATGTCTAGAAATTGCAAGAAAGTAGTACGTTGATATGAATTGGATTTGATTTCTGTGTAGGTATGTACGGAACATTTCATGAATGTGAACAAAATACCAAAAAAAGATGTTAATGCATGTGGATTTGCGGTTAGGAATTCAGGGTTGAAGATTGAGATGGAAAATACGAGGTTCAGATTTTAGAGCTGTAAAGTGGGTGTTTCGGGTGGTACATTTGAGTGGAGGGATTCAACGTTTGGAAGTATACGATTTAGGCCATGTGTAGGGGCGTAGGACATTTCGAAAATCGGGGTCAGGCATTTTGTATTGTGCTTATTTGCTGAGGAAAATAGGGTTTGGCGATTTGAGGTCAGGGTTTTTGGTTGGTTTCAATGAGGGGTTGAGGCTTCAGGGATTTCAGATTGAGGATTTAGAATTGGAAATTCGGGAATGATGATTTCGGTTGCCAGATGTAAGTTCGGAACTTTGCAGTTCGCAATTTTGGATGGTGGGTTGTGAGTTGTGGATTTGGGGTCAGGAATTAAATGTTATTGATTTTTGAAAATCACGACTCTGGTCAGTCTAGATCTTACGCGTTTGCGTTGTTCATTCCTGCTCTTCGCCCAATGACGAAGGTGAGAACAAAAAAATTTCTTCAACAAGATACGGAGCAGTAGATGACGGTGATCCATCAAAGGAGCTTGCTCAAATGCGTGCGCGACATTTGAAAAAAGTCCGGCCACACCTGGTTGACGTAACGTTAGGAGAATCAACGGCTCTACCACATTCTTTGATGACAAAAAATTGGGATTTTCATTCTCGCGGAACGTTTTCTCCGCTGCTACTGCGATATGATGAACGTCATCAGAAGCGTTGACCAACTTACCAAAAGTTTTCCTAATCTGTAATTTGGAAGGCGATTGGTCTTGCTTCAGCGAGCTGATACATGTTGAGCAATTCAATGTCTTTATGGTCTGCTTAACCATAAAGCCAGCAATATATGCGAGAACATCTTCTTGGTATTCACTTAAACAGGTTGTCGCATTTGCGGCGTAATCATGGTCCAAATTCCAGCAATCATCTAATTCAATTTGGTCTTCTTGGTCCTCCAGTCATGGGCTGCTAGTGATGTGCACAACAACCGTATCATCCTTAGGGATGCAGTTCCCATTGAACGTGATGTTCGCCGCCACATGGGAATGCAACTTTTTGAGGGATGATATCAATTGCCTGACGGTTGGATTGTTGTTGCAACCACTCATACGCCGAATATGCCCGAAGAAAGTTTCAAGGTGATCCTGAGATAATTTATATGTAAGTAGGAAATCCATTGTTGTTTCCGCAAACAATTTCTCGGCTAAAAACACGACACTCTTCAAACATACAATTAAACCCAGGAATCCTGTCTTATTGTTCGTGCGTACAAGTTGAGTTCAGCAAATTCCGTGAGTTCAACAAATCGAAGATATCATTGATATCCTGACAAAAAATTTGCTGTCGCCATCGCTCCCTCAAATTCCGGGAATTTGAAATCCACTTCACAAGTTTTCAGTGCAGCAGCTACACTTGTACTCAATGTTTGCCAAACACACCTTCATAATTTCATTTCTGAAATGGACATGACGATCGCGTAGACGTGTCCCCAAATGTAGACCCTCTTCTTCTTGTTTCGTAACTAGCAGGTCGAAATACTTCCATTTAATAACCTCGTCATCCTCATTGGTAAAACATCCTTTCGCATGTAAGGTGTTTCGGACAAGCTTCAACATATGGCAAGCTTCAACATATGGCAAGCATCTAACATAATCGTTATGGGTTCGCCCGTGACAGGATGGTCAATGTAAGTTTTGAGGTTGTTCACCTCTGAAATCCTGGCTCCCAATTTCTCCACCATGGTTATGTTAGATGATGCCCCGTCAAAAGTGATGTTTGACACAGTGATATTGTGCTCGTGTGTAACATGCAGCATGTGACTTAAGATATAACTCCTTTCTTGACCGGTCAACGAGTCAACGAGATAGTAGGCCACTGCAATTTTTATGTATCTGTTGATACCGACCTGCATAAAAACCAGGGCGTTCTTGGCTTCTTTCTCGGCGTGGGAATTTACACCGGCTCGCTCGCCAACATCCACAAATCCGAATACCTCTTTGCCATCGAATTCAACATTTTTCATTATAGCCATTTCATCGGCTACAATAGAAAATACTAATCGCTCACCTCGTGTAGCCGCCTCTTCGGACATTTTGGAAATTTGTAGCATTGCATCAAGTGAAATCCCCGGTCTGAAATTCATCGTGCTCAACCATTTCCTTATTGTGCTCTGATGGGGCAACACCTTCATGAACGTTTTGCGAACATACTGATAAGCTGCATTAATCGATGGGAATTAGAATAATCCTGTTCGTTATAACATAAATAACTAATTAATAGTCTAATAATTTATTTAACTACATAAATAAATAAGGAAAAGAGTTTAAAAATGCTCCAAATTTTCCATTCAATATTTCTGAGCTTTCAAAAAAGTGGTGAGTCCCCTCCTCTTTGCGCCGCCGACCACATGCAGCTCAAAAATCTCATCTAATTTTGGCACTAAAACGTGGGAAAAGGATGAACTTTTGCTCCATGAGATAAGTGGCATCTAAAATTGATTGAAATATCACCCCATGACTTGTGCCAGCGGACTTTGATCTCTGTTTTTTTTCTTTTATTTAACGTCGCTGTATAACAACCAAGGTCTTAAGCGACAACCTACAATGTGTTTGTAAAAAAGGACTTATAGAGATACATTGATGCTCGTACCAATCAGCGTGGCTTGGATTTCAACTCAGGATCTCAGGAATTCCGGATCCGTCACCTAATCTAATTGGTCTAATAATTTATTAGACCAATTTGAAACAATTACATTTCTTATAGTGCAAGAACCTGCCATTTCTAAATAAACGAACAGTACAAAAACGGAATTAAACCTAGATATTTAAAGATATTATATGAACACATTTGCGTCGCTCGTAATAATTTTATAACCTTATTTGGATATGCAATATATTATTAAATATCCACTATTTTTTACGATTGAGAGCCCCGACACAAGTCTTTAGCCTATCTAATGAGTTCGTTAGCACCAGAAAAATTGATCAGTAAAAAAACTGCTGATTGTTTTTCTATTTGGCATATGAACTTGAAGTTAGAATAAATATGAAGAAGACAAACGCCTATGGAGCAATTCATACTCAATTCTTGTGATTTTGTTGTGCATCGAATAACAGGTATTCCCAGTTAGGTTTATATAAAATAGTTTCACATTTATCACAGTTAGTTTTAAGTTTCCATGTTGCGAACCAGTCTGATATTTTACAGAATGAGTTTTGTAGTTCGATCTTTAATTGAGTAATTTCTGAGTCAGATAAGTAAATGAGTGGATCATCGGCAAATGCAATCGCTCTAATGTTAAGCTCAATATTTATATTAAATAGTGTTAATAGATCATATATGAAAATGTTGAACCGGATGGGAGAGTTTACGGTTCCTTGTTGGAGACCATTTTCAACGTAATAACGATTTTCAGAATTATCTGAGCCACATACTACTTCAAAGGGTTTTTTAGCGTTTCCATTGCTTTTAATTGTTTTGGAGCATGAGTCATGCTCTACATTGTTTTAATTAATGGCAGTGGGATTTTTTTCTTGAGGAGTTTAAATGTAGGTCCAGACAACCAAAGAGTGTCAAAGCCTTTTTCAAGGTCTATGAAACAAGCCCCCACACATGCTCTATTGTTCATGGGCCAACAAACATCAAAACTGAATCTATCCACTGCGTGCATAGTTGAGTGTTGGTGACGCAATCCGAATTGATAGTCAGGTATTATGTTGTGTTCAGCGCAACGGGTGAGGATGGCTGTATTTATGACTATTTGAAACACTTTACTGACATTGAGGAGGAAGAAAATGGAACTACAGCTTGAAGGGTTTTCGGGGTCTTTTTTTGCCAGGGCCACAACCTTGCCATTTTCCATTGTCTAGCGAAGTATTGTCTATTTAGCGTATTATTGAAGAGAATTGCCTATTGCTCTATGCTTGAAAGGGGTAAGTGTTTGAGAGCTATGTCTGGAATGTTATCAAAGCCTGACGATTTTTCATTTGGAAGTTTACGGAAGATGGTGTCAAGTTTAAGAGGGTTTGTGAAATATTTTTTTATCTTCGTTTTCTTAGGATACAGGGCCGGATTTTGTTCCTCGAATCTAGTTACAGTGATGTCATGCCCGAAACCAAGATTCATTTCAGTAATAAGTTTGTTAATATCTCGATTAATTATCTCGGAAAGTCTTTCGTTATCCATGTGATTATTTTGTAAGTGAGGGGCTGCGAATCGTAGTGATAGTATTTCTATTATCATTTGTTGAGTGCCTCTCGTTGGGTATTTGAGCTGAGTCCAGTAAGTCTGATTTGTTTTAAGGAATTTTTAAAGTTTCATGTTCGTGGCTTGTTTTGAGCGAAATATCTGATTGACTGTTGGACACATTTCACTTGGGTTATTGGAAGGGATTTGTTTGATTTTGTTTCCCAATAGCCTGAGACAGGTTTTGAAAATCCTTTTTTAAGATTTTCTCTGATAACCTTGACTTGACTTTTCCGTCTTCTAAGGTTTTGTCTTTTGCTGGGTGGGTTGATGTATTCGAGCAAGGTACATTTTTTGTTAACAATGGGGGTGGTTACTTTGATAGCTTGGGCTATGAAAATATCAATGTAGGAGAGACCATCTTCAATTACTTGGATGGAGATATTTCTATTAGAATCAAATTTATTTGCTGAGGTGGAATAGAGATGTTTTGCAAATGCTTCCCAATGTGTTGGATTGAAATTATAGCGGTGAATTAGTAGGGACTCTTCTGGACTGAATTCTTTCTCAGATCGGAAATTGAGCCAGATAGCATTGTGTCGAACCGAGTAATCGTAGGCTCTCATGTAATTATTTTTACTTATCACATCACAGTGTGTCAATGTGATAATGACACAAAAATTCAACAACTGCGTTTTTGTAAGAAAAAAGAATCGACAAGTATGTATTTGTAGATTTATTTGAATCTCATATCTAAGTGCTGGTCAGATGGTACAAAAGTATTGAAATGACGAATAAGAGTACAAGTACTTTTCTCGACTGTACCTCTTATAACGAAAACAGAACCAAGACTTACGTACTTACCGCAGTTTACATGATGAACGAAAAGGATTTCAAACTGCTATAGTCGAAGTATTCGATTGTGGGTGTTACTGGGCGGTTCCTTACAACCTGAAAATAACCGCGCCAAGTCTTTCTCGTCAAACTTTAATTTCCGAGAACTTCTTAATTAGTCGGTGGTCGCGCGAGTCTCGAATCTTTCACGTTTCGTTTCGGGCTCATATGTCGAAATGTACAGAAGATTTTCATGACAATGTTTTTTTGTAGAGCACACTCAGGGTTACAATAAAGCTTCATATGAACATCCGTTAATATTCTCCGTTTTGAAGATATTTGCCAACAAAGCATTGTCACTTGATGTCGCGCAATTTCTCCACTGATGGCGCCATTGCGAAGTCGACTGCGCACGTACACACGAGAATTGTGATCGCGTCGAAGAATATAATTCCCATCAACTTAACTCAGTGCTATATCTGATTTTTATCTCCACCGAAATAAAGTGAATATTTGAGGCATTCAAAAAGTTTCGCTCAAATATTTCAATTCGCTACTTTTATAAGGGTCTTTCTTAAAAGCATTAGGAGAATTATTAGGCAGTTCCGTTGAGTATAGTCTCGGCGGAATTGTTGTCTCAAGAAATACCTGCACACACACACACACACACGCGCCTCAAAATCTGAGAAAGTCATATCATATGAACAGAAGCAAAAATGGAATTCATGCTGTGATCTAATCTTCTGAATTTCCGAGTTCATCACAATAATTCTCGCTAACAGCGATTCGATTACAATGTTCTATGAACAGCTACACACTATCTTATAATTTTTCATTGAAGTATAAAATTCGTCGACTACAAAAACTTGAATGATTTATGTTATTAAGAACGTACAGTAATCAATTTTCTCGGGCTTTATCGTCGAGTCAGTGATCTTGGCTAACAATGTTAATGTCTGGAATGACAAACTCCTGATCAAAGAACCGGAATTGAGGGGAAAATCGCATGATGCAAAATGGGCAATTGGACTTTAGAATGAGACTTAACTTTATCAGCACATTTTAGATTGGAAGTTGTAATGCGCTAATTGTTGGTACAATATTGTAAGAATTTTCATACTTATACTCACGATAGGGCAAGTTATTTTTTTCTTTGACGTGGAAACCGCAAAATCGCTTTTCGATTCGACCTTCCCGTTTCAAGAGCTTCCTATTGTATTCAGACAATTTGTTGTGTGTGTGTTTACCTTTTTTTCCTCCGCTTCACTCTCTGGTACTCCCCACGGTATCTGCTCCTCAGCATTTCTTCGGAAGGGAGTACTGGACACTCAAATGGGGTTTCCGGCCATTT
The DNA here is from genome assembly GCA_026005395.1 of Asobara japonica. Classification (NCBI taxonomy): domain Eukaryota; kingdom Metazoa; phylum Arthropoda; class Insecta; order Hymenoptera; family Braconidae; genus Asobara; species Asobara japonica. The sequence goes on from BQMI01000519.1 coordinate 1,749,292, forward strand.
ACACCATCGTATTTCGAAACACACTGCGGCCACCTATGCTGAACCCCACTCCACGCGTCGGGTTAGATTCCCACCCGGTCTTGCGGTATCATTTTATGGGTACCGCCAACGGTACACACTGAATGTTCCTGGTATCAGTCGGAATCCATGAGGAAATATTTCATCTTGTGCACCTTCAGAGGCAGATACTCTACCCACTACACCAAAGACTTGACTTGACTTGAAAATTGTTTATTGTCATTTATGATATATATACACTATGTACAGTATTGATATCTTAAATCCTTGAAACTAGATCGCCAGCCATTAGTTTTATATCTATAATTTGAACAAAGTTTAAGTTAATTTTTATTATAACATATGTTTGTGAGAATTTACAGTTTGATTTGATATAAGGAATAAACGGGTCGTGAATGTGACCCTCGGCGGGTTGCATCAATAACTGCCCGATAGTCTGTGTGTGTTCTTTTTTTTTTCGTCTCCGTCCTTCTCATTTGTACGCCCCGGGTAAGGGCCGTTTAAGCATTCCTTCAGGGGGCGTACCGGACACCCACCTCCGGACATAAACCTCCAGAAACCCCTGTGCTACGATGGCAAGCGCCTATGATGGACCCCCCCCCCCCCCCTCCGTCGGGTTAGGTTCCCGCTTGGCCGGGCGGTCTCATTTTATGGGTACCGCCGATAGCACACACGGAACGGTCCTGCATCGGTCGGAGTCCATGAGAAAGTATTTTTGAAAAATATTCGCCGCCGGCCGGGCGCGAACCTAGGACCTTTGGAGTACTAGGCAGAGACTTTACTACTACGCCAAAGCCCCGACTATCGACAGTGTGTGTGTGTGTGTGTGTGTTTGTGTTTGTATTTGGCTCCGTCCGTCTTATTCATACTCTCATTTTACTTGCTGTTAAGCATCTCGTCAGAGGGAGTACTGGACACCCATCCATGCAGCCGGATGTCGGGTTACGTTCCCGGCCGGCTCTGCCTTCTCATTTTACGGGTACTGCCGATACCATACGCGGAACGTTCCTGCTATAGGCTGGAATCCATGAGAAGATATTCGTGGGAAATATTCTCTTTTATGAGTATGCACTTTCTTGAATAGGATCCTCAAAACTTCGAACCATTCAAAAAATATTCCAATTTTGAAAACTTTCAAAATTGTCGTAATTTTCACTATTTCGCATTTTAATAATTTTGTTAAGTGTAGATTTTTAACATTCACGCATCTTGAATTTTTCAAAAATTTCCCACAATTATCCACGATTTTCCAAAATTGTGAAAATCGAATCTTTAGAGAAATTGGTAAATGAACAATCTATAAATGCAACAAGCAAAATTTCCAATTAAAATACAATGTATGTCGTACTCAGTGATATGAAGATTGGTGATCCGAAAAGATTCAGGGATCAATGGAACAGAAAAAATTGTTCGACCTGACCTCCGGGCATCGGAAGTAAGAGTAGGAAAGTTTTGCAATCTTATCAATTTGCAGATGACATTGATTCCCAGGAACCCAATTGGTCACTTGCCATCGTATGACTCTGCCCTCTCCTTTTGCCCCAGCCTCTTCTTTTTTAACTGGGTTTGATTGGAGCAGCTGAGCAAGCTTTTTCAAAAGTCGTTACGAGACAAATTAATCAATTTTCATATCATTTCTTGTAACTGAGTGCGTCTATATTTTTTTCAGTATCTCTCAGACTCCAATCTCTCAAGCGTTGAAAAAATATTTACGCATTCTCAAAAATTTGGAAAAAAACCATTGAAATGCCCCCGATTTTAGAAAATTTTAAACATATCTCCACGTTTCATGACATTTCTGATCATTTTAGAAGATTTTTAACAAGACGTATGTATGTGTGTGTGGCGGTGTATGTATGTAGCCAAATTCTTTCTCCAACGATTTCTCACCATCCAATTATGCGGTGGAGATGCTGTATGGCGCAATCGAAGCATCCTGCTGATCTTCAAAGCTGATTGGATTTGGGATGCAATTGATCTAGTACATAGATTGTTATTAACAATTCCAATTGTTTATAATGTTTTACTGCATAAACTTGCAGAGTTAGCGCAAAATTCATATAAGAAAAGTTGTTCCCCATATAAAAATACGTATGTTATGGAGGATAACTTTGTTTGATAATTTGCATAATTAAGGAGGTATGGCCGCCTCAAGAATTATGTATGTATTATAAGTGAACGGATGGAACCCAGCCCTGTCATGAAGGTCTCAATCGAAGCATTTCCGTGCAGAATCGAGCGGATTATATTTTGGATGACATTCGTGCATAATATGCAATGTTATTAACAATTTCAATTGTTTATGCGGTTCCACTGGGTAAAATATTAAAGTTATCGTTTTTATTGCGGCAGCACACCTATTGGCGTCTCATTCCCAGTCAAGTAACGCGCATAAGTCATGCACACCTCGCATCCTCATGCTCACCATGCGTCTACTCAAATGTTCATAATTATCTGCTGCATAAATGAGTCAATTTAGAATTCTCAAATCGGCAAGTTTTCATTATGCCGAGTTTTCACTGTAGCCGGCCATATATAGAACCAATGGTCATAGATTAATAATGTTTGGGCATGCCATCAGGGATACATTAAACTACTTAAAATAATTTTTTCATTCAAAAAAAATCGAGAACAGCATCCCTACCGCCGTTATCCTTTGCTCTGTTCAGCGTGACGGTGTGCAGGGCACGCAGCGAAATTAGTGTCAATATAAACGTAACTAAGAAAAAAAACTATATAGCTAATGGTTAATGAGAAGTCCCAAAAACGAGTGAGACCTACAGCTTCAAAAGAAAACTCATTTCCGTTTCTTCCAATTAATTCAATTCAACTGAGCAAAATACCCGCGAAATTGGAAAAAGGGTCGAGTTGTATATATCAGTATCAATACACCAAAATTTAAGTGTCCATTTAATGTTATTTATTTCTATTTCTATTTATTATACAGTTTTGTGGTGATTTTGATTATGGTACAAAATAAAATAGTTACTGGCAGAATGAGATGAACTTCACTAGGTTTTCACATAATAAAAGTGATAATAATAATGATAATAATAATAATAATAATTAATACGGATGTTCCTCGGGTTCTTCCTGAGCTTCATAGGTGTCTGTGAGGCTTTTGTAGACCGGATGGGATCCATCACCTTGTCGCTCGACGCATCTTTTTATGGAACTCTCACTTACTTCTTTCAGGTCATAGGCCAGGCCCATTTTTTCCCAGAGTCTGATCCAGAACGTGGCCCTGATCAAACGATTATCGCTCTTGTAGATTAAAGTATAAACAATTTTTTCTATGACAGGTGGTACCAATGAGAACGTGTGAAGCCATGCTCATGTGCCTGAGTCTGTGTGTGTGTGTGTGCGTCGACCTCACTTGTATTTATATATCCAATATATATATATACACATTAGTGTACGTATGTGTGTGTGTATGTGTGTGTGCGTGTGTGTGAACGAAATCCGGTATTGAATTCCAGAACTACTTTTTTAACATTATTGTTGCAATTGTTATGATTATTATTATTTTTATTACCTATTCAGGATGGATGAACCCCATTCAGCTGCTTTGTAGTCCTGTGGAAAAGTATGGTGATAATTGTGCCAGCCCTCTCCAGTCGTCAAAAAGGAACACAAACCGTGCTCAGTTGGCTTTATTGTCCTGAAAATATAATTTTGCCATTTTCGAAACTGTTTAAATTTTTTGAGGTATTCCAAGTTTGAAAGATTTCTGGAATTTTGTTTGGAGGGTTCGTTTCGAAATAATCATAATTTGGGAACATTTGAAATTTGGGTGAGATATGGAGTTTTTGAAATGTAATAGACTTGAGAATTATTCAATTTCGCATTTCCCTTTTTTTTTTTTTTTGAGTTAAAACACATTTTTTAAAATCTTCAATTTTCGGAAATTTGTGAATTTGTTCAAAATTTTTTCGAATTAAATATTTTTCTTAATTTCTATAAATTTTTCATAAGATCTTCATGTGGTTTGGGATTTCTGAAAACAAAATTTTTTAATATAACTTCTTTAGAATTTTTGTACATTTTTCGAACTTATGGAAGTTTTATAATATTTGAAAATTGTTGATTCGAATTTTTTCACAAACTCTGAGTCTTCGCGTATTCTTTTATTTGAAATACTTTACTTGTTATAACTGCGATATCCAATTGCGTGGGCGAAACTGTTGATGGAGAACATAATATTGATGACGTATGGGACTCGCATGAACCATTGGGTAATGATTGCAGCCTTCAGATCTTGATCGAAGAAATATACAGGAATGAAGACTGGCAAGATAAAGCAGAGGAAAATTCTCAAGAACCCATGATACCTAAAACCGTAATGAACAATTCATATTTTCAATATTTTTCGTATGCAAATGACTAAATAGATAAATTCAATTCGATACAATAAAAAATATTCACAAAAAATTCCAAAAGCTAAAAAAAGTGGAAGAATTCCAACATAGAAAGAAGAATAAAAACTAGACAATTTGAAAGAGAAAAATTCCGTAAATTTCGATTTGTTTTTAAATAAAAAATTACGAAATGACATTTCAAAATTGCCAAAATTTGCAAAAATGGCAAAAACGAGAAATTTTGGAGAAAAGTGAACATCATGAAAGATATAAGACGAAACAAACATCAACAAATTGAAGGAAATAAATAAATTTTCAAAAAAAATGAAAAATGTAGAATTAAAAGAATAATCGATTTCACTACAAAATTTAGAAACTAATAATTAATGACGCACTTATCGAAGAAGGCGACAACTTTATCATTTTTCATATCGGTATAGTCAATGGTTTTGCCCTTAGTTATAACATCAGGATGTTTCTTCATCAATTGCCATCCAATATGTGAGAAGAATAATCCACGTTTACTGTTGTGTGGGTCCGCATTCGAATCTGTGTATTTATGGTGAATTCTGTGTTCCCTCACCCAATGAGAGATCCGAATCTATAAAGAGAGAAAAAAAAACGAAAATTAGTGGTTCAAAGCGGTCAGATTTCAGACGTAGTTTCAAAGATGGCTTGACCAACATTGTCCCAATGTTGGTTTGACCAACATACCTCAATGTTTGTTGGACCAACATTGCCTCAATGTTGCTTCGACCAACATTGCCTCAATGTTACTTAACCAACATTGCCTCAATGTTGCTTCGACCAACATTGCCTCAATGTTGCTTAACCAACATTGAACCAATGTTGCTTAACCAACATTGCCCAATGTTGCTTCGACCAACATTGCCCCAATGTTGCTTCGACCAACCTTGTCCCAATTTCGACTCGGTCTACTTTTCAGAGCGGCCAACATTTCACCAACATCGACTATACCAACATTGAGCCAGTCAGCTCGACCATCATTAAGTCCGTCAGCCCGGCCAACATTATACCAACGTTGACTGGATTCACATTGTGCCGAAATTGACATCGCCAACATTGCAAACTTCATTGGCCATACTTGTCGACGTTCCCCGACCAACATTACGCCAACAGTGGCCATCCAATCTTGCATCAACCTTGGCCAGACAAACTAGTGGGATGGAAGTGTTTCTACCCCCGCTGGGTGCACAAACAGCACTTCCCGTTTTGTCATTTTTGTTTGCCATCCCTAGATTTTGCGACACGTCAATTGAATATTTAAATTTGGAAGAAAATATTTAAAGAGAAAAAAATAGGAATCATGAAATTTCGAACACGACAAATTTTAGAATACGACAGATGTCGTTACATGCCAATGCATCACGTGACGCACTAACCAATCACACTGCGCACTGCACAATTAAAAAAAATTGGGTTGATAACTTGTTTTGCCAATATTTCCGGAGAACAAAATTGAAATGAAAACATTCTGAAAATCGAATGATACGTTCCCACAACCGTTCCAAATGGATACGCATTAAGATTCTTCCATTTTTTAAAATGTAAAACAGTGTTTTTTTTCGAAAATATGGAAAAACTATAAAACCGATTGCAACTAATACCTAATTAGGCTAAGACGGGGCTTTGGCGTAGTCGGTAGAGTGTCTGCCTACTATTCTAAAGGTCCCGCGTTCGATTCCCGCTCACTGCAAAATATTTTTTCTGAAAAATATTTTCTCACGGACTCCGACCGATGGCAGGAACATTCCGTGTGTGCTATCGGCGGTATCCATGAAGTGAGACCGTGAGCCGGGACCGAACGCGACCCGTCGCGCGGGGGGGGAGGGAGGGTTCCATCGTAGACGCCCGCCATCGTATCACAGGGGTTTCTGGAGGTTTACCCTGTGATTAGAAATACGATGAGCTGAAATGGCGAAGTCGGCCCCAGCCGCAATGGGTGGGTACTCTGATCCGTAGTATTGCCCATGTAGTAATGCTTACCAGCGGGGACGTGGGTGAATACGAATAGAGAAAGAGTGGAAAAAAAAAAAAAAAAAAAAAAAAAAAAACCTAATTAGGCTAGAAGGCCACAAAGACACTTCGATTGTGCCATACAGGATCTTAATCGCATAATTCGATGGTGAGGAATCGTTGGAAACAGAATTTGTCTTCATACATACACCGCCACACACACCCATGCATACATACATCTTGGTAAAAAATGGTCTAGAATGATCGGAAATATCATGGAAGGTGGAGAAATATTGAAAAATGTGTGCAGCCCAATGCGTGTTCCATCATATGGTTTTCTAATTCCATTGAACTTGACTATTCTCAATGGCCTGTCAAAGCCCACACGGAGTGCGCCCACTCGTTCCAAACACATATCTTGAAATCCTAGAGAGATACATAAATGTTGCTAAAAATGTTTTTCGTAGAGCTCAACAATACCTATCATAAGGGATTCCAAAACTTTGATTAGACGCTTAGACTTCGAAATATGTGACGAAAATCGACAGAACATTGGAGAGGCAGTGCTGCTCTATTCGTACGTTAAACCGCCACTCCGTCAAGCGAAGACTACCGAACGCGGCCGGGTGTGACCGAACACCCGAATCTACCCGTACCTTACTATTACGCGCGTGATAAGAAGAAGGTTGCGCGCTGCTTGCCCCCTTTGCTTATCATTTTTTTTCTAATTTGTCTAACATTCTTGCCTCGTTTAAAAATTACGGAAAAAGTTTTGCGACGACGTTTATCGTATTTAGGTATTTTATATGGGGCCAAAACTTTTGTGAGACGAACTCTCATGACGCCACCAGTGGAGGGTTAATTATGCACTTGTTCATTAATTAAAACATGAATTTTTACTCACCATTCCTGTAGCGACGTAGAAGACTGCTAAGAAAATCCTAAGCGGCGCTTTCGCTTTATAACATCGATGGGACCATAATCTATGGACTCCAGTAGTAATTGATAACAAATTCATTTCAGCCATAAAAAGAGCTGAAAATTAAGAAAAAAATACAAATTGAATTACCTTTCTAATTGATATTGATCTCTCAAATTCAAAGTTGCAGTTCTAGATTTTTTTATTTTTTTTATTTTCATCGTCTTTCAAACTTTACCATTTTTTCATAATTTTTCAAATATATTTTCTTCTAGTTTTATGTTTTTTTTTATACGCGGAAATTTTGAGATTTGACAAAAATGGCCAGTTTTTTTTTTACAATTTTTAAGGACCTTAAAATTTGAGGCATACTGCAATTTTTCGACTAGAGGAAATTGGGACGATTTTTGCAATTTAACTTCAATTGACTTCAATTATAATAGGTACAAAAAAAAACGAATTCAATTCCTTTCCTAATTAATCTCACACCATAAATTTCTCAAATTAAAAATTTCAACTATTTTCGCAATATTTATTTTCCAATTTTTTGAAATATTTCTTCTTCCTCTAAATGTTTTGAATATTTGGGAATATGTATGTTTGTAAAAAAAAATCTGAGATTTTTTGAAGTATTTGTTTTTTGTTAATTTTTCATTTTTCCTTTGGTACAATTTTTTGTGATTTAAAAAAAAGATTGACGCCTGTAACTTTTATGTATAATTTTTGACGTTCGTGAAATTACAAGAATTTAATATTTCACCAATTTTTACCATTCACAAAACTTGAAATTGAGGAATTTGTTGTACATTAATAATTTGTTCAATTTTTTGACGGTTCTATAAAAAAAAAATATTCTCAACTAAAATTTTTTCAAATCTTTTGACATTTTAATATTTTGAAAATTTCCAAAAATTCAATTCTTTTTTTTTGCAAACATTCAACACATCAATTTCTAACACATCCAAAATTTTCATATTTTCTAGAGTTTTTTGGATTTTAAAAATTATTGAATTGGATAATCTTCTGATTTCAATAACGAAGATGATTTGAAAAATGGCGGAAATATTGTATTCTAAAGATTTTACTGATTGCAGTGATCCTAGGGACAATATCATTATTTTACAGAAGATCAAGTATCGACTCTGAAGAGTATCGACCCAAAACATATTGATTGAAGCATCGATTCTTCAAAGACTTTCATTACATCCCATTCCCTTCTCATTTGAATATTTTTTTCTCGCCATTTTTTTAAATTTTTCCAACTTTATGAAACTTGCAATTCTATGTACATATTTTTAGAATTTTCGAAATTGTATCAAGTCTGTTTTTTTCGAGCTGTGAAAAATTTACAATGTTCGTGAGTTTTGCCCCTTTACGAAATAAAAAAAAATCTTTTTTTTCCCCATAATTTTTCTACTTGTGAGATTTTTTTTAACCACAGAATATCATTTTTTATTCAGAGTCAAAATTTGGGAATTATTAATTTTTTTATTTTTCGAATGAAAATGTAATTTTTTAGTCATAAAATGACCTAGGTTATGCTACGGACTCTAATTATTCCAATGACCCTAGGGACATTCTAGGGAATTCTACTATGTAGTGACTTCCATCGTTTGGTGATTTTGGGGCATGACTGGCGATTGTCATATATATATGACAATTATCAACAATTCTCTGATTACTCACAGCTCGTTTTAACAAAAAACTATTGGGATATTTCGATTATATTAAAGTTGTCCCTTTTTTTGTTTTTGGTCTCCTCAAAATATCATGGACGCTTCAAATCACACGTCTAAACACAAGTGACATACTTTTTCAACGTAAGTTTTGCTTTTTAACAAATTTTTAAAACATTTGACGTGATTTTTTTTACTTTTTGAAATTCCGCAATTCAACGATTTTCGCAATACTTATTTTCCAATTCTTAGAAATATTTTTACTTTCTTTAAATGTTTTGAATATTTGGAAAAACCTATCGCTAAAAAACCTATCATTCGTAATCGATCATTAAGTTAATGTCTTAGTTTCTCGCAAACGGTTTTATTCTTGGAATTAATAAAAGATGTTCTGGTAATGCTTGAATTTTTTTATCTTTTGAATGAAAAAAGTAATTTTATGGTCGCAAGAATTAACAAGTAATTGATGACGTTGAGAGGAGTTATCGAAATAAAAAAAATGAGAGGTTATTCTAGGGACTTTAAATATTCCAATAATCCTCGGGACTTTCTAGGGGATTCTACTATCTAGTGACTTTAATTGTGTGCTGAGTGGCCGGTATAACTGCCTATTGTCATGTATATATGGCAATGATGTGAACAATTTTTTGGGTACTGACAGCACGTCTTAACAAAAATTTATGGGAACTTTTTGATTATATTCTAATTTTTCGTTTTTCATTTTCATGCTTCTCAAAGATGTCAGGGATGATCCAACGTACACATCTGAACATGATTGCTTGAACGTAAGTCTTTCAAACGTTCAATTTTTTTAAACTCCTTAAGATTTTTTTTGAAGTTTTGACTGCAAATTTGTTTGCTTCTAGGGACTATTTTCTGGGTTTTTCAAGGCCATCTCAATTTTCGGACGTAAACTTTAGAACAATTAAATAGCTCAAGGATGATCAACATTTTTACACGCTTCTTCTTCTATTGAGAATTGTTGATTCATATTGAATTTGATCAAATATGGGATTTTTTTTTTAATTTGAATTCGTTGGAATGCACAATATTTGCAATTGAAACTTGACATTTTTAAAATGCCAAATTTTTGAAATTTGTATTTTTAAAATGTAGAATTCTTGAACCTCGAACTTTTCAAAACGTTCATAGAGCTTGCATTGTATCTGTATTTTGGCATTTATCGCATACTAAAAATTTTCGGATATCTCAGAATTACCATCTCATCGTATTTTAAAATGTTGTCTAGGTGTAATGTCCAGAGCGATATTGACTCACCCCACAGAACTAGACCCTTGTACTTCAGATAAGGAAACGTAAGCAGGTGATAAAAGAAAAGAAGATGCAAAACTCCGAAGCCGAAAATATTGGCCCACACAAGTGGACTTTTGAAATCGAACCATCTTTCCTTTTTTTGCTCTTCTACATTATCCTTTTTTCCATCGTCACATTTAAGTTCATGGATCCTCTTCACTGGTTCCTCAGCTTCCGCCGGCGCGCGCCTGTTCTTCACGTCCGCTGGGAAAAAGAATGTGGTTGTGAAAAAAATTTAGTTTTAACCAATTTTTTGCAATTCCTGAAAAATCAGAAATTTTGAATTTTTCTGAAGTTTTTTTTGGAAAAATTGTATTTTCCAACACGTAAACATTTTTGAGAAAATTTTGAAAATTGAAGAATTGGGAATCTGAATTTTTTTTTCTACATAGATTAAAAAAATTGGAAGTTTTTGGAAAAAATTAATAAACTCCAGAAAAATTCCTGCGGCTTTCCTTCTATAATGTTTTTTGAGAATGTTTTAATAAAACGCAATTCTTGGCAAAATATTAAAATGAAGAAAAAAGAATTGAAGAAATTGCAATATTTGGAAAATTAAATTGGTTGTAAAAGGTCGTAAAAAAGAGATTGAAATTTTTAGAAAAACTAGAAATTTTGAAAAGTTAGAAATCTAAAGTTGGCTTTCTTGGATGGAAAATTAAAAAAAAATTGCGAGTGTTTCGTGAAATTGGAATGCTTTTTTCGGCAATTATTTCTGTTTTCCTTATTTTCAATTCAAAAATTTTAAATAATTGAGAGAGAATTGAAATTTTCGGAAAAATTAGAAAGTTTGAATAATTGAAACATAAAAAAAAAATTTTTTAGATAGAAATTTTCAAAAAAAAAACAATTGGAAGTAGTGGCAAAAACTGAAACCGCATAAATGAATTTCTAAAAAAAAAAATTATAGTTTTATAGACGAATTGTAACTTTTTGCCAAATCAAAAATTTTGAAGAATAGAAAATATCTGAAAAATTATTTTGCTTCTAATAGAAATTTTTTAAAAATCGAAGTATCTGTTAAAATTGAAAATTATAAAAATGGAAATGAGAAAAAAATTAAAATTGCAAGAATTATATTTTTTAAAAATGAGACAATTGTTGAAAAGTTGAAAAAAAATGAGAACCGAGAAAAAAAATTGCCCAGCTTTTGATCATTGGTTTTTTTTTACGAAATAAAAATTTTCAGAAAAAGTTCTAATTTTTGAAAGATCCTAAGATTTTTAAAGAATTGAAAACATTCTTTTTTGGAAATTTTTTTTGTTCAAAATCGTATCTATTAAAAAGTAAATTAAGATTTTGACTTCCAGAAACATTGAAAAAAAAGAAAACGAAAAATCCTAAAAATACTGAAAGTATTTTTGAAAAAAGGAAAGTTGAGAATTGAGCTTCAAAAAAATACTCTTGAAAAATGATTTTTTTGGAAAGAATTTGGGATTGAGAAAAAAATGAAAACTTCTGGAAAATCGGAAATTCCGAAAGAATAGCAATTAAAAGAAGGTGGTAAAAAATTAAGACCACTTAAGTAAAAAAATCGAATTATTTTTGGATTGAAAAAATTGGATTAACCTCCGCACTTTGACATTTGGAAATCACATTTTTTTAGAATTCCTCCAAATTACTGAATCCGCATTTTTCAATTGCCAAAAATACCGAAGTTCCCAAAACTTGTGGCGCAAAAAAAATCGGAGTAATTTTTCCAATAATTTTTTTTTTTCTAATATTTTGAAAACATTAAAAATTTCGAAATTCGCAAACATTAATTTTTTTTTAGTCAAAGATAAAAAAATTGCAATTTGAAATTTTTAGATTTTAAAATTGTTACGAAAAAAAATGTCAAATTCCCAAAATTCCATTCTCAAATTGTCCTCAAAGAAATCATTCGTTAAAATTCAAAAGTTAAAAAGAACTAAAAAATTTTCGTTTATTTTCATCAGATGTCCACACTTTTTCTCGAAACCAAAAATTACTCCAATTAAAAAAATCTTTCATTTTCAAACCGTATTTTTCGTAATTTTTTCAAGTTTTCAAAGTGCTCAAAAATGTGTATGGCCCCGAAACCGTCAAGGTTCTTGAAACTAAAAAATGGCGAAGAAGAAAAAAATTGAACTTGAAAGATCAGTCAACTGATAAAATATTTCCCAATTTTTTAATGTTTTACCATTGCAATTTCCTCAAAACTCAAAAACCCGCGAGTCTTAAAAATTGACTATAACGGAGATCTGAAATTTTTCAGTTAATTATGCAATCGCTCCGAATTGTGAAAGCGCGAAATTTGAAAAAAAAAAAACACATTTTTTCATGTGTGGAAAATCATAATGCGACTTCCTTTACAACTGCACTTAACAATTAAATTGAGTTAACGAAAATTAAATCACTTCACTTAAACACTTACAAACAGTCATGGTTTGAGAATTTTCCTCCTTTCTATGTGATGTTGAACGAAGTGCGATTGAAATTGCTTACGAAAGCGCTGAGAAATTCAATTTATAGTATTAAGCCTTTGGTAGTGGGGCATAAAAAAATTGAAAAAAAAATGAATTATTTAAACTGTACGCAACTTGGGACGAATAGCGATAAGGCGTTAGATGCCGGGGAATGTGACATTGGCTGACATGTGGTCTAGACCCTCATTCGATTTTCCGTTCTCGGATGATTTTGGATGCGTTCGCACTGTCCGGAAGTCGTCGAGTCTATATTCGACAGTTGGGAGCACTGCCATCCAATATTTGAGCCTTCGGCCGAAGTCCGAGGGTGAACGAACTTATGCGAACCTATGCATTTTTTTGAAAATTGTAAATTTTAAAAATTATTAAGCATTTAAAAAAAAATTAAAAATTGTAAAAATTAAAAAAAAATGATTTTGAAAAGTTTTGACAATTTACAAAATTCTCAGGAATTTTAAAAGATTTGACAATTCTGAAGGCGGCCTATCCGGAAGTCATTGAGCCTATAGTTGACAGTTGGGGTCACTGCTACGCGATATTTGACGGCAAAATAGTGATTCCTTTGGCGCCAAGATTTGATTATGATTTCATGTTATAGAAAAATACTAAAAAATCGGACGCGTTTATAGTGTACATGGTGTTTTGCTTTCATGAAACTGTGAGTTTGAGAATAACTTCCCGATAGGTTCTGATTGCACATCATTGAATTATTTTTGCTACTTACTTTGCACACACACACTCACACAAGTGCATCCAGAGATTGGCTCGTTCCGAAAATTGATTAATTTTGTTCATTTTTTTTCAGCAGAATCTCGTTAATTATGCGAAGTAGCAGGAAAAGTCATATAGCCTAAAACGTGTCTCTTTATATGTGAGAAACCTGCACGGAAATAACCTGATTGCAACCTTGATGACAGCGCTAATTTCATTCGTTCACTTATTCCATACGTAATTCTTCAAACGGCCATACCCCTTCAATTACGCAAATTATTAAAAAACATGATTCTACATAAAATATGTATGTGACGTTTTTTAGATAACAAATAACTCTTCTTATATGAATTACCACGTTGCCGTCGATCGTGCGTAACGGCAAGAAATGGGAATTATCATATTTTTTTTAATTAACTCAAAAGGAAGTGGGGGAAATTCGCTCTCATGATGATCTAATCTTGATCAAGAAGATCTATCCACTTCGATCGCATTACGCGTTCGCCCGGGAGAGTGAACGAAAAAAACGGAATTGATACGTTTTTTGTTGAAAACTCGAAAAGGGGCGGGGGAAATTCGCTCCCAACATAATAGGATCTTCATCTAGTGAATACCTATCGATCACTACCAAATTGACTTTAATTGCATTATACGTTCGCCCGGGAGCGTGAACGAAACAATACGTCCACACACACACACACATACACATGTTTCCAAAAACCATGAGGGGGGGGGGGTCCTGGTCATGCAACGCCGACAATTCATGGAATTGATCATTTCCATTTTCGGGATGAAAACCATAACTTTCTATCGCTAAAAATATTAAGCATTTGACAGAGTAATTGAAATGTTTGAAACCATTGAAAATTTGAAGAAAAAGATTTTGGAAATTTTTGCGTTTGGAAAATTTCGACAATTTTCGAAATTCGTCAGAATTCGAAACATTTTGCCACTTTTGAATTCGGATCCGCCGGATGTCATCGAATCTCTATTTTGACAGTTGGAGTCACTGCTACGCGATATTTGACACTTCGCCCGAAGTGCGAAGGTAAACGAACTTATATGAGCCAATACGAAATTGACGAACGTGAAAACACGACCAAAAAAATCGTAGACTTAGCAACGAGCACTAAGAAGAGGAAAAAGGTCAACTGCTTTGAGCGCTTAGGGACGCTGTTGTCACGGTAAATCGTGTAAGAGCTAATCACTATCACCTTGCAGCCTTCTTAGAAAGGATTGATATAGACAAACGACCCCCAAACGACTTGTCCCTGTGGTCCAGAAACTCAAACTCTTCTAACTGCACCCTTTGGCATTGCTCAAAGTACAACCCAGAATGGACTAAACCATTGAACCTGTTATAAACTGATCACAAGTTTATAAAAAAGGATATCTGAATGTCTGAAAGACTATAATCGTTGTATATAAGTCACTTGAAGTAGTATACATTGAGATAGGCATCAAGAAGCTCATCAAGGACAGTGTGAATAACCCCATATAAGGGTTTCATCACTTAAAGGGTTCAATCCTTAAAAAACAAACGAGGAACCAATAAGAATTTTCTCAGACTTTAGAAAATTACTCTTGCGACTACTGACAATTTTGTAGAAATTAAAAAGTTTGAATATTTCGAAATTTTTCCCCAATTTTGTAAGAATTCCAACTTTTTAAATTTTTTCAATTTTTCGGAAATTCAAAATTTTACATATTTCTTGAAAGTTATGAGAATTTGAAGAAGAATCGGAATTTTTTTAACTCTTTGGAAATCACAAATTCTTAAGAATTTGGACAATTTTTCAAATTTTAAAAAATATCGAATTTTACGAAATTTTGACAATTTTTAGTTTGAATTCACCGGAAATCGTGAAATCTATATTTGACAGTTGGAACTACTGGTCCGCCATGTTTGAACTCACGGAGAAGCCCGAAGTTGGACGACCCCATACGAACTGTTCAAAAATTTAAAAATTGCGCGAATCGATCATAGCAGTATTGACACGCTCTCCAAAACCTTTAATTTAATTTTCTTCGTAAAACTTGCAAAGTATTGCAACAAAACGAAAATTGGAGCGTTTTGAAACTTTTCAAAATAGAAATCAGTTAATGAACATTGTATATAATTTTGTCGGGAGTGGTGGAGAAATGCCGGCTGCGCCACCTGACATGAGCCGCTGACAATACACAACTTTACATGAGCAATTACACCCATTAAGTATATGAATTAGTCCTTCAAAGTGCTCTAGGCTTAAGAAAAATTATGTAAAAGTCCATGGGACAACATAAAATATGAGCCCTCTAGCTCACTAATTGGTGGAGATATTCAAGTTCGAATTTCGACTTTTCCTATAACTTTCGAAATTTCATGATTCTGATTGGCAGACGTGTAGCGTGGTGGAAAAAAGGTGAGGGAGAAATTAGCGGGGTATACGTATGACCCTCGACGGGTCGCATCATGAACTTCCCGATGTGTTCGCCTGTGTATCGAAAATTTGGGATAAATTAAACGCTATCCCCTTAATTATCAGCGTTACAAAAAAAATTCATGAAACAAAAAATGTTTGTTCCCACATGGGGAACAACTTTTATTTAAAACTTTTCCATGTAACTCTTACTGTTCGTGTAATATAGCGATATAAACAATGTAAATTGTTAACCAGTGATATGCGCTAAGCTATGGAAGTTATGAAAAAAATCATAAAACATAAAACGGTACAGTGGCGGTCAATATTTGTTTTCAGTCGGTGCCATGCGGACGCATGTCTACTGCTCTCTATTAAATATAAATTCCAACGTATCACGCCTAAAGTAGAGTACAGTGAATTTAAAAAAATCGTTAAAGTTCTGGCACCAAAGTGTCGAGCTGAAAAATTCTCAAACTTCTTATGGCTCCCAAACGGAAAGCCAAAATGACTCCCCCCTTGGGAGAAACAAAAAAAAACTGTTGAAAAACCGTCAACGAGTGCGAGCTCGGATCCCTTTCGACTCAACGGTCAACTAAACACTCCTGCCGGACTTCAAGAGGTCCAAAAACAAACTTCAATTCCTGTGATAATTATCGAAAATGGCAAATTGGAGACAAAAAACTAATTAATTTTCTGCAAGTCAACGCCACAGACAAATACTTCAGAATGAAATTCAATGGAAGTACAACAAAATCTGCAATATCCTGAAAAGACAGAACTTCAATTTTTTTCACCTTCGGCCTGAAAAGTAAGCAGCCGAAGAAATTTACCTTAAAAGGTCTTCCTGCAGGTTTCACCAAGAATGAAATTCATGTCGAAATTTCAAAACACGGAGTAAAGGAATTATCAGTCCGACAGTTCGTGAAAACGAACAATGACGGAGATACAAAAGAAATTAGGCTACTACCGGTGTTTGCCATAATAGTAGGCCTGAAGTAACCTTGAGCAGCTTTGCTGCAATCAAAACAATTTTCTATCATACCTTTAAGATAGAAAAAAAATATCAAAACCGATCAACCAACACAGTGATTCCGGTGCCAAAGGTTGGACACGCTAATCAGCACTATAATTTAAATCCCAGATGTGTGAAATGTTAAAGGCTGCACCAGCAACTCTCTGAAGTATGCGAACTGTGGTCTAATTCACAAAGCGACCTAGCGAGAATGCGCCGCGTGAACCAAATTTGTGGAGGCTCAAAGAAAAAGAGTCCTATCACTAGCATCCAGAAGAGCAGAAATGTAACTCCCCACTACCCCACACTCTGCTACGATCCAAAATTTGGAAAGGAACATTCAGTTCCTGCAGTCCTCGAGTCTACGCCAATCTCTATTGCCACGACGATGTCCAGGCCCACCTGCGCTTCTTGTGGCGCACCCACTGCTGAACGTAGGACCATCCCAATTGAGACACCTGTTCCGGAATCTCATTCAAGTAGTACAAAAAACTATATTACCACAGTGATTAAGGAGATGGTCTCTATACTACAAAGAGCTGATACCCCCATTGATAGAATCACAATCATACCTTTTCACATCCACCTCTGAACCACCTACGATCCCCCTACAAACCTAAAAAGATCTTAGCCATAAACATTTTTGCTCTCAAACCGAATCTGGACGAATTGATACATATTGTCCATGGAAATAACATTCAAATTATCCTGGTTTCAAAAACTAAGCTATACAGCAAAACTAAGAAAATCAACATACCAAATTTCTCGCTGATCAAGGAAGACAGAACGGCCAACGCAGGTGGTGGTGTTGTGGTGGCAATCCTTGACCTTGAAGTACAAAACTCCTTCCTACGATCTCCTCTCGCTGTCCGAATCCGTGGGAGTAGAGGTCCAAGTAGACAATAAAATACGAGAATTCAGTCGTTATACAATCCATCTGATGTCTCACTAGAGACGAACCTATTGAGTCACATATTTTCTGAAAATACTCCAACAATTATCGCTGGACACTTCAATGCAAAGGACACTACTTGGACCTCCGCTACGCCGAACAAATCAGATAAAATTCTCACAAATTTTTTGACGGCACGAAAAAACTATCTGCTCTTTCCAGGTGTTCCAACAGACTATCCCCATAATTCTAACACTCTTAGTATCGTTGACTTACTGTTACTAACAACATCTGTATCATAAAAAAATTCACCACTCTTCCCGAATCCCCTTCAAATCACCTACCATTGTTTTTTTTGGACTATTTAACAAACCAGCCTCACCAGAACCATCTAAAATTTTAAACTACGCGAAAACCAACCAGAAAAAATTCAAGGACATCTTAAATTATGACACTTCTACGCTAAACCCCCGCTGTAATAACATAAAAACAATAGATAAACACATAACAAATTTCGCGGAAATTATTCAAATATCTCATCTAAATCCACCCATACTCCAAGGAAATCAGACCGGATGGGCACAAACAACTTGGGATAACGAACTCCGAAATATTAACCTTACAGATCACTGTATATGGCGCATTGCGAAAGTATTTCAATAACACCGCTAAGTGCTCCATTCCCAACCTGAAGCTAAACAATCAAATATGCACAGAAGCCTATGACAAGGCAAATAAACTTTGCTCACATTACGCAAACATCTATGAACTATATTCGTCTCGAGGAAATATCCTTTGTACCGTTAAAAACGGTACTAAAAACAATTTTAATACCTATACAATTTTTAATGTCTATATGACAAATGTTGATAAACAATTTTCAAGTCAAGTCAGGGTAGTGGCCGTGCAGTTAGAGTGTACTAGACTCGTATGCTAGCTATCCGGGTTCGATCCTGGACAACGGCGGTCAAAATTTGTCGCGCTCTAATCTCACAGTTTCACTGTCGAGCGATAGTCTCGTAAAAGAGACGACTGTACCTCGGCGGGTTTTTCCCTCGTCCCTAGGCGAATGCGGTACAGGGTCGTTTAGGGGGGTGGGAAGGAAACTAATCGTAAAAACCCGAAAGGTATACGAAAAAGAGACAACAAAAAATCATACAACATTATGTGTGTATTTTTGTATCAGGAATAACATTTATAATACACTTTTTCTTCTGTCTCTAACCGTTCTTGCGATATATAGAGCATTTTAAATAGTTAAAATGGTTAATAACAAAATTAACAAAATGGTTAAGGAATTGTTTTTCAAGCTTGACACTCCTTTCCTGCCTGAACATTAGTGAGAGGTGATTTCTGGTCAAAGGAGAAACAAATCAATGGCGCCATTTGCGAGGAACCGTTAGCTACAAGATCCCTCACTTACGAAGACACATACACATACACAGGATCCTCATCTGAAATTTGTCAGAATGATATAGAACGTCAAGAAAATTGAAAACGTTCCATTTCTGAGTTTCTTCGTTATCGACTTCATTGCAATAACTCCCATAATCGGGAAGTTAATGCACGTTTTGTAGGAAATTCTCTCAGCGTTTCGAAGAGAATATGAGTTTTCCGTTCCCAAGTTATATTGTCACATAAAAGCTGAATGATTTTGAGGTCTGAAATGATTTTATTTGCTTGTTCTATGATTTCCCACGTTATAATCTGTCCAGACAGGATCGGAGAAGCGCGACTTGGTTGGCAGGAAATTCTGGGATAATCACCCTCAGAACCCATCAATTCGAAACCTTCTGCCTATTGTGTCCCTCTCTCGTTTTGATGGTCTAAAAATGCAATAGCCCCCCCCCCCCTCCTTCGGGCGGGGATCAGTTTCTATATTGTACTCCGCCCGTATAGGCGACACAAACAATCACTCGCCGCGGGACGGGGGGGGGGGGGGGGGGGTGAAAAATGTGTGGTGGTCCTACATAGCTCTCCCCTATGCATTCTCTTCAGGGGCTCGAGGTGTCAGGAGGGGTGGTGCAAGATGTAAAGAGGGCGTCTATGTCTCTGTTCCTTGTATCATTTCTTTTGGAATTTCTCTCATTGGAATAAAAAACCAGAAAGCTCGTCCAGGTTTTCAAGTCTCGCTATTATTATTCTAAGGTAATTGCAACTATCACTTCAATTCTCGAATTCTCTTAAAAACTTGTTCTATAGGGATTGGGAAACTACCCAGGTGGAAATTGACCATGCGATGGAGCTTGATCAAAGCTTGGACGAGGCTTGACCAAGCTTCGCCAAATCTGTGTTTTGAAGCCGCGGTCAATCTGTGCAGAACATGCGAACGCAATAATACCAGCTTAGAGAATAAGCTTCGTCCCTGCTTGGTTATCTAGGTTAATACAAGCTTCCGACTTTATCTTGGTACAACCCTCGAAATTTATTTTCGTGCAAGTTTCAAAGTTTCTCATGATTGAAGCATCGAAATTAATCTTGGTCCAAGTGACAAAATTTATCTTAGTTCATACTTCGAAGATAGAAATATTGAGGTTGGATCGACCCTGGTGATTGAACTTCCACGCAACATCCACGCTACCATTCACTGTGGGATAAACGAATCCTTGTAATGGATGATAAATGAGTGACTAATGACTATAGATTACTGAAATAGTTCGTTTTCAAATGTTTAGTACGTACTAAAAGGTTATTTTTTACCTATTTTTAACAGAAACTAGACATACACGCAATATCGTGGATCTCAAATCGTCAGGGAAGCTGAGTTGAACATTCCTTTCCAAGCTTGGGTTTAGGTGGTACAGCAATCCTGGATCTATATATAAATTTAAGATTAAGCAGAGTTTCGCTCAAGCCGGTAAATTGAAACTAGGAACAATATGCTTCAATTCAGCTTAGTTCAACCTTAGTTTAGAAACTTAGGTTTAGATGGTAGGAACAATCCGGAATTCATGCTTGTTAAAGCTAAGATTCAAAGCTAACAAAGCTGAACTCGAACCAAGCTTAGCACATTATGGTTTCTGAAGTTTGGGTTTGGATGATTCTAGTACGCTTGGATGTATGTATGTATCCAATATTGGACGTAGATTGGATTCTGCCTGTAGACCAACGCTAGGGACGCTGAGATTGACCCATGCTTGGATATATTTGATATAGCTAAGCTTGGTTTGATCTAGGCATATATCTATGTCGAAGCTATCAAGTCCAAGCTTCGGCATCAAAGGTCGGAGCAAGATTGATCTCATCGTTCAAGCGTCGAATTCCCCACCTGGGTATCCCGAAATGAAAATCGAAGGTGAAAAATATTAGAAGAATATCGCCTATAAAGCCCTTTCAAATGAGATATTTTTATAAAATACCGCAAAAATCATCGAATGTTGCGTAGATTTCAAGTGTTTATTGTCGATTCCATTTCAACCGAATCATAATTTTATTTAACAATTAATTTACCAATTTAGAGAATGCGGTAAGTTTCAGAAAATTATGAGGAAAATTATCATTTTTTCTTTAATTTTACAAATCTTGGAATTGTAAAAAAAAAAATTGGAAATTCAAGAAAATTTTCAAAACTTCGAAAATTCGGATTTGGAATGATTTTGAACTTCTAAAAATGAAGTGAGTTTCCGGAAAAGTTAATTTTTAAAGTGTTTTTTTCGTTCAAGATTTCACCGGAGCATCCTAACATTGCGAGGTATGGTAATCATCCAAAAATCTTGTGAGCTTGATTTGGTCTACTGTGACCAGATTAACCCATAAAGCTTATCGAAGGCGTAGTACGTTTAAATTCAGCATAGGATCGATGATCGTTAATTCGGTCGGAACTAATTTGCTGAAACTATTTCCATATTTTACCTGAAGGTCCAGCTTAATAGCAACTTAAGAAGTCTTTTCATAAGAGAATAAGAATAAGAATACGAATAAGAAAAAATATCAAAAGGTTGATGGAGGGCGCTAGGATCGCGGAGGGATCGACAGTTTGCCTTGAGAGTGAGTTCGACGTTTTGAGCGAATTGAGAAGTTCCCAAGGGGTGGAGACGGGTGGAAAGTGGGAGAAAAGGACGGTGAAACTGTCAGGCCAAACGAGGCATGTGGGGGACAGGAGGTGAGGGTGTTGTGCTGGAGGAGATGTCGCGATCATGAGGTGACGTCTGGAAAGTGTACGTTAGGATCAGTAAAAAGGATAGCAAGAGAGGAACAGCTTTGACGCCTGTAAACACAGGAACCTTCGAGGCAGACTAACTGAGGAGAGGACCCAAGAAAGCAAAAAGCTGTTGCTTGGAGTATGAACAGTGGCAGACCGTCAAGACCGAAGGAAACAATGATGATGATGACAAATTTTTATGACTCTGATTGGAGAAACGTTTTGGTAGCGCAACTTGGCGTCGATAGAGAACCCATGATATTCAGAAATGGAGAGAAACGAAAGCCGGAAAGGTATTATAGTGCGGTTCGCAGAAGATCCAATACCTGAGACTCTGGTTTACGTCAAGGTACTCCTTCGCATATGGAGCAATTAGCCAGAAACGTACGAAAACTGGTGAACATAAGGCTTGGAAGAAATGACAGGAGGCAGAATAGAAAGTTTGCGAAGCACCTTGTATTTTATTGGCCCAACGGTGAACGCTGCAGCGCTGTATGGGGTAGAGTTGTGGAGATGGAAAAGACAGGAGGCGATAGAAAAGGTGCAGAACAGGTGTGTGAAGTCCTGTATAATATTGATGAGACTCCTGGATTCTAGGGCTAAATTTCTCCGCCAAAATTTCTCCAAATTTCGATGCGAGAAATTTCGCGAAGAGGATTTTTGGGAAGAGAATTTTTGGTAAGAGAAATTATTGTTAAAACAAATTTTCGGGAGAAATTTAGCCCGGATACCGACTCCTGAGGACCTGTGGAAGATGGAAGCAGAATCATGCAGCGCAGACGTTCCTGATGAAGTTGAGTAATATGGAAGAAGACTGCTGGCTAAAGAAGTGTTCTAAGGAAGGACTGAGAGGAATCATGAATTGCCTATTGTCAAGTAATGGAAAGGCAGGAACAAGTGAAAGATAAGGGATTTATGGATCTGCTATGGAGGGGAGTGGTGAGAGAAGCAGACGATAGTTGAAGTAATAGGAGCCCAAGAAAAACAGAAGGGCTGGGAGAGCATCGAGTGGTCGAGGTACCTTGAGTGTTATGAAAGTTTTCAAAGGCAGATTCATGACTATTAGACAGATAAAAAGCTGAAGATAGCATGGGCAAAAGTGGAGGTGTGGGAATGCATTAATAGAAGGAAAAAAAGGATTGATGAATGACGAATGCAGAGCATATGGGAGAGAAAAGGAGCATTTAGATGATGTGATACATTGCAAGGAAGTGATGAGAAAAGTGGGACACATTGGAGAAGCAGAAGCGGCCGGAGGAAATAGAGGGAGAGACTACTGGAGATGCTCAGAGAAGAACCCGCAGATAAGGACGGTGGTAGGTTTGAAGACATAGAAGAAGCACTGAGAAAAGCCGAGTCAGGCAGGAAAGATGGCCAACAGACGCAGGGGAACAGTGGAAATCAAAGGGGAGCGGTGAGAGGATGGAGAATGAGACTGTGGCATACTGAAGGATGCTGTGTGGACCAAACTAGAAAAGAGAAATGAATACTATACGAGTATTGATATTCAATATATTGATTATGTAGGAGAAAGGTTGTTGAAGGTGTAAAACAACGTAAACTTTTGTGTCATCACGCAGTGAAAGGAATTTAATTGAGTATCCAAAATTTATTAATCTAAGAAACTTTTCCGATGTGGAGAATTGAAACATTTGGTCACAATCGAGATATAAAAAATCTGACAACTTGAAGGAAAAAATCAAGTACGCAAAAATGCACAATCCTGAAAATGTCATCGTTCCAGCGGAATACAAAATATGGCAAAGATCTTAGAATACATTTTTAGAATAGAGCATTGAGTTTCCAAGCGCCATCACCGCGACTCTCTGATACTTTTTTAATGAGCTCCGGCGAGGCTTCCTTCAACTCATATGCCCAGCCAATTTTTGCGAAGAGATTGAGCCATATTGTTGTGGGATTGAGGATGATACTTCCAAATTCTGCGGCTTTGTAGTCCCATGGAAAAACGTGATGGTAGTTGTGCCAGCCCTCGCCAGAGCTAACCAGAGAAACGAGCAAGTTTTCGGATGGTTTTATCGATCTAAGGAAGAAAAGACATTTCAATAGAATAATTGTGGACATCTTCATTTTTCCCATTTTTTTTAAATTCGCGATTGTGTGTATGTTTTTTTGACTCCGTCTTTTATATTTGTACGTTCCGGATAGCCGCTGTGTGAGCATTCCTTCAGGAGGCGTACCGGACACTGACCCATGCGGTCGGGGCCGACTTTCGCCATTTTTAGGCCATCGTATTGCCAAACAGGAGGGTAAACCTCCAGAAACCCCTGTACTACGTCGGCGGGCGCCTATGATGGACCCCTTCCCCCCCCCCCCCCTCCCGAGCATCGGGTTAGGTTCCCGCCCTGTCGTGCGGTTTCATTTCATGGGCGCGAACCTAGGACCTTTGCAGCCAAAACCCCAACCGGTTGTTTGTGTGTCTGTGCGCATGTGTCTGTCATAGTTATATTGAAACAACTTACAAAATTTCCCATCTAGGTAATTAATGTTGATGTAATTACTTATCGTAACTGCGGTAGCCAAACATATGCGCAAAACTGTTGACCGACCATGTTCCGTTCAATGTGATGGGATATCTGATGAAAATCTGGGAAATGAAGGAAGTCCTCCAACTTTGGTTGAACAAATAAGCAGGGATGACAACTGGTAGAACGAAGCAGAAGATTATCTTCATCAGCGTGAAATGTCTGAAAAAATATAATTTTTTATTCTCTAAGAACAAGAACAATCAAAAATATGAAAACATGGTTCCTTCGGTTGTCCATTAAAATTTTTCCCGCGGCTTCCGACGCATGCGCCCTGCATTCCTCTTGAGCCGTGGAAGTTTCAGGCGACGCGCATGCGTCGATGATGGTGGGGAGAGTTCGGTGTAAAACCCATACACCACTAGCATGTTTTCCTAACTATAGTAATATTTTCGAAGCCTTTGATAAAAATGCAATTGACATTCCCAGGAAGAATCCCGTGAAAGTTCGGACCTTTTTTCCATTATTTTCCCGCAAACATTCAACAAACATGCACACACACGCTCATACACGGTGCCCACCCACTCAACCCGTGGATCACTATTAACCCTTAACCACGTACGTATGTACGTCTGCACACCCATACACACACACGCACACATAGTTTAAGAGTTTGTTGGTGATTATTATAGTATATTTACAACAGTATACACAGCCAATAAAGAAAAATTCCAATCCGGGATCATTACAATTATTCCCGTAAATTGCGAAGTTAATACTATCAATATTGCGGGCAATATTGCAACATAAAAAATATCTTTCTTTCGTTTAATATCAACAGATGAAAGATAAATTTAATAGAAGTCATTGTTTGTTGAGATTGCATGATGTGCTATACATATATCATGGAACATGGATTATGGATTAGGAATAAATTGATTGATGATAAATAAGTGAATACCGATCGAGGAATGCCACGACTGGATCTGCTTCTATATCACTCATGTCAATTGCTGCTCCGCGTTTCAGCACCTCGGGATGTTTTCTCATCATTAGCCATCCCACATGGGCAAACCAGAAGCCCCGTTTGCTGTTATGGGGGTCCGCATCTGTTTCCGTGTATTTATGATGTACCCGGTGATCCCTCACCCAATGGTACAATGGATTCTATTAACATAAATTGGAAATTATTTAGTTTAAATTTTAAGAAACGAGATGTGAGGGTGACCTTTGATGGGTCGTCTTAGAAGGTGTGTCCTGAAGTTCCCGAACGTTTGGATTATGATGAAAACTACAGTAGATTCTTGAGGACTTGTTCTTTTATCATTCAGAGTAATGTCTCTCCGATAGAATGAACCTATTGGCTCGAAAAAATCACATTTCAAATGAGTGTTTTAGCTCATTGGCCGGAGCAACCTTCAGAACGTCGGTGCACCCATTTCGAGTGGTCTCCATATCAGCATAGTACCGTCCTATCATGGATAATTCCACCTTGACGCCCAGAAAAAGTCACACGGTGCCGAATCAAGTGAATACCGCGAGTGGTTGATGGTAAAAATCGGTGATATTCGGCTGAAATTATTGATGAAAGGACAGCGCTATGCTGAGGTGGAGACCATCCAAAAGGGGTGCACCGACGTTTTAGAGGTTACTCCGGCCAACGAGCTGAACTAGTCAAAACTTGGGTTTGAACTCCAAATGGTCATCATCCTCTGATGCATTGGTAGCGGTTTTCTTACTGACGCGTGCTTAGAGCACGAGACTTTGCTGTTGAGAGAAGCCGGTACAAGGCCCACCGCTAGCGAAAGTTCAGTTTTGTTCGGACTCGAATTCACTTGTATGACCACCGAACGGGATAAGAGTCTCATGAAAAAGAGACGACTGTGTAATTTGAGGTTTCCCACAGTCATGGGGACATTACACAGCCATCAAGGTATGGGGCAAAGGCTGGACAGTTGGGGGAAGAAGTCGGCTTCCATTGGCGCCGCAAAGGAAGGGACAGATCGTAAAAACTCGAAAGGGTACACAAACAGAATGAAAGTTATCAAGTTAGTAGTAATCAATACTATCGCATTCGGAGTTTCACCAAGTGCTCTGCTCCGTCTTTAGGTAGTTTGGCAGTATGAAGTCAAGTGAAAGAATGGGCAGTTATCAATCTTGGTTCGGACCATTGGTCAAAGAGTGCTGACCAACCAGTCTCCAGGTTCGACACCTTAACAGGTGTTAATACACTAGTGTTATCATTGATATAGTGTCAATACGGTCAAACAGCCTCCTCCGCAAGGACCTGTTGGGCCCTATGGTTGCATCGTGCAACTACCGAGGCAGATTTACTAAATGATGAAAGAGAAATGGTATGCTGCTCGTTCATTGGAATATCTGGATGTTCACGTGGAAAGAAGTTATTTGAGTGGTGTTCAGCTATGTAAACTACAGTAATCTTCGTCTGATTCCGTGCGGTCGCGTTACAAATGGCGTGGGTGGCAAGCCCCCTTTCACGTGAACATCCCGATATGAGAATCCATTTTCTGTCCAGTGACTCTTGAGCAATGAGCAAAAATTACAATGTTCTCAAAGTCAATGTTCCCCGATATAGTCGACACACCACGAGAGTTTTCTTTGGGTCCCCGTCGAACTCATTTCACCACTGCCGGCGCTTGTGCATTGCATTGCTTGATAGGAGTGGGAGAAGTTTGAACGATGACGGGGGAGTTTGGCGCAAAACCCGAAGACAATTCTCATACTGTCTCGACTATAGTAATTACCATTCCTGCTGAAGCATATAGGGCAGCCAAAATAATTCGCAATGGTAATTTAGCTTTATACGCCCGATGAGTCCAGAGTCTGTGAGCGCCACCAGTTACTCCCAATCCATTGAGTTGTCCCATAGCAAAGGCTTGAATGGAAAAGAAAAGTTCGTGCGTCATACTTTGCTGTAATACCAACAACATACGAGATAATTCATATAAAATCGTCCAATGATTAACCTTTACTATTCAAAAAATCCCCGCCATTTTTCGCGTCAGACATTGCTGAAAGTAATTATTAGTGGACCACTCACAAGTCAGCTATTGACGATGATGTAGAGAAGCATTATTGTATATTGGCTCAACTATGTATCATTGCCTCTATGCAGGTCCATAGGGGGCGCCTTACCCTAGGACTTAATAAACGTTCTACATACATACACACAGGGTGCGGTAGTTAAATTCGGACAAATTTCAATTCGAATTTCTCGCCATATCGTAGTTCCGTCAGAGGTCGCGATTAACATTCTTGAATGTCATGGGCGTCTAGTAAAGAGTCCTAACCTTGAAATAACCGAGATGCTACGTGCAAGTTCCGAGTACAATCGAAGAGTCGCGATTATTGAAAGCCTTCGGGTAGGCATTCGGCGATCGAGATCATTCGATTCTTCGGATACCCGAGATCGACGGTCTATGATCTTGTGGCTGAATAAAATGCTTCAGAGAAGTCTAAAATGGCTCACACCAGCCATTTAGCCCAAAACTTGCTATCAGACAATGCGGGCATGTTCTGGTCCCGGAATAGCCCGGATTTGAGCCTCGACGACTATGTTTGGAGCGTTGTTATACGGGTTACCAAGAAATCGCGGCACCCTAATGTCGGATCTCTACGCGCCACTATTGAAGCAACATTATTGGCTTCAATGCACAGCCCGTTTTACAGAGCGCACACCGGCCCTTTAGGACAAGAATGGAGCCGGTGATTAAGGCCCGCAGTGCTTATATTGAGTTGTCCTCCTGACAGGTTACATGAATATTGACTAAAACATTTTCTGTTACACTTGTACTTTGTATCAATAAATTATATTTGGAAACAAAGATTAATTTGTCCGGATTTAACAGCCGCAAGTGGGGGTATAACGTTTTTTGATAATTATCGTAGTTAGGTGTAGCGTTGACGGGACGTCGAGTAAATGGTGCCCTGCGGGCGCTTTCATATGCACGTAACCAGCAAACCGCACAACTGTGGAAAAAAGTTATACCACCTAATTTGTGCCTTTTTTATTATCGATATGTTTTACCTAAAACTTTTTCCCGAATCTCCAAAAGTTTTTGGTATTCTTTCATTTTCAAGAAGTAAAGTGTTATAAATCAACGATAAATCCGTTTCCTGCGATGGCTTTTAGTACATAATGATGATTAATAAATTGATAATCTAAAGTTCGACATTGAAATGTCCGACAAAAACATACGAAAATTATCAAGAAATGGTTTGTATTTTTCCCCCCAAAAATGTGATATGTATTACAGAATGAATGAGTCAAAACAATATTCCTAAAAAGGACAATGTGCAATATGTATCGATTATATCGAAAGTCTGTCACGCTGAAATGCGCGCGCGACTGCTTCGTTGACAGTGTAGTCTCTATCTCTCTCTGTCTCCTTATATATAATTGAGAGCTTCGACCACAAATCGAATGAGAATCGCAATAAATTGATTATCGAAGGAAAAACTCGATTATCGAAGAAAATCTCGATTATCGATGCCATGATAAAAATTAAAATCGAAATCGAATTTGGAAATGCATGTGGCCGCGTAACGGCCACCGGCAAGGCACTAGTTTATATATAAATGAGCGCCTCGATCAAGAACATAAATCGATTATCGGAATCGAACTCAAAATGAGACGAGGAACGGCATGTGGCTGCGTAGCGGCCACCGCATGAACTAGTAATATAAATGGGATGTGAGTGTGACCCTCGACGGGTCACATCTATAACTTCCCGATAGTGTGTGTGTGTGTGTGTGTGTGTGACGATACACGTATGAAATCAAGTTGTATATCAGTAACGCAAATTCAACGATTAATCGATTATTACGATTTTTATCGATATCTCGTAAAATAAGATGCTAAGCAAAAAAAGTAATACAACATGAAATATGTAGTTTCACGAGCGGACCAACTTTTGTTTAATACTTTTTCTCGTATCTGTCATCCTTCTCGAAATACAGCGTTACAAACAATGACAAGTGTTAATTAAGCGATATCTCGTAAATTAGCGCGATTACGGAAAAAAGTCATTAAACATAAAATATGTATCTTCATGTGGGGCACAACATTCGTTGGAAACTTTTTCCTTTATCGCCACGGTTTTTGTAATACAACGTTTTAAACAATTGAAATTGTTAATAACAATTGCAGGAATTGTGTTTTAGACTTGACACTCCTTTCCGCTCTCCGCAACGACTAGATGTAATTTGTGAAAAAAAAAAATTATAATCGGTCCAGCTGTTCAGGAGAAACCGTGTCACAAAAAAATGCTCAAATACGTACATACATACGCGCACACACACACACACGCGCACAGACATTTCATTGAAAACGCGTCAGGATGATGCCAAACGTCGGGAAAAGTGAAAATTGCATCGATCTGACACTTTTCATTTTCGGGGTCATTACAATAACTTTTCCCATCGGGAAGTTAAAAATGTTTGATGACTTTTATGCAAAGTGGAATGTCGATGAGATTTTCCGATAAAACGTCTCTGTGTGTTCGTGTGTTTGCGTCAGCACGTTTTTTTGCGGAACGATAGCTCCGGCTGGACCGAATCACAATCACTCACACCGTTCTATCGTAAAAACGGTTCAAGTAGAAAATGTTGATAATGAATTTTGTTAACAATTGAAAAACATTTAAAGATA
This sequence comes from Asobara japonica, assembly GCA_026005395.1. NCBI lineage: Eukaryota > Metazoa > Arthropoda > Insecta > Hymenoptera > Braconidae > Asobara > Asobara japonica. The sequence goes on from BQMI01000519.1 coordinate 1,779,313, forward strand.
TTGCAGGTTGAAAGTGATATGATTATAAGTTTAATGCAGTGGTTTCAGGTTACTGTGTAGCTCAGGAGGGGCGTGGGTGTGTGTGTGGGTTCATTCAACCCCCATGTATGAGAAAATGATGTAAAAAAACGTACCCCATAACGCCAGCGGATATTCCTGCAAATATGGAAATGTGAGTATAAAATAAAGGGAAATCATGTGCATCAAAGTGATGACGAAAATGTTAAACCATATCAAGTCAGCCTTGAATTTGAAGAAAAACAGTGAATTTATTGCAAGGCTTTCTGCTTCCTCGTTATCAACACGCTTTTCTATATTTCCACTTGCACCCATTACTGCTGATCCCATCTTGCAATTCTGATAAGAATTAATTTATCACGAGTCACTGACTTGATGAGTCCTTCAGACAGTACTGTAATCGTAATGCATCGCGAGCAACCACTGATTCAATATTTTCAATTCACAATTGTTGAACCTCTGAAAATGCATAGGTAGCACATAATTGACCTCAATTATGCGCTGCTTTATGTGTTCATTTGGGGTATTGCGGAATCGCCGTTAAAGATGGTGTCGGGGGTAATTAAAACGGAAGGTTTTCAAAATTCGGAAATTCAAAATTCCGAAATTTTTCAATATCTGAAGCACATTGGGGCGTTGCAACATTCAAAGAACAATTGAAATCTCCATGAAATAAAAAAAATTCAAGAATTTTAAGAATGTCACAATTTTGAAAAATTCCAAATTTCCGAAAATCCGAACAAGTTGAAAAACTTGGGAATTTTGGAAAATTTGGAAAAAAAGGAAAATTTGAGAAATTTGGAAAATTTGGGAAATTTGGAAAATTTTTAAAATTTGAAAAAACTTGGAAAATTTTTTTAAAAACTTGCAAAAATTTGACAAAACCTGGAAAATTTAAAAAATTTAGAAAATTTGGAAACATTTGAAAAAAAATAGAAAATTTGGAAATTACAAAAATTTCAAAACTTTCGACAATTCTCAAAGTGTTTTTAATTCAAACATTTTTCCAAAATTTCAAAAAATTCACAATCACAAAAACAACCCTCTTTCGTAATTGTCTCATTTTTTTTGATGATTACTAGTCCCCAGGGTGTCATTCGCCCTTACTAATACGTGAGCGTCGCCAATTAATGAATGTTTGAATGAATCGATTGTTATCTCGGGTGAATCGATTGGGGCGTCAGCTGCACATTAACTATTTCTCGGGCGTCTAGAGTTGAAATGCTCTATTTTCTGGTGATGGTCAGAACGTCTGGCATTTATCAAACAGCACCCTTCCAGATGCCTCGGAAAATCTGGGTTCTACAAATTCTAACAATTTGTTCGATTTTCAATGATTCGAACGTACGCGCTTACTCCCCCCCTTCACCCCTTTCACTTCAATTAATAGTGGAATACGCTCAGTTCAGATCTTGGGAACAAATAGTGCTCTTCGATGATTTCAGCGATGGAAATGGTGAGTCTAAATAAAAAAATGGAAATTTTTGAAAATTTTGGTACTTTCAAAGTTTTTAAAATTTTGACAATTTCAAAAAAATTGAGATTTCCAAAATTTGTTGAAAAGTTTTGAAAGTGTTTTAAAATTCTTAAAATCGTATTTTTCAATAATATGCATTGAAAGGTGTTCGAAAAAAATTGAAACTTTAAATTGCTACTTAATTTTCTTATTAATTTTGAAAACAGCACTTTTGAAAAACTGTTGCAATGTTTGAAATCTGAAAATTGCTGTAAAAATTTGAAAAGTTCCCAAAATTGAAAAAAATGTCCTCGCCCGAGAGGCCGCACAACTAAAAAAAATCCATCCTGTTAAAACCTTCTGAAACAATGACATAGATAACACTGTCAAGACAGTCAAAAATTTCACAAATTGCAAAAAACTACAATTTTTTATTGCAGATGAAATCATGTGCTACGCTAGACCGTTGCTATCGTGCCTTAGTGACCATGGAATAAGTTTATCAATTCACTCATCAATCACTCCAAAGTTACCAGAAGCGTTGAGCATTTCACGTCATCGAGTTGGAGCAATTGTCCTTCTCGATCGATTGAATTTAACATCACCGGAGAGCGTTTTGAAATCCGTATGATTAATGCATTTTTTTCACTTCGAAAGTCAAAGAACAAAATGGTATAACGAATTTTCCATGCATCTCAGAGAATGTTCTAGAGCCCTAAACGATTAAAAGTACTATATGAGATTATTTTGAAGTTATGACAGGGTGACATTGACCCAATTCAAAGCTGGGACATTGTCTAGATTCAATCAATGACAAGTGAGTCATGCTTGTTGAATTGGACCACTGTCCCAATGTTGACCTGGGTCACTGTTACTATGCTTAAGTGGGCCAATGCCCCATGGTCGATTGGTTGACTGTCCCAATGTACAATTGGCCACATGTCCCAATGTACAATTGGTCCACTGCCCCAATGTACAATTGGTCCTATGTCCCAATGTACAATTGGTCCTATGTCCCAATGTACAATTGGCCCGATGCCCCAATGCACAATTGGTCCCCTGTCCCAATGTACAATTGGTCCCGTGTCCCAATGGACAATTGGTCGACTGCCCCAATGTACAATTGGTCTTATGTCCCAATGTACAATTGGCCCGATGCCCCAATGCACAATTGGTCCCCTGTCCCAATGTACAATTGGTCCCGTGTCCCAATGTACAATTGGTCCCCTGCCCCAATGTACAATTGGGCCCGTTCCAATATACAATTGGGTCGACATCCCAATGTACAATGAGGTCATCGTCCCAATGTCCACTTGAACCAATAACCAATGTTCGAAATGTTCAATTGGGTGCCAATGTGCGATCGGATCGATGCCCCAATGCGGAATTCCGTCAGTGCCCCAACGTTGGATCAAGCTACTGCCGTAGGATGCCCCAATTCTAATAGGGGTTGCCCCTATTGTCGACTGATAACATTGGAACAATTGTCCTATTCGAAATTGGCACAGTTTTCAAATTTATATTTGGGACATCCTCCGAATTCAGAGAATTGCAATTTTACTTGCATGCAACAATAACTCAATTACTCAATTGACAATGGCAACCATAATACTCAACTGACAATTGAGACGATGACCCAATTAACAATTCGGATAATCTGCCAATCGAAAATTTAGACAATTATATAATTGAAAATTGGTGATGTTACCCAATTGAAAAGTTTTGGCATTATAGTCCATTGGGAATTTTAAGTTGGGGCGATGGCCCAATTGAAAGTTGGGACGATTATCCAAATGAATATTGGGACTATTACTCAATGGAAAATTGGAATACCAATCTAGCTGGAAACCGAGGCATGAAAGTTGGGACAGCGTACATGTGCAGTTGCTAATTGGGACACTTCTATAGCTAACAGTTGCGTGGTCGCCATTGGACAATCGGGATATGTCCAGTTACCCAAATATGGCGGATTATAACTTGTCCCAATATAACAAAGTTGTATTCCGGTTACAAATTGGGGCAAAAATCAGATCCAAAATTGGGACAGTGTTCCCAGAATGGGACGCTCTTCCAAATTCCTTCAATCTCTGGCGGGAAAATGTGAACAGTGACTCAATGGGTGTGCACCACTTTAAAATGGCTCAGTGTCCCAATTCACCTCTAGCACAGTTGGCTAATCTTTACATTTTTCCCAACAATTTTTTACTTTACTCATTACGGTTTTGTTCGACTTGTTTTTCATTGTTTATGAGCAACTCATACATTAAAGAATAATATCCTCCTTGCAATTTATCACCCGTGAAAAATTATGTGAATTTATTTATGATTTCAGGCGTCTAGTAAACGACTGTTTGACTATTACATTTCCTGGTTGTTAATAACAACCGACTCGGCTGATTCTAGCATCGATTTAATCCTAAGAAATTTGACAATTGGAGTTAATTCTGATGTTATCATCGCTACTTCCAGCCCAACTGCCAATGACACGCAAGGGAATATCAGCAATTACGAAAATAGGTCATTAGTGCGTTATTAATTTTTTTTCACATATCCCGTTTAGAACACGTTATTTTTTTACAGAAAATTATGGAAACTTTTTCCAGCAACTTTGAAGATTCTTTTCGCTGCGAAGTTATGGATTTGTTTCTACAAAAGTTCAAGTTTTTTTTCCAAATTGGGTTTATATTTATTTTTGTTCTCAATTTTAGAGAAATCAGTTTTTAAAACGTGCCAATCAAAACCTATCGGAAAGTTGTTTGATAAAATCAACACACCATGTGCACTATTAACACCTCCTAGTTTGTTTTTTGACGCAATAAAATGAAAGGGTAATTGTTTGTCTCTTTTATTTGAAGGTATTGCGGCTATTTTCGACAATACTTGAAGAGTTATCACTCGGAATGGACGCCGTTGGAGGAAAAGAGTGAAAATTCCACAAAAAACCTCGAGTACTCGATCATGGAAAATCGTACCATCTCATTCTACCTCGTCCACATATACAAAATTAGGATCAACGATAATTCGAGCTTAATTGTGAATCCGTTGGGCTCATGGAACCCCGGAGTTCCCATGCTTGAATTTCCGGTTTATGTTTAATGAATTTTTTAACACATTGTTTTTTAACAATTTTTCCGAAATTTTCTATCGATTATTCCGGTATTTTATCATCGGTTCTTGTAGAGTTTTCCCAGGATTTCCGGAATTTTCGCAAAAAAAAATCGGAATTTTCATGTCAATATTGCAATTTTTCTTGAATTATTACCATTATTTTCCAAATTATTCTTTCACAATTTGGTCATTAATTTTGTCATAATTTTTGTGGACTTTTCCGATAATTTTTTATTTAGCATTTTTTGCATGATTCTCCGAAACCTCTCAAAATTTACAATTTTCCCATTAATTTTAAAGATCTTTTGCAATACTTTTCTAAATTTTGTTAGAAGCTAAGACCCTAGCGCAGTTTTAAGAAACTTCATTTGCAATTTAAATCGAATTTTCCTAACAGATAGACGTAGCTCTCAGAGATAACTTTTACCATCTTCCCATCATCGTCGGAATATTGAATGGAACAAGTGATGACCAAAACGGCGAAATCACATCCCACGAAGAGGAGCCTACAGAGCTTCAGCCAATGAATGATTTCATTAATTTCCTGGCTCATAGTTTAAACGCTAGGTATTAACGCAAGAATACTTATGTGTGTGTGTGTGCATTGTATAAGTGTGTAAGTGAGTGTAATCTATGAGGACTGCGACGAAAATCTTTTTTTTTTTTATTTTACGCTTCGATGCGATTACACGCATATGTGGCGACCCTCCCATGGTACCGATGGAAACCGAATTCTTCCCAAACTGTACAGCATTCACTTAGTTTGAGCCAATCAATGCAATGCCTACCAGACTTTACATTGCTTGGGTCAATCTACAATTGAAGGAAAACCACGGAAAACTTCAATTTGTACAGCCGTTTCTTTGACCAAACTCCCGTTCGACTATGAATCCCTATGAATTCGAGAGCTGGACAATTCCACTCTACTATACCAATCGGAGAGTCCCCAAGCGGGGGCTCGATCCGTGGACCTCGTGTGCCAAAGGCCAGAGCTCTAGCCACTCGGCCATAGCCGTCGGTTGACGAAAATCTGATTGATAATTTGCATATAATCACACGTACACTTATCCAGAAACGTTCCGTGTGTGCTATCGGCGGTACGCATAAAATGAGACCACCCAGCCGAGCGGGAACCTAACCTGACGCAGGGGCGGGAGGGTGGGTTCCATCATAGGCGCCGGCCATCGTAGCACAGGGGTTTCTGGAGGTTTACCCTGTCTTTAGAAAAACGATGGCCTAAAATGAATGGCCTAAAATGGCGAAAGTCGGCCCCAGCCGCATGGGTGGGTGTCCGGTATGCCTCCTGAAGGAATGCGTAAACGGCCGCTAGCCGGGGCGTACAAATGAGAGGGACGGAGACAAAAAAATACACACACACACGCCCACATTCCCCGAAATCAGGAACATTCCGTGTGTGCTACAACTACTTCCCATAAAATGCCACCGCTAGGACGGACGGGAACCCAACTCGAACTTTTTCCAAAATTTTAAAGAGAAGTTCGTCGCAGGTCGAATTCGGAATTTTCTTCTGCATAAGTCACACCGATTGATGTTTTTCCGTTGAAAAACATTTCCCGGTATGCTTCTCTTATACATATTAGCAATTATTGTTGGCAATTGACGATTATTGATCTTGACATGCAAGATTGTCACCTAAATGGCCTTTGGTAAATTACATTATATTTAAGAGAGAAAAAAGTTAACTGAAAATTACTCAATCAATTATCAAACCAACGTCGGTGAGCCAATAACTGTCTTATTTTCTCCGAAAAGTTTGAAGACCAACCTTTGATTGAATACAGAGTTGATGGGGAATCAATCGTAGGGGTCAATCGTGAGGGTCAGCATGAGGGATTATTAAATGACACTAATAATAGCAATGCAAAAGTCAAAGAAGCTCTCTGCACTGATGGTCCAGTCAACGGGATCACCTTGAAACTCATTGCAAATTACGTATTTTAGGGGGAAGAACCTCCTTACGGATGACATGAAGCATAAATTTCTCGGCAAGAGGAGGAAAATAATTGGAATCCACTCCCAAATAGGTCGGAATCCGAGCAAAATACAACGTGAAACGTTCTTTCCAAAATGGTAGAGAATTAAATTTGCCGTACAAAAAGTAATCACCATTCTACCCGTATTTTCCACCGTTTACCTCCTACAGCCATGGCAAAATATGAATACCACAAAAGAAAAATTTTCGATAATTCTTACTTTTTCAAAGGTTCTTTTTTCACTCAAATGATGACAAAATAAGAGAAAAATTGCTTTCGCCGGATGCACGGTGTTTGGTTATAGTTATGGTATTCTTATCTGAAGTAATTGTCTTGATTGAACTCGACATAGTTACTATAAGACTCCAAGAATTCGATAAAAATACGTATTAAGTTGAGTTGAGAGTGCGAACCAATATGCTCATTGATTTAGAACATTCAGGAGAAATCTCCACTATCTTTTCAAAATCATTTGGTGATTATAGATTAAACTAGTGGTGTGCAAATGTGTGTGCCCCATACGGGGCACAAACAAAACTTCCCGATTCGGTATTCCAACACAGCATAAGAACGCAACCATGGTGATGAGCAAACCCAACAGTGATATCAATAATTAAACTGGCAACTAATAATTACTGCACGCTATCGATTCAGTTTGATTCTTAAGCCCCATGCGAATATTCAACTGGAATTCGTCCGCATAGTTACCCTTCCTACATCTGTACTTTCTTAATTAACACTCTCTTTGACATCATTCCCGCAATTGTCGACATATCCAATCGCCAAATATACGCTAGTTCAACTCGCGATATGTTCTAACCTATATTGAAAAATGTCACATTGAATGTGCATTCTTGTATATAGTCCATACGCTAGCTACCATTTAGCGTACATTTTTAGAAATATTGGTCGACTTGATGTTTTTTTATGTTTTTTGATGCGTAGATCCCATTTCATGGTCGTTGTGCCGAGAACCGATACAAACAAAAGTTATTAACAATTTAATTGTTTAAAGGCTCATATTACCTAAAGTATTCGCGTTAGAGAAAAAAGTTTCTTATTTCACGAAAATGAATATTTTTTATTTTATAACATTTCCTTGTAAGTGTGACAGGTAAAAAGTTAATCTCAGGTGAGCGGTGTGAGAGCAGTTTCGCGAGGTCCCGGCACACTGTCATGCGTCTGTCTATTTCCTCCATAAAGATGGAGAAAATCATTGAAATAAAAAATCTTCCTTATTAAATTTTAGATATTATTGGAATAATAATTTTTTCCACTGCCGCTAGCCGTTAATGAGATATTAACGCAGTTGTGTCTCACGGAGGGACAAATTACCGGAAATGCTATTGTTTATAAGAGTTTTGAGCCGAAATTTACCTAGATACGCAAAAATATTTCCCATCAAATTTGTTCCTCCTTAAAAGATACATAGATTCAATTTTATCTAATTTCTTTGTATTTCTATTCTAGAAAAAGATATAGGCAGTTAATTGCAGTCGCGCGCGCGATCTACGCCGTCACGATGGCTCTACGGAGCGAAGTGTCGCTCCGCCTACCTAGTTTATTGCTAATATCTTGGAACCCGGAGAAAATCCGTGATATTAACAAAAGACTAAAATTATTCTCCATTAAATTATAAGCAATTAATAAGTTGAGGTTCTTTTGTCTATCTCCCATAGTTTGCATGGTAGGGCAATTTTCGCAATGAAATTTTTAATAAGAAAAAATAGAAACAGGTATGTTTCAATGTTCTTGGGAGGTGGAATCACAATTTACATGCGAACTGAATAGAATAATGGTTTTATTATTTGAATCCTCAAAGACCAGCGGGATGAACACTAAAAGTCGTATAAACAAACTCGTAGAAGACAAAATTCTTATTTTGCAGAAATAAACCCATTGTCCTTTTCTTGGACATTTTTGGAGGAACAAATTTGATGGGAAATATTTTTGCGTATCTAGGTAAATTTAGGTTCAAAACTCTTATAAACAATAGCATTTCCGGTAATTTGTCCCTCCGTGAGACACAACTGCGTTAATATCTCATTAACGGCTAGCGGCAGTGGAAAAAATTATTATTCCAATAATATCTAAAATTTAATAAGGGAGATTTTTTATTTCAATAGTTTTTCTCAATATTTATCGAGGAAACAGATAGACGCATGAAAGCGCGCCGGGACCTCGCGAAACTGCTCTCGCACCGCTCACCTGAGGTTAACTTTTTACCTGTCACACTTACAAGGAAATGTTATAAGATAAAAAATATTCATTTTCGTGAAATAAGAAACTTTTGTTTGAAACTTTTTTCTCTAACGCCAATACTTTAAGTAATATGCCTTTAAACAATTAAATTGTTAATAACTTTTGTTTGCATCGGTTCTCGGCAAAACGACCATGAAATTCGGAATCTACGCATCAAAAAACATCAACTCGATCAATATTTTTAAAAATGGTAGCTAGTGTATGGACTGAAAAGGAACAACCCTGGTGATATGCATTGTTTGCGTATGTTAAGTTGCTTAGACGACCATGCCTCCTTAATTATGCAAATTATGGAAAAAAGTCATAACATGTAAAAGGTCTATTTTCATATAAGGTATAATTCTCTCTTAGGAAGTTTCCTGATACCTTCAATATTTTACTCATTGGAACAGTATAAACAATTACAATTGGTAATAACCCTGCATATACGGCACGAATCCCATCCAAAGTGTAATCCGCTCGATTTTGCACAGAAACGTTTCGATTGAGACTGTCATGACAGCTGGGTTCATTCGTCCACTCATTACAGACATAACTGCTTAGACGGTCATACCTCCTTAATAATGCAAATTGTCGAAAAAAGTCATTCTGCATAAAATACGTATTTTATATGGGGAGCAACTTTTCTCCTATAAATTTCACGCTAACTATAATAGTTTATGTAATAGAACATTATGAACAATTGACATTGTTAATAACAATATATATACTGCACCAACTTCACCCAAAATCCAATCAGCTCTAAGTTACATGGAAACGCTTCGAATGCGACCTTGAGAACTTCCATTCATTCCATTCATCGGTTCATTCATTTAATTATTACATACATAATTGTTGAGACGCCCTTACCCCCTTAATTATGCAAATTATGGAAAAAGATCATTCCACGTATGTGTATTTTCATATAAGGAATAGTTTTTTCAGATAAGTTTCCCGCTAACTTGAATATTTTACCTAGTGGAATCGTATAAACAATTGCAATTATTAATAACATTGCATGTACTGCACGAATGCCATCCAAAATGTAATCCGCTCGATTCTCCGCGGAAACGCTTCGATTGAAACCTCCATTACAGCGCTGGGTTCATTCCTTTAGTTATTACATACATAATTGTTGAGACGATCATACCTCCTTAATTATGCAAATTATCGAAAAAATCATTCTACATAAAATACGTATTTTTATATGGGGAACAACTTTTCTTATATAAATTTTACGCTAACTGAAATGAAATTGTTAATAACAATACATATACTGGACTGATTTCATCCAAAATCTAATGGCCTCTAAACTACGTGGAACCGCATCGATTGCAACCTCAATGACCTCAATCGGTCCATTTGTTCGTGAGAAATCGTTCACCAAAACTTTGACCACACACATACACACACACACACAGTCGGAGCTTTGGCGTAGTGGTAGAGTATCTGCCTACTACTCCGAAGGTCCTAGGTTCGCGCTCGGCCGCCGGAGAATACTTTTTCAAAATATTTTCTCATGGATTCCGATCGATGCAGGAACTTCCGTGTGTGCTATCGGCGGTACCCACAAAATGAGACCGCCCGGCCGAGCGGGAACCTAACCCGACGCAGGGGGGGGGGGGGGTTCCATCATAGGCGCCAGTCATCGAAGCCCAGGGGTTTCTGGAGGTTTACCCTGTCTTTAGAAATACGATGGCCTAAAAATGGCGAAAGTCGGCCCCAGCCGCATGGGTGGGTGTCCGGTACGCCCCCTTAAGGAACGCTTACACGGCCGCTACCGGGGGGGTACAAATAAGAGGGACAGAGGAAAAAAAAACACACAGGCATTTGTGCGGAATTCGATGGCAAGCATTTCGGTATACTTAAAACCCTAGTTACGAATTGAAATAAACAAACTCGATGTAGGGGTCATTACAGTAACTTCCCGAAAAATATAACTTCCCGTAACACAAATTCAACTAGTAATGGATTATTACGATTTTTTATCGATATATAACTATAAAAGTAATAGCACATGAAATATGTAGTTTCACGAGCGGAACAACTTTCGTTTAATACTTTTTCTCGTCTTTGTCATCGTTCTCGAAATACAGAATTATAAACAATGCAAATTATTAATTAAGCGATATCTCGTAAATTAGCACGATTATGGAAAAGTCATTAAACATAAAATATGTATCTTCATGTGGGGAACAACATTCGTTAGAAACTTTTTCCTCTATCTCCCACGGTTTTCGTAATACAACGTTTTAAACAATTGAAATTGTTAATAACAATTGAAGGAATTGTGTGCTAGACTTGACACTCCTTTCCGCTCTCCCCAACGGCTAGACGTAATTTTTGAAAACAAAAAAATTCAAATCGCTCCAGTTTTTCAGGAGAAACCGTGTCACAAATAAATGCTCACGTACCTACATACATACGCACACACACACACACACTTCATTGACGGGGCTTTGGTGTCAGTATTTGTTTTGAGTCGGTGTCGTGCGGACGCATGTCTACCGCTCTCTGCGAAATATAAATTTCTAACGTACAGCGCTTATAGTACAGTGAAATTCTAAATCGAGTAAAAGTTTTGGCACAAAAGTGTCAAACTTAAAAAACCTCAAAATTCCCTTGGCTCCAAAAAGGAAAGCCAAAATGAGTCCTCCGATGGAAGACCCAAAAAAAAACGAAAAAAGCCGTTTCGAAACCTTCGACTAGCGCGAGTTCAGTTCCCGCTCGCCTCGCCAAACCCTCCGACACTTCTGATGGACCTCAAGAGGCTCCAAAACAAACCTCTGTCCCTCCATTAATCATCGAGAATGAAAAAATGGAGACAAAAAAATTAATCAATTTTCTGCAGAGCAACGCCACAGATAAAAATTTCAAGATGAAATTTAATGGAAGTACCACGATCGTCCATCTACGAACGCTCGAGGACTACAACAAAATCGCAAGTATCCTGAAAAGGCAAGATGTCAATTTCTTCACTTTCGGTCTTAAAAGTGAGCGACCGAAAAAATATATTCTGAAAGGGCTTCCAAGCAGTTTTTCACAAGACGAAATTCAAGCCGAGTTATCAAAACACGGCATCAACGTACTTTCCGTTCGCCAGTTCGTGAAAGTAAACAAAGACGGGGACACCAAAGAAAACAGGCCATTACCGATCTTCGCTATCACGGTTGGCCCGGAAACAACCTTGAGCAGCTTCGCTGAAATCAAAACGATTTTCTACCACACGTATAAGGTAGAAAAATATGTAAAATCCCAGCAACCTACCCAATGCTTCAGGTGCCAGAGATTTGGCCACGCAAGCCAACATTGCAACCTGAACCTGAGATGCGTCAAGTGTGCGTCAAACCATGACGTAAAAGTCTGCACTTCCAAAACCCTGAAGTGTGCAAACTGCGGACTCGCCCACACAGCCAGCTATAGAGAGTGTTCCATGCGCCTAAAATTCATGGAAACTCAGAAAAAACGAGCTCAATCGGCCAGGCCCAACATAGCGCCATTGGAACTGCCCACTACACCTCACTCGGCCACGATCCAGAATCTGGACAGGAACATCCAGTCCCTCCAGTCTCCTGCAGTCCCAGTGCCAATTCCGAGTTCTACTGCCAATACGTCCAGGCCCACCTACGCTTCCTTCTTCCCGACGGTGGAAACCTCGAGAAGGAATCTTATCGCACCCACTGCTGAACCTAGGACCATCCCAATGGAAACACATGTTCCCGAATCTCATTTAAGTAGAACTATAAACTATGTAATTACAGCAAAGCAAGTCCTTGACGAGCTAACAACCCTTGGAATTCCCGAAATCCTTTCAGAGCTAAAAGAGATGAGCTCTAAACTCCAAACAGCCCTTACACCTTTTGATAGGATCACAATCATCGCATCCTATGTTCACCTGTTCTTACCCTCCTCAAACACACCTACGATTCCCCAGCAAACATAATCAACATATTAGCAATTAATATTTTTGCGCTCAAACCTAATCTGGACGAGTTATTACACATCGTCCACAGAAATAACATCAAAATTTGTCTGATTTCAGAGACTAAGTTAAACAGCAAAACGAAGAAAATTAACTTCCCAGACTTCTCGCTGATCAGGGAAGACAGAACGGCCAAAGCAGGTGGTGGTGTTGCGGTGGCGATCCACAAAGCCTTGTCACATAGAACTCTTCCGCATGATCTCCTGTCGCTCACCGAATACGTGGGAGTAGAGGTCCAAGTAAACAATAAAAAAACGAAGATTTACTCGATCTACAATCCACCGGATGTCTCAATAGATACAAACCTATTGAGGCACCTACTTTCCGATAGTACTCCAACAATTATTGTTGGAGACCTAAATGCGAAGGACACTGCTTGGACCTCTGCTAGGCCAAACGAATCAGGTAAGATTCTCTCAAATTTTTTGACGGAACAAAAAATTAATCTGCTCTTTCCAGACGTTCCCACACACTACCCTCATAATTCAAACACTCCTAGTACTATTGACCTTTTATTAACTAACAACATCTCTATCATTAAAAATTTCACCACACTTTCCGAATCCCCATCCGATCACCTACCATTGTTTTTCTCCCTATTTGGCAGACCAACCTCACCAGAATCATCAAAAATTCTAAACTACGCAAAAACCGACTGGAATAAGTTCAAGGATATCTTAAATGATGAGATTTCTACACCAAACCCGACTTGTAACAACACTGAAGCAATAGATCAACACATAACACATTTCACTCAAGTCATTCAAACAGCCCTGGATTCCTCCACTCCCAAACGATCAACCAAATCCACCTACACTCCTATCCCACCCGAAATAGCCTCATTAATAAAGCTAAAAAATTACATTAGGTCAAGATGGCAAAAAACCCGAAATCGCTACCTTAAATCCGAACTCAATCAGCTGATAAAAGAAATCAGACTTAAATTAACCGAATGGAAACAATCATCTTGGGACAACAAACTCAGAAACATAAACCTAAAAGATCACTCTATTTGGCGCGTAGCAAACTATTTTAATAATACCGGTAAACGAAAAATCCCCACACTAAAGTCAAACAACACACTCCACACAGAAGACCACGACAAGGCAAATACACTCTGCAGACACTACGCACAAATACACGAAATATCGGCCTCCCGAGGCAACAAATCCTTTGAACAACAAGTCACAGGTCATGTGAGAAAGACTATCCTCAAAGCCCCTATCGAAACTCCCATAAAATTCTATTAGCCTCCTACCGGTATTGGCTAAACTCTTTGAACGAATAATTTTAGCTCGTCTCAAAAAACCCATAGAAGAGTTACAACTAATGCCTATCAATCAATTTGGTTTTCGATCAGAACACTCGACCTGCCACCAGCTGGTTAGAATTACAAATGATATAAAATCCGCGAAAGACCGGAAAGAAGACACCGTTCTTCTTCTCCTGGACAGCGAGAAGGCCTTTGATTCTGTTTGGCCCACAGGCCTTATATACAAACTCGAAGGATTAAATGTCCCTAAATATATATGTAAAATTTTATTATCATATCTCTCAAATAGATATATCCGAGTTCGAGTCGAAACTTCGCTTTCGGATCAAATAGAAATTGTCGCGGGAGTCCCACAAGGGTCTATTCTCTCGCCTGTTTTATTCAACTTGTACATTGCTTCTGTTTTTAGCAGAATTCCGAGAAATGTATCCATTGCAGGCTATGCTGATGACATTGCTTTGTACTCAGCTAGCAAATCGATCAACAAAGATCTTAGAAGAATAGAAAATGCTGCTTCTCTCACAATCAGTGAATTAACGAAATGGAAAATTCAAGTGAATGCTGCTAAAACAGAAGCAATCTTATTTACTAGCTCCAAGGCCAAGCCGACTTTAACTATTCGTAGCGATAAGATCACACCAACCGACTCTGTAAAGTATTTAGGCTTACACATCGATTCCAAACTCCTGTGGAAAAAGCATATATCTGAAATCAAGGTCAAGACTAAAGTTATCCTAGTAAGATTATATAATTTGCTAAAATCACCCGCGCTTAGTCAATCCCTCAAACTTACTCTCTACAAAGGGTTAATTAGGCCCATTATCACCTATGGTTGTCCTGCCTGGCACAATGCTGCGAAAATGCACTTGAATCATCTTCAAGTGATTCAAAATAAATTCCTACGAATAATAGGAAATTTTAAAAGAAGAACGACTATTGTGGAAATACACGAAACGCTCGGCATGACAACCATAGGCGAATTTATCGATAGAATAAATGAGACATTTAAATTTAAGCTACAATCCCATCCTAATCCCCAGCTCCAAAACATCAATATTGACATAAAATCCAATTGGTCCCGCTGACCACTGTTTTGTCCCACCTTTCCATATATCCTTTTCTCTCCTGCCCCTCATGCACCCATTACTTGTAAGGTTTTTTAGAAGTTATTTTTCCTTATATCGAGTCATCATGTAAATAATCACAAATATCTGTAATAATGAAAAATTAGTTTACACTTCTTTCAAATTAGATATAAAGCCAACGGCTGGTGATCTAGAACGTAGCACTTAAGATATTAATACTGTACATAGTATGTATATATGACAAATGTTAATAAACAATTTTCAAGTCAAGTCAAGTCAAGGCTTTGGTGTAGTGGGTAGAGCCCTCTGCCTACTATTCTAAAGGTCCCGCGTTCGATTCCCGCTCACTGCAAAATATTTTTTCTGAAAAATATTTTCTCACGGACTCCGACCGATGGCAGGAACATTCCGTGTGTGCTATCGGCGGTATCCATGAAGTGAGACCGTGAGCCGGGACCGAACGCGACCCGTCGCGCGGGGGGGGGGAGGGAGGGTTCCATCGTAGACGCCCGCCATCGTATCACAGGGGTTTCTGGAGGTTTACCCTGTGATTAGAAATACGATGAGCTGAAATGGCGAAGTCGGCCCCAGCCGCAACGGGTGGGTACTCTGATCCGTAGTATTGCCCATGAAGTAATGCCTACCAGCGGTTACGTGGGTGAATACGAATAGAGAAAGAGTGGAAGAAGAAAAAAAAAAAAAAAAAAAAACACACACACACACTTCATGGAAAACGTGTCAGGATGATGCCAAACGTCGAGAAAAGTGAAAATTTCATCGATCTGACACTTTTCATTTACACGGGCCATTACAATAACTTTCCCTATCGAGAAGTTAATAGTACATATTTACAGAAATTTCTTCTGAACTTTTGAAAATTTTAGGTAAAAACCGTTCTGAAAAGCATATGGGGTATTCTGAGTGACTTCACCTAGGTAAAAGCCTGACCATCGTCAATTTTGTCAGCAATTTTTCTATGAATCATAAGTAGTCTCAACTATTATTTTGATTCTTTTTAGAATTTTATATGTAACGGCTGGGAGGCTACAATTTTTTTTCAATTTTTTCGTTTTTTTTCGATAACTTTTTTAAAAATGGACCGATTTGAATTATTTTTTTTTTCAAAATGTGTATTTTCATGCGAACTTTTTCTGTAAATTATTGACTTCAATAATTCTCAGAATTATGCTCCGTTTTTCAAGTTGGACCGGGTTAATTTTCGTTAAAAAAAATCATAAAATTTAGCCCTGCAACAGAAACACTTCCACCAAGCATCAAAGTGGAAAATTGATTTCTTCTTTTGTTACTCAATTTTCCAATTTTTCAATTAAAAAATATTTCGTAATTTTTTCAGCTTTTTTTAAATCTTCGAAGCAGAAATGTTTTTATAGGTGCATCACTATGATCCACATCAATAGAGTGAACATAAACTATATTTACTGTAAAGTTAAAAATTTGTTTTCCGCTTTGGAAAATGTCTATCTACGTTAGATTTTTGCTCATACGTTAAAATAAGTTAAAATGAATTTTGTCCAATTCTTACTTTTTACCGACTGCGGGGAACAATAAAACGATATAGATGTCAATTTTTATACGTCATGTGCAATCATTATGTATCCCATTAGTATTTGGACAGAAATTCCATGAAATTTATTTGCATTATTACCGTCTCGGAAGTGTTCCGTTTTTTCGGGGGCGACTGCTTGCATATTCCACTCTATTATGTAACAATAAATACCTAATGAATATGAAACTGTTTCTAATCCACTTTTACCTGTTATGAATTCCATGATTATGTATATAATGACTTGAAATTATAATGAAGAGTGATTATGATTCATAGAAAAATTACCGACAAAATTGGTCACAGTCAGGGTTCAATGGCTTGTCTTGAAATCGTCCATATTATGACTTGTGGTGAAGTTATTCGATCGTTTTGTAAGTAATAGGAATTATTCTTGCTCCGTATCGGAAAATCATAGTAATGCACTTATAAACCTAGAATTTTTGAAAAAATCACAAAAAAAATGATGAAATCATTTTTTTTTCGAAAAAATTGAGTAACAAAAGAAGAAATAGATTTTCCACTTTGATGCTTGGTGGAAGTGTTTCAGTTGGAGGGCTGAATTTGATGATTTTTTTAACAAAAATTAATCCGGTCCAACTTGAAAAACGGAGCATAATTCTGTGTTTTTCGGGATAAATATGACGATTATGAGACGGTAAAAAATAGTCGATAATTTACAGATAAAGTTTGCATGAAAATACACATTTTGAAAAAAAAAAAAATTCAAATCGATCCATTTTTAAAAAAGTTGTCGAAAAAATTGAAAAAAAATGTAGCCTCCCAGCCGTTACATATAAAATTCTAAAAAAATTGGAATAATAGTTGAGACAACCTATGATTCATAGAAAAATTGCCGACTAAATTGATGATGGTCAGGCTTTTACCTGGGTGAAATCACTCAGAATACCCCATATGAATTTGGGAACAGCTGTTGGATTCCAAAAGAGTAAATGAAACTTTCCAAATATCCCAAAATCTAGTTTATTGTGAAAAATAAAACTATTAAGTTACCGATACTCTTAACTATGTACTGAGGTTGACAATAGGTTGAGATATCGTGATCGATTCGCTAGTTAGGTAGATTCTGATGATTTTGGAAGATTTTCGGGATGAAGAAGCCGTGCAAGAGGGCAAAGTATGAGCGGACTGGAAGCTTGCAGACAGTAAGTCCCAGGGTGTTGATTGGACGATAATTTAGGTGGGTACTTTATTTGAGGGGTGATGGTACAGCCGAACATCGTCGATTCGACACAAGCTGGTCAAGGCCTTTTCGGACTGATTGGACCTCACAACCTAGTCCACGGTTCGCTTCAAGCTGTGAGACGAAAATTCGTTTTCGAAAACCTCTCCGTCGTACTCGAGTCATTATGAAACGGAATTACAATGAAAAAATGTTGGTATAATGATAGAAAATTTTCAGATGTCAAAAACACGGCAGTTTCGAAAAAACCTAAGAATTTTGGAATTATTAAATTTAAAATTTTTTAAATATAAATTTCAGCTTGAAAATTTCAGAATTTATAAAAGTAACAATCTGAAAAAATACTCGCAATTATCAATCTGTCAAAATAGCGAATTATTCACGGAAATATCTAGAAAAAAGTCCAAAAAATTCAGAATACACAAAAATGGCTGATTTGTGAAAATTACTAAAAGCTAAAAAGAAATACCTTCGTATTTTTTTGACATTTATTGACCATGCAATTGAAACAGTTTAGAAATGATTCCACACGAGAAAATTGGTACGTTGACCAACAAAGTCTGGAGCAATCTTCTGGGTGATGTTTACCGGGGAACAGTGGACATTGGGCTCGGTTACATAACCATCAATGAAGAGCGTCTGGAGGATATGAGCTTCACACATCCTTTGATACGATATACGTATGCTATTATATATTGATTTGTTAAATAGTGGTAATTAGCGTTGAGACAGGAGATAATGAATGGTTCAGATGTTGAATGGGATAATTGTATGTCCCCTGCCGTAAATACAGCGCGAAAAAAACTGTTCAATGGAAATGACGTAGAGAAAAGTCGGAAGAGTATAATGTGGGAGGGAGGGGGGGGGGAGTGGGGCATAATGGAATATGTAACAAAATGGACCATTTTCCCGCCACACACTCTCACTATATACCTTCTCCCCCGTCCCATTATGCCCCTCATGGAGTTTTGACCCCACCCCCTTGTGCCCCATTCAAGTATGCCTCGCATGTAGTTCTGCCCCACAACCCATTTTGCCCCTATCCCATTATGTCCATATCCCGTTTTGCCCCCATTCCGCATTTACGCGAAATTATTCATAAAATTATCAAAACAAGAAAACATTCTTAATCGTGAAAAAAAATTCTGAAGAAAATTGAGAAAATCGTAAAATTCACAAGCACTGGAACATTCAGGAACATCCTTGGGAAGAGGGCAACGTTGCTGATGATTCTGGAAAAATAAAAAACACTGGGAATTTCTTTTTTGACACACTGTGCGCAAAGCAACGTTTGCCGCACGCTGCGCGTGCGCATTGTATCGAAAAATATTGTTCGACACATGGGCAAAAGTAACTTTTCTATCTCCTGTGTTGCAACACTCGCCTTCGGCTTGTCTTGCAAACTCACAGTCACCAGAAAAGTCGTTTGCGCCCTTGTGTCGAAATGTACTATTAGAGGCGTCGAGCTTTTGAGGAATTTTAATTTTGCTTTTTTTAGGAGAAACATCTATATAAGACCACCTGAGTCCGGAACCATGAGAGACATTTTCCTTCAGCCTTTCAATAATCAACTGCTTTTCTCGGTTGCGCTCATGCAGATTTTCATTATCATGGCTATTGGCTCAATCAATTATGCCACTGATAATTTCCGCGAGAAACCCGGCAACCTTGGAACCGGAATTGGTGAATCAACGCTATGGTGTACTAGTATCATGTGCATGCAAGGTTCGTGTTTAAAATAATACATGAAACAATTTTTTTTCTCACAATTTAGACCGTTTGGAGTTCAAACCGCAAAATTGAAAAATTCAAAAAAATTCGAAACATTAAACATTAGATGGTTTTGAAATATTGGACAATTTTGGCGTTGCTTTTTAAAATTTTGGAAACTTTGTTAAATTTGCATTTTCAATGTCAGACATTGAACCTGACGTTGTTCTTCAGGTCGGTATGGCAAATACTTCGGCAGGAATATCGGTCTTGAGCACGTCAATGCTTTTCGGCTTGCTGGCGTGACCTTAACTCTAAATAATCTCACAAGAAGCAATCTGGGGGCTTTAGATCAAAGGATCTTGGTGGCCACTCAATCTCGCCTCTGTTCGGAATCACAGGTCTAGGGAATTTTTGTTGCAGAAACTGCATTGCTTGGGTTGCTGTAAGGCATGGCGCCCAGTCTTGTTGACACCAGAAGTCTGTCAGACCTTTTTCACACATTTTCGAACACACAAAATGTGCCAACATCCACCGATATCGTTTACCATCGAATTTGCAATGTACATAGTCACTAATTCGGCGCGTTCTTTCGGTGTGGAGCGGTCCATTAACTACCCTGACGGATCTATCGATTACTCCTTGATTGCGAATGAGAGGGGAACAATTTGTACGTACGGTTGATCATTAGGTGATCGCTACTTTACTGCTTATTCGATCAACTTTCATGAAGAATTGATGGACAGTTGACCGCGACTTGACCCGCACACATTTCCACCGAAAAAAATGAAAAAAAAAGCAAAAAACATTTAAAAGTCATATATATTGAGAATCCCGAAGTAAATGACTTTGTGACCCACACGCACTGGATTCCCCAAATCAAGTTGCAATCAATGGGTCCATCAGGGTAAATTGTACTGATTTGAAGTTTCCAAAATTTCTCTAAACAATCCATGAGTTGACAAACAGCAAAGTTATTCAATGTTTATCTACCAGAGGAACAGACGGCACACCCTATATGGTTTTCTTTTTTTCCTTTTCTTTCCTCTATTA